>OY744608.1:7243522-7843522 GCA_963556255.1 Allolobophora icterica
GATCTTGATCCCGCTTAGCAGGGTCACCTATAGTTAACATCTATCGTAATACAATCAATACTTTTAACGGTAACATCGCTCAAGTTATATGATCAGCAGGTAAAAGAAACAATGATAGAACTCTTAACTAAAGAACTTAACTATCAGTACACATGGATTCCAACTAAGGTATACAGATCAATTTTCATTAGTTAAAATATATATTAGTTAATCCAGGCTGATGTACATTACCACTAATTCATTTAAAAGAATGTCTGCATGCTTTCATTTATAGGGCGAATGTTATCCTTAAAAGAGGTGTGTAATTATTTTAGTTCTCACCGTTTCTATTGCATAATACGGTCTATTTTTATATAATTTTGCAAAGATGGCTGCAGTTGCTGAATATGTAGCAGTAAGAGAATGAGTTTAGGGACATCTTATGACAGCATCTGTCTTTTACGTCTTCCCTTTGTTGCTGATTCTGTAGTGGGTGTCCTTATACGCTTACATTACATTTGGGGGCCCATAGAGTAATGGATAACACATTGGCGTGAAGTACTGAAGGTACCAAGATCGAACCCCGTAGATATCCGCTAATTTAAGGTCAATTCTGCCTTCCACTCGCTATGCGGCGGCGGTGGTTAATGAATATAGTAGACCGTGATTTGGCGCCGTATGTGGCTGCCGCATAAGCAGTTATATTCGACTCCTGTAAAACTGTTATCATGTGTGCTTCTACTCATGGGCGGCGATCTAGAGGGGACGGGGGGACATGTCCCCCACCTTTAAGAGTAGGGGGGACACTCCATGCATTTGTCCCCCCACATTTTGAAGAAACACCAAAAAAGGCTCAGAAATGTAATTGCGCGTGAGGGTTTTCGCAGCGATTTTGACAAGACGAGGTAAAAAAAAAATTTTGAGCAGAAGTGTCCCCCAAAATTATGAGAAAGAAGAAGCAATTCGTCAAAAAGGGTTATTGCCGGGAGACGGAAAAAGTTGTAAAACGTGGCGATGAATTAGTGAAAATGAAAGTGGGGAAAAAAGTAAAAAGTGAAGAAGTGGTGGAAAAAAGAGAGGATAGTGTAAGAAAAAGTTGAAGGACTTAAAAAAGGTCATCAACTTTTTTCGGAGATGAAAGCGAAATTTTTCGGAGATGAAGTTGTGGAAAAAATTTTCCAAAACCGGTCGTCGACGAGATCGTGGCCGACTTTGTCCCCCCCCCGCCCCCACCTCTCAGACAAGATCGCCGCCACTGCACCTTTCTGACTTTTTTCAGATTTCATCTTCCAAAAAGTTGTATCCTGGGGGGATTTCCCTCCCCAAAAGGTCTCTACATTGTAATATTGCTAGCCTCAATCCTGGGGGGATTCCCCCGAAAGGTGTCTAGATTAAACACTGACTTTGGCTATATAGCATATAATAATAATCTTTTCTTTAATTAAGCGCCTGCATACGCATGCACTGCGCTGTACATTGAACATACATATAGTAGAAACGGCAGCCACGCAGGGCGCCTTATTAAGTAGAAGCAGTGGCGGCGATCTTGTTTGAGAGGTGGGGGGGACATTTTGGAACTGATCTGGTCAAAAAAAGGTTTTGAACTGATCTGGTCAAAAAAAGGTCAAAAAACAAATTTCTTAACCTCAGCGCTACAAAATTTGATGACCTTTTTTGGTGTTTCTTCAAAATTTGGGGGGACGATGTATGGCGTGTCCCCCCACTCTTAAAGGTGGGGGTCTTGTCCCCCTCGACCCCCCGGGATCGCCGCCCATGAGGGACACACCATACACTCCCCCCCCCACATTTTAAAGAAACACTAAAAAGGTCATCAAATTTTTACGCGCGTGAGCAGAAATTTTTTTGACCTCTGTTTTGACCAGATCAGTTCAGAAGTGTCCCCCTCACCTGTCAAACAAGATCGCCGCCACTGCATGAGCGGTTCTTAAAAGACGTTATAAATTTATGAGTCTTTACAGGTGTTGTGAATTATGCACCTGAATGATGTCATAACTTATGACAGCATTCAGATGCATTATTATCCTGCAGTACAGGAATTATAAAGTATAGACCTTACAGCCTGAATAGCCTACTCTGAGAATTATTAATCTTCTCTTCCCTAGATGGAGCCGGGCAACAATATTAGATTACAAGCAAGCATTCCAAGATTTTTAAAAATGGATATGGCGTTTTGCTCTAGTCCATACAATGCATACGCACGCGCGAAAAAATTTGTTGACTTTTTTGGTGTTTCTTCATCAAAATTTTGGGGAACAACTGTATACTGTGTCCCCCACCACTAAAGGTGGGGGTCTTGACCCCGGGATCGCCGCCCATGGCTGTGTGGTTCCTAAGAAAGACTGGGGGTAAACTCCAACTCCCCCACAATTCTCACCCTGGGCTGTTCCAAGTGTGAGCAAAACCTCCTCTCTTCATCTGGCCACCTGGAAACCGGACTCGGACCTCCTTTGGACTACTCTCTAGAAACCCCCTCTGATTTGACGTAGCGCTCGTGAATAGGCTGGTTCCCTGCGCTTGGCCTTCAAATGGCGCTTTAGAAGTTTGGAGATTACGATTCTCAAGCAGGTTCCATTGACGGCTGTTTGGAGCTAAACGAAGCAGTTGGATACAACCGTGCCAGTACACCATCATACACATGCATGCGGCCCGTACGTGCTGGCATCATGGCATATTATGTCAGCACAGTTTCAAGAGATCGGATACGTTAGACTGTGGAATGGAAGCCGATACAGCAGTGAATGGAATGGCATTTGCGCACACAATTTTTTTCAGTAGAATAAATATTTAGAAAGTATCTGAAATAACTGAATTTTTTAAACTAGCATAATTTATACGCCTAACGCGAGCCCAGCGTTAGTATCTAATAATTGAGCTGACGGCTTTCCATGACCCACTTTGTTTATTAATCGGCTTGCCATAGACGGACAGCTTTGAACAGCGCGTGCGTAAAGTTGTGCTGTATTCGTTGAAAATAACTAGAAATGAACGGATTAAAATATTCCGGATAATAGGTGAGTGCTTTTAATATATTTTGCGTGGGTATTTTATTGCAGAAATGTTTTAAACGTCGACTCTTCGTTGTGTTATGTGCAGCTGCCTTGAGTACGCTCGTGTCGACATCAGGTGTTGTGTAAAACCCGGAGCGGAGATTGGAGAAATGCGTCTAAATAAATCTAATACAAGACCTTATATAACTCGATTAACTTAACGCACAAGGCATCGGCTCAGTTTATGTTCAAGTTAAACCGCAGTTTAGAAATGTAAATTGTAAAAGGCAATCTCGAGCGGCTATTACTAGAAACTAGCGCACCCCGATTGTACATGTTTGCCGGTGAACGGGCTTTGGAGTTGATGTAATTGTGCAATTCTTTAGGAAAACGAGCACGAAGATGGGTTGCCCAGCTACAGCACTGCTTTTGTCGTACCAATCGACGCCCGTTCTGGGGATTTGAACCCTTGTACTGTGTTTTTAAGGTCAAGCAGAGCTGAATAGGGGACTTGTTAAGTGAACGATCACTTTGCTTTACTCATTAGAGTTCTGTACCGTTTATTCTACCGTCATCCATCCACCCGCCACCCACCCACCTTGTTGCTCTGAGATAAGTTAGGACTTCACTTACTTTTTCCTCTCTTTTCTGCATCCATTTCACCAGTGGCTGAAGACAACACTGTACGATTGATGTCTTGTTTAGTCAGATGTTGAACACTCTGAGGAGATTAATAAGGTGCTATATAAATGTGTACTTGTACTTGGGATTACATGACGTTGTAGCCCGTTGTTCATAGTGGTCTACCGTAGTTTCTGCAATTTATCAGATGATTTTCTTTGTTCTTTCTAATAACCTGAGATGCGTTTCCATTTTACTGAATTATTGCAGAACCTGATACCTACCTCTGACTCAAGCAAGGATATTATATTGATGGCCTGTGATTGAACTGAGTCATCCTTATGGCTCAGCTAGTTAACAGACAGACACATTGACACATACAGACACACAGAAGCATAGATGCACACAGACATACACAGACACACAGCCCATCCCTCCCTCACATGACCACTTTCCTCTCTAATTGGAGTGAGATAGGTGAGAGGTCACTGTAGCTATCTCACACCTACCTTGCATATACTAAAACTTTTTGGGGAAACATATATATGTATGCATGTAGGTATGTATGTATGTACATACATGCTTACATACAGATGAATATATATATATGTGCCACGAGTATGTATGTATGTATTTTTTTAATACATGTGTTTGTATGCACACGAGTCCCTTTAGTGCATTTTCACTTTGTTTATGTGCTTTACTGGTAGTTTTTTGGAGGCCATAGGCATGGCTGCTTTCTCTAACAATTGGTTTAGAGGTAGTTGCGATCGGATGATGGCAGAGTCCGACATCAGAATAAACTGCTTTTGGTGCAGAATTTTCAGGTTTTTTCAGGCAGAACTGTTTTTTTAGTTTGATCATTTATTGGAATAGGCGGCAATACTTTTACCGCTGGGCAGCAACGTAACTGTGTTTTGTAAGAAAATTGCATCAATTGCAATTGTGTATGTATGGATTGTATGATTTTTTATGTGTGCTTGCAGGGGTGTAACTTTAGCCTAAAAAGTGGGGGGTACCAATACCTTGGTCTAAAAAGTGGGGGGTACCAATTTCTTCTCCACTTTCGTTTTTCGCATGATAACCATTTTGAACATTTTCCCTGCCAGTATTCTCATTAATTTTGGCTCTCGATTTACCTGTGAATCTAAACACTTTCATACTTTTGGCGGAGATTGCGTTCTCTGGGAAGGCACAATAATAAAATATTTATTGGCATTGTTTAAAAAGTGGGGGGTACAGTACCCCCCCCAGTCCAAAAAGTGGGGGGTACGGGTACCCCTCGTACCCCCCACAAATTACGCCTATGTGTGCTTGTACATTGTGGGACATGGTAGCTGATTGGTTTGAACACCCACCTTGTAATGAGAAGGGTACAGGTTCAAGAGTTCCTTGAGATGATTACTGTGTAGAGACCTTTCAAGAGCAAGTCCTTCACTCACAATTGCTCAGCACCATTGATTGATGTTTGAGCATTAGGTCATGGTGCTTAATAAACTTATTAATGTGTGTTTGTGTGTGTATGCTTGTATTACCCATAATTTTGGACAATTTCTGTTTCCTAAGTTTAGGATAAGCTAGTTAATTTTTCAGAGCTACCTATATCAGGTGTTTTTATCAATATTTTCTAACAAAGCCCACAAACAATAATGGCAGTCGAGTAATTTTTTTTGAGTCGGTGATGACAGTTTTCGTGTTGCACCAGGATTTCAACGTAGGATGCAGCTTTGAAATTATCCTAATTATTATATACACAGAAATTATTATCATTGTTCGACCGCTCTTCTGCTTTTACTCATAGGGCGAATATTACACTTAAGGTGTGTAATTATTTTTGAACAGTTCTCACGGTTCGTATGGCATAATACTTTGAGGCTAATTTCAACCTAGGATGCAGCATTTCCACAGCTGAAAAATGACTGTACCGTGACCCTCAGCTTTGTGGCTTAAACAAGCATTCTAAGTGAGCTGCAGCATGCTAAAACAAAGAAAGTTGGATGGATTTCCATACTACACCATAACCCCAACCTTGGTGACTTAAACAAGCAGCGTTTCAAGTGAGGTACAGTATATGCAAGAACAAAAAAAGCAAAACTCTTATAGGTATCCACGGTTGTATACCTTGGCCTTGTTTGTGTTTAACAAGCATGGGTGTAACTAACACTCGAGAATGACAAGATAAAGCTTCAAGAACCACGTGGGGAATAGTCTGTTCAAAGGAAGTAAAAATGAATTAGCGTTGATTGTTATTATGAGCACCTCGTGCGTTTTATAAGCGGCTGAAGAGCTCTCGAGATTGCGTGCAGGTTGCACAAGCGTTTGCAACACATTGTCATTACCTCTTGTTTTACGACCAGTAAGCATGCTGGTATGATTTGTGGCATTGAATGAAGATTAAATAGCGAGTAATTGTTAGTGTTAGGCTCCACTGAGACAGCTTTTTTGTTTTCAATGGATAATTGACTGAAACCAAGGAAAACACCAATTTGTGTAATGCGTACAAAGTTTGTGGAATTAGACAAAGATTAAGCGTGATTAATCTGTTCGTGTGAGGCTTAGTTGTAGCAGCGTTTTATTTTCAGTGTAGATATGTTTAAAGCTAAGGAAAGCACAATTTGTTTAATGCTGGTATGATTTTTTAGATTAATCAGAGACAGCGTTTTATTATCAATGGATATATGTCTAAAACTAAGGCCTTAAGCAGATAATGAATGCTTAATCTTATCTGTTATCTTCTATAGCACCATTTGGTCACTTCAAATGTGACGTAATCGTGGTCACCCATAGTAAAAATCATGATCCATTGGGGAAGCCTGGTGCAAGCAGGGTGGGGCAGCTGGAAGTAAGATGCTTTGTGGTGTAAAGTATCTCAGGTCGTAATGTAATAGGATCATCGTGACAGTCTGAAACTCTGCCGTGACTCATTGTTGTAATGTAGTGCACAGTTTGGAGATATATTGTACAGTGTCATCGTCACCACCAATAATCATCGTCATCACCACTGCTGCCGTCACTACCACCGCCACCATAATATATCACCATCACCCTCGGCTCCTGACATTAGTTGGTGATGATCAGTGCACAATATACGATCTCCGTTCTATTCTGAAGTTTAGTTCAAGTCTTATGTCTTTGTTTATGCGTATTATACTGTCTATCGCTCGTATTCATGGTCTCTTAGTATACAGCAGAAGAAGAAGAGCATTCCCTTAAGTTAGCCCTGTGGCAGCCGTAGGTATGAAGTGTTAGCAATTTCATATTCTTAGCCAAGGCCTATGAGGGTAGTCGAGTCTCATCTTCCCACCGACAGTGTACGGTCAGTGTACTCATTATACCTGAGTTGGCTAGGGGGTACAGTTGGAACAGAAATCTCAAACTAAATTTGTTCACTGTCCAGTGGGATGCAGGATAGTGTAGTGGTTAGTGTTCTCGTTTGTCAGTTGAGAGGTCGGGGTTCCAAATCCCCAAAAGGGCAGAAATGTTGTAGATTTTGGGTCCACCTGCGTCCTCTAGCCAACTCAGCTATAATAATGGACCTTACACTGTTGGTCGCAAGATGAGGCAGCGAGGAAGGGACTGGCTACCCGCCCTCATAAGACAAGGCTAAGAAAAGTGAAGTCGCTGCCACTTATACCCATGACTGCCTCTCTGCTTTAACTTAAGGGACTGATCTTCGCTGTCGAATTGTTCAGGAACGACGGATTGACCGAGATTGGTGTTGCTATGGTTGGCCTTCAGGCTCCATCCCAAGACTTGGTACCCCTTCTGCCTATAAAACCCTTGAACCCCGAGTCTGGGTGGGGGGGATATCATTGCAGAGGGAGAAAGATGTCGGTTGACTGTCAGTTGTCTTGCTAAGATACGAGGATGTCAGATGTCAACGACCGGTTCATTCGATGCTTGTGTCTTGCAGGGAATCCAACGGTGTTGTCAGTTGTCAGTTGCAGTTAGTCACTCTGGGCTTGGGCTTCGATGTAGTAGGGTTCGAATACAGAGGTCCTTGCTATATGCATCGACTGTCTTCCTTTATTTTGTTATCTTAGGAGTCTGGCAGATGGATGTGATTGAGGAGGAGAAGGAAGTAATAGAGGATGAGGAGGATGATGTGGTAGAGCAGGAGGAGGAGGAAAAAGTGGTAGAGCAGGAGGAGGAGGAAAAAGTGGTAGAGGAGGAGGAGGAAGAAGTGATGGAAGAGGAGGAAGTGGTAGAGGAGGAGGAGGAAGTGGTAAAGTAGGAGGAAGAAGAAGGAGGAGGAATGGAAGAAGGAACTGGAGTTATAAGGGAAGAAGAGGAAGAGGAAGGTGAGAAGTAGACAGGTTGAGGAAGTTTAAGAGAAGAGAAAGGGCAGGAGGTGGAGGAGGAAACTACCCTAGTATATAGAAATGTAGGAGGAAAAGAAGCAATACAAGAGGAGGGGGAGGAAGAAGTGGAGGAGGAGATCCTGAAAGACAGCAAGGGCAGAAAGAACCGTTAGAAGGATGAGGATGAATAAACAACTAGTAGAAGGATGAAAATGAATATGAGGAAGGGAATGTGGATGAAGAGAAGGGGGATGCAGAAGAATCTAGGAGGATATTGTTTATTTTATTATCTTAGGAGTATTGCAGAAGAGATGGAGGATGTGGTAGAGGAGGAGGAGGAGGAGGTAGAGGAGGAAGAGAATGAGTGAGAGGATGAAGAGAAGTTCCAGAGGAAGAAGAGTAGGAGGAAGAATGGATGGGCAGAAGAATATGTTATAAGGGAATGTGGATGATGAGAAGGGATGGTAGAAGAAGAGGGGGAGAGGTGTCATGAAGTCAAAACAAGAAGATCAGTTGAGTTGTAGTTAGGAGTGGTGGGTGAAAGCGAGGGAGCTAACCATTCGTTTGTTTTTCTTTCTTCCTCCGGTATGGAACCAGCTGAAGGAGGAAGAGTACTGAGTGGAGAATTGACCCAAGGAAGAGGAGAGGAAGTAGGAGAAGGAATGTTGACTTTCTACGCTTTGTTCTTCTTATGTTTTTCCAATGTATAGGCTGTTAGACATTTGGAAGCAGAAAGAAACGGTTGACACTGAAATGTGGCCAGAGAAGGAGGATGAGCAGAGAGGAGGAGGAGAAGGAGAAGAGCAGTACTTAAGCTAGTAGCCCTGAAGCAGCCATGGGTATGAGGTGTTAGCAACTTCATTTTCTTAGCCTCGGCATATGAGGACGGAGGGCCAGTCCTCTTTCTCGCCGTCTCCCGGTCTCATCTTCCAACCGACAGTGTACTAGAGAGTGACTCAGGAAGACAATCTCTTCCCCATGCCAGCCCCACAACAAGCAAGTCTTCCCATCCCCTTATGTTTTGTCTGCGCCCCATCCCCCAAGGTTTTCTCCGCATCCCACCATCTTCCCATGACTGCATCACATTCCCGCAAAAAGTTTTCACCAATTAAAATTAAAAAAAAACAGTTGTTAGCTATCTTGCAAAGCGATTTGTATTGCTGTGAATTAGTAAAACACACACATAAAAAACAGATAATCTTATCAAAAGTTTGCTATAACCAAGTCCTGACTATTTCTGGAAATAATAAAAATCTCAATCTCAGCATCACCTGGGACTAGATTTGAGATTGTACTTGTAGCTCTTGGAATGACTAGTGACTACGTTAGAAATTAAATCAGAATTTTAGATAGAAAAGTTATTCCAGTTTTTTGACCATTAGCCATATCTGCTTGTTTAGTCCGTGTAGGAATTAGGGGTCCACCGGAAATCGCCTCAGACATTTGCCTCGGCCGGAAATCCCGTTTCCGGAAGTATTCGCCTCGGCAAATATTGTAGACGCATATAGTTGCAAAAGAAATTTTCTTTAAAAAAATTTTTTTCCTTTAAAAACTTATTCAATGAACTTACGTATTTAAAATTATAAATGTTGAACCTTACAACAATTACACAGAAAACTTCACAACTGCACAGAAATGACTGCAATTCAAATTGTATTAGTCACTTATTACAAGTACACAAATTTATGTCGATAATTTCTTATTACACGAAAATGTGAAACTTCGCATATGGAACAAATGGTACCCGGTTCGTTTCCGGATCTGGCAAATGGTACATCCAAAAACTCGGATTCGGTTTCCGGTGGAAAATGTCTTTCCGGTGGAAAATGTCTTTCCGGTGGACCCCTAGTAGGAATAGCAGATCATTGACCGATTCCTCAATAAGACCTGTGCGTGCTTCTATCCTCTATAGTGCGCTCCCTGCTATTGAAAACACACTCTCAGATGATGTCTCTGTGGCAGAAATAGCCAGAAGTGTCGTAGCCACAGGTGCAAGTTTTGTTCACGTATTGGCCTTGATAATGTGGAAGCAGTTCCACAATGAAAGAATGTCTTCCATATCGATGTACATGTATCTGTGCATTTCATATAGGTGGCTGCCTCGTTAGCAGTGACTATTGGAGTGGAGTTGAAAGAAACAAATCATCATTACTATTGCCACGGTTTTATCACGGTATCATTCTTCATTACCGCGGTATTACCTCGACAGTAAACCCATTACCACGGTAAAACCGCCATTGCTGTCCCCATTACCGCGTTATTTGCCGCCTGAAAAATTACCGCGTCACTATCTAGAGTGTACTCGTTATTGCAGAGTTGGCTAGGAGGCGCAGGTGGAGCAGAAATCTCGATACCAATTTCTGGGAAGATCGTGCTTAATGTGACCGTACCAGCAAAGGACTTGATGTCCTATATCCACGAAGGACTACAGTCGTGTCTAAATGCACATACCAGTGGCTGATGGGATACTAGACTTGCAGTGTCTGCTGTTATTAGACATTGCTTTTAAGAATATGGCTTAGCCTTAGAGTTTCCCAAGTTGTGTTCTGTGGAACCGTAGAGTTCCGTGAGGGAAAGACAATGGTTCCATGAGGCATTTTGATAAAAGTGTCATTCGAGTGCGTTGTTACATTACAAATCAGACTCCGAGGTGAAGACAAGGGTTCCATGGAAAAAATCATTTAAGTTTTCTTTTACCGGTAATCTAATTTTTATGGATTTAACAAAAATAGTTTACCAGAATATCTTTTGTTTAGGTCAGGGTTCAGTCAAAAACTTTTCAGTTCAGAAGGGTTCGGTAGCCAAAAAATAATGGGAAGCACTGGCTTAGAGATTTGCGAAGGAGAAGGGTGTAGGTCACACTGTCGGTTTCTGGTTTATGTTTTTAAATGAACCACACTTTGGAGGTAGTCAATGCATGGATGGATAGCCAACAGTTCTGTTGGGACCAGAACTGTTGTGGCAGTTCAGCGTTTGATGAATTTATCAGATTATTGCTAAGTTCCCTATCGCTGGCATCTGGTTTTACCAGTATCACAGGGCTCTGGCAGTTCCAGATTCTGTGGCGACCTATCGAAATCCTATTTGGAGGCTGTGCATGATAGACGAGTGGTTAGCGTGTGGAAATGTTAACCAGAGTGCCAAGAGTTCAAATCTCTGCAAGGGCAGACAGATATTTTGAGGTTTCTATTTAGCTAGCGCCCTTAGGAAACTCAACAATGAAATGAATGAAACCGTGGACCGTATATTGTCATTAGATTAGAGACTGGGGAGGTGCCTTACCTCAGGCCATTGTATGCCAAGGTTAAGAAAAAGAAGTCGCCAAACCTCTAGGTTAATAGCCTGGCATGCTAACTAGTGAAACATTTGTGCCCTTGCAATATTTTGATATGAAAAGGGAATGATTTTGTCAGAATTCACTTAAGTGTAGTAAAGGAAAAGGGCATTTGAATTCACTCAAGTGTAGTAAAGGCCCAGTGTTCCATAATGGGACTCAGGGGATGCGGTCATTTCTTTTTTTGTGGGTTTAGCCGGCAATAGATAAATCCCAAGGTCCTGGACACGGGGTCCTGGACACGGGGCTATCGCAGGACTTGTCGTTGTCGGTGACTTCCTAGCATACGCTGGTACCAAAACAAACCGTTTTCCGACAAGGGCAGGTGTACAAACAACTTTCCCAGGGTCGTTATACCATGTCACCCCCTCTCCTGCAACCGCTTGAACTTTGATCAAGTGTGTTATCCAAAGACCACCTCGGAGTACGAAGTGTGGATTTTGAGCCTCTTTTGCGATGTTCGGTGCTTGCTGTTCAGAGTCTTTGGCAGGCCGTCGGTAGGTACTCCGTTGTGTGGCACTTCCATAAATTCAACTTACGGAAAAGAGGCATTTGAATTACAGTACTTTCATACGCTGCTGTATACAAAATCCTTCATCATTCGATTGCTGTACAACTGCTCCGATATCTAATCTGTTAGTTTTGGTTCTAGTCATGGGCCTATGTAAAGTTTTATGCTTTTAGTTCAGATCTATAGATATTACTGCATTTTTAGTTAGACTTTTAACATTGTTTATAATATTGCATCGTTTTTTTCAGTGAAAGTGCATTACTTTTTGACTGTTGTATGCATTGCTATTGTGAAGTGTGGACGTTTGTCTCGTACTGATACTTACTTATTTATGTTATGATTAATAAGGTATTTATATAATAATAATAATAATAATGATAATAATAAAAAAATAAATAAAATAATAATAATAATAATAATAATAATAATAATAATAATAATAATAAGACGGTTTGTATATAGCGCCTTAACTCAGATGAGGACGAAGGAAAGGGCGCTGTACATGAGTTCAAGAAGTCAGTATCAGTCATATATAACTGTTAAACGTGCTGATATATGAATTCCCCACGAAAGCGCCTTTAGTTGAACAAGTTGGTTGTCAATTATTTGCGAAACCAAACAAGGGAATAAGATGGGTCTCTCAGACCTGATGGCAGGGCATTCTGCTTTTGTTGGCCGCCTAGACGAAATCATCTTCCTCAGGACCTGCGGCTAGAGGTCCCTAGTCTTTCTCCCCTCAGTTCTGCAAGCGTCTGAAAACTTTGCTGTTCGTCAGTGATGACACTGACCCGGGTCGGAAGAGCCACTGACCTTTCTGAGTGGCGCTTTATAAATTTTCAATTACAATTCCAATTCAACAGACGTGGACCAGGGTACACAAATGCATCTGAAACCACAAGTCAAATTATTTGATGGAAAGGATAAGCAGCTGGACAGAGAAAACTTCCCTTCTCCCTCCCTACCCCTTTCCTATCCATGTATACGAACTTGATATGCTGTGTCCGCCACTTGGTCACTTGCGGATAACAAAGTACATGTTTACTTTCTGTTTCACAAATATTAACATGTTACATAAGTATGCAAGAATACAGCGGTTAATTGTCGTTGCTTGAACGTGCCTGAAAGTAAAAGTAATGCTGTCATGTGGGAAAAAGTATTTCAGCACAGGGCCAAACAGTGGTGGAGACTGTCACCACCATGCCACCGTCACAATACAAAATTAGGCCTATGGTTTCAAGGGATGATTTTTAAATATCCGAGAATGTATGCTATATAAGTGAAAGTTCTCAAGTGACGGAAGCAGAGATATTAAGCTAATTAGACGAAATGGTTGGCTGTTCAAATGAACGCTTGAAATTGAAAGCACAAGCAAAGAGTTACGATAAATGATTAAATGTCCATTTGAATTTATGCGGGTTCAAATGAGGGCTTTTAAAAAACTTTGGCAGTTCAACAGGAAACTGGAAATGTGATAAATTTTGTTGCTTAACCAGAAACTACTCTTAAATGTTAGGTGTGGAAACTGCAGGAACACTTTTTGGCTGAATGCTTGCAAGTGCCGCTACAGTATTAAAACTAATGTGTGGAAAGAGCAGACAGCAATAGACTCCGAATGCTGTAAACACATTTGTCTGGTGATAAACTGCAGTCACTATGGCCTGCAGTCAGATATCAAGTAAAACAATGTGGAAGTCATGGGACTGAATGTGCTTTAACACTCATTCATTCATTCATTCATTCATTCTGTAAATTTATATAGTGCTTCTTCAAGAGACCTACTCAGAGGCGCTCCCCTAAACAGTTCATGGTGGTTAAGCTAACTTGTATCCAGCGTGGTTTAAACAGTTCTAGATGTATCCAACCAAATCCAGATGATCCGATATCCTACTAAGTTTAGGTAGTTCTAGATAGCCGATATTCTCCTAATTTGAGGTAGTTATGGCACTTCTAGATGTCGCATCCCCTCTGAAGCCGAATTGGAATTTAAAAAAAGTTGATCCATGTGATGTATTCTGATGTGAAATACTGCCTTCGAAATCCTCTTTATATTCCCAAGAGGAGTTGCATGTAGACTGGAAGTCCTGACTGACCTATAAAGGGTGTCTACACCTTTGTATTCTGGGCTATGTATGCTAACGGGTCATTATTGAACTGTTTCCTGCTGTGAACTATATGGCAGGCCGACTTGTATTTGCGCGTCCAAGCTTTAATTTAAATCTTCTGGACTGCTAATTAATCATGCCGGCTGAAATTTATTGTAAACAAAGCAGGAAGGACTAGGGCAAAAGGAAGGGTTTGTTGGGAGGAGGAAGTTGTCTGGCAGAATGCCAAACCTTGGAAATGTCACCTATGGTTCCGGTAAGTTCCAGTGGCTTAATTGGAGTAATTGGCTGTCATAAAGTTGGTTCCTAGTTCCTGTCTAGTTCCAATGACTGATATGAAAAGCTCACTGATGGGATATATATATATATATGTATATATATATATATATATATATATATATATATATATATATATATATATATATATACACACACTCACACACACACAACACACAGTCACAATACGTAGGTGTGTGCGTGGGTGGGTGCGTGCCGCCATTCATATTCATGAGCAGGCAGTCCCACGCACATTTGCATATATATACAAACATGAACCTGTGCTGATGCTGTTATTGGGAGTCATCTCAAGAACCAGGTTATAATGAGGTTCTGTTTAATATGAAGTGTTCCTCTTCTGTAGCTGAATTAATTTAAGATACATAATCCATATCCGTTACCATTTTATACCAGAAATTGTTTTATGATGAAGCATAACGAGACTAAAGTGTACCTTTATGTGAGTGTACGTACGTATACATACTATGTACACACATATTTGCATATAGAGCAATAATCAAATATGTAGTATACTGATACATACATACATACATGCATACACACTCGTACATACAGATGCTTTGACCAAACGTGTTATTGAGCACACTATCTAATGACCAGGCATCATCAATCGATGGCACTGAGCAACTGTGAGTGAAGGACTTGCTCAAGGTCCTACACAGTAACCATCTCATGGAGAGGACGCTTGAACCCCTGTACTCCGTGTCACAAGGATGTCACCAATTGGCTACCATGCCCCACATGAGAGATGATTGTACCTGTCGGAAGGCACGTGTTGTCTTTTTGCCCTGGCGTAGGCCGGTCGAAGGAGGAGACACAGCCATCGATCTTTCCACTTTAGGACCTATGCCAGTTTGTTGGTTGCACTGGCACGAGACCTTTGTCCTGCCTTCTTGTTTGGTTATAATGTGTTTTTGGATGGATGCAGAGTTTAACGACATCTTATGGCAACAGAGGCTGTTGACATCGGCAGAAATTAATTTGAAGAGTTCTTTCCATTCGTATGGCATAATACAGCTATACCACTGCAACTCTTTGGCATGACCGTGTTTATGCCCTGGTAATCCGTTGATAGCATTGGACGCAAATCCTCATCCACAGAAGCAAAACGATCCGGCTTAAGTCTTCTATGTAGTCATACACGCGGAGTGATCTATGACCGGGGATTGTTAGGTACTGTGGTGTTTAAAGATTTATCTTAAAAGCTTCTCAGAAAACTGATGTAAGGGACTGGTTGTGTGTATCGCAATGGTAGTTTTGACTCTGGATGCTGGTAAATGTAGATGTATGTATCCATCTGTCTTTATTATCTGTCTATCTCTTTCTAGATGCTTCGTGGTGTCTTTTAGGTGCCTCACAAAAACTGTGCTTGATAGACTCTGTGATGTCAAAGGTCTTTATTACTCATTAAGAACATCAAGTTCATCTTGAAGACAAAACATTGCTACATACGTACATATGCTTGTGTACATGCATGCATACATACATAATGTAATGTAATCGCATATTTATATAGTGCCTATTCAAGAGAAACTGATCAGAGGCGCTCTCGACCTAACGATGGAAAGCCAGGATCGAACAAAATGGTTTTCAAGTGCTTACGGAATAGTGTGTATGTCGACCTCTGTTGAGCTTGCCGAATGTGCCGGTTTAGATCTGTTTTATTGGATAGAGGTTCCATAAAATACCTTTAAAAATACATACCGAAGTACATGTGCATTGATGTCTGCTGTAGATTAGACATTACTTTTGAGAGTGTGCTTACCGAGATGTATTCTGACTAGAAATTAAACAGTAGGGGGATTATTAGAAAGCATCCTAAGTCTAGAAGAAGTCTTACTGAGGCCGTTACCAGGAAGCGGTAATCCCCATGTTTATTTTGAACAGTGCTTTATTCTGTAGTCCGATTCTGGCGCACTTGCAGTGATTGTCAGCCAGGATGCATTTGTATGGTATAATTACTCTCTGTTGATTCCTTGATGTTATACATTGAGATTGCAATTGAAACTCATCTCTTTGAAATTGCTTACCCACCATGCATACAGAGCCTGGCTTATGTATGGTTCACTTGATCTATCGGGTTTCGATGAGGCTTCTCCAACCGATTATGATTTCTGATTTCGATTTTAATCTAATCGACCGTTGACTGATGTCGTGGACATTATGATAACAACGCTATGTCCAGAAGTCATTGGATTAGATTTCTCAATGTCTGACCTAGTGGGGGAATTGTACTCATGGGCCACAGATTCCGAATTGGCATTCCTCATTCTCAATCCCCATTCAGTAAGTTATGCAGGATAAATCCAAGACACTCAATGCAGAGAGTAGAGGTTCGACCCTCGCCTCGAGACAGTTACTTTGTAGGGGCGTTGAGCAAGGCCTTCACTGACAGTGGCTCATCGCCACCGGTTGATCATCTGATAGTGGCTTTTAATAAATGCTTAATAAAACCATACTTTAAAGATGTTCGGTTTTGCTGAGGCTGGCCTGAGTGTGCTTCACTGCAGGTGTTACAGAACATAACTATTTTATTTATTTATTTATTTATTCCGGATATTTCTATAGCACCTCTCGAAGTCAACTACTCAGAGGCGCTCCCGACTACAGCATTTGATACTGTGCCGGAATTTTCACGCCGAAGCGCCACGAGCAATTGCGAGTGAAGGACTTGCCCAAGGTCCGTACGCAGCGGCTAGAGTGGGATTCGAACCTGCAACTCTCCGGTCACAAGGCGCCGAACTTACCACTGAGCCACCACGCCCACATGACTTAAGAACATAGAAGAAGGAAAAGAGCAGTCCCTTAAGCTAGCCTGAGGAGGCAACCATGGGTACGGGTATGAAGTGTTAGTGACTTCCTTTTCATAGCTTAGGCCTGCAAGCCCTGCATGTGAGGGCAGTTGACCAGTCTTCCTCCTCGCTGTCTCATCTTCCCATCGACAATATACGGTCAGTGTACTCATTATAGCTGAGTTGGCTAGGGGACGGAGGTGGAGCAAATGTAACAAATGTCTGCCCTGGTGGCGAATTGACCCCCTACGTGTAGACTGATAGCCCAGCACGCTAACCACTGGTCTATTGCGCACTCCCTTAACAGAGGTTTCACAGCACTCGGCTCTGTAGCCATGCAATTTGAATTTAAAGAACCACTGCATAGAAGCGGTAATTGCCCACAGAACGAGAGGAAGTATGAAAAGGCTTGTGATCATTTGTTGTTTTTCTTATGATGAGGCCTGTGGGAGGGGGTTGTTGGGGTGGGGTAGTCGGGTTGGGATGGATTTCAGTTGCTTTGGAATATTCTTTGGGGCGTCTCGGTATCGGGTGTCCAAACCGGGGCAAAGAATTTGGTTCAGGCGACGTTTAAATGCCCTATTTTGGTGGTTAACGATGTGGGGGAGGGGAGAGTTGTATGTGTCATGTGTCTAAAATTGCTAAATATTTACCAGCTATGGACAAGTGTTAATCATCATCCTAGCTTGTGTCGAAGTCCAAATGCTTTCCTCTTCTTATCTTCAGTAAGGCGTGTAATGGTCTCAATGTACCATTTTTGAGAAATTTTACGCCGTTCAGAGGAACATTATTTGTGTAATTATTTTCTAAAATGCATCCGTATTTGTGACTTTTACACCGAGCGGAGTAAGATTTTGAGACAGCGTTATCGAGTTTGAACGAAATGACCTATCCTCATTTGAAGGCAATGCTGGGTTTCTGTAATTTCATGCGTCGACTCATTAAGTCTGTTTTCGACATTTGAACTTTTTCTTCAGTTTTGTTCAGGCATTTGCAACAAATTTGATCTAATCATATTTGATTACTTCTTAGGCGCAATTATCGTTATATACGAGGCATCAATCTTAGACATTAATAAAAAAAATTATTCAATAGTTACAATTAGACTATGCAATTTTCCTAGTGTGGTGGGTGGCTGCTGGTTGATGCGTCAACAGAAAAACAGATCCAAGTTCAATGACCAGCAATCATTTCTTACAGTTTACTCAGTTTACACGACCCTTTTTTCTTTGACCTCTGCAGCAGCTGTGCTGCAATGTTATATAAATATTATTATTATTATTATTATTACTATTGTTATTATTATTAGCCTCAAGGACCAAGGTACCTAAGATTTCTGAGGAATTACAAAATTATATCGGAGATTACAAAAAAAATTCTGGGACGGCTAGAACTCGTCATTATTATTATATTTGTTGTTATTAGATTATTATTAATAATTTATTGTCATTATTATTATCATTGCTATTATTTTTTTTATTATTATCATAATTATTATTTAATATTATGATAAGTTATCGGCATCATTTGATTTTGAACCCTGATCACAGTGGCAGTCAGCCATATTAAATGTGATCTACTGGTTTATACAGGACCTCCTTATAATGTTTCTATGGATGTATGCTTGTATGTATGTATATATGCTTGTATGTGTGTACTGGCATGTGTGTCTGTGTGCATGTAACCAGACTCTTAATAAGCACCTGTTAAGTACCTCTCAGAACTGCAGTCCTTGCCAGACTAATTGGTAGTACAGGTCATTAAGAACAACATTTTCATATCTTAGTAAGTAAGGCTCAGATAAGAAGGGGTAAAGTCACCACCATCACAGGGACCATTATCTTTTGGAGTTCTGAAGCCAGCCATTTGGTTGGGTTCATATGGATGGGTGCAAATATTCATGGCGTTCTCGTTGGCATTCTTGTTGGTCTTTTTTTAAATCTGGTACTTTTATGTTTGTCCAAGCCTTGTTATGTCTTCATTTGTGTTGTCCGTTCTTCATTTGAGTTGTCAGTTCTTTATTTGTGTTGTCAGTTCTTCATTTGTGTTGTCAGTTCTTCATTTGTGTTGTCAGTTCTTCATTTGTGTTGTCAGTTCTTCATTTGTGTTGTCAGTTCTTCATTTGTGTTGTCAGTTCTTCATTTGTGTTGTCAGTTCTTCATTTGTGTTGCCAGTTCTTCATTTATGTTGTCAGTTTTTATTTATGTTGTCAGTTCTTCATTTGTGTTGTCAGTTCTTCATGTGTATTGCCAGTTCTTCATTTATGTTGTCAGTTTTTTGTTTATGTTGTCAGTTTGGAATAGTTGTCTTCAGCTGGTTCTCTTTACAATTAAACACGCATATAATTATGCTTCATTAAGACAAGAATACTGACTATGTGACATGATTCGGTCTTGGACCCAAAGTTTCTTCAGTGATCAGAACATGCCCACATTGTAAACACAGCTGTGTCACTAGATAGTAATTGGTACATGGTTCAGAAAACCGGTTCTACCGGATCATTGCACCCTTAAAGGCACGTGTGGTAATAGTAACTGTAACTTTATATAGCGCCACTTCAGAGAGACTCCTCCCGTCCCTCTGGATTGATCTCCCTTCCATGACTCGTTCTCAGATCCTAACTGGGGGCATTGCTACTACTTCTCGCTGTCTTAAGACTTTTCTTTTCTCACGGGCTCCTCGCACTGGGAGCGCCTCTGATTAGGTTGTACTGCGACAGGCGCTGTATAAATTCGTAAATACAATACAATAGAATACTCGTCAGAGGCGCTGTGATGTCTGGAGAGGGGATATATAGCAGACTGATGACGATCCATAGGTGTAATTATTATTTAATTAAGAAACCTCTAGAGAGGAACGTTACTCGTTAGTGTAGAAATTGTTTAAGTATCTTGCAAAGTCGCTGTTTAGCGCAAGATCTGTAGACTTTTGGAATGGTTTGGCTAATACTACATGGAAGCCATGGCTGCGTCTAGACTCTAAAGGGAAGCTAAGAAGGATTTACTGTTTAGCATTTCAGGTAATTTATAGTTGTTCCAAGGTAGCTTGATGTCTGAAGTACTGATGTGGCTAGAATGCTTATAGACATAAAATGTGTGGCTTCAACACACATTCAGTAATTACCTACTGCAAGAGATGTTTTTTTTATCCAGCATGAAGGGCCAGATTACTGTATGGCTGTAGGGGACAGTGGCTCTGCTTTTTCAAACGGGTAACTTCTCATAAAAGACATTACCCTTAAGTGTGTGTGGGTATGGTTCCTTTCAAAACCGCTTAGGGGTGATTGAAGGCCATTTTAGAATTATTTATAACTGCTTTCCGTCAATTGTGATGACACATTGTGAGTCGTTGTTTGACGTTTTAGCGACAGCTGTCCCTGATTTATCCGGGTATTTTGTCACTGCTGTTTGACCTCTTGACCTGTCACGTGTCCCCATGGGCGGAATAACCGGTTTTTCCTTGCATTGACTTTGATTTTGTTTGACAAGGAGTGTCTCTTGTCTGTTGATCGTCTATGTGCTGGTTGGTTTTGGGTTTTTTGGCATTAGGAAGAGTGATATTGGTACTCTGCTTAAGCACTGTCATCTCTTTGGAGCACTGTAGCTGATTGGTCACAGTGCTGGCCTTGTGATGCTGAGAGTTCGGTTTCAACCTTCCCAAGACGGTTAAAGATGCGTGATCCCACAGGAGTTAATACAATAGCCTGTTTTGATCCTCGGTGCTAAATGTTTGGAAACCAAGGATCTAATGTTGTGCATTAAAGGACTTGCTCAAGGTACCTTCACACGGTCGTCTCAGAAGTTTCGAACCCCTACTCTCCATGTTACAGGCCGATAGCTCTATCAAATTGGCTATAGCTATCCGTGCCCCACAAACATCTGCTGTAGCACCGTTACATTGTGTAAATCATAGTCATAATCTTCAGAGAGAATTTACTACTACAGTTTTTAATTGAACTGCCTGAGTAGTACTATTCCTCGAGAGCCGCCGGAAACTGACCAGAACTGGTCACGGTCATTTGCATAGTAGCCTACAGTCACAATTATTCGTGATATACCGGCAGATGGACAGACATGCTCTACGGTTTGGTCATGCAGACAGAGTACCAAGCGACTGAAAGAGTACCGGGTGACCAGCAGAGTACCAAGTGACTGACAGAGTACCGAGTGACCAAATGCTACACAAATATATAGTAAATGCAAGATACGCATGAAAGAAACAAAGCCATGCAAGCAGAGGCGTAACTTTGGTATAAAAAGTGGGGGTACCAATTTCTTACAAACACAAAGCAAGGCGGAGATTGCAATCTCTGGGAAAGCACAATAATAAAATATTCATTGGCATCGTTCAAAAAGTGGGGGGTACGGTACCCCAGTCCAAAAAGTGGGGGGGGGTACGGGTACCCATCGTACCCCCCACAAATTACGCCTATGCGTGCAAGGTTTCCATTTGTAACTCGGAGACTATGGGTTCGAGCCTACTCCCCTGAGCTGGTTGGTTAGTGTCTATAGGGACCTTGAGCAAGTCCTTCACTCACTGTTATTCATCGCCATTGGTTGACGCTTGGCCATCAGATAGTGGCACTTAATAAATGCATAGTGATAATAATAATGATCATGAGTAATTATTATTAAGGAGCTTTTATATAGCACCCCTTCAAGGTGATCTACTTAGGAGCGCTTCAATGACAATGAGAGTAATTATAAGGCATGATAATAATGATAATAATATTAGCAATAATAATATGCTGGACAGAAATATAAACGAATGCATGACCAGAGACTTGACAAGTGATTGAAAGGAATGGAGATCATTTATGTGCAGCCATTACCGATGGTGGTGTTGGTGGTGTTGATGATTTGTTTATATGTATATATGTAATTGTGTGTGTGTGTGTGTGTGGTGTTGATGATTTGTTTATACGTATATATGTAATTGTGTGTGTGTGTGTGTGTGTGTGTGGGTGTGGGTGTGTGTGTGTGTGTGGGTGAGTGAGTGAGTGAGTGAGTGAGTGAGTGAGTGAGTGAGTGAGTGAGTGAGTGAGTGAGTGAGTGAGTGAGTGAGTGAGTGAGTGAGTGAGTGAGTGAGTGGAGCTCATATATATTTGCTAGTGACCTAGACAAGGTAATGCAACTGACCTGAGTAGAAAAGTGATGGTGATGATGATGAGGAGGAGGAGGAGGAGGAGGAGGAGGAGGAGGAGAAGGAGGAGGTGGACGATGATGATACAGAATGGGTGAACTGACCCTTCTGACCTCCGATGATTTGTTTATATGTATATATGTAATTGTGTGTGTGTGTGTGTGTGTGTGTGTGTGTGTGTGGGTGGGTGAGTGAGTGAGTGAGTGAGTGAGTGAGTGAGTGAGTGAGTGAGTGAGTGAGTGAGTGAGTGAGTGAGTGAGTTAGTGAGTGAGTTAGTGAGTGAGTGAGTGAGTTAGTGAGTGAGTGAGTGAGTGAGTGGAGCTCATATATATTTGCTAGTGACCTAGACAAGGTAATGCAACTGACCTGAGTAGAAAAGTGATGGTGATGGTGATGATGATGATGATGAGGAGGAGGAGGAGGAGGAGGAGGAGGAGGAGGAGGAGGAGGTGGACGATGATGATGATGATACAGAATGGGTGAACTGACCCTCCTGACCTCCGGTTGATTCTTTGAAGTAAGACGGATGAGTCACTGATATGGTGGACATCTGTAGCCGGCTTCCTTCCATCCCTTGGGGCGTTGTTTGGGAGCAGCCGAGGGAGGGCAGAATGCCAGGCCCCCTGGAGAATAGAAGGTAATCAACTAATGACCTGAAACTTATCTAATCTCAGACTTTATTCCAGGTAACCCAACCACATATAGGAAATCCACTGACCTCTATATGTACATGTATATATGTATATATGATACTCACGTTTGTATATATATTTTTATATACATACAAGATACACATTCAGGCCGAGGTTCATGTGTATTTACAACAGTAAAGCTATTTATACATTCATATATATATATATATATATATATATATATATATATATATATATATATGTATATATGAGTTTGCCAAGTATAGGCATATATATATATATAAAACTTAAAATTATGTACAGTATATAACGGTTATAACCTATATAATTAAGTTTCTGATTGGTATATAAATCACTGTACAGTGTCCAGTTTGTTTACAATTAACTCTATGTATGCATATAATGTCCACTAGGAAGAATGAATATGCGTGTGTATATATATATATATATATATATATATACATACACACACAGGCTTAACCACAGGCAGCTTATTGGCGGCGAGCTGGATGTATTGAATTGTCAGCCATTTTCTGGGCAGATTGCCAGACGTCTGACGCGGTCGACTGGACATCAGCTGGACTCAGTTGGTATGGGCAGCTGATGGTTTGGAAATGAGTGCAGCTGAGTAGAATCTCTGGGGGAAATAGCGCCAACAGAGGAGGACAGTCTTATCAGGGACAGGGTTTGCAAAGGAAGTTTCTTATCTGTGGGGCTCAGCCTACCTTGGATGGCGGGAGATTCGGGGTTATTTTGCCTCTGTTGCCCTGATGGGATCTGTCTGTCTGTGTCTGCATGTTTGTCTGTGTCTGTGTGTTTGTCTGTCTGCGTGTCTGTTCCTATCTGTCCGGTTGAGTGTCTATCTGTCTGTTTGTTTGTCTGAGTCTGTGTCTGTCTGTTTGTGTATCTGTGTTTCTATCTGTCCGTTTGTGTGCCTATCAGTGTATCTATCTGTCTGTCTGGGTGTATCTGTCTGTCTGTCTGTCTGTCTGTCTGTCTGTCTTGGCGTATGAGTGTATCTGCTTGTCTGGCTTTTATCCGTATTTCTCTGTCTGGCTATGTGTCTATCTGTCTATCTCTCTGTCTGGCTGCGTGTCTGTCTGCCTGCCTGTCTGTCTGTGTAAGGAATATATAGATCAGTAGGTGGTTGGTTAGGATGCTTGTCAATGTGTCTCTGCATTTGTGTATCTGTCTCTTTTAGTGTCTCTGTCTGTGCTTGTGTATGTATGTCTGTTTGCCTCTCAGGTTTCTGTATGGTATAATTTTGTATTTGAAGATGAAAATGCAGGGTCAGTGGGTAACTAAAGATGGCAGGGGATTGCCAGAAGCCCAGCTCCCCCCCCCCCCGCCAACCAGACTGTAGGACATCAATCATAAATTATCGGAAAGGAAGCTTATAAGCTGTGCCAGACCTATGATAGGTTGGCAGCACAAATCTTAGGATCACGGGAATTATTTATTATTTTTGATATGACATATGTCACATGATTGATACTTATAATATAGATAATATATATTTGTGCATATTACAAAATATAATATTTAAAAATACGAGCGATGGCTTTTTTGAACTGCACAGTCTTTTGTGACTTTAAGGGTTTAAGCCTTCTGCCCAATACGTTTACTGTGTTTTTTTAAAAAATTTTTTATTATATTCTTTTTTATTATATTGGCCTTCACTCTCAGTTGCTCCTCCAGGGATTGATGCTTAGTCATTTGTTAATGGAGCTTAAATAAATGCATAATAATAATAATAATTATAATAACTGGGCACCTGCCTTTGTATGCTGAGGCTAAGAAAATCAAGTCGTTGTAACTTTATAAAACCATGGCTGCCTCTTAGAGTTATTATTTAAACTGTTCTTTTTTCCTCTACTTGAAGTATGTATTGTATACACTTACATACATTCATGCACACCTTTGTACATACATACAATTGCATATACAGTCACTCTTGTACAAATACATACTGGTACATACATATGTACCTACATATGTAATTATGTATGTACTGGTATGTACAAGAGTGACTGTATCCACACATATATCCACACATACATATGTGTATGCATGTGTACATACATATATACAAACATACAACATACATATACATACATATACAGTTACATAATATTATATCCTTACACACATACATGCGTGCATGCACACACCTATACATATGCAGACATGCACACATGTGGTTTGCTGGTTGTGGAGTAGTTTCTGGAGTTTCAACATGGCTATCTTTGAAAAGTGTTGCGGGTGTATGATTGCACTTTTGGTGCTTCTTTGTTGGGTAGGGTATCACCTGACCGCGTACCTCTCTTGTTACCAGCCTCCGTTTTTCTTATGTTGTGTGCTGCAGCTTTTTTCACACCTGCCCCTCGGCTTCTTGTGTTACCTGGCGTACCAAGGTATTCTATGCCATGTGGTTAGCATCAAAGAGACGGGCCAGACAAGCACCTGATAGCCTTAGACTAGTTCATGCCACTGGTCTATTTGAGAAGCACATGCTACTATATATATCATGTACCATATGTTACTATAATTATATATATATATGTATTTATATATGTATTTATATATATAAATATATATATGTAACTATAGTTATATATATACATGACATTTGTGTCCTTGTTTGTGTGTTTGGTACTTTAGATACTACTATTAAGTTGTCCATGGTAAATCCATAGTAACAGAAATACCGTATTTAGCTACCGTAATTAGCTTACGTCATTTAAGGGCGAGCCTAAAACCGTTAGAGTGGAACCTTGTCAGTTTTAATGTGCAGTAATTGCATTTTAATTATAGTTTAATTATAGTGAGCTGGCTATCTGTTTAATTAAGTTTAATTATAGTGCGATGCGATCTACCCTTGGATTGGAATTTTGCAAACGTTCGTGAACAATTATTATATTCATCCTAGCGGTGTTTGGGAATTCCCAAATACCCTTAATTGCAGTTATGAGATATTTAAGAGAGGTTTATGGGCCAATGTATTTGTAGGTGCCTTACTATAAATAATTGCTCTGAGTCAGTGTGAAAACTTTTGACCGCA
The DNA here is from genome assembly GCA_963556255.1 of Allolobophora icterica. Taxonomy (NCBI): domain Eukaryota; kingdom Metazoa; phylum Annelida; class Clitellata; order Crassiclitellata; family Lumbricidae; genus Allolobophora; species Allolobophora icterica. Next base: position 7,269,324 of record OY744608.1, read on the forward strand.
GAAAGTGTCCAGTTCAGCCATAAAATTAATTTGTGATCCGGTTAGCTCAGAAAATACAGACATTTCTGAAAGATATATAGGCCCTTCTCAGTTTATATAAACTATTTAACGTTTAATGTCCAATAATATCTACCAAATTACACATCGTGAAAAATTGATCAAATGTTCATCATTGTCAGTATTCGGTAAGTCCTGTGTTTCTAACCGTATACAGAACATATTTTAAAAACCCATTTTTCCCCGTCTCTTCTCTTGTACCAAAACCATCCTTCTTCCAAAAATGTTTGATTTAGCTGTAAATTTCGTTTTCAAAAGTCCTTTTGATGATCACAAATGATATCATGCTGGTAACCTTTATGAAATTTTAATTTGGTCATTTAACTAATGTAATTGCTTAATTTTTACATTTATTTTTTATTACCATAATTTAAAGTACTTATTATACACAAATAGTCAGTATATCTGAGTCAGTTAAACGGAGCTATGTATATGGGCTTGGAGCATGGTAACCAATTAGAGCTCTCGGCCTGTAACCCGGAGAGTATGGGTTAGACCGTTAGAGCCTCCACTCAGGAGGTTGCTGGGTATGGACCATGAGTAATGAGACCTTAACTCGCAGTTGCTCAGCGCCATTGATGGTCTATCATATACCGGTAGGCGTATGAGAACTTCTGAACTTTGGAAGGAGAGTGATATCAAATGCAGTTGTACTGTATTTTGTAAAGGCTAGAGAAATAATACTGTGGGTTTCGACTAGGACTTGAAGTGATTGTAGCGAGTTTAGAAACGTCTTAAATTTAAGTTTCTGTTGAAAAAATTTCAGATTTTGCTATTCCAGAAAGCTGTGGTTGTGAATTACTGTCAAGGAAGTGAATTTAGCTACACATCTGTTTTTGAAGAAAGGTCCATTGAATGAGTCAGAAGCTGCCTTCTTTGCGTGGCAAGGGTAAATTAGGGTGAAAGATAACAGAGTTTCTCGTCGCACCCCAGACTCAGGAGTGTTGGCATCTTTGAGCAGTGGCATCACTGTATTTTATCCCATTGGGGCCACTAATCTAACCCAGTTGGGGGCTCTAAACTAACCCCGTGGGTGTCTTATTAAGTGTACGGACTATCAGATGCATATGTGACATGGGAATGAAGTCTGAGATACAAGTTATGGCTGTCCCCAGAGATAGAGATTGTCAGAGATACCCAGAGAGAGAGAGAGAGAGAGAGAGAGAGAGAGAGAGAGAGAGAGAGAGAGAGAGAGAGAGAGAGAGAGAGAGAGAGAGAGAGATATATATATATATATATATATATATATATATGTATGTGTATATATATATATTTATATATAGAGGCAGCCAACCAGAGGTAGAGATATCCAGCCAGAGACACAGATATCCAGATGTGCATGTAGGCAGATCCAAGTGGTTATCCACAACCTAATTCTTTTCTGTTGCCCTGATCAAGAACTCCTTGATACCGGGTGGACTACTACTTCTCCAGGGGTATCAAAGGTGCCTGGCCCTGCTGTGCGTTGTATGTGTGTTTGTATGCATGTATGTGTAAATGTTTTGGAAATGTGTATGTGTGGGTATGTTTCTGCATACATGTGTATAGTTGTGCATACATGTGTTTGTATGCATGTCTTATGCATGAGTTTGTGTGTGTATGTCTGTATGTGTGTTTGAGTTCTTGTGTGTGTTTTTGACCATGTATGTGGTCTCTTGGGTATGTAAATGTATAATTAATCGTATATATTTGCACAAAATCTAATGTGAATTTGTGTAAAAAATATGGGAACCAGCATGTGTTGATACGGAGTGGAAGGTATCTTCAGCCAGCCACAGACTAACAGAGCATTGGTTTCTGCCAGAGAAATAGCTAGCTGACTTGATGCTAGTACGTGTATTAGTAGCTTACTTGATGCTAGTACATGTTTTACTATAGCTTTCCTGTTACTACAGTACACACAGTATTAATATATATATTATATACACACATTATATACATGCTTGTGAAAGAATAAATAGCTTTATTTTGCATATATATATATATATATATATATATATATATATATATATATATATATATATATATATATATATATATATATATATATATGGAAAATAAAGCTATTTATTCTTTCACAAGCATGTATATAATGTGTGTGCATAGGCGTAGACTCTGGGTGGGGGCAGCCGGGTCAAGTTCCCCCAATTATTGAGATGGACTACATTTAATGCAAGAACTGTAGAATAAATCACCAAATGCCCCCCAATAATTTGGACAAGTTTACACCAGTGTGTGTTTAATATATATATATATATATATATTAATATATATTATATATATATATATATATATATATATATATATATATATATAGAGAGAGAGAGAGAGAGAGAGAGAGAGAGAGAGAGAGAGAGAGAGAGAGAGAGAGAGAGAGAGAGAGAGAGAGAGAGAGAGAGAGAGAGAGAGAGAGTATCTCGCAGACGTGTAAACGTGCAATTAATGTGATAGTTGAAAATATTTCTTGGGCTGGCTCATTCGCAAGAAATGTAGGCTTTGTCGTGGGAAGATTGTTTCAGAGGGATGACCTAATACACGAGGGAGGTCGATGTACCCTGTCATCATATAGGAACGCAAGGACAAACCACTACGTGTACGTATTAGTATCGTACTCGATACAGTACGCTGGTTCGGTTAGCTACATTGGTCCGAGCGCACGTCCCGTGATGACGGTTCGCATGCCGATGGTGGCTTATTTCAGAGTAAATCTCTGAATAAATATCTAGGGCTAGCACGGTCCATACACGGGGACCTTATATGGCTTGGAACCCATTTAAATGAGCAGTGGTGGTGAAGGATCTCGTCCGATCAGTTCGCTGAAAAATGAGCAAGGTCGAAGCGATACAGTTGTGGGGCGTGGTGGCTCAGTGGTAAGTTCGGCGCCTTGTGACCGGAGGGTTGCAGGTTCGAATCCCACTCTAGTCGCTGCGTATGGACCTTGGGCAAGTCCTTCACTCGCAATTGCTCATGGCGCTTCGGCGTGAAAATTCCGGCGCAGTATCAAATGCTGTAGTCGGGAGCGCCTCTGAGTAGTAGTAGACTTCGAGAGGCGCTATAGAAATATCCGGAATAAATAAAATAAATAAGAAAGTTGTAAGAGTAAAACGTGTACATTTACATGTATTAGTAGCTTATTTAACGATAGTATGGGTATTAGTAGCTTGATGCTTGTTCATGTGTTAGTCTCTTACTTGATTCTGCAGTGTATGCATTAGTAGCTCTTACTTATGGGTATTAGTAGCTGCTGATGCTCGGTATCTGTCTGACTTGATTCTCGGACGTGTGCATTGGTAGATGGATAATGTTTACAACTGGATGCTAGCAGAACTACTGGAGCGCGGGAGACAACTATCTCAAGAATGCGCGGTATTCAAGGGAGGCGCATCTGACCTTTAACCTTTGGAAGCGCATTATTACTACTTGTTCCTTAAGCTGGAGATTGATCGTTGGCAGTTGTGGGCGCTGAGGTTTTTTCTGCGCAGCCCCTCGGGCTGAGCTTTGGGGGCGATTCCGCAGGCATACAGAATTTATTACCTTCTGTGGGGGCTTGTTTGGAGTCGGTGGGCTTTCTGCGTGTCGGCCTGGGAGCTGGTTAATTTAGTAGGGCTTAGGGAATGGATTAAAGGCCCCAGACATCTACTTCCACTCAAGGGATCTATAAGCTTTTATACAGACATCAGTGATCAGAGACCGACATATATGTAGGACCTTGTAGGCCTGAATAGAAGGTAATTCAGAACTCCAGGGTATGAGAAGTGCATTAGGTTGACATTTAAATCACAGCTCAGGACCTGTCTTTTTAAGCAATCATAGGACTGTAATTGACCTTTGGAACTCGTTCCTGCAGTTTCGGCTGTGCTATGGTGCTATACAAATCGTCTTATTATTATTGTTATGATTATTATTATTTTATTATTAATGTACCTTTTACAGGACCTTGTTAAAAAAATGCTGTGTGAGATTGAAATACGAGGTAATGTAGAGCCCCATGGTGTAGTTCTTTTCTTGAGGATGATATCTTTGAAGGGTGCATTCAGATAAGAAGTCAGTGTAGAAGCAAGTACAGAATATGGTCAAATTGACAACGACCTGGTTTTCAGTACGAGTTTTTCCAGCCACTGCTGTTGGAAACTAGACACTGACAGACTGAATTCAATCGTGAACCATGCTATACGACCACTTTTGCCATCATAATCAGTTTCTACTTTAGCTGTCTCCTTTGACCTCACCCCCACCGTTCAGGCCTGGCACCACTACCTCGCTCTTGCCGGCTTCTTTTGACTAATCTCTAATTAACCGCTTGGCTTCTCGACGGACTTATCATAGAAACTGGATTGGACGCGAACTGCTTGCCAGAGATTTATGTAATTTAATAATTCATATCGAACTATTCAAACAATGCGCTCTCTGTGCTGGCCTAAATGATCAATGTGAAATGTTATTAAGGAGAAGAGAAGAGCAGTCCCTTAAGCTAACCCAGATAGGCAGCCATGGTATGAAGTGTTAGCGACGTCATTTTCTTAGCCTCAGCATATGAGGGCGGGTGGCCAGTCTTCTCCGTCGCTGTCTCATCTTCCCACTAACATAGCTGAGTTGGCTATGGGTGTAGTTGGAGCAGAAATCTCAAACCAAATTCTGGCCTGGTGGGGATTTGAACCCCTGACCTTTTGGTTGACAGTCCGGCACGCGCACCACTACACTATTTTCCTGGAGGTGGGGACCAAGGAGTTAATGGAGGCTTAAATTAACAAAAATGAAACAGGAAAACTAATTTACGATATGAAGGGAAACCACTGGTAAATTTATGTCATTTCTGTTTGTCATTTCAGCCCATTAATTTTTATTCCAGGAAGTAGTGTTCTGTGTCAATGGTAGCTTAATGGTCCAGAGAAGTTCCGTTTCAGAGCTACTGAAAAAGTTGGAGGTTCCTTACAAGACAGTGCAAGGCGGTCTGTTATATTGTGAAACGCCAGTGCAATACAACTACGGTATATCAGTTGAGAATTTGCTCATAGAAATGTAAGAATTTTTTCTATTATTGTGAATTTATTTTTATTTATTTATTCCGGATATTTCTATAGCGCCTCTCGAAGTCAACTACTACTCAGAGGCGCTCCCGACTACAGCATTTGATACTGTGCCGGAATTTTCACGCCGAAGTGCCACGAGCAATTGCGAGTGAAGGACTTGCCCAAGGTCCGTACGCAGCGGCTAGAGTGGGATTCGAACCTGCAACCCTCCGGTCACAAGGCGCCAAACTTACCACTGTACCATGTGTATGGAACTCACAGCCTCATTCATCTTATTCTTTTACCCTCTCCTCGCCAGTTTAAGACGTATTTTGTTTAAAGCATTTGCAATAGTCTAGTGGTTAGCAAGCTGGGCTCTGAGCCGACTCTGAGCCGAGAGGTCGGGGGTTCAGTACTTGCCAGGGCAGAAATTTGTTTAAAGATTTCTGAGCCACTTGCGTCCCCTAGCCAAATCAGCTATGATGAGTACATTGACTGTTCAAAGTGGTGGGAAGATCAGACTGTGAGGGAGAGGACTGACCACCCGCCCTCATATGCCGAGGCTGAGAAAAATATTAAGTCGCTAACACTCCATACTCATGGCTGCATTGCTTGCTTACGGGACTGCTCTTCTTTTCTTCTTCTAAGGTTTTTTTGGAGAGAAACAGACAGACAGACAGACAGACAGAGAAGAGGGGGAGCGAGAAAGAGAAGAGGGAGATGTCAATGCATAGAAAGAGACTAAAGCATACTGCAATACACACCTGCCGAGAAGAAGAAGCGGGAGAAGAAGAAGCGAAAGAAGACAAGTACCGTAGATAGAAAGCGAAGACATTGTCCGTTTGTATGCCTGGCTGCTTGTCCGCCCCTCTGCCCAGACAGAGTGTCTACTCGGAGGAAGACGCGACCCCCTTCGAAGCCTCAACGTGTTTGTTCTTATAACAGTTGTTTTCATTCCTGGCTGAAGACATGTTCGGGCTTGTTCAGTTCGTCTGGTCCAGACGATGTGTACTGGAACCTCCGTGGATTTCTTTAAATGAGCAATGGATGCATTACCTGACATGCAAACTGTAGTATGTCCAGCTGTGCTGCCGGGCCCTAGTGTTCTCCACACTCTTAGCAGTAATGCCTGCTGTGAGCCGACACTAGTGTGGCTACAATGATGTTCCACACACACTGATTGGTGTGAAAGTGTAGTCATTGTCTCCTGCCAGTTTAGTGTGGTCTAGTGACTTCAGAGGCTCACAGTATTCACTGGATGTATAAAGTTGCAGGGATTTGTAACCTTAAACTCCAAATTTCTAAAAAGCGAAGGGTGTCAGCCTATTCACAAGCACTGTGTCATGTCAGAGTGTCATGTCAGACACTGTCAGAGATACTAAGTGAAGAACCAAGTCAGGTTGTCAGGAGACCAGGGCGAAAAGGAGACTTGCTGAAGCGAGTTTCGTTGCGTTATATTAATTTGTTGGTGTCCGATGTATTAGACTTTATTGTTGAGTGGAGATCTAGGCTGTTAGTTGTAGTAGGTTAGGGTATTATTATCTTGGTTGCCTTGCTTTAGTTATTATAGAGCCCAATCTCGACTTCTTCTTAACATGTCTGCGCTTAGAAATGTATGGTGCCAATGTCTATCTGTTAGATGGCACTCTGCCAGCACCTGCAGGAGGCGGTATATAAATGCCAAGAAATGGACATGCATGACTATCTGCGTACATCAATGCATACCGGGTGCAAACGGATACAGACTAGGGGTCCACCGGAAATCGCCTCGGACATTTGCCTCGGCCGTAAATCCCGTTTCCGGAACTATTCGCCTTGGCAAATACTGTAGACGCAAATAGTTGCAGAAAATTTTTTCTTAAAGAAATTTTTTCCTGTAAAACTTATTCAATAACCTTACGTGTATAAAATTATAAATGTTCAGCCTTAAAGCAATTAGAGGGGGGTCTACACATCCATTGAATTCAATTCCATTTTCTTGAAATTATGTCAATTTATTGAATTTAATGCAATTTTAGAAAACTTCACAACTGCACAGCAACATTTTGACTAAAATTCAAAATGTATCAGTCACTTATTACAAGTACACAAATTTATTTCGATAATTTTTTATTACATGAAAATGTGAAGCTTCGCATATGGAACAAATGGTACCCGGTTCGTTTCCGGATCCGGCAAATAGTACATCCAAATACTCGGATTCGGTACTCGGTGGAAAATGTCTTTCCGGTGGACCCCTAATGCAGACACACATATGCACACGTGCACAAATGCACACACATTGCACACACTTGCATGCATGCATTGCAGTCGCGTGCATGCAGTTGCACCTCTGATACTCATTTCTGTATTCATGAGTGTTTGCATTAGAAATTTACATAATATTCATATAAGCATACATACATACACACATACATACATGCACATACATATGTACACATACATACGTACACATGTATGCATTCATATTTACACATACATGCTTACAATACATGCATAATGTATGTTCTTAGTTCAGCATGTTGTGCTGGAACTGGCTATTTTCAGCTACTGTGTGTTTCAACAATTGGAATTGTTATAATAAAAACTGGACAAAATATGAATAAGGATGCAGACAGTAATTCAGTGTCATAGAAGGCATTGTCTTTTTTTAATTGACAGAGCTGTAGCTGCTTTCAACTTGAGCCACATTGGACGTTTTCTGTTGGAAGTCCGTCATGCAGAACGAAAGCTCTGTACCAACATTTGGATTGCATCTTCTCTTGTTATCTTTCCTGAAATTCAATTCATCACAAAATCAATAAAGCAATCGGAATTGTTTGCTGTTCTTTTTCAATATCTGGGCTGCCATTCATAAATGTCAATTTCAATATCTGGGCTGCCATTCATAAATGTCAATTTCAATATCTGGGCTGCCATTCATAAATGTCAATTTCAATATCTGGGCTGCCATTCATAAATGTCAATTTCAATATCTGGGCTGCCATTCATAAATGTCAATTTCAATATCTGGGCTGCCATTCATAAATGTCAATTTCAATATCTGGGCTGCCATTCATAAATGTCAATTTCAATATCTGGGCTGCCATTCATAAATGTCAATTTCAATATCTGGGCTGCCATTCATAAATGTCAATTTCAATATCTGGGCTGCCATCAATCACTGTCAGTTTTAAATGTCAATATTGATCTTGGTGTGTCGCAAATACGGAAGTTGGACAAAGGCTGATGTATAGCATCTGACTTAGAGTTAGGCCTGTGCAGGTCGGGGCTGCTCTGAAACCATTGTTGCAGGAGACCTTGAACAAGTCCTCGACACACCATTGCTTGTCGCTATCGACTGGACTGAGGCATTGTCCGCTTTAGACAGTGGGGCAACATAATTTTTGAATGGAAGTCTAAATAGTGTATGGATTTATTTTTGTTTCTTTCTTGTTATGGATCATATCCAAAAGACTGTTTAAAGAATTATTCGATGGGTGTGCTTGTGTGTGTGTGTGTGTGTGTGTGTGTGTGTGTGTGTGTGTGTGTGTGTGTGTGTGTGTGTGTGTGTGTGTGTGTGTGTGTGTGTAGGTGTGTGTGTGTAGGTTGTGTGTGTGTGTAGGTGTGTGTGTGTGTAGGTGGGTGTGTAGGTAGGTGTGTAGGTAGGTGTGTGTGTGTGTAGGTATAGGTGTGTATGCATGTGTGTGTGTGTGTGTGTGTTGTGTGTGTGAATGTTTTTAATGAACCAGTCGGTCTGGTCCCCGATCAATGCTCTCTGCTGCCAGTGGAGATTTACGGGTTCCTCCCGGCCGCGTCAATACGAGCTCATGCAGTGGACCCTGCTTCCACGAACAATAAACCCTTTAAAATATATCTTTTGTTTCAATTGATTCAGTCCACACACTCTGTTTATCCGAAGTGCCATTTGCTCGGATCAATTAGACAACGGTGTAAGCAGTGCTTTTGGGACGTGCTGCAAATCAAAGGGGCTATATAAATTATTGGTGATACTTTTTCATATAACGTATGTCGGTATGCATGCATGAATGAATGTATGTATGTTGGTGTGTATGTGATATGTATGTATGTATGTGATGTATGTATGTGTATCACTGTATCATCATCATCATAAACATCATCATCATCATCATCATCATCATCATCATCATCATCATCATCATCATCATCATCAGTTACTGACTACAGACACTAGGGGCAATGGGTTCGAATAAATGATCTCATTCTTATCAATCATTTGTCAGACTTATTACTGGTCTCGTGTTTAATCCAAGTCTTGTTATATCCTCGTTTTTATCATCCATCCAGCATAATCATGATCTTCCATTGTTTCTCTTTCCTCTGCATCTTGCATACATGTAACAATAGTATACAGTTGAAATGTGATAGCCAGAGAATAAATGTTTTAAATAAATAATCCAAGAACTTCTATAGTGCCACTGTAATAATGCTCAGAGCATCAGTCGGTGGTTGCTTCTAATTCAGATCATTGTACAAGGCAAATTCCAGGGCGAGTCCAGTGGAAAGCCAAGAAGGGAGTCCGAGAAGACACGGAAACAGCCTAGGGAGGAAATGAGTCCAGGAGAAGATCAGAGTTTTCGTCCAAGGTCTGAAGGCCAGAACAAACTCTGAAGAGTTAACTTTTGCCAGGAGAGAGTGCCAGCATGCCAGGACCAGTGAGAGAAAAAGTGCGTCCAGATTGCTAGCTGTACAGCAGAGTTGTCTGTTATCTCTCAAATGCAAAGGATGTTCAAGTTCAGCACATTTAATTTTAATATTTGCTTCAATGCAAACCAGTAAGTGAGCTTCTCCTACTCTCTAGGCCTCTGTATCGCACACGTTGAAGGTCATTCTGCTTTCAGAGCGTTTGTCATGTGTGATCTGGTTGGGAGCGCCTCTGGGGAGTTTTGTGTTGAAGATCATGATGTGCTCTGTAGAATTATAAGCACTTGACATTTAGCCGTATTCTAAGAGATTGCAAATAGTCAAGAATACTTAGCAAGATTGCCACTTTGAGGGAGTTTGATGAGATTGCCATGAGCTTTTTTGAGAGAGTTGCTGGTGCAGATGTTCATGAATTGCCTAGAAGAAGAAGAGGAAGAAGAAGAGCTGTCCCTTAAGCTAGCCTTGAGGCAACCATGGTGTTAGCCACTTCATTTTCTTAGCCTCTGCATATGAGGGCAGATGGGCTCAAATCCCATCTTCCCACTGACATTACGGCTTAGTTTACCAGGGGTGCATGCAGAGGAGAAATCTCAAACCAAATTTCTGAAATGGTGGGGATTTGAAATTTTGAACCCCCCGAGCCCTTCCCCCCCAATCTTTTGTTGACAGTCCAGCACACTCACCACAACACTATCGATCAACAGACATAGTTAATAGATTAGTAAATCATTTTGCCCCAAACTGTCATGCATCATAGCTTGCTCAGAGGGAGGAACTGCACGCTATAAATAGACCTTTTAATAATTATATCGATGATAATAATTATGAATTTGTCATGATATTTCCGTTAACCGTTCCCAATTAGACATCCGTTCGTGAATTGTAAACAGATTATGAAAAGATTACCCAGCGATATTGACGGTTTTGTCGTGGTCTTGTCAGGATATGTCCTCTCTGCGATAGTCTAGTCGAGTGGTTATTGTGCGTGACTGTCAAGGAGAGAGGTGGAGGATTCAAATCCCATCAGGTCAGAAAAATTCGAAACTCTTGTTCGATGTGCAAATTCGGCACAAGTTGCGGAGACGGCAAAGTAGTGGACTGGCCACCCACCCTTAATATGCTGAGGCTAAGAAAATGAAGTTATAGCTTCGTATCCATGGTTGCCTTGTGGGTTTAGTGCAAAGGACTGCTCTTCTTCTTCTTGCCTACGCTTCTTTCTTCAACCTTCTCTGGCTAGATAGAGTGCTTTGCAATTTTTGCATTATATGACTGTATACATGACTAGATGTTATCTTTGTAGGATATCCGCATCATTGAACCCAATTAGTTCCTGACCTTTGCCCTTATGTATATATGTATGTATGTATGAGGGCTCTTAATATAGCTTGTTTTTAGTGCCTCAGAAAAATGCTTTCAGACCAATGGAATAAGTGTGTTCGCGAATAGGTTGTTGTTCCATGACTTTTGACCTCAGGTATTGCCTTAAAACCAATGGAACTCGGTGTAATAAATTACTGATAGGTTATTGGGTGTATAGGTTACATTACTAGATATAGTGTCTGATTAGGAACAGACATTAATGTGTATGAAGCAGAGTAGTCCTGTGAACTACCTCCAGACCCTGAGAGGCAGCCCAGGGTTGCATTGCCAAACGTTATATATGTCTCTCTTGGCTGGCATGGTGGCGATTGTGAAGGTGCTAACCATATGCCCTGTTGTCAGGGTTTGAATCCTAGCACATTATGTGAAGCTGACAATTAACTGTTACATTACTTTACCGTACCTGCCCTTACCAGAGCTTTTACCTCACTTCTTGGCCACCCTCCCTCATATGCCTCGGCTAAGAAAATGAAGTCGCTAACACTTCACACCCATGGCTGCCTCGGGGCTATCTTAAGGGACTGCTCTTCTTCTTCTACCTTAGTTTGAATTACCGTAGCTGACCTTGTCTCATCTTCCTTTATTTTACCCATGTGCATGCTAGACATTTTATGCGCATTCAAGCAGTCTAGTGTCTCCTATTCACAGACACGACTACATTTCGGACGATTCCGATAAAATTTCACCTGATGAAACGGCAGCGATTATGGCTGTTGGAGCCGTTATTATTCATTCCCTCGGACGCAGTTTTATGCGTGAAGCTGGAACTACGACCGTAAATTCCAAGACGAAGCTTTCAGTACTAGGTTCAAAACAAAGACTCCGTGTACAGGCATTGCAACAGCCCTTTTACAGTAATCCTATAGGATAATAAAATGGCGGAAAATGTCCAATTCCATCTATGATTGTGCACCTCCTACCGCGCGTGCACACACGCACATGGGCGTACAGACGTACAATACATGCGGGTGCCTAGGTATTGATATCATGAGGTTGTGTTCTGTCTTTCTTTTCCTGGCAGGGACTTGAACTATTGACCTCTGCTCTGACAGTGCAGCATGTTAACCAAGGGCGATCTAACTATATGCGCTCAGTGGCCTCTGATGCTGAGGTCGACCATTTTCTAGCTTAGGGGCAGACTTGTCATAATCATGTATTAAATTAAGTAATATCCATTCAATTAAACATTGTCATTTGGATATCCAAATGCACATTGTAATAGACATCCAATTAAACACTGTAATAGCCATCAACTAAAACATTGTAATAGCCATCCTAATTGTACATTGTACTAGCCATCCAAATGCAGTAGCCATCCAAATTAAACATTGTAATAGCCATCAAATTAAACATTGTAATAGCCATCCAGTTAAACATTGCCATTTAGACATCCAAATGCACATTGTAGTAGCCATCCAAATTAAACATTGTAATAACCTTCCAATTAAACATTGTAATATCCATCTAATTAAACATTGTAATAGCCATCCAATTAAACACTGTAATAGCCATACATATTAAACATTGTAAAATCCATCTAATTAAACATTGTAATAGCCATCCAATTAAACATTGTAATAGCCATACATATTAAACATTGCAATAGCCATCCATATTATACATTGTAAAAGCCATCCAATTAAACATTGCCATTTCGCCATCCAAATGCACATTGTAGTAGCCATCCAAATTAAATATTGTAATAAACAACCAAAATAAACATTGTAATAGCCATCCAATTAAACATTGTAATAGCCATCCAATTAAACATTGTATTAGCCATCCAAACTAAACATTGTAATAGCTATCCAATTAAACATTTTAATAGCCATCCAAAGTAAACATTGTAATAGCTCTCCAAACTAAACATTGTAACAGCCATCCAAATTAAACATTGTAATAGCTATCCAATTAAACATTGTAATAGCCATCCAATTAAACATGGTAATAGCCATCCAATTAAACATTGTAATTGCCATCCAAACTGAACACTGTAGTAGCCATCCAAATTAAACATTGTAATAGCCATCCAAATTAAACATTGTAATAGCCATCAAATTAAACATTGTAATAGCCATCCAGTTAAACATTGCCATTTAGACATCCAAATGCACATTGTAGTAGCCATCCAAATTAAACATTGTAATATCCATCTAATTAAACATTGTAATAGCCATCCAATTAAACACTGTAATAGCCATACATATTAAACATTGTAAAATCCATCTAATTAAACATTGTAATAGCCATCCAATTAAACATTGTAATAGCCATACATATTAAACATTGCAATAGCCATCCATATTATACATTGTAAAAGCCATCCAATTAAACATTGCCATTTCGCCATCCAAATGCACATTGTAGTAGCCATCCAAATTAAACATTGTAATAGCCATCCAATTAAACATTGTATTAGCCATCCAAACTAAACATTGTAATAGCTATCCAATTAAACATTTTAATAGCCATCCAAAGTAAACATTGTAATAGCTCTCCAAACTAAACATTGTAACAGCCATCCAAATTAAACATTGTAATAGCTATCCAATTAAACATTGTAATAGCCATCCAATTAAACATGGTAATAGCCATCCAATTAAACATTGTAATTGCCATCCAAACTGAACACTGTAGTAGCCATCCAAATTAAACATTGTAATAGCCATCCAATTAAACATTGTGATAGCCATCCAATTAAACATCGTAATCGCCATCCAAACTGAACACTGTAGTGGCCATCCAAATTAAACATTGTAATAGCCATCCAATTAAACATTGTAATAGCCATCCAAAGTAAACATTGTAATAGCTCTCCAAACTAAACATTGTAATAGCCATCCAAATTAACATTGTAATAGCTATCCAATTAAACATTGTAAGAGCCATCCAAACTTAACATTGTAGTAGCCATCCAAACTAAACATTGTAATGGCCATCCAGTTAAACATTGCCATGTAGCCAGCCAAATAAACTTTGTAATAACTATCCAAAATTCACATTGTAATAGACATCCAACTAAACATTGTAATGGCCATCCAAATTGAACATTGTAATAGCCATCTAATTAAACATTGTAATAGCCATCCAAATTAAACATTGTTATATATATATATATATATAGCCATCCAATTTAAACATTGTAGTAGCCACCCAATGTAACATTGTAATAGCTATCCAAAATACACATTTTCCAAATAAATGGTGTAATAGCCATCCAAATAAGCAGTGTAATAGCTATCCAAACTAAAGATTGTAATAGCCATACAATGACACATTGTAATAGCCATCCAAATAACATTGTAATAACTGACCAATTAAGCATTGTACATTTAGCCATCCAAATTTAACATTATTATATAGCCATCCAAGTTAAACATTGTAATAGCCATAGCAATCCAAGTTAAACATTGTAATAGCCATCATATTAAACATTGTAATAGCTATCCAAAATGCACATTATCCAATTAAACTTCGTAATGGCCATCCATATAAGCAGTGTAACAGCTATCCAAACTGAACATTGTAATAGGCATACAATGACACATTGTAATAGCCATCAAAATACACATTGTGATATAGCTGTCCAATTACACATGTATCGTAATAGCTATCCAAAATAAATATTACAATAGCCATCCAATTAAGGATTATAATAGCCATCCAAATACTCGTATAATAGCAATTCAAGTAAACAGTAATAGCCGTCGATATAAGCATCGTATAATTAGCCATTCAAATAAACACTGTAATAGCTATCCAACATAAACAGTGTAATAGCCATCCAATCAAACATTGTAATAGCCGTCCAAATAAGCATTGTAATAGCCATCCAATTAAACATCGTAGTAGCCATCAAAATAAATAACGTAGTAGCCATCAAAATAAACATTTTAACAGCCATGGATATGATCTGTGCTATTCGAATTGTCTTATTTCCATTAAAAAAAATCAAACCCGGTTTCCGAGTCAACTCAAATCGTAATCGTCATCTCGAAATTTCTAAAACGCTGCTTGAAAGCTGAGCACAGGGCACCAGCTTGTTCACGAGCGCTGCGTCTTGTCAGAAAGGTTGTCCAGACTAAAGATTCCATGTGAATATATGTGAAAGTCTGGTTAGTCCAAATTAATAACTTGTTGCGCACATTTCGTAAAATTCGTAAGACACAAGGCATCCGATGATGGTCACTTCAAGTTACACTGCAGTTGAAACCGTAGCCCTGGTCAGAATCTATAATCGGATAATCGGATCATATGACTTCCTGAGCGGTGTCACTCTCGTGGTGTACTAAGACATTGGTCATTGTTCCTCTCTCCTGTAGACTGCAGTTAAAAAAATAGGCCTACTACTGTCCTTGGGAGAGACCCGATTGAAATCTTATAGCCTTATTAAGGACATTTGTAGCTACCAGGGTCGTTGACGTCGCCCTCCTCCTTTCTCCAGGCTTTTCTAGTTGCTGTTTAACGACACTGCGTCATAGCAAATATGGTTAGCGTCGCCCTCCTCCTTTCTCCAGGCTTCGGACTGGCACTACCAGAGTACGGGCAGCGGCGGAGTTGCATGAACTTCTTATACAGGTTAATAGATAGTAGTCCATGCGTCAGGGTACGGTTGGCAAGCAAGTGGAAACGGTTGGGTGTCATAAGTTGGGCGGGGGGGGGGGGAGTGAGGGTGAAAGGCTTGGTCCAGTAGTTGTAGTTTCCTGACTTTAACGACATCTGGTGGCTGTCAGTGCCGCTGACGTCGACCTTGCCCCTTACCTTGATAGTTTTCCACCTTGCCAATCTAGTTACAGGATGAAGATCAATCCCTTGAGCTAACCCGTAGAGGCAGATATGGGTATGAAGCGTTAGCGACTTCATTTTCTTAGCCTCGGCATATCAGGGCAGGTTGCCAGCCCTCTTCTGCCCACGAAATGTGAATTTATTAAAATATTTTAAAATAAAAAGTTATTAATATTTATGAACATATTTTAGTAATATATATTTTACATTAATTTATTAATGTATTTTGTATCAATAATTTATGAGCCGAGTTTGGTGATGGGTGTAAGTGGAATGGAGCATGTTACAGTCTCGGTGGAGATTTGAAACCCTGTTGACAGTTGAGCATGTAAACCACTAGGCTAAGGCTATCCTCTTACACGGACCTCAGAATATTCGGTTTCCGGTGTATCTTCCTCATCGCCTCGTGATTGACGATGATGCTGTGATTCATAATCCACCATTAGTCACTGGATTAAGTAGGGCTCATTTGCATACTTGTGTAATCGTCGTCATCGACATGAATATTCATCGGCAGTTAAGCCAAAGGGCGTCGGTCGGTGGTGGTGGTTTCTGTTGGCTTAGGTTACGAAGGCCTCGTTTGGACAAATGGGTCGCAATGACATTATTTTCAGAAAGGCTTTGTGGTTATCGTACTCGACGGTCAGTAGGGAGGCTGGGGGTTCAAATCCCCATCAGGGCAGACATTTTTTCGAGATTTATGCTTCACTTGCGCCCCGTAGCCAACTCGGCTATAATCTGACCATACACGGTCGATTGGAAGGTGGGACGGCAAAGGAGAGGATTTGCCACCCACACTTATATGCCGAGGCTGAGAAAATGAAGTCCCGAATATTTCATACCAATGGCTGCATCATGCAATTAGTTGTACGGATTACATGTATGTTATATAATTGTGTGTGTATCTGGAGCCCTACTGATATGGCTTGAAAATGCGTCCTGAGCTCTAACAAAATAATTCATAGATTGTCATGTGGTAGTAAAGATTACTTACTTACTTGCCTACTTACATATCTACCTATGTACCTACTTAACTACATACTAACCTACCGGCTTACCTACCTACTTACCTACCAAACTGACTCACTTAGATACTTACCTAACTACTTAGCTACCAAACTGACTTACTTAGATACTTACCTACCTACTTTCATCCCTAACTTACCCTACTTAGATACCTACCTACTTACCTACAAAACTGACTTACTTAGATACTTACCTACCTAACTTACCTTACTTACCAACTTATTGAGATACAATAGCAGTATCTGTTGTGCATTAGGCAGATAATTGAGCATTAACCTCTGACCTGTAAACAGTGCGTTATTGAGAGTGAAACTAGGCTGTGGTTTTCCGTTCGATCGCTGTATTTGGTCATAGGATGTCACGCTCTCAATTTGAGCGACATCGAATGACATGTTTAGGGAAGCTACAATGATTTAGATGAACGCCCCTAGGCACCAAGTTAGCGTCAGATTGTCAGGGCTCGGGGATTTTCTATTCATCCATAGTCTGGGTTTTGTCATTTACAATTTACGTTTTGCTTATGCTGTCATAAGATGACAAGATGCAACTCAGATGACGATCGGTATGTTTTGTTTCTGTGATCTGGATTTTGGTTGTTTTTGAAGAAGAAGAGTAGTCCATTAAGCTAGCCTGAGAGGCAGCCATGGGTATGAAGTGTCAGGGATTTAATTTTTTCTCAGCTTCCGCATATGAGGGCAGGTGGCCAGTTTTCTGCCGTGCCTGCCGTCTCATCTTCCCAGCGATAGTGTACTGTCAGTGTACTCGTTATAGCACTAACGAAGAGGAAATCTTTGAACAAATTTATGAACCTCCGACCTTTGGGGTTGACACTCCTCCACTTACCATTAGACTCTCATACATCAGAATTTGTATTTTTTTATAATCCGGAGTCTTTGTTTTGTTTGATGTTGACCAAACTTGACCAAATACTGGATTTTTACACGTGTTGTGGTCTTATTGTTTTTGAAGCGTTTGACTTGGTTCTGACCAATTTCTGAATGTTTAGATTTCTGACGTCTGAGATAGAAGATGGCTCGTCCGTGTCAGTGGATGATTGACAAGGACAAGGATTTCATTGCAAGTGTTGCTTCTGATCAAGTAAGTTTCCAAATAAAATACTCACTTTTCCTACATTTTAATTATAGCAAGTGTATTTTACGTATATTCATGTGGTACCATGCAATGTTGTACTGGTGCTACATAAACGGTTTTCATGTGTTAGCGGGGTGTGACAGTTTCGTTGGAGTCTCGAACCTGCTCATTAGCGTTGCAGGGCATGCACTCAGGTAGTCCCTTGTAATTTGTAGCACCGAATGGGTTAAACTGCGGACTTTGTAGGTCACCTTATTATTCTAGATTTGTGCTATACCAGTTTGTGGCGTGACAACCTGTTTGTGAATAAACGAATATATATATATATATATATATATATATATATATATATATATATATATATATATATATATATATATATATATATATATATATATATATATATATATATATATATATATAGCCAACCTGTTGCTTAGCGTGCTGAACTGTCAACCGAGAGGTGGGAGGTTGACTTCAAATCCCCCCCGCCAGGGCCTACATTTGTTACGAGATTTCTGCTCCCCCTGTGCCCCCTAACCAATTCAGCTATAACAAGTACAGTAGTACACTGACTATACATACTCTTTGGTTGAAGATGAGATGGCAAGGGAGAGTGGCCACCCGCCTTGATATACTGATACTGAGAAAAGTGAAGTCGCTAACACTTCATACCCATGGCTGCCTCTGAGGCTACCTTAACGGGACTGCCCTTCTATTGTTCTTCTCTTATTATTAAAGTTTTTTCGGACCTGTGTCACAGTGTAGTGGTTAGCGTTCTGGACAGTCAACCGAAAGGTTGGGGGTCAACTTCAAGCCAGGGCAGAAAACTGTTTGAAGAATACAGCTGACCGCCATTTAAATCACTTGTCATTGTAATTGTAATTTCAAATTTATATACCGCAAGTACTGTTTGACTCTGGCCTTTGCAGGCCGCAGTCTTGGCCCTTTGCAATATTCAGCCATGTTGCAGGCTAAGATATATACAGATTTTGCGTGCTAATAAGCGTTTTGGTTTAATAAGTAAAGAAATAAATGTAAAATAAAGTTACCTTTTGATAACATTACACCTGCTTGATAAAGAAATGAAGTAAATTTACCTGAATTGGGACTACATTACATTACGTCTGATAATGTCTGATCTTGGCGATCTCGCAAATAAGTAATAAACTAAGTTTACCCAAGTTTAGACGAATTACATTAAATCGAGCTAGCTAATTAAATTGAGCTAATAAATGACTGAAATTGTTACCTGAGTTTACATTATAATGCATTTGAAAAACATCATCCAATGTTGCGTAGATGCATTTTAAGCCGACCTTAAGAAACGGCTTTGGCAGTTTCTTAAAACACTCTATATAAGTGCTCAGTTACATCATCGTCGTCGTCGTCGTCATCATCATTATCATCATCACCACCCCACCATCATCATCATCATCATCATCATCATCACTTCTTGATGCCAGCCATTTGGCGACGATGGGTACGAATAAATGGTCTCCAATGTCCTCGGTCATTTGTCATGTCAATTGCCACTCTGTATTAGTCCATATGATGTTAATATGTCCTCATTTATATTATCTATCCAGCATAGCCTTGGTCTGCCTTTGTTTCTTTTTCCTTACATGCATAAAACATACATACACACATGCATACTTATATGCATACATACATACATGCCTACATACAGACATCCATACATACATACATACATACATACATACATACATACATACATACATACATACATACATATATATATATATATATATGTATGAACGTATATACATACAGTCATCCATACACACATACTTATATATGGCCATAAATGCATACACGCACATACATGGTATTGCATATGAAACACGTATAAATACATCTATATAAATAAAGCCAGCTTTCTGTGTGTCTGTCTGTCTGTCTGTCTGTCTGTTTGACCGGGCTTAACTTCTACAATTTTGCACCTTTTCACTCGAAACCTTCACTAATGTGTCGGCCTCGACTTCGGACACCCAGTGGAGGGGTTCGCGTCCTCCGTTTTCAACCCTACCATGGTGAAAATGCCCCAAAACGCTACCCACCCGACCGTCCATAACGCGCAAGCTCGCCTATTCCACTGCCAAGCGGTTCTATTTATGGCACCGGTATTCCCCAACGTCATTAATAATCCGCTTAACGACACCGCGGTTCTATTTATGGCACCGGTATTCCCCAACGTCACTAATAATGCGCGTAAGTTGTTTACTTTCGCACAAAATATAATGACGATCGATTCGAAGTATATTCATCGTTTTACAGCAAAATTTTAACACATGTATGTTCAAAGACAAAGATCTAAATTATTTACAGTATATCAAACAACCAGTCTGCTCTATTAAGGGCGAGGCCGACTACAGACCGGCAGTGAGGGCTAGATTTCTGGCGTTTTCTTTAACACGCCAACGCCCGGTTCACCCTCTTCGACTGCGAAGCAGTCAGTCCACGGGAGACTGCGAAGCAGTCTCCCAACAGGTCGCCAGACGCCACAAGGGCCTCCAAGACTGCGAAGCAGTCGCCGCCAGAGGGCGACTGCGAAGCAGTCACTTCACGCAGAGGTCGCTAGACGCCAGAAGGCGTATACAAGACTGCGAAGCAGTCTCCGCTGTACGCCAGAAGGCGTCTACAAGACTGCGAAGCAGTCTCCCCCACAGGTCGCCACACGCCACAAGGGCCTCCAAGACTGCGAAGCAGTCGCCGCCAGAGGGCGACTGCGAAGCAGTCACTCCACGGCAGAGGTCGCTAGACGCCAGAAGGCGTTTACAAGACTGCGAAGCAGTCTCCGCCAGAGGTCGCCAGACGCCACAAGGGCCTCCAAGACTGTGAAGCAGTCGCCGCCAGAGGTCGACTGCGAAGCAGTCACTCCACGGCAGAGGTCGCTAGACGCCAGAAGGCGTCTACAAGACTGCGAAGCAGTCTCCGCCAGACGTCGCCAGACGCCACAAGGGCATCGGTGGTGGTGGTGGTGGTGGTGGTGGTCGTGGTGGTGGTGGTCGTGGTGGTGGTCGTGGTGGTGGTCGTGGTGGTGGTCGTGGTGGTGGTCGTGGTGTGAAACTTATAAACCCGGGCAACGCCGGGTAATCCAGCTAGTACATCTATATAATAAAGCGAGAATTCTGTGTGTGTGTGTGTGTGTGTGTGTGTGTCCCTCTGTCTGTCTGTTTGACCGGGCTTAACTTCTACAATTTTGCACCTTTTCACTCCAAACCTTCACTGCTGTGTCGGCCTCGGCCTCGGACACCCAGTGGAGGGGTTCGCTTACCCCCCTTTCACCGCTAACATGGTGAAAATGCCCAAAACTCTACCCAACCGACCGTCCCTGACGACCCAGCGCGAAGCGCTCTATTTATGGCGCCGGTATTCCCCAACGTCATTAATATAATGCGCATTTAACGACAAGCGGTTCTATTTATAGCGCGGATATTCCCCAACGTCATTAATAATGCAAATAAAGACGTTGTTTACTTTCGCACAAAATTTAATTACGATCGAATCGAACTATATTCATCGTTTTACAGCAAAATTGTATGTTCAAAGACTCTGATTTACTAAGGGCAGTGAGGGCTAGATTTCTGGCGTTTCTTGAATCCGCCAACGCCGGCTTCACCCTCTTCGACTGCGAAGCAGTCAGTCCACGGGAGACTGCAAAGCAGTCTCCCCGACTGCGAAGCAGTTGTCGCCACTCGACTGCGAAGCAGTCAGTCCACGGGAGACTGCGAAGCAGTCGTCGCCAGAGGGCGACTGCGAAGCAGTCAGTCCACGCCTACACTGCAAAGCAGTCTCCCCCACAGGTCGCCTAAATTTCTTCCTTATTCGCTACACGGATTTAAACATATACCTAAATTTGTTGCTTATTCGCTACAGGGATTGAAACTTATAACCCCGGGCAACGCCGGGTAAACCTGCTAGTATATAATATTATATGAACATACACTGTGTCCGGAAATAAAGGGAACCCTTTTGTAAATAATGAAAATAATTAGTAAATGTACTTCGATTTTAAAAATTCCAAAACTGTTTTAATCCTGACATAATTATCAACAAATGTGTAATTTATGAACAACCTCCGCTAAAAAAATAACGTCATAGTGACGTCGCTAAATTAGAAATATAAACATAGGCCTACTGTTAGAAAATGGCGTTCAGCCAAGAAGACAAAATTGCTATAAAATCTTTACGAAAAAAGAAACATTTCGGACATATCGAACACACCTTGTAGTCTAATATTATTCAAGTATAAAAATAAAATTCAACCGCAATGTGTTATTGATAAATAACATTTCAAAATAAGTGACACTTTTAAGGAAAATGTTAGGTGCCGTCCGTAACATTTGAATTCTGATGGAAATTACGTCATTGTGACGTCATTGATGAATACCCAAACTTTATATCTACACTTTTTGTTGATAATTATGTCAGGATTAGAAAAGTTTTGAAATTTTGAAAATCGAAGCACATTTACTAATTATTTTCATTATTTACAAAAGGGTTCCCTTTATTTCCGGACACAGTGTATATACATACATACAGAAATCCATACACATGTACAGACATACATACAAACAACCATACACGCAAACATACAAATACACAGACTTACATACATACAACCATACATACAGACTTCCATACACACTTACACTCATCCATACAAACATACGTACAAACATGCATACACACATACATTCATAGTAGTACATACAGACACACATAAATACATACAGAAATACATTCATAGTGTTGGGTTATTTTACAGTTGCTGCTTGATTCTGGGCAGCCGTGGTCTCGTGAGTCTTCATCGTCAGTTGGTTTGGTGGCGCCACAGTTGCTGCTGCGTGGCATGGAGACGTGGTCAAAGCGCAGTTCACACGCCAGTGACACGTCGAGCGCCTACTCTGGATCGGATGTGATGCAGTCGTCGGCCGATGACCTCGAGGCCGACTTCTCCGGTCTTCCCGAGTCCGACGGAGAGGAGGGATTCTCCGAAGTAAGACTTCGATCACGTGATGTAATTGATGCACTTCTGTAGCGCCGTTTTCAAGTGAAATTGTTGGCATTTGTCTTTCAAAGTTTTGCAGAGCGAAGAGTCTGGCAACTTGGGAAGTAAGACTTACAATCACTGTGACTACCTGATGTAACTGCTCCTCTATCAACACCTCTGATGAGTCTCTCTTCAAGTGGTGCTAAATAAATTTACAATTGCCATTGCCAATTGAATGCCCAAGCACATCTATACTTAATGTGTGTCGAGTATCTCGGGTAATGCCCTAACAGAATAACTTGAGCAGGGACGTATCTAGCGTTGGGCTTGGGGGGGGGCTTAAGCCCCCCCCCAAACGAAGTTGAAGCCCCCCAAACAAGTCAAGCCGTTGTATGCTTACGGCTAAAATTCGTATGAACACTGTATAAATGTTGCCATGTTCAAGGCTTAAGCCCCCCAAACGAAAAAGGCTAGTTACGTGCCTGAACTTGAGAGTAATAACAAATCCAGAAGCCACAGACGGTTCAAGTTTTTACAGACGGGGAAATATCTTTCCCAGTTGTGTTAAATTTGTTTAGTAAAGGTTTACAGAAAAGGTTTGTGGTTGACGTTTGAATGACGTTTACCGTTTGAACGCCCACGTCAGTGAGAAGTAGAAGCTTCGAGCAGGCGACGTATAACGCCATCTCGCGAATGAGAACTAAATGAATCAATGAATTTCTATATAATATGAGAGAGGCTGAGGCAGAGGAGGGAGGGAAGGAGAGGGGAGGGAGAGGGGCAGAGAGAGAGAGAGCGAGAGCGGAGAGAGAGGGAGACAGTGAGAAGGGAAGAATAGGAAGGTGCAGGGAGAAGACAATAGAAGGATTGCTGATCGGCAGAGAATTGGACAATGGTGAGCAACAGTCGATTTTTTGCAGAAAGATCATTTCGCCAAACAAGGTCGTCGATGATCATTGTGGGAAGTGCTCTTTGATACTTGGACTTCATTGTTTCTCTATTTAGCCATCGGTGAAGACCATTCCATGGATCGTTGTCTTGTGGTGTCAGGGTGTCAGCGCTTCTGAGGCGTTGTCATGAACAGGCGCTGTAAAAATGTGGATTACAATGAACATTGTTTTTTTTCATCGGAGTACATGCGAATCTAATTAAAAGACAGACAAATTAGGGATATCAATGCTACAGTATGTAATGTTGCAAAGATGCAGAAAGCAATTGTATGCATGTATATATATATGTGATTGTGTGTGTGTATGTATGTATGTATGTATGTATATATGTATGCATGAGTATTTGTGTGTATATATATGTATGTATGTGTGTTTGTGTATGTATGTGTATGTAATTTTGTATGTACATGTATATATCTAGATGTAATAGAGCAGCTTTAAAAAATCTCAATGGTAAAGAAATGGTTAATATAATCCGTTTGTGTCTATCACTTTGTCCTCAAAGGCACCAAAGAACAGGTAACTGACCGGAATGTAAGCAGAAACGTTTCTTGGACAGTGTCTTCTAACCTTAAGTTACCATAGTTACCTGACCTCAGTGAATCTCGCTCACCTCGGATAGAGAGTTCATGAATGACCAAAGCTGGTAGGTTATTCAGTACTGAACAGGCTGATATGTAGAGCATTCCATTATCTTATGCGGTGAATTCCTACCGCATTCGCCAGAGGGAGGTGCTGTGCGTTTACGTTGATGCCAGGCGGTTGAGTTTGATTCGTTCGCTAGGTGGCCAACAGGCGCGTGGAGTTTACCAGTGATCTTATCATAGACTGATGGATCTTTATCACCAACTAGTCGAACTTATCAGGTGATTATTGAGTCTTTTCACCTGATAAGTTCGACTTTACCATTGAGATTATATCACTTACAAGTGGATCTTATCACTTGCTAGTGGATCTTGCCACTGACTAGTAGATCTTTCATTGACTAGTGAATCTTATCACTTCTAGTGGATCTTATCACTGACGATTGATTCTTATCACTTACTATTGCATCTTTATGTTACTTGCTATTGGATCTTATCTGACTATTGAATCTTATCACAGACTGGTGGATTTTATCGCTTATTGATGGATCTTATCACTGTCTGTTGAATCTTATCACTTACTAATGTATCTTATCACTCACAAGTGGATCTTATCACTGACTAGTGGATCTTATCACTCATTGATGGATCTTATCACTGACTATTGGATCTTATCACTTACTAATAGATCTTATCACTCACAAAGTCACAAGTGGATCTTATCACTGACTAGTGGATCTTATCACTCATTGATGGATCTTATCACTGACTATTGGATCTTATCACTTACTAATAGATCTTATCACTCACAAAGTCACAAGTGGATCTTATCACTGACTAGTGGATCTTATCACTCATTGATGGATCTTATCACTGACTATTGGATCTTATCACTTACTAATAGATCTTATCACTCACAAAGTCACAAGTGGATCTTATCACTGACTAGTGGATCTTATCACAGACTTGTGGTTCTTATCACTTATTGGTGGATGTTATCACTGACCTTAGTTCGAGAATTTGCATTTTACGAATTTTAAGAATTTTAAAAATTCACGAATTTTAACAAGTTTTAAAACTGCAGTTTTAAAATTCGTTTATCGCTTTTTATTGAATCTTATCACTTACTAGTGAATCTTATCACATACTAGTGGACCTTTTATATCACTAGCTACTGGATTATATTGTGATTAGTGGATCTGATCAAAGACCAGTGGATCTTATCGCTGGCCAGTGATTTGTTGTGGTCAGACTGGGTCTTTTAGCTGGTGCTGCTGTCAGCTCGTCTGTGGAGTGGCATTTGTCCCATGGTTTTGCGTATGTTGCTGATCAATACCAATTCTCTGTGGATGTTTAGAGTCATTGCGTCAATTCTGTCGCCATGGCAATATGTTGCCATGGTGATCGTGCGATTTCTGGAATTGACATCTTTTATCTGGAATTGACATCTTTCATTGGGGTTCGTTTTGGGGCAGGACGCGAGATTGGTTGATGCTAAACAGCTGTTGTTATCTTCCCTCATATGCAGGCAGAAATTATTTGGCCAGATGGTTTGCTGAATTGCTGGTTTTGTGGGCGGCTTTGTGGTTCGTTAGCGTGGCCTTTTCACTGGTTGGTTTGCTGGTTCACTGTTAGGCTTGGCTTGTCGGTTGGCTGGCTTTTGTGGTTTCTGGTTGGCGGGCTGACCTGGCTAATTGGTTGGCTTTAGGGGTCCACCGGAAATCGCCTCGGACATTTGCCTCGGCCGGAAATCCCGTTTCCGGAAGTATTCGCCTCGGCAAATACTGTAGACGCAAATAGTTGCAAAAAAATTTTTCTTACAAAAATTTTCTTTCCTTTAAAAACTTATTCAATAAACTTACGTATATAAAATTATAAATGTTCAGCCTTAAAACAATTACACAGAAAACTTCACAACTGCACAGAAATGACTACAATTCAAATAATATTGTATTAGTCACTTATTACAAGTACACAAATTTATGTCGATAATTTTTTATTACATGATAAATGTGAAGCTTCGCATATGGAACAAATGGTACCCGGTTCGTTTCCGGATCCGGCAAATAGTACATCCAAATACTCGGATTCGGTGCTCGGTGGAAAATGTCTTTCCGGTGGACCCCTAGTTGACTTGTTGGTGTGGATGGTAGATTGGATGATTTGGATGAATTGCTAGTTGGTTTGTTGACTTTGGTAGTTTGTTGGTTGGCTGTCTTTGCTGGTTCATTAGCTGACTTGTATTTTGTATGGTTTGCTGGTTTGGTTGTCTGTCTGGCTGCCTTACTACTGTTTTTGCATTGGCTGACTTGTGTGGTTTGTTGGCTGGCTGGTTGCCTTTATTGCTAGTTGTCAGTCAGTGGGTAGGTTGATTGGGTATCATGAGTATTTGTTTGGTTATCTGGCTGACTGATTGGCTGTCCAGTTGACAGGCAGGAGTTGACCTCTGCCAGGAGTTGACCTCTGTCAGGAGTTGACCTCTGCCAGGAGTTGACCTCTGTCAGGAGTTTACCTCTGCCAGGAGTTTACCTCTGCCAGTGGTTGCTCTCGGTTTTGTTTTGGGAATTTAGCCTTAGGCAGTTCAGATCCACTGCCAAAGGTTTCTGCCAATAAGCTTAGTAGAATTACCAGAGAAATAACCATAATCATCCTTCAGTCCCCACCCATCAAATACCACTCACCGATTTATGAAATCACCCATGTGCAAATACCCTCGATAAAAGTTCTATATTGTATTGTATGGTTTTTAAACATTTATATCATCACATAATATATGTGTATATATCTTCTATATTTGTGTATGTATGTATCTTCCAAATATCAGAATGTCTTGACCTTTGACAATACTGGTTACGACCTTGCATACTTGCAAACATATTGGTAACTCTGGGATCTGAAATTCTGACAATGACGCACAATTTCCAGAGTGTTGAAATCTTCCTCTTACTCCGGAAGTTCTCCTTCAATGACGGGTGCAGAGTATACATCATCGCATCAGATTCCGCTGCGTGATGAGGTTTCGTCGTTGCCTAAGCGGTATTAATCTCGTGTGTAATGTGATTTTTTATCCAGATAATGCGTGATTTCAACAATATACTTCTGGTAGCCAGTAATTGCGGATGTGTGAATAATTTACTGGTACCGGGTGTGATGGTTCTCGTGCGCGGAGCCATTCCCTGTTGTCAGATGCCCTGTATGGCCTTAGGGACCTTGTCAGGTCGAGCTAACTGATTTCTGGCAGATTCATGGTGAAAGGCGTTGAAAAGGACGCTGATGAGCTCTGGTAAAAAAAACTGAATTGTGCGGATGCCATTTAGTTAAACTTGCTGTGGACCTATGTTTGAGGGGAACATCAGCGCTAAAATGGTTTTTTATCATCAGGATTTTTCGATGACTTGTCACCTTTTTGACCTTTTTCAGTCCTCCAAACACACATATGGCCCAACATTTTCTAGTAAGAGCCTTGGTTAAAAGCTGTTTGATGAAGTTCTGTCATAACAAAGATGATTAGCGTCGCCCTCCTCCTTTATCCAAGCTTAGGACTGTCTCTAACAGAGTAGGGACAGTAGGGACAGAATAATTTACTGGTACGGGGTGCGGTACCAGTATTATGGATGGACAGTGTAAATATTCCCTCTGTTCACGCCTTTGGAAGGGTGCATTACTTTTTGAGTCTGGAACCCCTTTCATAGGGATTTTGGCAGCCCAGTTGAATAAAAGATGCAGTTGTAAAAGAAGGGGGAAAACTCTTCCTACCCCTCGTGTTGGTACTATTTGCGTTGAAGATGTATTTCCTCACTTGTTTAACTCCTGCCCCAAGGTCACTTCTCCCACTTCTGCCAACCACTTCTTGTGCCTGAGTTGTATACCCCACACTGCAAGGATAAAATATGAGAAATGATGAACTACTGCTGTTCTTGGATGTGCCTACAACCGTGTTTGATGAATTTGTTCATCGAAGACTCCGATATTTTGGTCATGTGGACAGAGGATAGCAGCTGGTCGAAATCCCACACAATGCGCCACATGCAAGGAAAGCGATGCAAAAGGAGATGACGGCGATTGTGATGGATGGACGGTGTAAATGGAGACTCTAAGAAGATTTGGTGTAAACAGAAGAACAGCAAATCTCCGAAAAATGAACATCATTTACCTGCATCTGTTGCCACCAAATGACTAGCGTTAGGAAATGATGATGATGGTGGTGGTGGTAGCGGTGGTGGTAGCGATGATGGTGGTGGTGATGGCGGCGGTGGTGGTGGTGTTGGGGGTAGTGGTGGTAGCGGTGGTGGTAGCGATGATGGTGGTGGTGATGGCGGTGGTGGTAGCGGTGGTGGTGGTGGTGTTGGGGGGTGGTAGCGGTGGTGGTAACGATGATGGTGGTGGTGATGGCGGTGGTGGTGGTGGTGGTGTTAGGGGTGGTGTTGGGGGTGGTGGTGGTAGCGATGGTGGTGGTGATGGCGTGGTGGTGTTGGTGGTGGTGATGATGGTGGTGGTGATGATGGTGGTGGTAGCGATGATGGTGGTGATGGCAGTGGTGGTTGTGGTGGTGGTAGGGATGGCGGTGATGACGGCGGCGGTTGTGGTGGCAGTGAGGGTGGTGACGGTGGTGGCAGTGGAGGTGGGGTCGATGGCGGCGGTGGTGGTAATTAGCGCTGGAAATCATTAGTCTACGATGAAATTTACGAAGTGTCCCGTGCAGTGGACAGCAAAGCGGCGGGAAGGGGAAGGTCAGTGCTCGAATTACGACAGCAGAGGGTGTCGATAAGCATCCCTCGGCGCAGTCCCCCTCCCTGTCCCCATCGGCGCAGTCCCCCTCCCTGTCCCCCATCGGCCGTCGCTTGGATGTATCGAGTGGCTCCGTCGTGCGCGGTTGCGTCATCGTGTCGGAGTCCAATAGTTGTCTAAGGGAGCGAATCGTATGTGTCATCGGCAGACACGTTCGTGGAGGATATCAGCGCATGTGTCCTCGTGTTGTTTCATATCACTGGATGGACGAGGCCATTGCGTTGCAAATGGATACGATTTGGCCTTACATCGAATTAGGATAGGTTTCGTGTTTTCTTGAGATTGAGCAGGAATTGCGTTTTGTCCGGAAAGATTGGTTTTAAGTTTGATAGATCAAAGTTTACGTTACATCTGGAGGGATAACAGTCATCTTAAGTCGGATAGATTAAGAGTTGGGTAATGTGTGGAGAGATATTCATATTAAGTTTGGTAGATGAAGTGTTGTATCCGGAGGGATAGTCAGTCATCTTAAGGTGGGCAGCTGAAAAGTTATGTTGTGTGTGGAGGATTGTTATCGTATCTTAAGTCAGGTATCTGAGTCATCTTAAGTTGGATAGATCAAGAGTTACATTGTATCTGGAGAGATAATCATCTTAAGTCAGGCATATTTGTCATCTCAATTGGATAGATCAAAAGTTTCATTGTATCGGGCGAGATAGTCATCTTAATTTGGATGGATCAAGAGTTGCATTTCATCGGAAGATTTATGACGCTGCAGTTTTAGGTTGGACAGCTTCTGCATCATCAGTTGATGTGTTGTGTGCGAGGCAGAATACGATTCGTTCACTTAGCGACATCCAGGGGCTGATGTGTCAACTGGAGATTGTATTTTGCGTGAGTTGCATTAGAAAATGATATGAAAGTGCCTACGATATTTTAGACGTTACCAATCGATAGGAAATTTCACGAACGAATGCTCTACGGGTTTCTTCTGATCTGGATTGTGGATGTTACTTTGGCAAGAGGATTATCTTATGCTGGGTTGCACGAACAGAGATTACTAAACAAAGGATTATTGAGGCAGGCCGATAAATAAGACAGAGTTATACTGGATGTGCTGGTGTGATGAACAGTCTGAACTTCAAGTTTCTCGCTGGCTGGAATACTCTCCAAAAGAGTGTGCAGATATTACCGTGACTTTAGCATTAGTGGAATATTGTAAATCAAGTTACCGTACTTGGATTTAGTCATTTGCAAACCTTTTGGTTGGATATAAAGTGGTAACGACTTGTTTTCGGGGCCGTGGTATATGAACGATGGTAATGTCACAGATGACATTTTGTCTGGAACCGTGTGCAGTACGTATTTGTTGTTGTGGCTGGGTGACAGTATCGTGTAACTACTGCATCAAAGTACGTGAGACAGTGCAGAGGAGTATTGGTTTTGGTACTGTGTTGGTGTCTTAAGAAATTAGAACGACCGTGAGCTTTTACATTTGAATTCAAGGGCAACTAAGCAACTGTACAAAAATGAGTGGATCAAAGATGTTCGAGAACTTTCTGTTTAACTACAACATGACGTTTATCAAGTTCACCAGGGTAAGAATCATAGCGGATTACAATTTTGGATTCAGTGCTTCATCTTCTTTGCTGATAACGAGAAATTCAGGATTTTTAATATGAAAGTGAGCACTGGCGGTGAGCTTGTTTCACAGGTGGGGGGGGGGACACTGTTGAACTGATCTGGTGAAAAGAGTTTGAACTGATCTGCTCAAAAAAGAGGTAAAAAAAATGTTTTGCGTCTCACACACGAAATTTTTTTAAACCATTTTTGGGAAAAATTTGACGACCTTTCTTTGTGGTTTCTTCAAAAAGCGGGGGGAGGAATGTATGGTGTGTCCCCCACTCCTAAAGGTGAGGAGGACTTGTCCCTCTCGACCCCCGCCCCATGATCGCCGCCCATGAAAGTGAGGTTAGATGTCATCCAGCAAACTGAAAACGAGCAAAAGTGTTTCACTATATCAGGGTTGCCTGAATTCTGTGTGCAGTTCATGGCGGTCCTTATTATAGTACTAGCTGGATTACCCGGCGTTGCCCGGGGTTATAAGTTTTAATCCCTGCACCCCCACCACCCACCACCCCCCACTCCCACCCCACCACCCACCACTAAACCACCCCCACCCACCCCCTCCCCACCCCCTCCCCACCCCCCACCTACCACCCCCACCCACCCCCGCACCCACCTCCCACCCCCCTCCACCACCCCCCCACTCCCACCCCCCACCCCCACAAACCCACCCACCACCACCCCCTCCCACCACCCCCACCTCCCCACCCACCACCACCCCCTCCCACCACCCCCACCCCCCCCCCACCCACCCACTCCACCACCCCACCCACCTCCCCACCACCACCCCCACCACCACCATCCACCCACCACCCCCCCACCACCACCCCCAAATTGACTTACCAACAAGAAATTTCTCTTCGATGTTTATTACACGTGCATGCATCCAATGCAGTAATCCTAATGTCACTGCAGGGACTGCATCCAATGCAGTAAGCCTAATGTCACTGGAGGGACGGTAATTTTCCTATCGCTTGGGGCGATGTTTTGGCCGTTTTTCACCATGGTAGCGGTGATAACGGGGGACGCGAACCCCTCCACTGGGTGTCCGAAGCCGAGGCCGACACAGCAGTGAAGGTTTGGAGTGAAAAGGTGCAAAATTGTAGAAGTTAAGCCCGGTCAAACAGACAGACAGAGGGACACACACACAGAATTCTCGCTTTATTATATAGATGAACAGAACTGATCACCATGTTATGCTTTTGTAATATGATAAGAGCGACAGAAGTTTCCCCACATATCCTCATTTATCCCCACTTAACCCCACTTATCCACACTTATCCTCAAATGACCCCACTTATCCCCATGTATCCCCACTTATTTCCACTTATCCCCAATTGACCATACTTATCCCCATTTATTCCCACTTATACCCATTAACCCCACTTATCCACTTTTATCCCCAATTAAACCAACTTATCCCCACATATTCCCACTTATACCCATCACACGTCTTGGCAGCCTGTAAGGCATCCGCTCATTTTACTGCTGCCCCCTAGGAAGTGGAAGGCTCAGTCGACGTAGAGGAGCTTAAGGGTATCGAACCACAACTTTTCAAGATCTAATGCTTTTCAGGCCAGAGTGTTACCATTCATCTTTTCTCCTTCCCCAAACTAATACTAATAATAGTAATGATGATGACATTAGTAGTAATAATAATAACAACAGTTTCTTCTGTGCTGTATTCCGAATAAGTTTCGCTTTGTTGGCTATTTTGTGCATCGTATTTGTTAGCTGGGCAATTTGATGTCACGGCTGACTATTTGAGCGATATTTTGATTGGGAGTTTCGATTGGCTGGTCGGTTTGAACGATACTGTGCACGAAAGATAAAATTTGTTTGGAGAAGAGGGCCGAGCATTGTGCTGTGCTGGTTGTCCCTTATAAGCCTTGCAGGGAGACAGACTGGAGACGGTCCCATCCCCAGGGACCTTGCAGTGCACAGGATAAGCTTATCTTGACGTTACCGATCACTGATGACAATTTATTTCCATGCCATGCGGCAGCTGTCTGTCTCTGTGTGTCTCTGTCTGTCTGCCTTTGTGTTTGTATATCTGTCTGTGTGTCTGTCTGTCGAGTCTGTGATGCTGTTTATGTTTTTGTGTGTGTCTGTCTGCCTTTCTGTCTCTCAGTCTGTTGTTGTGTCTTGACTCTGTCTGTTTCTCATTTTACTGTCTCTGTGAGTGATTGTACTGTTTGTCTGTTATCTGTATGCATGCAATATATGTTTGTCTGGATGTATCCATGTATGTATGTATGTATATATGTAAGTCTGTAGACTCTGTATGTATGTAGTGTATGTATGTAGCATGTGTTTATCGTATCGTATCGTATATGGGCATTTATAAAGTGCCTCTCACGGTATAAACCACTCAGAGGCGCTGTGTGTATGTATGCATGTGTGTATGTCTGTATTTAGGCATATACATGTATATAGTTAGCTATGTGCATACCAAGACATGCAGTGTATTATGTGAATCACTATGCACTATAATTATATTATTTATAATGATATTTAATAATAATAATAATATCTTCGTTTAATATTTTCAAACTGACAATTACGCAGTATGATTACAAATCAGTATGAACGGATGATCACAAGTTATTACAGGAGTCGAATTTAACTGTATACGGCAGCCATGCAAGGCGCCCATCACGTCCTACATCTCATTTTTTAACAATGCGCCATCGTGCGTATGAAAATAGGTTGAGTGGACCTTTTTGGGACGGTTGCGGGAAGCGATCCCGCTACCGCTTGCTCTTCACGCCAGTGATGTTACCACTACTCTATGGACCCCCCCGATACTCTGTGGACCCTCCCCCCCCCATATTATAGTGATATATTGTGCAAATATTAATAACTGACTGCTTGCATTGTGCGCTGTGTGAAGATTCGATTCTAGCTTGAAATGGTGAAGGTGTAGGGACCTTGAGGAAGTCCTGAATGGACAGAACTAACTGTTCAAGGTCATCGACTGATGCTTTGTCCTGAGATAGTGGCGCGATATAAATGACATAGATAATACTGTATATATTGCCACTTGAACGAAACAGCCTAACACCCACTCGGGTGTGGAAGGGTTTCATCAACGCTCTCAGTGTCTGACTTGTTTATGGATCATTGAAAACGGAGGTGTTTGTACACCTCGTCTTTTATGGTGGACCCTTTGTCTGTTTCCTCTCCCGGCATTATTTATGTCTGCGGCCTTCTCTCGTGTTTTTCCCGACTGTGTTATTCTAGCCCTTCAGGTAATTACTGACCTTCTCCCGCCAGGCATCGTCCGACCAGGAATAGCACGCAATTTGTCGCTTGCTCCGCGGGCCTCACCAATTCCGGGCTTTTTCTCGGAGCCGTGTTTGGGCGGTAACATATTGCATCTGTCGCGGGTTGCCAGAGTTCGACCGGCAGATTCATCTTGCTGTTACCGTTACCGTTATCGTTGGCGGCGATGTAGCCGTAAGATAATATTTCCGTTGTCGACGGCGAGAACGGATGATTATTGTCTGGAAACGGTTGCACTGTCTAGGCTGGTGTAATTGTAAATGTAAGCGACGATTTATATAGCCCTAATCTAAGAGCTAAAAATATCAGAGGTACACACTCTGCGATAAAGTAATGTTAATTGTCATTAAGACCTATTACATCAGTTAGCAGAACAATGCACTGTAAAGTAGAAGAGTTATCAGTGGCGGGATGCAGTGACGGGATGGTTGCTCGGATAAATTTATTCCGTTAATAATTAATGACTGTTAATTAATATTTATGGTGGCCTATGTGGCTTTGGTGTCAGCGGAGTGTCACCATGTGACACGTAAGAAGCGTCGCAGAAATAGAAGAGCAGTCCGTTAAGGTAGCCTGAGAAGCAGCTATGGGTATGAAGTGTTAGCGACTTCATTTTCTTAACCTCAGCATACAAAGACCTGGTGGCCAGTCAAAGGTTGCAGAAGAGAGTACTCTAGCCAACTGGTAACCGTCTCCAATGCTTAGTTAGTTTCTGTTTAACGACACTGTGTAGTAGCAAAGATGATTAACGTCGCACTCCTCCTATTTCCAGGCTTGGGACTGACACTACCAGAGTGGTGGAGTTTCATGGTTATTTAGCATTGGTTCTGATTTAAAGATGTCTAAGGTCTAAGCGCTGTCAGCTCTCTGGTCTGTGTGGCAACCAGACTGGAACATCCCGTTACCATCTCTGAACAACCGCTTTGACTTAACACAGCACTCAAGAATAAGCTGGCACTCTGCACTTAGCTTTAGAGTAGCGCTTTAGAAATTTGGAGATTTTTAAGATTACGATCTAGCTAATCAGCGTAGCAATAGTTTCAGTTTTAACGACACTATGTGATAACAAAGATTAGCATCGCACTCCTCCTTTATCCAGCCTTGAGCCTGGCACTACCAGAGTACGAACAGTATGGGAATTAGCCAATCAGCCAACGTGTCTTGTGCTGATATAGCATCGGGTAACAACGTTTAAAAGGTGTCTAAAAGAGCACTCTAACGATATCTTATGAGAGCAAAGGACGTTGACATCGGCAGAAATTATTTTGGCATATTACAGGTCACCCAATCGGTTTCTGAGCTCAACTGGCTAGTAGTTGAACCTGTAGGTCTAGTCGTTTCTTATTGAGATTTCGATGGATTTCTGCTGAACCAGCCAATCGGCAACCGTACCGTGTCCCATATTTCTATAGAATCGGTTGACAACGTTTTAAGGGTGTGTAAAAGGAACGCGCTAAGCCAATCGGCAACCGTCTTACCATGCCTATATAGCATCGGATGTTAACCTTTTAAAGGTGTCTAAAGAGCGCGCTAACCTATCGACGGATGGATGGATGGATGGATGGATGGATGGATCCCGAGTGTGACATCTCATTGCTACAGAGACCGTTGACGTTGACTGAACTTATTTTTGACTCATTACTACTGGAGTAAAAGATCGGCCACCGTTCCTATGCATAGGCCTATATAGTATCGGGTGACAACGTTTTAGAGGTGTCTAAAGAGCGCGCTCTAACCAATTGGATGCCGTGTCCCATGCACATATAGCAACGTGTGACGACGTTTTAGAGGTGTCTAAAGAACGTTCTCTAGCCAGTTGGCTGCCGTGTCCCACAATGCTGCGATGGCTATACAGTGTTTTACTTTTTATTTCAGTCGTTGATCGTTCGGGATCAGGTGCGTGAGTACCTCGAGAAAGAGCCTTCGAGTCGAACTGAGACTGACCTTGAAGTGCTTCTCGATTTCATGCAACACATGCCGGTCTGTGGCTCTGTCATTATAAGCGTATCTTATCTAATCTAATTATACGGGAAACTTCTATAGTGCCGTTATCATAATGTGCTTATGTTCAAGCCATTTTGGGACAAAACCAGATCCATGAGACCTTGAGAACGGAAGACAGCTTAGCTTACCAAAGATGACTGTTGCTGCTTTAGGGACGTTCTTAACAGGCACTTATATAAAATTATCTAGAATAAGAAATACATACATGTATACAAATAAATATGCATGCATACCATTATTTGCATATAAATACACACAAACATATATATATACATCTAAATGCTTATATATATACATACACAGATAAATATATATATACACATATACCTGCATACATGTGCTGTTGTATGTATGTATGTATGTATGTATTATCGAGAAATTTAATAAAACGCATTTTAAGTATCTCACCAAATCTATTTTTTTGGACAAATGGTCGTTATTTAATGCACTTGGATTGGATTAGGTTAGGTCGAATTAGATTAATTAGGATTGGATTGAATTCATTTTTATTGGATTAGTTTAGATTCGAGTTGTTCGATTCCAATTAGATTTTAGGTTGGATTTGATTATATGATTGTTGTGTTTTGTGTGTTGTTGATCCTGTAGGCGTTTAGCAACATGACGCTGACCGTCCGTCGGGCGCTCTGTTCGGTCATGGTCTTTGCGGTCATTCCAAAGGCAGACACAACGATCTATGGCGATGGTCAGGAGATGGACTGCTGGTCAGTCGTTCTCAATGGACACGTCGAGGTGTCCCGGCCGGATGGCACCATCGAACACCTACACATGGGGGACAGGTCAGTGCCGAGGTGTCTCGTTATCAATTTCCAGTACCAAGGTGTCTCGTTATCAATACCTAGTACCAGGGTGTCTCGTTATCAATGTCCAGTACCAAGGTGTCTCGTTATCAATGTCCAGTACCAAGGTGTCTCGTTATCAATGTCCAGTACCAAGGTGTCTCGTTGTCAATGTCCAGTACCAAGGTGTCTCGTGATCAATTTCCAGTACCAAGGTGTATCGTTTGCTTTCATCGGTCCTATCGCCTGGAACAATCTTCCTCATAAAACTAGAGCTGATCTAGTTAACCTCTCTCCTTCTCTGTTCCACAAGCGCTTGGAGTCTATTCTACTGTCATAGGCTCTCGTGCATTCCATGTTGCTGCCAAAAACTGGCAGAGACACAGACACACAGACAGCCAGACGTGTCAGAGACAAAGATGGAGAGTGTGAGAAAGACTAACATAGAGATGGATACAGACTGACATACACAGACAGACAGACAGACAGACAATGATGTGCAGTGGATTTAAGGAGAAAGCAAATGCGCAGACAGACAGAAAGACAGACAGACAGTCAGACAGACATGCAGTTGGAGACAGACAGACTGGTGCAGCTGTTACTGATGGGGATGGATTAGCTGATTTCCCGATGGATGCTGTCTCTAAAGGGCTCTATTGAAGATGACTCCGCTGTTATCCGAGCTCCATTCGACCGGCGCACTCCAGGCCCCTGCCGCCGCCGCCTCCGCTGCCGCCTCCACCGTTGCCGCCTCCGCCGACGACACTCAGCCGACAGCTCCGATAAACGTCTCTGCCGATCCATCCCCAAATGTTCTGTTTTTATTATTACCATTATAATTATTATTGTTGTTATTATTTTTGGCAAGCGCATGAGCGAGAACGGAAGGGTGAATGTGGCACACGTCCCACCATCCAATGACGCAAATGTTGTCCCCAGTTTTTCGCATATGACCTGAGCTGCTGTGTAGGACTTCTGTACTTGCCGAGTTTCGGAAGGCTGTTCAGTTTTGACTTCCGCATTGGCAGTCCTATATATAAGCGTGTGACTATTAGTGTTTCGGCTAACAACATATTCATGAACATATTCACGTGCTGGGGTTGAAGACAGCTGGGTAAACCACAGTTTAGATCTTGGATTCCAGAACCAGTCGATTTGTGGGACGAGGTGACATAACATAACATAACATAATTCTTTATTGTATCTCATCATAAATTGAACAAGACAGAGAATAGCAAATATACACAAAACACAAATGATGATTGAATTTAACCAAGAAAAATTATAAAAAAGGAACAAATGCGTGTGGCATGTGACCAATTGGGTAGAGCACGCCCCTTGTAATATTAAGAGTATGGGTTTGAGGCTCTCCTGAGATGGTTATTGTGTTGGGACCTTGAGCAAGTCCTTCACTCACAGTTGCTCAGCACCATCAATTGATGCGTGCCATTGGTTGGCGCCTTGTGCATTAGACACCGGCGCAATAGAAGTTACTAATTGCAATTACATTGCATTACGTTACATCACACTATGTTACGTTGCATCCCATTATGCAACATCTCATCACATTATGTTGCATTACAACAACTATGTTATTTTGCATCACATCATATCAAATTAGATTGCATTACATTACCCTACATTATGTTGCATCACATTATGCTACATCACATTAGATTACATTGCATCACATTGGTTGATGCCTTGTGCATTTGACACCGGTGCATTAACAGTTATAATGCAGTCTGTGACATGTCTACCAGAGACAGTATTATAAGGAGTTTACGATGTACCTTATAACAATACAATAACACTGTATTTAATATTGCCATCCTTCCAAAGTTCAGAAGTGCATTCACGACCATACGACAGAACATCGATGGCACTGAGCAATTGTGAGTGAATCACTTGCTCAAGGTCCCTACAAACTCGAACCCGTACTCTCCGCGTTACAGGCCGAACACTCTAACCACTCAGCCACTGTGCCAGGCTGTACCTTACCTTTTCATATTCACAGACTGGTTTTTTTTATTTGATTTGTAGCTTTGGGGTAACGGCTGTGACGGAGAAGCTCCAGCACTGTGGCACAATGCGCACGAAAGCGGACGACTGCCAGTTCGTACACGTCAAACAGCAAGACTACCACCGAATACTGAACCAGGTCAGGCCACGTGAAGACCCTGTGACCTCCGACCTGATTTTTATGGTTCACGTGACAAGTTCTGCGTAGCTGTCTGCATTTTATTACGTCACGTGTGTCGTATTTATTTTGCATTTACTAAGCACCACTATCTCATGACCAAAGCATCAGTAGATGGCACTGAGCAGTAGTGAGTGAAGGACATACATAAATACATACATGGATATATATACATACACACACATACATACATAGATACACACTTAAATACACATACATGCACACACATATACGTACACATGCACGGCTTGCACGCACCCACAAACGAATACACACATACATATATATATATATATATTTATATATATATTTATGTATATATATACATGCTTACATACATAGAATGGATTTTATGTATGCATGAACAGCAGTATTGGGATATGCGTTGGCACTATTGACATGTTTATACCCATCATGACAATTGTTATACAATGACACACCTGTTATTCTGACAGGTGGTCAGTTCTGTACTTACGAAGCTTTGTATATGATTACGATTGATCTACTGGCATTGTATTTGACTGGAGTTGAGTGAATGGTTTCCAATGTTCAAGTCCTGGTGAATCAAAATTTCTGTTACATGTTACCTAACAACAAGTCCTGATGGAAGTTGTTTTGATGAAATGCTGCAGGGTAACCAAAGCATCTGTCACGTCGAAGAGCATGGGGAAGTGGTTCTCGTGGTCGAGAAGAGAAGACGCGACGATGGAAAGGAGGGCCAGGTCATCCTAAGGGTAAGTTGAGGTCATCCTAAGGGTAAGTTGAGGTCATCCTAAGAGTAAGTTGAGGTTATCCTAGGGATACGTTGAGTCATCCTAAGGGTAAGTTGAGGTCTTCCTAAGAGTAAGTTGAGGTTATCCTAGGGATACATTGAGTCATCCTAAGGGTAAGTTGAGGTCATCCTAAGGGTAAGTTGAGGTCATCTTAAGGGTAAGTTGAGGTCATCCTAAGGGTAAGTTGAGGTCATCCTAAGGGTGAGTTCAGGTCATCCTAAGGGCAAGTTCAGGTCATCATAAGGGCAGGTTGAGGTCATCCTAAGGTAAAGTTAAAGTCATCCTAAGGGTGAGTTGAGGTCATCCTAAGGGTGAGTTGAGGTCTTCCTAAGGGTGAGTTGAGGTCTTCCTAAGGGTGAGTTGAGGTCATCCTAAGGGTGAGTTGAGGTCATCCTAAGGATGAGTTCAGGTCATCCTAAGGGCAAGTTCAGGTCATCATAAGGGCAGGTTGAGGTCATCCTAAGGTAAAGTTAAAGTCATCCTAAGGGTGAGTTGAGGTCATCCTAAGGGTGAGTTGAGGTCTTCCTAAGGGTGAGTTGAGGTCTTCCTAAGTGTGAGTTGAGGTCTTCCTAAGGGTGAGTTGAGGTCATCCTAAGGGTGAGTTGAGGTCATCCTAAGGGTGAGTTGAGGTCATCCTAAAGGTAAGTTGAGGTCATCCTAGGGGTGAGTTGAGGTCATCCTAAAGGTAAGTTCAAGTCATCCTAAAGGTAAGTTGAGGTCATCCTAAAGGTAAGTTGAGGTCATCCTACGGGCAAGTTGAGGTTTTTAGGTTATGGGCCATCATTCTGGAACATCCTTCTGTTGTGTTAAGTTCTGTTGCATTCGGTTCTAGGCATTAAACATTTTCAAACTCTGAAAATGCAGTTGGTTAGATCAGTCAGATAGCCATGTGTGCAGTTTTTTGTGAAGAACTTAACAGGTGCTACATTAACTATCTTCATACATACATACATACATGCAATCAGTTGCTGTGGATTTTTTGGGTTGACAGGGAACTCCAGAGAAGTTAATTCTGCAGCTGATCGAGAACAACGCGATCGACCACAACTACATCGATGACTTTCTGCTCATGCACCGAACATTCCTCAAGTCCCCGCTCGAAGTCACGCGCAAACTGCAGTCGTGGCTTCAAGACCCAGCCGCCAAAGAACGGGTATTTCCGAGACTTCTTCAGATTTAATTCGTTTGAACCTAATGGCGTATAGTAGCCGATCGGTTAGATTGCTTACCTTGTAACATGGAAAGCCTTCTTTGAGATGGTTACTGTGTAGAGGCCTCTAGAAAATCCTTTACTCGCAGTTGCTCAGAGCCATGACATATTTATTATTATTGTTATTATTATTATTATTATTATTATTATTATTATTATTGTTATATTATATTATATTATTATTATTATTATGCATTTTATTGAGCATCACTATCTAATGATGCTGGGCAATTTGGAGTGAAGGACTCATTAGTTTGTATTGTCTCAAGTTCCCTACACAGTAGCTGTCTCATGAGAGGCTCGAACCCATGCTTTCCGCATTACGTGGTGCACACACTAACCAAGCAGCTACTCTACCCCACAGATGTCATCTGCTGATCATGAGATGTCCTGTCTTTGTATTGCTCAACCAAATAATCTTCTGACCTCACTAGGTACCTACCATACCTTTGCCTTTCTACAATGTCCAATTGGTTGTGGTAGATTTGGTCACAGTCTAATGACCCTTCCAACTCTGTATATAATGCCATTGTTCAACTGTATAACTGTTTAATGATGTGAGTATAGGAAGCTTATCTGCTAATGACTTTAATTAATTATCAGTTTGTGCTCTTTTTTTGTGTTTGCTTTTGATTGTATTTGCTCTCCATTGTTGTTTCTGCCTATGTGTTCAATGAGAGATTATCTGGTAATTAAATGACGAATTAAAGTTTATCAGTTTGCCTAGCAGTGATCGTCAGTTGGTGCATTATTAAAGTGCCGTCACAGTAGTTATTAGATTAGAATAACTAATGTGGCTTCGTGTTGGAATTGCAGGCCGCACGCATCGTTCTATTGTGGGTCAACAATCACTTCCGAGATTTCGAGTCGAATGCCGAGATGATGGAGTTCTTAGAGAGATTCGAAGTTGTACTCGAGGGACAGGTTAATATTCCAATACAATACAATAAAGTTGCATTTTGATATGACCCCCCTTCTAAAGTTCAGAAGTGCACACACAACTGTATGACAGAACATGGGTGGTGTGGGCGTAGCACTTTAACAACGAGCAGCTCTGTTTTCCCAGTCGCTTTTAGTGCACTCTTGTCATTAAAGGATCAAGTTCCTTATTCAGTTGCCTCAACAGAGGCTTGAATCTCAACTCTCTGCATTACATTCTGCTACCATGCCCACAACGGCACACACCTACAGCCAGATGCATCAATATTAGTAGATATGGGTCTTTTGGTTGAGCCACGATGTAGCACTGTCATGGGTTCTTGTGCATTCCATGTTGCTACCCCCAAGGAATGGAATCGACTACCCATGTTTATTCAGTGCCCGAACTCTATTTCTTCCCTTAAGAAACACCTCAAACTCTACATCTCATTGGCTTTCAAACATCTGGATATCTAACTGCTCTTCACCTGGCGACTGACTAACCGCGCCTGAGATTCGCCTTTCTGTGTGACCTTGCGCATGTTAAAGTTTTTGTAATAACTAAGAATAATGATAATAATAATAATAGTA
This sequence comes from Allolobophora icterica, assembly GCA_963556255.1. Classification (NCBI taxonomy): domain Eukaryota; kingdom Metazoa; phylum Annelida; class Clitellata; order Crassiclitellata; family Lumbricidae; genus Allolobophora; species Allolobophora icterica. The sequence goes on from OY744608.1 coordinate 7,312,021, forward strand.
ATGATAATGATAATTATAATTATATTTATAATAATAGTTGTAGTAGTAATAGTAATAATAACAAAAAATAATAGATTAGAGAGCTTGTATGGATGCCATATAGATGTGCAGTTATGATGAAGATTGTGAAACGATATTTTCTGCAGAAGATGTTTGGCCAGCTGCGGCTGCTGAGCATGGCATATGATGCGAGGGCGCATCCTCGACTTGTCGTTCTGTCCCGTTCCACCCGAGATGAGATTCTCTACTTCTCCATTGTCGGAGGGGTTGAAAAGAAGTCCGGGGTGTTTGTGGCCAAAGTGGACAAGACATCAAAGGCGTATGAAGCCGGCCTCACAAGGGGCGACCAGGTGAGACACCCCTTCATTGTCACCACGTTTGTTTCTGTTTTGTTTATATTTACTAATTTCCTATTTATATGCATGTATATATATATATAATATATATATATATATATATGGTATTATTTGTAATGTAACATTTCTTATTGTAATATATATTTCTCTTATATGTATTTGTCATTATATTATATATTTATATATACGTTATTATATATATTTGTTATTATATATATATATGTTATTATATATATGTTATATATATATATAATTATATATATATATATATAATTTTTATTTTTTTATTATTTATTTGTACACAGGAGATATACTGCATTTTAACTGTCATTTCATTTCATTCTCAATTTAAGACTTACCGTACTTCTTTCAAATTGCTTATCCACCATAGGCTGCCTGTCTGTCTTACGGACTGATCTTCTGGATACTGAACTGATTAACGACATGGTTTGATGCGCCATAGGTTGATGCCTTGTGCATTAGATACTGGTGCTACAGAAGCTATTAATTTATAAGAACTGATCAGCAGCATTGTTCGTTTGGCTGCTAGTTGATGATAGGCTAGTTGATCATTATTATTATTATAACAAACAATTTTAATGTGTGTAAAGTACATAGAAATGTCAATCTGAGGCATAATCAGATGTTTGAAAGCCATTGAGAAATGAGTTTTGAAGCATTTCTTAAATCTATACTAGTAAACCAAACAGGTATAAACAATTTCAAGAACCATAAATAGAGGCACAATCACCAAATATAGGCTTCCGGGTGAATTTATTTTTGCGCACGTCGGCTCTGTTTTCGATGTGCAACCAGTTTGCATTACACACTGGCACAATGGAAATTATAAATGTACGATTACAACTGGAGTCGTAAATTTACAGTTACTATTACAGTTTGTGCAGTGCCACTTGTGTAAGAATTAATCACCTCTGCTGTGGAACACGGGAGACTTGCTATGATGGGAAATGTTTTTTGGGTACCTCCATAATTCTTGTCCTCTGCGTTTACTTAGGAGAGACAATGTCAACGGCATTTGTCGCACGGAACGTTTCCGAACGACATTTATCTGGTGCCTTTTATATTTCCGTATTTATTAAGCATATTATATAACAACAGAACATCCGGTCGATGTATGCTCAGCAGTTGTGTTTGAAGGACGTGCTCTACGTCCCTACATGGTAACCGTCTCAGCTCAAACCGAAACTCTCGTTAAATGCGTCGAGAGCACCTCTCGAAGCAGAGCCATATCAGTGTCTAGGTACAATTACAATTACTCCATGTTACAGGGCAAATGCTCAGCTGTGGTGCTTTCTGTTGGATCTGGACATATGCAGTAGTTAGAGTGCTTGCCTTGTAACGCGGAGAGTACGGGTTCGAGCCTCATTCTCTGTAACAGTTACCCTGCAGGGACCTTGAACAAGTCCTTCTCGGACAATTGCTAGGCACCATCGACTGATGAGTAGTTGGTAGATAGTGGTGCATAATAAATACATATTAATAATAATGATGACAATAATAATGATAATAATAATTAATATTAATAATAAGAAGTTCTTTTTGTGTCAGATACTTGAAGTGAACAAGCATAACTTTGAACACATACAACACGATAAGGCGCTCGAGATTCTACGGGGTAACACGCAGCTAGCCATCACCGTCAAATCCAATCTGCAAGGTAGGTTGATGTCCATTGGTTGGGCTATACGTGTGCGCGTGGGCCCACCACTGGCAACTCTTCTAGTTTTCTGTGCATTGTTATGCTAACTGATAAAATTCCAGTTATTAATGACATTTAACATTGTATTACCTAACGCAAACAGTGTCCAAACTGGTATGCTCGTGAAGTGGTGCTGCATATATTTCCAACTACAATATCTAGTTATCTATGTAGGTATCTAATTATACTATGTATGCCTTTTAATGTGTCTGTTTAACTGAAGTTGTGTTAGTGTAAAATAATGTACAAATTTTGGTTATTTATTACATAGCTGTTTCGGATAAAGCACTAGCATAGGACAAGAAGAATCCAGAATTGCTACCACTACACTTTAGAACCTGACTGACTATTGAAAATGACCTTTTCCTGCTTTTAATGACATACCTTCATTACCTTCAGAATTTCTTAACTGAAACTTTATGTTTTCTCTGACTAGTAAAGGCTGAGTAGTTTTATGGGGAAGACATGACTCGGAGTAGTCCCATGACTCAGAGTAGTTTCTATGGAGACCCATGACTCAGAGTAGTTTCTATGGAGACGTCATGAGTCAGAGTACAGTAGAGTACAGAGTACTGTAGTTTCTATGGAAGCACCACATCCCTGTGACATATAGAGGGGGGCTTATTTTCTTTACTTGATCGTTGAGCCGACAATGGATGAATTCCAAGGTTTATTTGGTTTATTTGACATGGGGCCAGTGCATCACAGGACTTGTCATTTACTTCCCAGCTTATGCAGGTACCAAATTATACTCTTTGGTGACAGAGACAAGTATACAAACAAGGTCATTACACGGAGTTGAACCCGCAACCGCATGATCCGTGATCAAGCGTGATACCAACAGACCACCGTGTTGCCCTGTCTGTTGCTGCTCTTTGTTAATTTGAAAATATGCAGGGCTTCTACCCATCTATCCTAATCTGGAAACATTCACGGCTTCTACCTTTTCTCCTCTTGTGGACCATTTCCACTTCTTCTTATGTATCCATTTCTCTTCCAGCTTTCCGTAAAGTTCTGCAATTGACTGACAATCCGTCAAAGTCCGATCTGCCACCAAAGCCAACTCAGAACATTAACTCCGTCTCGGAATCTCGAGGAAAAAAGGAAGAGAAAAACTCGACGACCATCGCACAGGTGGCCAACATTCGCCAGGCGCTCCTTAGGATGAACCTACAGTCAAAGGCCGAAGCAAGGTTAGCAGTTTAAAGTTACTGAAAACAATTATATAAAATATTCTTTTGAAATCCATCTGGATTTTATCCTTTGATGATGATGATGATGATGATGATGATGATGATGATGATGATGATGATGATGATGATGATGATGATGATGATGATGATGATGATGATGATGATGATGATGATGATGATGAAGATGAAGATGAAGATGATGATGATGATGATGATGATGATGATGATGATGATGATGATGATGATGATGATGATGATGATGATGATGATAATGATGATGATAGTAAATATGAATAGTGAGAGTAATTAATAAAAATACCAAGCAAAGGACCTGGTGGACATGAATATGGACTGGTCATTATAATACTGCTAATTTTTAATACATACCTGATCTTGGTCTTGTTTAGCGATGACCAAACGGACAATGGTCAACTGACGCGGTCAGCTAGTCGTAAGAATTCATCAGTTCCCAATGACCCGGCCTCGTTTCGTCCTCTGAGCCTGAGCAGTCCGGACCTGACGAGTATTCCCGCAAGCGGAGGGGGATATCCGGGATACGAGCTTCCCGATCAGGTCATCAAGATCTACAGAGCAGACCAAACCTTCAAGTATCTGCTCATTCTGAAGGTAACCACACATTCTTTGCAAGGCTACTATGATATGTGAATGTTAATATTGCTTCCTTGAAATCAGTTGGTCTGCAGCAGTGGTTTTCAACCTCCTTGTAGTGACGGAACCTTACACAAAACAATATTTATTTGCTCATGGAACCCTGCGAGTTTCACCCATCCGATTTTACGTGGAATAAGTGTTATTTTAGCCATAGGTATAGTATAATGACATGTAAAATGCAGCAACACATTCACGTAATAATATTAATTATTTTAACATAGAATTGTGTCTAGCAAGAAGACTGAAAGCTGTGAAGATTTCTGCTCATTGCTCATCCTTTTGTAAATTCAGTTGGTATTTTTTAAATTTTATATTGAACTGTGGCAGAACCTTCGGCTGACATCTGCGGAACCTATAATGGGTTTGAATCCAAAGTATCCATTAGCGTAATAGTGTGTAATTAAGAATGTAACAATTAATGCTACCACCTGTACAACATTACTTTGTATTTGGGTGACTACATAGCAGGACCCATTAGGTTCCTTCTGAGTACTCCCTTTGATGCCTATTCATGTAAACTCAGTTTTATGTATAATTTGTAAGCTTTTGGTGATCAGTAAAGCAATTACTACTACTACTACTACTACTACTACTACTACTACTACTACTAATACTACTACTAGTACTACTAAAATCAGAGCTTACTACAAATTTCTGAGAGTGTGTTGACGTTGATTTTGTCATTCCTAGGAAACCACAGCTCGCGAGGTTGTGATGTTGGCGCTGACAGAATTCGGAATCACAGATCCCAGCTGGTACGTGATTTTGTCGGATCTTGACTAAACATCGGTCACAGATTAAAGATGTCCTTGATCATGTTGTATCAGAAGTCATGGCATAACGAAGGGTATATTAACGAACATTGATTGTGTATATTGAAAGACGGTAGGCGCTGTATTGTATTTCACTGTGCACTGTACTTTATTGTTTTGATATGTTATCTTATGGCATTGTTCTGTTTTGGATTTATATAGCGACTTTTATATTGTCTTGATTGTTTCAGCGATTATTCCCTAAATGAAGTGACCTTTGAGGATTGTGGTCTGGTCAAGTCGAGGCATCTTCCGGACCAGCTGACCAACCTCAGTGAAAGGATTCGTATAAACTCAAGGTCAGTGAAGTATTTGCTTGCTTACTTGCAGACTGACTTTATCACTTTCCATGCCTTCTAAATTGACAAATGCGTAGCTGAGGAGAAATTGCCAAAGTTCCCAACTAAACAAAAACTGCCCAAATGCCCATTTTTTTTAGAAACTGCCCAACTACAGAGAAACTGCCCAAATGCCCAGTTTGCAAGAAACTGCTTAACTGCTAAACTAAAATTAAACTGCCCAAATGCCCAACTAAAGAGAAACTGCCTAAATGGTCAATGTAGGAGAAGCTGGCCTAATGCCCAGAGTAAGAGAAACTGCCCAGATGCCCAACTGTAGAGAAACTGCCCAAATGCTCAATGTAGGAGAAGCTGGCCTAATGCCCAGAGCAAGAGAAACTGCCCAAATACCCAACTGTAGAGAAACTGCCCAAATGCTCAATGTAGGAGAAGCTGGCATAATGCCCAGAGTAAGAGAAACTGCCAGATGCCCAACTGTAGAGAAACTGCCAGATGCCCAAGTGTAGAGAAACTGCCCAAGTGCCCAGCTGAGGATCAACTGCAGTGTTCATAAGAGAAGAGGATTTTATACGTTGTTTGGGCAAACTGCAAAACTGGGACCGTGTTGGTTCTGTCTCTCATCTGCTCGGCTTTTATTGAGCAGCTCACTTGGAGATTTATAGACAGATGGCGCTGTCCAGCACGCGAGTTATCAGGTTGCCATGGATGCAAATTGTGTTTGTCAGCATCCTTGTTTCTGTGGCTGGTCATGTGGATTTGGACCGTTCTTTTACTGTCTTTCTGATCATTCAGGGTATGCATGTATGGGTGTATCGATGGATGCTTTATATTGCAACTTTAAAGCACTTCTTGGAGACTCTGGGTGTGGTATGGTATAATACAATTGGTTATGGTGATTAGTATGGTATGATATGCTCAGGTTTGTTAATCAGTATGGTTTGATATGCTCAGGTTTGGTAATCAGTATGGTATGATATGCTCGGGTTTGGTAATCCGTATGTTATGATATGCTCGGGTTTGGTAATGATGTGCTCAGGTTTGGTAGTCAGTATGGTATGATATGCTCAGGTTTGGCAATCAGTATGATATGATAATTATGCTTATGTATGGTAATCAATATGGTCTGGCATGCTCAGGTTTGATAATCAGTATGATATGATATGCTCAGGTATGGTAATCAGTATGGTCTGATATGCTTAGGTATGGTAATCAGCATGGTATGATATGCTCAAGTACTGGTAGTCATACCTGATCTAAAATTTACTCGATATAACTTATCTTATATAAAGTTGTCTTAATGTAGTTGCCTCATTTACCTTATGTATGGTATGGTAATCAATATGGTCTGGCATGCTCAGGTTTGATAATCAGTATGATATGATATGCTCAGGTATGGTAATCAGTATGGTCTGATATGCTTAGGTATGGTAATCAGCATGGTATGATATGCTCAAGTACTGGTAGTCATACCTGATCTAAAATTTACTCGATATAACTTATCTTATATAAAGTTGTCTTAATGTAGTTGCCTCATTTACCTTACCCTACATGACATTTGCTTACCTTTGTTGGCACATATTAGGTATTACCTCTGTTACCTTTGCCTTCGTTGTCATATTTTGTATTACCTGCATTACCTTGCACTACTTTTGCTTACCTTTGTTGTCATATATCAGGTATTACCTCTGTTACCTTACATTACTTTTACTTACCTTTGTTGTCACATATCAGGTATTACCTCTGTTATCTTTACCTTTGTTGTCACACTAGGTATTACCTGCGCAACACCAAGTCCATGGATCCATTGGTTCCGGATGAACTTGTCGAGGGCATTATTCGTGAAGGCCAGACATCTCTGCTGGAGCTGGATGCTGGAGAATTGTCGATCCAGTTGATGAGAGAGGACTACCAGCTGTTCAAGGACATCGAACAGACCGAGTACATCGATGACCTCTTCGACCTCGACTCAAAGGCCGGCTGTCCCCACCTCAACCAATTCAGCCAGGTCCTTGCATTTAATTTACCTTCCTTACCTTGCTTTAGCTTATGTTGCATTACCTTGCTGTACCCTACTTTCCCTTACCTTGCCTTATGTTGCTTGCCTTGCATTACTGTATGTTGTTTTACCTCACCTTACCTGATGTTGCCTTACCTTATGTTGCTTTACCCTACCCAACATTATGTTGTCTTACCTTATGCTGCTGTACCTTACCTTACTTATTTTGTTTTAATGTACCTTACCATATGCTCTCTTACCTTGCCTTACCCTATGGTGCTTTACCCTGCCTTACCTTATGTTGCTTTGCCATACCTTGCCTTATAACTAATTGCATTACTCACTGTTGCATCGTGTTAACGATTGTTGTCTTGCAGCTCGTCAATCGTGAGATGTTTTGGGTCATCACAGAAATCTGTTCGGAGCCAAATCCAATTCGAAGAGCGAAAATCATCAAGCAGTTCATTAAACTCGCAAGTAAGCAGTTCTTAACTGAAAACATTTTCAGTTGTTTGCATCACAGATATTTGTAAAAACCCAAAGTGATGTAGGTTTACGCATTTTGCCTTGCATATTTCTTATGTTGAAACATGGTAGCCTATTGGTTAAGTGCTCGCCATGTAACATGGAAAGTAATGGGTTCTATTCTGCCCTTAGACAGTTACTGTGTAGGGAACATCAGCTAGTCCTTCACTGATTGTTGGTCATTAGACAGTCGCTTAATAAATGCTTAATAATAATAATAATAATAATAATATCTGCTGTGAGCTATTGTTTAGTGGCTAGCTCAGGTGTTTAAATCTCCACGAGGGCTTAAAATTTGTTTCAGAGTTTCTGTTTTACTAGTGTGGCTAGCGGATATTGACTATAAAATGAACTGGCTTAAGGGACCCATTTTTGCATCTTTCTTCTGCTCGTATTTGTATCTATGTATGTGTGTATATATCTGGGCTTTAACAGAGCATATTCAAAAGCACTGTTAAGGGATTTAACAAATGACAAGAATGTCACTTGGGCCAAGTTAACTGGAATAATGCAGATGTGTACGAGTAGACTGTTCCAAAGGGAGGGACCTAGGCAGGACAGTATGTGGCGTTTGTCTTTGATGTTATGCTGAAGTGAGCTAGGGTTGTCTGTGATTGCTTGTTAATAGGATATTGCAAAGTTGTAAAGAATTTCAACTCCATGTTCGCGATACTCAGTGGCCTTGGCCACGGAGCTGTTTCTCGCCTGCGACTGTCCTGGGACAAGGTTCCCGCGAAATATGTCAAGTTATTTGAGGTACGACTTAAGAGATTTACTCGAATAATTCCGTACACTTGTTTTTGAACTTTCTTGTTTTGTAGTGAAGCTGTGCAATCCATTGCAGTTAATAATAATTAATTTATATTATTATTAACTTATTTATGATTATATAATTGTCAGTTAATTAATAATGATAACAGTTAATAATTTGTGTTGCCAAAGTCAATATTGCTAATAGGATTTTGCAGAGTCAATATTCAGAATCAAAGTAAGTAAAAAAGTAAATAAGTAAGTAAGTAAAGTCAGCCTGTGGACATAGTCAATATTTGGTGGTACACTGCAGTTCTTCAGTTCTTATATGGCACGGTAACCAATACAACATGTTAAGTTAATGACTTTGGGGACATAACAGCACCTTGCGTTGGCACGTAAACCTGGAGCACATAAAGGAGTCTACACTGTATTTGCAAGTTATTTAAAGGGGAATTTTTTAGTTTGAATGTGATTTCTTTCAAGTTGAACGTACTGTACCCTTCGTAGTTAACTTTAACACCAATTAGGTTAGCAATTAATGCTTTGAGAAGTACACGTACTTAACTTATTATGAATAGTTGTTCCTCGTATTGTTTTCTTTTTTGCATGTTTTTTGTACAGGGTTTTGCATTGGTGCTTTGATGTGTAGAATTGTCTGTTTTCGATGTCGAGAGTAAATTGATTTCTGCTAATTAAGTTCTTAATTAAATTGTTTGAACAGGAGATGCAGCAGCTCATGGATCCATCTCGGAATATGTCCAAGTACCGAAATATGCTCACTGCTCACATGGTTCACCCACCTGTGGTAAGTGCTCTTCTTACCTCCAATTAGTGTAAGTGAGTAAGTAAGAAAGTGAATAAGTAAGTAGGTAAGTCAGCCTCTGGAATAGTTTGCTTAAAAGTTTAGGTGTCTCTGTAAGTTATAGCATGTTTTGTGCATACGTGAAGCTGGTTGGCTCTACATGTGCGCGTGGGCATGCCAGTGGGTGCTTGTCTAGTTTATTGTGCATTGTTTCACCAACTGATGTAATAGCATAGGTCTTAATGACATTTAACATCATATAGGTTGGCACATAGAGCACCTCTGATTTGTTTTGTTGTTTGAGCGGTGCTATATAAATGTTCAATTACAATTGCAATAAGAAGTAGGCATGAATTCACTTTGGTTAACAATTTAACAATGAGCTGCATTGGTTTCCCAGTTACTTTTAGTTCACTCTCTTCGTTAAAGTGTTAAATCACATGGCGTCGTTCAGTAGCAGAAATTCACTCAAAACGCTTTGCTTGATAGATTCCGTTCTTTCCTCTCGTCAAGAAGGATCTAACTTTCATCCACTACGGCAACGACTCGAAAGTCGAAGGTCTCGTCAACTTCGACAAGCTACGAATGATCGCGAAAGAGGTCCATCAGCAGTACACCCTGGCGACAGGTGTTCTCCCGGTACGTCTGTCTTATGTCATATTAGTACAGTTGACTAAACTCTGAATGGGAATTAGTTGGTTCATTCATTCGTTCTGAGAATTTATATAGCGCCTCTTCAAGATACCTACTCGGAGGCACTCCCAGCCCAACCAGATTTGAGGGACTTCTGGGGTCTACATGTGTGTGGGTGTGCGCCAGTGGTGACTCTTCTCGTGATTTGAACACTGTATGCGTACTGATAAACTGGAAATGTTGGACATGGTAGCCGATTGGATAGAGCACTTGCCTTGTAATGTGGAGAGTACGGGTTCGAGCCTCCTCCTCTGAGATGGTTACTGTGTATGGACCTTGAGCAAGTCCTTCACTCGCAATTGCTCAGCACCATCGATTGATGCTTGATCTTTAGGTAGTAGCGCTTACAAATGTGTATTAAAAGATAATAAAGCATTTAAGATTGAAACATAATCCGAATGAATCAGTTCAGTAATCAGTCAATCAATTTAGCAATCAATCAGTCAATAGGTCAATGTTTGAATTTAATCATCAATCAATCAGTCGATTTATTAGTGAAATTAGTGAGTGTTAATTATTATTTATCTCAAAGACCTATAAATCCAGTGACCAACACACAGTGTTGTTTGTACAGTTAAGATGTAGTTGCTACAGCTGTCGGTGTTATTTGTTCTTGTGTAAATTGCACAACTTTGTTGTCTTGAGGTTAGGTTTGCTACTGTGCCTAAAACCATTACCTGCCTCGAACTTCTCTGTATATCACTCCACAGGCTTTCCACGCCAAACTGAAGTTCCATCTCCTCAAGAATTCCTGCCCTATTGCAAGCTTTCGAAGCTTTCTCATCCTTAACGAAACCCGCGTTAGCAGCTCCTCTGCCTCCTCTCTCTGGTCTCTATGGCAACGGGACTCGGATCTTCACTTGGCATCTGTGGACAACCCCTCTGACTTGACGCAGTGCTCGTGAATAAGCTTTGGAGTAGCACTTTAGAAATTTTGGAGTTAACCATTATGATTAGAAGTATCATGGTTTTTGTTTTGGATTTGTTCTAGAGCGCTTCAACGTTTTGTCGAAGTTCGACGGGCGAATACACGAGTCTGTCGACGTCAGCACTTGCAACGATGAAGAGAAAGAAATCGAATGCAGGAGTAGCTCCAAACCTAAAGAAGATGTATGATGATGTAAGTGGGCTTTGTTTAAATTTGGTGGCTTGTCTTTGGCTGGGTGGGTGGGTGACATAAGGGGTTTGTAGGTGAGTGGGTGGGTGAGTTTATTGTTGAGTGGGTGGGTGGATTTGGGTGAGTGAGTGAATGGGTGAGTGTGGGTGTGGGTCGCTGAGTGCATTTGGTAGGTGGGTGTGTGGTTAGGTGGTTGTGTGGGTGGTTTGGTGGTGGATATGTGGCTGGGTGGCTGGGTGGGTGGCTGGCTGGCTGGATGGATGGATGGATGGATGGATGGATGGATGGATGGATGGATGGATGGATGGATGGATGGATGGATGGATGGATGGATGGATGGATGGATGGATGGATACCACCAGCCATCCAAACCCATCAAATTCACTAACAGCAGAAAATTGAGAGAAACAAATGGGTTTTCGTGTTGTTGTTTCAGTAACTTTAGGACTCTTAAGAAACAGATTCTTTTCAGTGCTTGGCCTTTTCAAATTGTGCCTTGTCATTAATTATTAATGCCAGATGAATAAGAGTAAGTAATAGAAAATAATATTGTAGATTGTTTGCTTTTATTTTCTGGTGTTTATTTTCCATAGATGTTGATGGCACGAAAAGCGAGAACGTACCTGATGAACTTGAAGGTCAACGAAGATGAGACTCAGCTTTCTCAGATGTCCTCGTTTTACGAGCCATCAGGTAACATTTCCCATAGTGGTAACATTTCCCATAGAGGTCAACAAACATTTCCCACAGAGCTAACATTTCCCATAGACATTATAACATTTCCTGTAGAGGTAACATTTCCCATAGAGATAACATTACCCATAGAGGTATACTTAGAGGTTACATTTCACATAGGGGTAAAATTTACCACAAGAGTAATATTGTTGTAGTATTTATTTGTTTTATTATTATTATTGATGTAAATATTAGAAAATAATTTAAATAAAAGTAAGCTGTTTGCATTCACGGCTTTTCGATCTGCGGTGGTTGTCAATATTTCACTTGCAGAAGTGAGCTTTTGTATCTTGTTGCACTCATCTGTGTTTTGAACACGTCTGTGTTTTGCGTTCGTCGTGTACACACGCCAGTGCGTAGGTCTTTCGTTCTTTTGTCATTTTTCTCGGCTTAAGTTCAGTTTATGTGGATATTTCTTGTCAACCTTTCGGATTAAATTTCAACGACAGCTACTGCTATCCAAAACTTAATTTAGATCGCAAGTTGATTTTATAATCGATTTGTTTGACTGCAATTGCGTCGTCTGAACTGAATGTTTGTTCCGATGCATGCCGGGTAAACGGCGTAAGTTTTCGCTCGTTTCACTGTTTATCTCGACGACTTTATGAAAGTTTTCGTGGTTTTTCTTGCCAGTCTTTGGACAAAATTTCACTCGACAGCCACGTGAATTATAAACTGGATGTAAAACGCAAATTGATTTGAAAACTTCATTTGTTTGCTACTCCGTCGTTTGAATTTAACGTTGCGGTCAGATGCATGCTGGGTACTTTGGTGTATGCGCTATTATCATCATCTACGCTCTCATCAGTATGGAGCGTATCGTCTATTCCTCTCAACAACTTTGGTCTTTCTGGTCATCATCCGTTCATCCTACTCGTAGTCTACGCAAGATCCTCTTCAAGCATCAGATATGGTGCCCTGCCAGCAGTCGCTTCAACCAAACACCTCGTACCTCGTGTCTTCATGAGCCGATGCTGACGACCTCCGATTCTTCATCATCCTCTCCTGCTTCTTCTCCAAGAGTGGACTTGCACGATCTTCACCCAACCGACTCGTCTCATCCTCCGCTCGCTCACTCCTCAGGCCTACGGGTTGCCTCCTGGAACGCCCAATCTTTATCTGAAAAGTTCGCCTTCGTTTCTCAGTCTCTTCTTCAGGATCAGCTTGACGTTTTCACTGTAACTGAAAGCTGGCACCAGGACTCCGATGACGTTCCGATTCTACGAGCGACTCCGTCGGGTTACTCTTCTCGTGACTGCCCTCGTCCACCTCATCCTGATGGTCGTCCGGCTCGTGGTGGTGGCATCGTGACCTTCTTCCGGTCATCTCTACGGGTCACGCAAGTCTCACTCGACACGTCGCCAACCACGTTTGAAGCTTTGTGTCTGAGCATCGCCTTGCCTCGCGGCTCAGTTACCCTCCTCACGGTTTATAGACCTGGATCGGCTACCGTTACTCCTCAGTTCTTCGAAGAATTCTCCTCCGTCCTTGAGTTTCTTGTCACTCGCAATACTCAACTCCTCATTCTCGGCGACTTCAATCTACACCTGGAGGACCCTACCATTCCTACTTCGTTACGATTCCTCGAACTTCTCACTCAGTTTGGCCTCCGCCAGCACGTCAATCAAGCCACGCATCGACTTGGTGGATGGCTTGATCTCGTCATTACCTCTGATGACGACCAAGTTACGGACCTTCTCATCCTTCCTCCTACGATCTCCGATCATTCGTATCTCAAATTTACTCTACCATCAGTTCACCTACAGCCAATCCACTCCATTCGGAAGATGCGAGGATGGAAATCGTTTGACTCTCAGGCTTTCAGCGTCGCTATCAGAGACTCTCTCCTCTCGTCACCGGGTCCTGCACTTGACATTCTCACGGTTCCTCAATTATTTGATCTCTACACCTCCACCGTTACCAGTCTGCTGGATTCCATGCTTCCATGTCGTCAAGTAAAGACCCGTCATCGACCATTGGCCGTCTGGTTCGACGCCGACTGTCATAAACTTCGCCGTCGCACCCGTTGCTTGGAGCGACGCTCTCGCCGGACCAAGGATCCTAATGACCGATTGGCTTGGATTACCCAGCTTCGTGCCCTTCATCGTCTCTACCATCGCAAGGAGGCTGCTCACTGGGAGAAGCTGGTCTCACGCAATCTCAAAAACCCAAGACGCCTTTGGTCTTCCATCTCGGGTCTACTGGGCCGGCCTTCTCGTCCTTCAGAAATTCCTGCCTTCTCCGCAAATGAATTCTTGACTATGCTCACGGAAAAGACTGACCGACTCAGAGCCTCCACATCAGATGCTCCTCCACCGACGTTTACCACAACGTCTTCTGCTTTTGACGATTTCCGACCCATATTGGACTCGGACCTTCGTACAGTTCTTTCATCAGTTAATTTAAATTCTTGTGAATTAGATCCTCTTCCCCCTTTCATTCTTAGTGACATTTTAGATGATTTTGCTCCATTTCTGCTTTATCTCTTTAATAGGTCCCTCTCTGAAGGTTGTGTCCCCGCCTCGCAAAAGCGGGCCATTGTTTTCCCCTCACTCAAGAAGCCCAATCTTGACACAAACCTCTGCCAAAACTACCGTCCAATCTCTAATCTATCATTTCTATCTAAAACCCTTGAACGCCTTGTCTCTCTTCAACTTCTTCCCTATCTGGAACAATCTGGGCTTCTACCTCCCTTTCAGTCAGGTTTTAGGGCTCACCACTCCACTGAAACTGCCCTCCTTTCCTTGCTTTCTGAAATTTATTCAGCTGTTGATAGGTCCGAACTCACCCTTCTGGCACTATATGATGTCTCTGCAGCCTTTGACATGGTGGACCACACCATTCTTCTACAGCGTCTTGAGACCTCTTGTGGTCTGAAGGGCCCCCCTCTCCAGTGGTTCCGGTCATACCTGTCTGATCGCACTCAGATGGTTATCTCTGGTGAATCTAGAACTCTGTGGGTCCCTATTAAACTCGGTGTTCCGCAGGGCTCTGTTCTGGGCCCTCTCCTCTTTATTTTGTACACGGCTGGTATCCCCTCTCTCTTCCCCATCCATGGGGCTTCAGGCCATCTCTTTGCTGACGATGTCCAGGCTTATGTCCATGGGCCTCCTTCCTCTCAACTTCTTCTTGTTCAGCGCATCGAAGCTCTTTCTCGTGATCTTCATACCTGGATGTCTTGCAATCGCCTCTCCCTCAATTCGTCAAAAACCCAGTTTATCTGGTTTGGCACTCCTCAGCAACTTAAAAAACTCGACTTTGCTGTGCTGTCTCAAAGGTTTCCGCTTTTCACTTTCTCGTCTAGCGTTCGTGATCTAGGAGTGACCCTTGACAATTCTCTCACCTTTACTGAACACATTTCCAAACTCACTCGCACTTCCTATTTTCACCTAAGGCGCCTTAGAGCTATCCGTCGCTCTCTGTCATCTCCAATTTTCACTTCAATTGTCCATGCATTTGTCTGCTCTAGACTTGACTACTGCAATTCCCTCCTCATTGGTCTTCCCAAAGTCCGTCTTGCTCCTCTTCAGTCCGTTCTCAATGCTGCTGCTAGATTAATTGCCCGTCTTCCTCGATTCTCTCATATCACCACCTTTATGGCAGAAGAACTCCACTGGCTCCCGCTTTCTGCCCGCATCCAATTTAAGGTCCTCATCCTTGTCTCTAAGGCTCAGCTTGGTTTCGCTCCAAAATATTTATGTGACTTATTTCATCGCCCTCACTCTGCGGCTTCTCTTCGTCCTCTTCGTTCATCTGACCGTTTGGACCTCCTCGTTCCCCGTGTCAGGACTTCACTGGCTCAATCTAGGTCGTTTGCTTCCATTGGCCCTGCTCTTTGGAATGGGCTTCCTCCGTTTGTTCGTTCTTCTATTCTCTCAGGTAGCGTCTCTTCCTCTTTTACCTTTCTTAAAACTTGCTTTTTCTCTCGGGGTCTATCGCACTGGGAGCGCTTCTGAATGGCCCTCCCGCTAGAAGCGCTTTATAAATATCCGAATACAATACAATACAATCTTAAATTTTCTGTTCTCACGCCTGTCGAAATGTGGGGTGCCTTGAGTGGGTAGGGTTTGGCTGGCCTTGTGTTCCTTCAAAAATTCTAGAGTAATTTCCTAAAAACAATAGGAGCAAGCGAACAAACTCGCAACTACCCACTCTTCATTACATAATATATACGCTGAGATTACAATCACTGGCAGAACTTCACCAGAATTGCAACATGAAGTGTATGAATTTGAAGCCTCACCCTTTGCCTTATACTGACCCTACAATCCTGAATAGTTTATTAGAATTTGAGGTAAAAATGGCGATATTTAATATTCAAAGTATCTCGACAGGTATGGCTTGCTTTGTCAGTTGCTTTGCTATGAGTTTAACTCACAGAGTGATCATGTGGTTTTATGCAGATATCCTTAAATGAGTTGTTGATTCGATTATACGCCCTCTGTTGTCCATCCAGGCTGGGGGAGTATGTAGGGCTTTCGATAGCTTTTGATCTATTCCAAACATGCCTGATATATACTTGACGGTGAAAGTGGATTAAGCAGAGCAAAGTCGTGGAACTCGCAGGATTTTTTTAAAGAGGAGTTAAAAACTGGTTTATGGAAATTGTTTGATTTACCAAGGAGTCTTAATTGAAAGTATCTTAGTATCTTAATCTTATAATTTGATCCTGATGCTGATTTAGAAAAAACCTCAAATGCAAACTTTGGTATTTCAAAAAAAAAATCAATTTCACATTGTAAGTGAATTGAACATTCTGTGGTAGAATTTAAAAAGTGTCCCATTGCAGTAGAGTAATGAGCACTGACGCTTTATAAATTGTGGTCCCCTTAACCACCTCAAACAACTATTGGTGTCAGAATGCTGGTTAAATAAGACCCAGGTACCCAAGTCCCCATCACTCCATCCGTAGATACTAAATCAATTGTCCAAGTGTCCGCGTGTGAGTGATTTTGTTATGTCACTTAGACTATATTACGTAAGTAGTCACCATACCCATGAAGCCACAACATCTTGTGCCCACAGCCCTTCATTTCCAATGACTCCAAGATCCTGAAGAAATTTTTAATTCTATACCATTCACTGGTTGATTACTATCCACTAAAGCCCGGTACCTCCCATCCTATGGATTTCCTGGCCACAGACAACTGCCGTTAGCCCGTGACTAATACAGCAACCTACCTAAAATAGTTTGCTTATTTGACTGGGTTTTGTGTATGTGATTCATGGCCCGGGTATAACCCTACGGTTGGGTACCCAGCTGACGGGTCTACCAACAATCTGCTTACAAACAAAACCTCGTTGTAATTTTGGTGTATGGTATAGAATTGAAAGAGGGCGCTACAGACAGTTTGTAAATATCTGTTATTGTTATTACACATGATGTGGATCGCATAGGCTTCTTGAATATTATAGGCCATTAGTCTTTTAGTCTTTTTGGTTGTTTACTTCATGCAGCCACCTAGTGAGCACTTTTGGAGGTACATGTTCAGCTGCTTTGCACGATCGTTTGTGGCTGTAATCTGTTTCGTTCACATGATCAAGGAATACTTTGCTCATGTTCATGTTATTTGATTACCATGGTTGTGCAACCTTTGTATGACCTTTGTGTGACCTTTGTTCTCACTTGTTCTCACTCGTTCAGTATCGTTTTCGGAGTCCAATCAAGAAAGGTTTTAATTGATCACCAATCAGTTGATTGGTCGTTTTTTTGTAGTTTTTACTTTGCATTTTTATTCTGTCGTTCAATATCTCGTCCTCTTTGGTCGATTTTTGTCTTATACAGCGTTCTCTTTAAAAAGGCTTTTGTTGGATCATTCTATGTGGGATGCACGATAGTCTAGGAGTTAGTATGCTGGACTATCAACTAAGAGGTTGCGGTTCAAATCCCCGCCAGGGCAGAAATTTGCTTCAAGGTGTCGGCTCCGCTTGTGCCCTTTAGCCATCTCATCTATAATGAGTACACTGACCTTATACTGTCGGTGGGAAGATAAGACAGCGAGGGAGAGGACTGGCCATCCGCCCTCGTATGCAGAGGCTAAGAAAATGAAGTCGCTAACACTCCATCGCCATGGCTGCCTCAGGGCTAGCTTAAGGGACTGCTGCTCTTTTCCTTCCTCTTTTTCTTCTGCTTCTTCCTCTGCTCCTCTTCATCCTCCGTCTGCATGTACGTTACAATAATGTAACAATTTACTTTATGTAAATTTGAAGTCATCAAATTAATGTATTACATTTTTCTTTTAGAATATATTTTATATTAAAGTCATCAAATGCATATATATTTTGTAATTTATTATGAATTACTTTACATAGCAATCACAGAGCCAGTGCTTTACAATCTGTAAAGTACATGCATAATGTAGACAGTAATTAGTTATTATTATTGTTTTTATTATTATTATTGCACATTTTTAAAGCCCACTATCCAATGATCAAGCATAAACAATGGCATTGAGCAATAATTGTGAGTGAAGGATTTGCTTAGAGGTTCGCACTCAGTTACCGTTTCGGGAGGCTTGAGCCAATACTCTGCGTTACAAGGTGAGTGCCACTGATGATTTGTCTTGAAGTGGCGCTTAATAAATGTCAGGTTGCAATTAGAATCAATCGGCTGCCCTCTCCCACGTAAGTAAACATTTGCTTAACCTTTGCTTTGAAGTCTACTGCGTGACATTGAGGGATCACTTTCCATCTGATCATAGTGGATTTCTTGGGTGGATTCAAAAACAGACTTTTGCATAGGATTGTACTGATGCCTTTCACCTTTAGTCCAAGAATTATATATATGGATAAGTAAAATGAAGAAATAAAGGTGGAAATAAGCAGAAGCTGGTGACTGTTTCTGCAGGGAAGTCGGTGGTCCGGAGGGTGGAGTCCTCGGCCGATCCCATTGTCTATGTTCCTCCGTCCACTGAATCGCTCAGCGTCAACCCCATGTTCGGTAAGTTTGATGCGACTCTCATCAATTGTCACTGTGCAGCTTCATGTCATGTTTCAGACTACTTTGTCACTTATACTTTACTATAAACAGCTGCAACTTTGTTACACCCAATTAATATTATTATTATTTATTATTATTATTTGTCATTATTTTTATTATTAATTATTATCATTATTATTATGATTTACCATGGTAAGGTCGAGGAAAAGCAGATGGTGTTCCTGCATTGGACAGCTGTCTTTGGATTTAGTGTGTCATGAGTTATATCCATAATTATTTATATTGTTATTGTTATTGTTATTATTAGTATTATAGTTTGGACTGTTAAGGTGAAGTCCTTGGAGGACGAATCCCTTATAAAATGATGATACGGTGTGTATACCAGGCCATGCACAAAATGGGATATGATGCTGAAAAGTCAATATTAAGCACTACATTTCAGTTCTTTTACCGTGCATTTATTATTATTATTGCTAATATTATAGATATTTGTATGAAGCCTTTTAAGCTCAAAGGCACCTATGATCTTTGAAAGCACAACGAATCTCAGACCAGCATGGTCCGTACACATGAACCTTAAATGGCATGGCTTTCATTCTAATGGGCAGGGGTGGTGAAGGATCTCCCCCGATCAATTGATTGAAAAGTGAGCAGGGTTGAAGCGATACTGTCACTATGGAAAAACGTGTTGACATTGCATATAATTTGATAACAGTTGTTTTCCATCGATTTGTTTTGTGTTCTGTAGGCACAGACTCTCAAAAGGCAGTCCATAAACTCCTGACCCTAACAGACAAAGTCAAACCACTTGACCAAAAGAGGGCCTCCCTGCACACAATCAAATCCGTTCCGACCAGCCCGGTTCGCACCCCGAAGAAGTCGCACTCCACCAAGCAGCGCCCCCTTCCAGCCGTTGACCTATCGAGGGAAAGTTCATCCGTCACGGGCGTCAACATCAAGCACAAGTCATCGATCCGAGGTAAGTGGCGTAATGCTCAGTGGTAAGTTCGGCGCCTTGTGACCTGAGGGTTGCAGGTTCGAATCCCACTCTAGCCGCTACGTACGGACCTTGGGCAAGTCCTTCACTCGCGATTGCTCGTGGCGCTTTGGCGTGATAACTCCGACACAGTATACCAGTGCTGTAGTCGGGAGCGCCTCTGAGTAGTAGTAGACTTGAGAAGGCGCTATAGAAATATCCGAAATAATAATAATAATAATAATGTTGTCAATCAGAAAATTGGCAAGCTTATTTTGGCCATGACGGTATAGTGAATGGCGTGCTGGACTGTCAGGAGTTCAAATCCCTGAAAGACGCTTTGGGAGTTCATCCACTCTTGTGCTCCCCAGCAAAGTTTAGTACAAAATGACTGTAGACTGTTGGTGGGAAGACCAGACAGTCAGGAAACAAAAGTGGCCATCCGGCCTCACATACTCAGGCTATAATCCCAGGGTGTCGAACCTTTTTTAAAGTGTGTGCCAAAATGCTGATAAATCATTTTAACAAATTTGAACGCGTGCCACTTTGGGCACGTGTGCCATAGGTTCGCCATCCCTGCTATATGCCAACGAAGTTGCCATCACTTTGCACCCGCTACTGCCGATTAGGATTAGCTTAAGGGGCTTGTCTTGTTCTTGTCCTTCTTCTCCACTTCCTACCTCTTTCCCCTTTTGGCTTCCTTCTGTTCTTCATTTCCTCTGTGAAACAAATGAAGAAATGAAATGAAGTTCAAATTATCGTGTGTCCTAAACTATGACACTTAAAATCGGTCCTTATTCCACGGTCCTTATTCCACAGTCTCGTCACTCTTCAACACAGACATCCGATTGCCTTTCTCTGATCTTACCTAAAACTAGAACTGTTCATTATGAACGAATTTCTTCAATTGCTGGACCCAGATCGTGGAATGCCCTCTCTGTATCTGTGCGTTCAGCTCGGTCACAGTCGACCTGCTCAATAAAAGTTGCTAATTACAGACATAATTAAAATGTTGTTTGGGTTTGAAGGTCATCCGCGACTTTCCTCCAAGTCCATCGTTCCGTCGAGCATATCATTAGCGAAGAAGGTGCAGGACTCCGACTCGGGCAACGGATCGGTTACATCGTCTGTTGGTGACAGTCAGAGCCTTGAGAGCTTTGGGGACCCAGCTGGATCGCCCTCTGCCAGTCATGCCCTGCATGGTCCTTGCGCCCCACCCCAGTTCGCTCATCCGTGGTGTACCAGCGTGGCAATACCTGAAGGGAACCAGTCTCAACAGGGTCAACATCCGAATGTCTTTCTAAGTCCTGCATGTGAGTCGAGTTTCTTTGCATATTCTGTTTAACGAGCTTTTGGGTTCTACTGTAAGTTTTTGTGCGGTGCTTGCATGTGCGACCTGCAATAAGGCCTCCACAGAAGTCATAAAGTCGGATGAGGTTAGATTAGTTGGTGGGTGGATCTCCACCCTGCAACAGGCAATGTCATTGGAGGATGGTGCTCGTGAATAAGCTGGTGCCCTGCACTTGGCTTTTGAGTGGCACTTTAGAAGTTTGGAGATTACAATACAATTATGATTGCTATCTTAGTTTAAAAGTAAGTAAGTAAGTATATTCTTTATTTTTACCGGCTGCAAGACGCACTCCGGTGTACATACAACATATAAACAACTGTCATCAAGTCAATATGAATAGAGCATTCTACATATAAAAGTTTTTTTCATGTTATTATCAGCTATTTATTATCAGCCTGGTCCCTATGACTCACTCTACCTTGTTTCTTGCAAACTTAAAAACTACTCTCTTTAGCCGTGATTGGACTAGGAGCGCTCCTGAGTAGATAACCTTGAAGGGGCGCTATATAAAAGCTCATTAATAATAATAATAATAATAATTTGTAAAATTCGGTCATGAGAACAGGGCCGGAGAGAATATGCCAACAGTTTTTTAGGTGGAAGTAGCTCGTGGAGGACATGGCCAGGATTTCCTAGAACCGTCGTAAACAGACGAGTGTCGGCTTTAAGGCACATTTGTTCAAAGGTTTGACTGTCACTGGGGAGGTACTTATGACGAATCAATCTCTTTATAACAGACTGAAGCTTACCCCTGTCCGTCTGGCTCGCAAAGTCCCACCATGCAGGGGAAGCATACAGCAAGCCAGCCACCGTGGTCGCACGCACTACATCGTAAAGCCGAGGGCCAAATAGTCCATGGGCAGTTAGTATTCGCAGGACATACATAGATTGTCTCGCCTTGCTACATATAAGGGCTATATGCGTCTCAAAGTTAAGGTGTCTGTGATTGTTACTCCAAAAACCTTCATGGAATTTACTCTGGTCACACCCGGAATGGGTGGTAGTGTTATACCCTCAATCCCTCGCCTCCCTCTAACGATTGTTGATGGTGACCCTCTGATTGGTTCCCACTGGTTCCATCGGAAGCAACCCTCGGTTACTTGCCCCTTACCTACAATGGTGCTATAAAAAATTATGCTAGGAGCTGTTACGGGTATCTGGGAGGTCAGGCCTCATCCTCCGCAACATCAGTGCACATGCCTTGAAACGATTATTATTAATTATTAATTTGTAAGTTGTCTAGTGCAGGTGTTTATAATGCACCAGGTATTGACCGATGGCGTACCAAAACCAAACCTTAATCAGGTCAATAGCTGTAAAATTGGTCTACTTAAAGATGGAGAGGCAGCCTATGTTGGAAAACAATTTGAAAAGCTGAGAACGAAATGATATAAGTGACTGTGCAGAACAAGCAGATACAGGAAGAGAGTTCCAAAATCCAACAACAGATGAAGCTCATGCACCTAGAGCTCCTGTCTAGGTATGATCAGAGAAAGGTAATCAGATGACCTTGTTGAATAAGTATATGTCTGGGGAATAAGAACTGATTTTCAGTATTGTGGTTGGCCAGAGTTCAATGTTTTATGTTAGGTTCAATTGATTAGTTGTCTGTTTGGCATTTTGTTAAGATAACTTTGAGACATTACAGACTAGACTAGATTATATCCGGTTGGATATTAGATCAGGTTAGATTGAATTAGATGCATTTTATCAGTACTATTTCTGTTTGTCGTTTTGTTCAGATACCTCTGTTGCATCTCGTCTTGATCTGACTCCGTTTATTCCGTCTCAGTCCGTCCGGTCTTACTCCGTTCCACCACAGCCTGTTCCATCCTACGCTGCTCCATCTTATCCTGTTCCATCGCACTGTGTTCCATCTCAGTTTGTTTCGCCTCAGTCAGTTCTAAATTACCCAACTGCATCTCAACCTATGTCAAATTACGCTGTTCCGTCATACATTGTTCCGCCTCATCCTGCTCCATCGCCTCATCCGGTTCCGCCACCGCTCACGCATCAGCCGCGACCTATGAGGCCACCGGCGTACGACGTTGCAGTGCGATTTTCCTCAGGTGAGAGAACTCGAGTTCAGCCGAATTTTACATATTATTATTATTATTTCTTTTGCCCGAGGTAGGGAGAATTATTATTATTATTATTATTATTATTATTATTATTATTATTATTATTATTGTTATTATTATTGTTATTATTATTATTATTATTATTATTATTATTATTATTATTATTATTATTATTATTATTATTATTGTTGTTGTTGTTACTGTTATTACTTCTACTACTATATAGTCTTCCTACAAGTCAGTTATGACATTAACCCAGGTCGGGAATGCCACTGACCTAAAGTCTGGGGGCGTTTTATAAATTTTTGATTGCAATTACTACTACAACAACTACTACTGCTGTAACAACTACTACCTCTACAACAAGAGCGACAACTACTACTGCTGCAACAACAACTACTGCTACAACAACAACTACTACTGCTGCAATGACAACTACTATTTCGTGTACTGTGATCGCCATTTTGTATTATATATTGAAGTAAGTAAACTCCACGAACTTGATTTTCTGAATCTAGGCTACCAGCAGAATCCACCCGTTTCCGGTCATTACGGGCAACGAGGTCAATCCGTCCGCTACCAGCTTCTGCCTGACTATCCATCCGCAGGTGTCATGACGACGGCAGCAGCAGCGACAGCCAGGCTACAGCAGCAGGACGCCTGTCTCCGACAACCAGGTGTGTCGGTGAAGCGCGGGAGGTCCTACTCGTACGACGCCGTCTTGGGCTTGTCTCGAGGATACGTTGAGGAGGAGGAAGAGGATGAAGAGGAGTTTGATGAACAAGAAGATGGATATGGTAGGACGCTAGTAACACTAGGCATTCATTTATATCTGTCTTATCAATATGTATGTATGTTTTGTATGTATTGTGTTGTATGTATGTTTTTATGTATATATGTATTGTATGTATATATGTGTTTTATGTATGTATGTATGTATGTATGTATGTATGCATGAATGTATGTATGTATGTATGTATGTATGTTTGTATGTATGCATGAATCTATGTATGTATATATGTATGTATGTATGTATGTATGTTTCTATGTATATTTGTATGTATATGCTGTATACATGCATTGTATATATGTGTGCATGTATGCATTGTATGTGTGTGTATTCATATGCTGTAGCCTGTATGTGTGTATGTATGCACATATGTATTGTATGTATGCATTGTGATTTGTGTGTACATATGTGTGTTGCTTGTATGTAAATGTTGCATGTATGTATATATGTATGTATGTATGGGTGTTGTATGTATGTATAATTGTATGTATGTATATATCAAGGCACCTATGACTGTCCTAACAGATCTAAAGAAGTAGATTTTGAGATAAGTTGCAAGAGTTTTCTAAAGAGAGTCAAATGCCACAGTACAAAAAGGGAGACTGTTCCAAGAGGACAATCCAACACTCGAGAAGGCACAATTGGCTCGAGTTGTACAGGGTGAGGCCGAAAAAAATAATCCATTACGAAAATTGCGATTTCTCGAAAACCGCTGAATATTTTGTTACAAATATTTTCATTCTTATTCGTAACATATTTTTGCATATTATTTGAAAATTTTATGTCAGTATCTTTATATTTGTGATCATGACATCAGGCAGAAGAAAGAACTGCATTTTTTCAACTGAACACGGCATTCTCGAAATAGGAAATCATATTTTTACATAAAGTAGCATGGTTTCTGCAGGTGTCAGCTATGAGGGTAAGGGACGCTTGCATTTCATTGACAAGAAGGCCAAAGTCAATGATAAGTACTACGTGGAGAATCTTTTGCCTAAGCTTGTCGATGACTGTCTTGGGAAATCAGTTCATTTTCCAGCAAGATGGAGCGCCCGCTCACGGCGCAAAGCTGGCCCAAGATTGGTTAACAAGTCACTGTCCGGACTTCATCGACAAGGATTCGTGGCCGCCAAATTCCCCAGATATATGAACCCACTCGACTATGCTGTCTGGGGTGCAATGCTTGAGACCTACAACAAACTTAACCACAAAGCCGAAGAACATTCTTGAACTGAAAATACGCTGCAAATCATCTGGAATGACTTGCCACTTGAGACCATTCAGAAGTCTGTTCTGGGCTTTCGAAAACGTCTGCAAGCTTGTGTAAAAGCAAACGGTGGTCACTTCGAACATTCCTTGCACAAAACTTAACACTTGGCCTAATCTTGTCAATAACAATAAGTAACCTTGAACCTTGTTACATTACTGTTTGCGTCGTTACTTTGTTACTTATTGCTGTCAGTAACTGTCTGTTGAAACGAAAATAACATTGTTTCCCTTCAGGGTTGCACCATTTTGGTTTTCATGATTTGAATTTCATTAGATTTAGCCACGCTGTAGATAAATATGTGTCAAATAGACTGGCGAAGTTTTGTAACAAAATATTCAGCGGTTTTCGAGAAATCGCAAATTTCGTAATGGATTATTTTTTTCGGCCTCACCCTGTAGATTGGAAACCTGGTAGCTGCTTACTTCCACATGCTGCAGAGCGTAACAATCGCCAGCTCAGTTGGCTCGATACCGGAATTCAGAGCTCCCTGATGTATGTGCCAATAACCGAGGCATGTGCCATATGGATAATCTTGAACGATATCTGCTCAGCAACAGGAAGCCAGTGTAGCGTTTCTTGTGCATGTTTTGAGATGTGAGGAGATTTCGAATATGGTAGTCTAGACTTTCCTGCTTCATTATTATTTTTTAGTTTTTTATTTGAATAATGTTTGTTAGTATTATTGTCTTTGTAGTATAGTTTGTTGTTGTTGTTATGTTGTGACATGTAACAATGGGAATAAACAAGTAAATGAAATCTCTGTTCTTTATTCTATGCAGGTCTTTCTGATGAGGAGGAGAACGGTGAGAGTGGGCTCGTGTCTGTAGTTTAACCCCCGGCCAACAGATGGATGCAGTGTTGAAGTGTGCGGGAAATGGCCAAAAGGTGGAGCTTTGTCAGATTTTCAAGTGACCGACTGGTGCTGGAAAAGAAGATAAAATATCCAGTTGCCTGACCACACGTGGCATTTTAAATATCCTCTCGGTTTTATCGATGCCTGTTCGAATTTAGCGAGCGTGGAAGGGATTTTAGCAGAGAACGGTTTTATTTTATCGGATTTTGTGTATTGACCGCCATCTCCAGGAACATCGTTTGCGATGATTTAAGTGACTGCTTGTCTGGGGATGAAGTTCTTTAAACTCTTAGACAGAAATAGGCAATGTTTGCTTCAGCCTGACGTTGAAAAGTCAAGCCGCGAACGCCGAGTTGAGATAAAACTTTTGAAAAAATTTGTCTGTACTAGTCTCTTCTGTCGACTTGACGCTTGTGATTGTCACCACCAGTGTCATTTCAAATGCTTGTGTACTCATTTCATGTTAAATCTCTGAACTAGATTATCTTGGTACGGTAGTATATGTGGAAGCAGTGTGCTGTGGATAGGATTCTATGTAAACAAGTGATAGATCTTAGCTATTTAGGCTGGAAACGATGTTTCAGATTATGCCAGGTGATACGTTAGCTTTATTATGACCATTCTATTATTATTCAGTCGAATTTTGTTAGCTCTTAGTTGAAATGATAAGGTGAATTTAGACATCAAGGGCGTTGGTTCTTACAAAAGTGATGTTTGTTTTGGTCGTGTATTTTTGCCTCAAGAGAACTTTAGGCTGTGCTTTTGAGGTGCTTCTATAGAGGTCTGGAAACAGATGTTTTACATTTACATTGATGTGTCTGAGAAGTTTCAACAGAGGCATGTTGCTACCTCTTACCTTTACGTGTGTCACAATCTTTGCCTTGTATTTCAAGTTCCATGAGACGCTGGTACTGTACTGCCTGCCTTAATAGTTGGTAGCTGATAGCATTTACTGTTCATTGGCTGGTAACATTTACCGTTAATGTTTACATTTATGGTTAATGTTAACTGCTCACTGGATTGTAAATGACTAAGTTTATGACTAATGCCTTGGTAACTGTGCCAACTTGGAGTCACGATTCAACATTTTTAATTACTTCTGTCTGAGCTAGTGGAAGGTAACCAAACACTGTGCCAACACACTTTCAGCAGACTTAGTAGGGAGTGATCAGAGCCACTTTTTACTATAAACTGCCAACTCACTGTCTATGTAATTTTTACAAGTGCCCAGTGTAAACTACTGATGTAAATCATATTTTCTTTAATGGTTTTTTGATAGCATAATGCGAGTGCAATTGTGCAATATGACTAGTCGTACACGATGCCGATGAAAATAACACAGATTTGTGAATATTGTAGTAATTGTAAGCAGTGCAAATTGTTGTTCAAAATTTTAACTCTACTCTGCTTAAATGATTGACATTTTTCGATTTGGTATGTTTTATAGTTATGCCAGAAGAGAAGGAAGTGTTCCCACATTTGGTAATATTTGTGACTGCTTTCTGTTTTTGGCAGTTAAATAGGCTTTGAATCTGACAAATATCGAGGTTAAACTGTGTGGCAGCAATTACTGTAAACATTGTGCATGTATATTTATTGTATTGTATTGTACATCAGAACTTGTAAAGCACCTCTACCCAGTGCCCGCCAATCAGAGGCACTCCCAGTGCGAAAGTCCCCAGGAATAAAGTCAATTTTAAGACAGCAAAAAGATGCGGCAGGACCACCAGATAACAGGGCCATGTATGGATGTATGTATGTATGTATGTATGTATGTATGTATGTATGTATGTATGTATGTGTCTGTCCATCTAAGTATTTATGTAGCCCAGATCTGAAGAGGTGCACCTTAAATAAACTTAAAGTATTTCTTGAAATGTCTCTGCTGGTGATGCTTTGACTATCACTGGCACAAATGAAGTGGACTGCTTTGAGAAAATCGCCAGGAGGTAGATCAAAAGTTTGGGAATGTTAAATGGCTGTTGGAAAGAGTTGCACATTTAATAACAGTATTAGTAATCGATTTACACAAGCAGCAGGATTTTCTCTGTCTCAAATTTTCATTGAGCTGCACTTTTTCGGACCTTTTCTTGGTTCGTGGATATTTTTCGCCAGAATTTTTTAGTAATTTTTCTGACTGCTACATATATTGATTCTACACCAGAGCCACTAGTCGCAGAAGGCAGGCCTGCTTTGGGCCCAATTGATGTGGCTAGCTGGGAAGCCAGTATTTTCTTTTATGCTAGTGGTCTATGTATAATAATTTAAAAGTAATATTCTTTGAAGTGACCATAAACAATGGGCAGCCCTTGTAATTACATCTAATTGTTGCAGAGTGTTTTGTGTCATGTCCACAGAACATCTTGGTCATGGAAAATTGTGTACAGTAATATTTGAGTTACCATACAGTAAGTAAAAGTGAGATGTGTGGTGGTAATACCATTATTACGGTTGTACATGTTATCCATGTGATTTCTTTTCTAGCCTGCTACACAATTGTCTAGTTGCCGACTGCAAGACATTTGTGTCTTGCAACCACATTCTGCTTTACCCAAACGATGCTAACTGTGTGCCAAGCTCATTTCAATGTCCGTTGACGTGCCATGTTGGTTAATTCTTGTACAGCCTTTTCATTTGCGCCAAGAACTTCTACCAGAGTTTAGAATAAAGTGTTTGTGCTTGAGTGGGTGATTTAGCTTCACAAATTTAAAATGCATTCATGTGAATTTAATGTAAATTCTAAGAAATCTGATCTGTTATAATGACTTCAATGGGACATAATGACGTTGATCCAGACTATCTGTAGCGCTCGTGAATAGGGTGGTGCCCTGCGCTTGGCCTTCGAGTGGCGCTTTAGAAGTTTGGAGATTACGATCACAACTTGGTCCAAAAGTCCTGAACATGATGCTGTATATCAGCTGTGGAAGGGATTCCATTCATTGGGTTCCATGTATTGTATTGGATTTAAACATTTATAACATTTCATGTGTGTGCATGGGCCCACTGCTGGTGACTTGTCCAGTTTCTATACATTGTTTTGCTAATGATAATGATATGACATTTAACGTCATAGAGGATAGTGCAGAGGGCGCCTCTGATTAGTTGACTCCGGTGCTATATAAATGTTCGATTACAATTACAATGGAAGTCAGTTGATTAGATTGGATTTCTTAGAACGCGTTTCTTTGGTGAATTTTATTTTATTGTTCACTGTCTCTGCAACCATCATTTGTGGACAAGTGGTGTCGAATGCTGTTGTAGTCAAAGTCGATCCCAGAGCACATTGAATCTCAGTCATATATTTGCAGTCATTCGTCTGTCTGTCTGTCTCTGTCTGTCAGCCTGTCAGACAGACAGGCTGTCTGTCTGTCAGTCTGTCTCTGTCTGTCTGTCTGTCAGTCTGTCTCTGTCTGTCTGTCAGTCTGTCTCTGTCTGTCTGTCTGTCTGTCTGTCTGTCTGTCTGTCTTGTCTGTCTGTCTGTCTGTCTGTCTGTCTGTCTGTCTGTCTGTCTGTCTGTCTGTCTGTCTGTCTGTCTGTCTGTCTGTCTGTCTGTCTGTCTGTCTGTCTGTCTGTCTGTCTGTCTGTCTGCTCTCTGTGACAATGGTGCTATTTAGAATTTTTCTTGTGGTTATTGACAATGATTTAGCTGGGGCTGTACTGTTGCACGATTCAGATAAAACTGTTGCAACCTGCTTGAAATAATAATTTGGCAGCCAGCTCAGGTTCTCTGCTATGATGCATTTGTTTTCTAGTACATGCAAATATAAACAAATAAATAAATAATTAAAAACTAATACGGTTAATGCCTTAAGCAATTATGTGATAGTCTCGTAGATCTATAAGCCTTGAGGTCAGGGATAAAACTCCCTGCCCGGCCAGAAAAGTGTTTTAGCATGTCTGTTCTACTAGGGAACTGCGCTATAAATGAGTTTTATGCAGTCAGAGGGAGGGTAGTTGAGGGATTGAACTGACCTCTGAGGGTTAGCTTAAAGGACTGATCTTTATTTTCATGCCCTAAAGCTTGATGGAATTTGCTGTTAATGTCTTGACCATGTTACACCAGAATTCACATTATATCGGTACATGTTTTAAGAAAGTTTGAGTGAAGTGCAGAATGATGATGAAAAGACTCCGTCCCTTGTTCAGCCTGAGTAGAGTTAAGACCCAGGCAGAGGAGAAGTGTATCATAGTGTGAAAATATAAATAAATATAATTGCCTTGCATATGAGTCATATTTGGAACGATAGCTTGAATACTTTTATTGTCTGTAAATTGCATTTTTTTATTTCATTGCGTGCAAAATACTGTTAAGCAGATGAAAATTAGACTGGACAGTATTTCAGAGATGTGATCATTTTGAGATCACTTGGTTGACACAGTTCATTGTTTACAAACAGTGAAGTTCGAAGGCTTTGTAAAGTTAGCAGTAAATCAAAGGGTGTGTCTTGAAGATTTCTTTGAATATGCTGTTTCTGAAAAACTCGACTCTGCAGATTTTTGAATAAGTTTTAGAAGTCGTTGAATTATAATTATTTGAGCGTTGTATTGCCATCTTTCGTTCTATTTTTGTGTACAATTATCAGAAAGCTGTTTCATTACAATTTATTATCAGAGCAATTACTCTTGGGGTTCAGTTAACAGCTGAAGTTTCATGTTAGCTAAGAATAGTGATTTATTGACATAAAGAGGTCCTTGGTAACTTGTACAGGCATAACAAGGTCCTTAGTACCACATGGTCCTCAGTTTAGTGAGGTCTTAAGCTTGTCGATGGCAGCAAACAATGGTCCCAGATTTGAATTTGAGATCATCAAAGTGGAACATATATGGCAGACCGTTTGACCTGCTGAACGCATGGAACTATCGAAGCCGGTTTTTACTGTGAATTATTAAACTGCTGTTATTGTTATCAATATTTTTAAAATTTCATTGCAGAAATGTGCATCAGCAAAGAAACCATTTAATTGAGCTCTGTTCCAATAATACAGAAAATGTTTATCTGTACGATTTGCCAATTCACGTGTGCATGGTTTACTTGTCAAAGGAAGTGCAGTGTGCACTATCGGAAGTTTTGTACATCCTGAAAGCAAAGTCTATAATTGTACAGTTTCAAAGTTTTGTGGTTGTACAGAGAGAAATATTATTGTCATTTAAAGTGAGTATTATTTTATCGTGTTATTTTTTATTAAAGTTTTATTATAATTATTGTTAGCGAATGTTATTTTATTGTTATTTTTATAATTACTGTAACAGTTTTATTATTATTATTATTATTATTTTCTTTTTCGCTTAGGTGCTGTTGGCCAAATACATTTCAATTCTGAGTCAGTTTTTCGTTTTAAGGTGTTGCAGAGTGAAATATTTTGCTTGAAACCGCAAATCATAAATTGCAAATTGAAAATTTATTTAGCGCTACTCAAGGCTAAACACAGTGCGCCGAATAATTCACAAGTTTTCTGACAATTTTCGTGTGTTTCTTTAAGTCCCAAATTTTTATGTTCAAATGCAGACTTGTTGAAGAGAAATTTGGTATGACATCAGGAGTAATTGTTATGTTCTATAACTATTTTCTTGCGACTGACTTTGATTGGTAAGTGCAAATGTTATTTTTAAAAATAAAAAAATTTTCCTGTAATGGTTTTATCGAAAGTTCACGAATATGACATGGTTAAATAGTTTTTTTGTGTCCACTGTGTTGGCTTTCTGCTATAATTTGTTTTTATTTGGTAGGTTTGATGCGTGTAACATACAATTCATGCTTGCACATACGCATAAGAAATTTTTAATGTTGAACTAGACAAAGTAAGTAAGTAAGTAGTCTTTATTTGAATCTGACAAGCGCACAGCATTACATTTACATTGTGTACAATGATTACATATATTTTGACAAGGTTTCAACAAAACGTCACTAATTTTTGTGCGTGAAAATATCGGTGTCTTCTTGTCGTTCTGAGTTGAAACTACTGTTTGAAGCTTTTATTCAGGTTAAGTAAGTGTTTTTAGTCATGAATTATTATACTGCGTGTTTCTGGATTGTGTGCGTTTTTACTCGGCTCCGGGACTTTTCCTTTCAAAGCTTGTATTCAGACGAGTTTTCAAGTGCAATATTTATCCCGTGCGGTTTTCTTGACCTACTGTGCATGGTGTGGGCCTAGTTCCAGCTTTGAGTCCGGCTTGAAGTGCAATAGTTAATAGATGTAATTTTGTTTGGTTTAGCTGTTCAGATGGAATATGATTGCCGCGATGTTTGGTGTTCTTTTCTTTGCGTTTAACATGTGAACTGCACGTGTTCGGAAAGCAAGAAACAGTTTAGCTCATTTTAACACTACTCGTCTCGTGTTCTCCATCTATTTACCACGTTACGCCTCGACTCTTGAACGATCTCACTTCTGAATGCTGCAAATTCTCCGCTCTTCCACCAATCTAGATGCTGGTCCATCATCATCTGCCTCATGCTTCGAGATCTCTACCGATACTACTAGCCCGCAGATTTTTCATTCCAAATTAAAGTCCCACCCTTTCAAGAATTCCTACCCTAATCCTTCCAATCCACCGCCTTCCTTTCCATAGGCGCCGACTCCACAGGGGAACAGGGACGTTCACCCCAGTACTTACCAAGGTTTGCGGGCGAGAGTATATTTTCGCCCCAGTATATTTTTGGCCATTCAAAATATCAAAAAATTAAAAATGCTTAACAAAACTTACGTATTTACTTTTAATTAAGGAACAAGGAAGCCTCTGCGGCCTTCATAATTACTGCTTCCAAGGGTCCCAAGCTTTTAACTAAAGAAATTTCATGTACTTTTTCCGTGTATGTCTCGGCTTCTCTGGTCTGAACTAGCCTGCATATATGACGGATGCTACATGATACATCATACACAGGGCCACAGACGTATGTAAGTGTGGTGTCTCCTCACCTATTAACATCTTTGGTCTATACTATGTCACCCTGATGTGTCTGACAACCGGAGTGTTTGACCCTGGTCGACCCACAACCAGTTGCCAGATTCTCCCCTTTCAGATACACTTTAACGGTGTATCTCAGCTCCAGCGCTAAGAAATGCCTGAAATAATATCTGCCTTGTTCGTCTGTCTTTCGCTCTCTCACTCGCTCGCTCACTCGCGCTCTGTCTTTCACTGCCTGTCTTCTGTTTTCTCTCGCTCTGTCTCTGCAGCAGTCTGTCTCTCTCAATCTCTCTCTACAAGCCTTGTGGCCTGTACACACTACACTGTACACACTACACTGTCTACACAGGACTGCAGTTTTCATTCTTAATCGACCTCATGTGAATTTAAAGTAGTCCCCAGTGGCGTCGGAATATGCCATAGGAAATTAAAGTAGTCCCCAGTGGCGTAGCAATGTGTTGTGCAGGTTATGCAGTGCACAAGGGCCTACGGCGGTCAGAAGGGCCCCTGGCAGCGAGTTGCCATTTTTAGCCTAAAAGTAAATCATGTACAACAAGTTAGCAACAGCATACACAGTACTAAACACTCAAATGACGCAATAGTTTTATTGCCTGAAGCTAGAATGTATAATGCATGATTTAGTAAACAACCGGTGTGCCATAATAAAATTCTTTATAATCGCAGTCTTTGAACGGAAGTAGTTTTACTGACGTATAGATATATTGATGTCATGACCGGCAGCGACATATTTAAAATTTATAGAGTTTTTGTTGATATTTTCTACTACGCAGTATGGAATATTATTATTACTACTTTGTAGTACTTTGTGTAATTTAAATTGACAATTGCATAATTACTTACATAAACGTATGAATACTCAAACTTAAAGATTGTATAATTTAAATCGCCGCATTCCCTGAAAATGAACTGCCAGAAAGCTTGACACTTCAAAAGTGGTAGATATTTTTGCGCAAGAGAAGGCGCGCAAACGAACGTTTTACCTTTTCGGAATTTTCGGAATCTTCTTTTTAGACTACCGTAGACTAAACCCTTGTCTAATTTGTTAAATTGTTTCGTTATTTTTATCAACCAACCCAACTGTTTCACAATTTGACAGAATTTAAGTGTGGATAATTCATATTTTAGCAGTCATAGCAGATCGATGGAATAATGTCTTTAGATTAATTATATCTAGTTAAATTTTTTGTACTAGCCTTGAGAAATAAAAAAATGATTTAATGAAATGAATCGGAGAAAGTAATTAAAATGTTATTATTTAATTATTATTTAATTGGGGTGCGATTTATGATATTTGCATATTTCTCACGGTGCGAAATATCGCAAAAGCGCCAAGCGTTCTTTGCACAGCGTTTCTTTGTTTCAAATTAAATGGGTTCAAGGGGCCCATCATCGAAGCTCTCCACAAGGGCCCCAAAAACCTTTCTACGCCACTGGAACGGAGGGTTGGAGGAAGAGAGCGAACGGAGGGTTGGAGGAAGAGAGCGAACGGAGGATTGGACGTAGAGAGCGAACGGAGTGTTGGAGGAAGAGAGCGAAAGGAGGGTTGGAGGAAGAGAGCGAACGAAGGGTTGGAGGAAGAGAGCGAACGGAGGGTTGGAGGAAGAGGGCGAAAGGAGGGTTGGAGGAAGAGAGCGAACGGAGTGTTGGAGGAAGAGAACAAACAGGGTTGGAGGAAGAGAGCGAACGGAGGGTTGGAGGAAGAGGGCGAAAGGAGGGTTGGAGGAAGAGAGCGAACGGAGGGTTGGAGGAAGAGAGCGAACGGAGGGTTGGAGGAAGAGAGCGAACGGAGGATTGGACGTAGAGAGCGAACGGAGGGTTGGAGGAAGAGAGCGAAAGGAGGGTTGGAGGAAGAGAGCGAACGGAGGGTTGGAGGAAGAGAGCGAACGGAGGGTTGGAGGAAGAGGGCGAAAGGAGGGTTGGAGGAAGAGAGCGAACGGAGGGTTGGAGGAAGAGAGCGAACGGAGGGTTGGAGGAAGAGAACAAACGGAGGGTTGGAGGAAGAGAGCGAACGGAGGATTGGACGTAGAGAGCGAACGGAGGGTTGGAGGAAGAGAGCGAACGGAGGGTTGGAGGAAGAGAGCGAACGGAGGGTTGGAGGTAGAGAGCGAACGGAGTTTTGGAGGTAGAGAGCAAACGGAGGGTTGGAGGTAGAGAGTGAACGGAGGGTTGGAGGAAGAGAGCGAACGGAGGGTTGGAGGAAGAGAACAAACGGAGGGTTGGAGGAAGAGGGCGAACGGAGAGTTGGAGGAAGAGGGCAAACGGAGGGTTGGAGGAAGAGGTCGAACGGAGGGTTGGAGGAAGAGGCGAACGGAGGGTTGGAGGAAGAGGACGAACGGAGGGTTGGAGGAAGAGGGCGAACGGAGAGTTGGAGGAAGAGGGCAAGCGGAGGGTTGGAGGAAGAGGAAGAGGGTTGGAGGAAGAGGCGAACGGAGGGTTGGAGGAAGAGGCGAACGGAGGGTTGGAGGAAGAGAGCGAACGGAGGGTTGGAGGAAGAGAGCGAACGGAGGGTTGGAGGAAGAGAGCGAACGGAGGGTTGGAGGAAGAGAGCGAACGGAGGGTTGGAGGAAGAGGTCGAACGGTGGGTTGGAGGAAGAGGCGAACGGAGGGTTGGAGGAAGAGAGCGAACGGAGGGTTGGAGGAAGAGAGCGAACGGAGGGTTGGAGGAAGAGGACGAACGGATGGTTAGAGGAAGAGAGCGAACGGAGGGTTGGAGGAAGAGAGCGAACGGAGGGTTGGAGAAAGAGGGCAAACGGAGGGTTGGAGGAAGAGGAAGAGGGTTGGAGGAAGAGGCGAACGGAGGGTTGGAGGAAGAGGCGAACGGAGGGTTGAAGGAAGAGAGCGAACGGAGGGTTGGAGGAAGAGGGCGAACGGAGGGTTGGAGGAAGAGAGCGAACGGAGGGTTGGAGGAAGAGGACAAACGGAGGGTTGGAGGAAGAGGGCGAACGGAGGGTTTGGAGGAAGAGGGCAAACGGAGGGTTGGAGGAAGAGGAAGAGGGTTGGAGGAAGAGGCGAACGGAGGGTTGGAGGAAGAGAGCGAACGGAGGGTTGGAGGAAGAGAGCGAACGGAGGGTTGGAGGAAGAGAGCGAACGGAGGGTTGGAGGAAGAGGGCGAACGGAGGGTTGGAGGAAGAGTTCGAACGGAGGGTTGGAGGAAGAAGCGAACGGAGGGTTGGAGGAAGAGATCGAACGGAGGGTTGGAGGAAGAGAGCGAACGGAGGGTTGGAGGAAGAGAGCGAACGGAGGGTTGGAGGAAGAGAGCGAACGGAGGGTTGGAGGAAGAGGCGAACGGAGGGTTGGAGGTTGGAGGAAGAGGCGAACGGAGGGTTGGAGGAAGAGAGCGAACGGAGGGTTGGAGGAAGAGAGCGAACGGAGGGTTGGAGGAAGAGAGCGAACGGAGGGTTGGAGGAAGAGGGCGAACGGAGGGTTGGAGGAAGAGTTCGAACGGAGGGTTGGAGGAAGAAGCGAACGGAGGGTTGGAGGAAGAGATCGAACGGAGGGTTGGAGGAAGAGAGCGAACGGAGGGTTGGAGGAAGAGAGCGAACGGAGGGTTGGAGGAAGAGAGCGAACGGAGGGTTGGAGGAAGAGGCGAACGGAGGGTTGGAGGAAGAGAGCGAACGGAGGGTTGGAGGAAGAGAGCGAACGGAGGGTTGGAGGAAGAGAGCGAACGGAGGGTTGGAGGAAGAGGGCGAACGGAGGGTTGGAGGAAGAGTTCGAACGGAGGGTTGGAGGAAGAGGCGAACGGAGGGTTGGAGGAAGAGATCGAACGGAGGGTTGGAGGAAGAGGCGAACGGAGGGTTGGAGGAAGAGAGCGAACGGAGGGTTGGAGGAAGAGAGCGAACGGAGGGTTGGAGGAAGAGGACGAACGGAGGGTTGGAGGAAGAGAGCGAACGGAGGGTTGGAGGAAGAGGGCAAACGGAGGGTTGGAGGAAGAGGAAGAGGGTTGGAGGAAGAGGCGAACGGAGGGTTGGAGGAAGAGGCGAACGGAGGGTTGGAGGAAGAGAGCGAACGGAGGGTTGGAGGAAGAGAGCGAACGGAGGGTTGGAGGAAGAGGTCGAACGGAGGGTTGGAGGAAGAGGCGAACGGAGGGTTGGAGGAAGAGAGCGAACGGAGGGTTGGAGGAAGAGAGCGAACGGAGGGTTGGAGGAAGAGAGCGAACGGAGGGTTGGAGGAAGAGGTCGAACGGAGGGTTGGAGGAAGAGGCAAACGGAGGGTTGGAGGAACCTCTTGACTATAATAATATTATTGTACTGCACGCACATGATGAAGTACTGTGTTCATGATTCTTCATTCATTATGTTATTCTTATATATCTGCAGTGTTAGTGTACTGTACACTAATAGCTATGCATGTAGCATGTAGGCCTAACTAGTCTACAAGCGACAGGCCAAATTGACCAATACATTTTTCTTGTATTCTTGTTTTCTCTTGAACCATTAATGTGACTTTGATGATAACGTTCAGTGCTTTTTTCACCTGATTGCAGTTTTAAATAGCTATCTCAGTACTTTAACTTTTTAATGGGTAAGGGCCCCCAGCTATTTTGTTATGCCACTGGTTGTTAAAAATTCTTTCAAAACAGAATTATTTATTGTTACAGCCATAGAGGTTGCTAATTATTATAGTAACTTACTATTGTCATTACAATGGATAAGTTTGTTGTGAGACGTTCACGCTTAGAAGTACCTCAAAAGAGACTGTGCCACCGACGCCGGTTGCTGTGTTCTTGTCTTTATGATTGAGTAAAGAGGAAGCAGTTGCACAGCATTACAATTGGTCTCTTCCCAGTTGAAAGGGCTTGAGGAAAGGGGGAACTCGGAGACGGGGAAGACAGGTCAGGATAGGTGATGGGATCATCGGATCACGGGATCTTGGGAATGGAATTCTTGCCCCAGTACCTTTTACTAAAAGTCAGCGCCTATGTTCCTAGCTTTCTGGTCGTCAAGGAAACCCGCCTTAATTAGCAGCTCTTCTACCCGCACCCGCCGACAGAAATTCCGGTCCCGTAATTAGGCAGAACAGTCACGGGCCTATAAACCACATTAGGCTTTATGAGAAAATTAAAAAAAATACAAATTGAAACAATAAAAGTACGAGTACGACCCTACGATATTATATTTATATATACAACTATGATCTAACTAACTTTGTATAACTGATTATACTATTTTTCATAAGTTGATTACCCGGACCCCTGCGCATTTTCCCCCTGCTCCCCTCTCGACGGGCCTGCCTCTAACGGCAAACGGACTAGGATCATTCCTTCATCTCTGGACAACCCCGGACCTCTGACACGACGCAGCGCTCGTGAATAAACTGGTGCCCTGTGTCTATTTTTAAACAACGCTTTAGAAATTTGGAGACTGCGATTACAAAAGTGTGTGGGAAATAATAATAATGCACGTGTAGTTCTGATGCACTGTTGAAAGGAGAAAAGTAGCCCAGTGCTTTAAGATCACTATTATTGCAGAAGCTGACGCCTATGGGAGCGGTTGTAACTTACAAAGGGCTGTGGGCCTTTCAGACAAGCGTTGTTACGCGTTCTGTAGGCAACATCTGCTAACCTTACAGACGCTCCTACTGAGAGACTTGTCTCGCAAGATCTTCTGCGTACTCAGCGAGGCATGTCCCAACGCCACAAGGCGTGACTAGCACGAAGCAAACGGGGCTGCAACGCGAATTAGTCATCAACGATGCAGTCTGTTAAAGGCCGAAGACTCTAGTTCAATGTTATAGCAGATTTTTTACAGTGAATCGGCCTATCGGGTCTATTCTCTTGTATAAGCCTAAATGTTTCAAATGAGAGACATGTTCAGGCGACGTGTGATTCTTCATGCTACGGTGCGGGGCAGAGTAGGGGTCTGAGGGAGGTTTCATCAAGTTTGAGAGCAACTGCAAAGCCGGTTTCAGACGTAAACATTTTTGCAGTTGGAATACTTGTAGAGCAAGAAAAAGAAGTTTAACAGGAAAATAGCAACGTCCAAGAGAGAACTAATTGGATTCGCAATTATCTCAAAATCAGGTTCGTACGTAAGCCTATATTTGCATATTTCTACGTATGGAGCACAGGAGCGAATTGGTTAGAGCGATTGACCGGTAACGCATAGGGTTCGGGTTCAAGTCTCCACTGGAGCGGTCACTGAGTATAGTGAGTGAGGACCTTGAGCAAGTCTTAAACAAACAGCTAGCGCTCGTGAATAAGCTGGTGCCCTGCGCTTAGCTCCAGAGCATATCACTTTAGAAATTTGGAGTTTACGATGTCCTTCATTGCTCAGTGTTATCGATGTTCCGTCGTGGGGTACTTTCGAACTTTGGAAGGAGGGCAACAACAAATGCAATTGTAGGCCTATTTTATATAGCAGAGTTGTCCACCGGGTCGGATAGACCCATGGGTTGAGTGGGCCAGAATTTTTCGCAATCTACTAGTGGGTTTGAGTAGAGGCGACGAGGATTTAGGCCTATATAATGAAAAAATTTAAGCCATTTAATCTGTGGATATGTTCTAATACGTGAGATAACAGCGAGAAAACATTGAAAACATTTTCCAATGAAATTTAAGTGCTTTTTATGCCACAATGTTCTTGAACATTTAAATCTGATATACAGAAAATTGTGGTCGGTGACGTCGTCTCAGCCTAACAATTAAAGGTGCTTGTATTTATTTAGTATCGGAAACTATAGGCCTAGTTTGCACCGTAATAGGATATAAAGTGAATTAGCAGAAACATCGGTTTTTGTTTCCGTTTAACACGAACTTCCTGTAAATTGGATTCAGTCGAGTCAGAATTTATGTGGCACTTCTGCGTCAAGTATTTGATGGTTTAGGTTGAGTCCGTAAAACGTGACTCACGGACACTCTGATGTATGTAGGCCCTATGTATGTATATATACGTATATATATATATATATGTATGTACGTACGTAAGTATACATATGTGTGTATTTATGTATGTATGTATGTATGTATGTATGTATGTATGTATGTATGTATGTATGTATGTATGTATGTATGTATGTACGTATGTATGTATCTATGTATGTATTATATATGTATGTATGTATATATGCATGTCTGTATGTATCTATGTATGTAAATTATGTATGCATGCATGCATGTATGTGTGAATGTGTGTATGTATAGGGGGTCCACATGTATGTAACTATAATTGTAATTGGAAATTTATATAGCTCCGATTGAACAAACCAGAGACACACAGAAACAAACCAGAAGCGCTCGATCTAAACGATGTTAACTGTCTATAAGAACATAAAGTTCATCGACTACAAGGGAACATGCACTGCCATGCAGTGCTCAGATATTATGGTTATGCAAATCGCTAAACTTTGGTAGCCTAGTGCCATACAAAGCTGCTTACTATAATTATGGGAGTTGTTATTAGGGCCTATTAGGCTATTATTACGATTAGGGTCTACTACTATTATTATTAGGCCCCTATTATTATTATTATTATTATTTTTTTTCCCGAGGTACATATGATCCCTCGGGAGTTCAAAAATTAGGGGGCATTGTTCTGGAATGGCTAGTCTTCGCAGATGGTTTTGTTATTATTATTATTATTATTATTATTATTATTATTATTATTATTATTATTATTATTATTATTATTATTATTATTATTATTATTATTATTATTATTATTATTATTATTATTATTATTATCATTATTACTCACTGAAGTGCATTTAAATGAAATCGTGTATGAGCTGCGTGACTTGTTTTGTCAACTGACGAGAGTCTTTGACAGCTGAAGATCTACAGCTTCCTTGTTCGTCTGTCACAGCAGACAATCATTAATCATCAGCCTTTACATAATTATGAAGTCCATTAAAATAAGTATGCCCTGTATTGAATAGCTGCGTATAGACTCTAGTATTTTGATCTCCATGGTAAGCTTAGAGTGCAGGCCTATGTTATATTAAGTCAAAGATACAGCGTACTTTGCTTCTAGTCATATTTTAAATAATAATAATAATAATAATAATAATAATAATAATAATAATAATAATAATAATAATAATAATAATAATAATAATAATAATAATAATAATAATAACAACAACAACAACAATAATAGTATAGCAGTAACAACAATATAATAATAATAATAATAATAATAATAATAATAATAATAATAATAATAATAACAACAGCGACGACGACGACGACGATGATGATGATAGTAATAATAGGCCTAATAATAATAATAATAATAATAATAATAATAATAATAATAATTATAATAATAATAATAATCTATACATATAATATCCATAGAACGTGTGTCTGTCGATAAACGCTACGTCACAAACGGTTTCTGTTCTATTATGAAACAGAAACCGTTTGTGACGTCAGTACTGCGGTTTTGACGACGGCGATCAGAGCATTTTAACCAACGATACATATAGGCCTATATTCATTGCCGTCATAATATCGATGGTCAATCTATTTGCTAGCCTTGGTTCAGTGTCTGTAATTCTGCCATAGAGGCGTTATTTTATGCGAAACGTATGCTTTACTTGATAAATATATAGCTGCAGAAGGACTAATTTTAAAGGTGTTCGTCTTGACAACACTAAAAAGCGTTGCATATTTTTTTAAATCTAATATTACGAGATTGGGTGTGTAGCAGAATAAATAACAGTGTTTACGAGATTTTATAGCGGCTGCCAAGGCTGTCAATGCTGAGATTTTAACTAATTTTGAAAAATTTAAAGTTTGAATTGAGAAATATATGCCAACTGGTTTAGGCCTAGTAGGGCCTATTCAGCGTGTAACGCCATCTTGAGGCTGCGCAGAATGGTTAACGTTGACGTTGCTCGAAGTTTACGTGGATGGAAAACGTATTAGTAGGATTTATTATAAATAGTTTAAAAGTCTATCTTTACAGTTCTTCGGAAACTAATAATTTCTGTTTTAAAGGAGCTGTGTCATAATGAAGATGAATGGCATCTTCTTCCTCCTTTATCGATCCAGACTTCGTTCTAGCAGTCTAGCACTATCCCAGTACAACAGTATTGTTGCACGCCATTAACTGGACAATGATGGACAATGTTCAAGAACATTGTGGCATCAACAGCAGTTAAATTTGATTGGAAAATGTTTTCAATGTTTTCTCGCTGTTAGCTCACGTATTACGGTATTAGAACATATCCACAGATTGATCGAAAATGGAAAATATATAGCATTAGTTGAACGCGTTGTAAAGGTGTCTAAATAGATGTCAACCTATGTTTATTTTTAGCTGGTTTTCCATAAGTCCCTTAAAATAAGTAGGCCCTGTATCGGATAGTTGCATATAGATTCTAGTATTTTGATCTCCATGGTAAGCTCAGAGTGCAGGCCTATGTTATATTTAAGTCAAAGATACAGCGTACTTTACATCTAGTCATTTTAAAAATATAATGATAAAAATAACAATAATAATAACGACGACGATGATGATAATAATAATAATAACAACAACAACAACAACAACAACAACAACAACAACAACAACAACAACAACAACAACAACAGCAATCCCAAAACTGTTATAGCGCCATTGTTTAATGTTCAAGGTTTCAGTCGATGTTCGTTGCATTACCTATAGCTTTGGTTCAGTATAGGCTTCTGTTGCAATACGAGCGCATTTATCTTCAAAGAAAAATTATCCGCTATTGGTGATAGATATACATATATAACCGCAGAGAATTAATTTTAAAGGTGTCCATGTTGACGTCAACTTGTAGGCCCTTTTTTACGTAACTTTATGAGACTGGATGCATAGTAGAATAAACAAACAGCAGTGTTAACGAGATTTTATAACGATTGCCAAGGCCGCCAATGTTGAGATTTTAACCAATTTAGACAGATTCCTCGATCTTGCGG
Organism: Allolobophora icterica; assembly: GCA_963556255.1. NCBI lineage: Eukaryota > Metazoa > Annelida > Clitellata > Crassiclitellata > Lumbricidae > Allolobophora > Allolobophora icterica. The sequence goes on from OY744608.1 coordinate 7,354,765, forward strand.
TTTCGTTACAGGTTATATAACGCGATTGTCTGTTAGTTATACGCAGTCTGGAACTTAAAAGATGACGAAAAACAGTTTTAAAGTTGTCGAAGAAGGCGTCGTTGGGAAAAGTATCAGTAGTAATTTATTGTAGATGGCAGTGATTCCCATTTCCCAACCTTTCTCAGAGCAAGCCATGCTAAAAGTCATTCAGTCATCAGTACCTCGAGGCCTCAAGGCCTAAGTTCAGTTAGGACTTAGGCCTACTTTTCTTCCACTTAGGCTGGTTCTTTATTTTAATGACGAACTGCATTCTTTTTATTCAATCGCAGTGTTCCGACTATTTCTACACTACTTTATGTTTTAAAAGTAGACGTAGCAGAGGCCCGGGAAGTGTTTAAGAGTTGTGTGAGCCAACCAAGGCAAGGGAAACACACACACACACACACACACACACACACACACACACACACACACACACACACACACACACACACACACACACACACACACACACACACACACACACACACACACACACACACACACACACACACACACACACACACACACACACACACACACACACACACACACACACACACACACACACACACACACACACACACACACACACACACACACACACACACACACACACACACACACACACACACACACACACACACACACACACACACACACACACACACACACACACACACACACACACACACACACACACACACACACACACACACACACACACACACACACACACACACACACACACACACACACACACACACACACACACACACACACACACACACACTAGCTACTGGGTTGGATATGTTGCAGGGTCAAGATGACTGCTCCTGCCATGCAAACTCCCGCCAGATTTGCGACAAACATCAGTTCCTTCCTACGAACTCATCAACAAACCTCACTGTTGCCATCTTTCTACAGGTCAAAAATTAAACAGTGCTCTTTCACAAATCTTAACCCGACTCCTCTTCCACTTGCCTCCCTCGCCGCTGCAATTCTAAGCGCCATCCACCGTAGCCGTCTAACTGCCTGACCCATTTGTACCTTTGCATTTGCTGTAATATATATATAAATTATATATATATATATATATATATATATATATATATATATATATATATATATTACAGCTTTCTTAATAATTATCTGTCATGTGTCTTGTCTCTATGCCCAAATTCCAACCGTGCACTCTCTTCAAAGCCCTGTAGGATGATATATTGCGCGTGTCGCCCATCAAAGTCGCCTTTGGATTGACCATAGACTAGGGTGACCATACGTCCCGGTTTCCCGGGACATGTCCCGGTTTTATGTGGTGTGTCCCGGTGTCCCGACGACTTGTGTGAAAGAGCAAAATTGTCCCGGTTTCTGAGAAGTAAAAGAAATTTTCAACTTTCTTGGAAACTCAGTTCTTTGTAAATGGCAGAACTAATAGTTAATAGTAAATAGTTTGTAATCCAAAACGAAATCGTAATGAAAGAACAGTTTGTTATTTATTATTAGGCCCTATATCTTTAGTAAGTTTAGTTAAAAAGCTATATAAAATATTAAAGCATAACGTGAGCATTTTAATATTACAATTTCATTTCAGTACGACGGGTATGATTTTTTAAAATGCGTAAAGTGCAGATAATGCGGAAAGTACAGGAAACGCTACGGGAAAATAAAAAAAATGCATACATTATACACCATGGAAATGTCTTCTCTTTGTCAAATACTCCGAATCAAATTATGCTAAATCACACCAGCACAGCTGAGGAGGTTGGAAACGACCCCCTGGAATGCGCAATGAAGACTTGACTGTGGGGGTCCTAAGAAACACTGGAGGTTGAACCCCTACCCCCGACAATTCCCCCCTAGGTCGACTGACTCTACTACTAGTACTAGGCCTACTGAGTCTACTCTACTGTAACGGCCTAACGGACCTAGAGGTACCTAATCCTAACTGAAACCCTACACTTAACCCTTAATTTAACCCACATCTCAAAGCTATTCAGTCTACTACTCTAATCTACTCGACTCTACTGACTACTGTACTTTATAATAGCCTACTTTATCTCAGTCTACTCTATCAGTCTCTCATTTATCTATCTGATTCTATCAATTTCTTCCTTCCTCACGTTCCACGTTTCAAATGCATACATGTGAAACGTGGTAATCTAAGAATAAAAGAAATATAGATAGATAATATTAAGATACCGTATATGGCATGGCAACTAGCTAGTATGCAGGTTCTCATTTGTATTGATCAATAATTATTGTTTTCTTTTGCCCAGCCGATATGAGGTGTCAAAAAGAGCGTTACAAAAAGTGTCCCGGTTTTTGAAGGCCAATAAATGGTCACCCTACCATAGACAGGAGAAATTATATCTTTCACCAGCCAACTTGTAGCTTGCAGAGAGTAAGGTTTCCAGTATCCGCTTGCTCACCCTTCCCTAATTAGGGTCACAGCTGGCATTTGCCGGCCATCGTGAATCTGAGTCTGGGGTTTCTCGTAGGCATAAGCCTTGTCTTTGTTTTACAAAGGCACTCATATTTTATCTAATCACTATTAGATTTTAGGGCGCAAATGATATTTTTTATTGTATCAATACCCCAAAAAGTTGTGTGAGCATGCCCCCGCCTCGGCGCCACAGAGCCAAAGCTTGTGTGAGCACCGGCGCCTTTGGCGCCATAGGTTCCCGGGCCCCTGAGACGTAGGCTTATTACCAGAAATGATATTCAGTAGTTTTTCAATTTTTTTTGACAGAAAGCTTTTAGGTTCTGCCATTTTGCCATTCAGCTGCGGCACCTCAGGGCAGGTTCACGGCAATCTTAGGTGCCCCGGTACTCAAATTGAGAAACATTGGTTTAAGTAGTATCCAGTGTCTATGTTTACCAACTTCTTATGGCTGCCAGGGCCGTCGATGTCCAACTTACTTTATCACACAATGATAGTTAATATCCTTTGTGATAATGGTTAAAGTCCAGTCTACATAGCATGCGATAGATGCATTTTAAAGGTGTCTAATTCGACGCGGACGTTGCAAATCGCTTATATAATATTATACGGCTACGAATAAAACCGTCTATAAATTAGGGCTGTATTTTGCCATGCGAACGACACGAACTGTTCAAAAAGTTTTGTTTTCCTATCGACGTCAACGACCATTAATTTTCATGCCATAAGATTTAGTTAAACTCCTGGGATACATCCACCGATTATTAGTAAGTAAGTAAGTAAGTTATCCTGATTAGCGATACAAATTTAAGGCCCACACTCACAACAGTTTTGCATACAAACAGTGAGAGATTTAAGTAAAAACGATGTACAACCTACTGCTATAAAGAGTTTAAAAGTCTAAGTATAGCCTACAGTTCTGCAGAAACTACCAGTTTATGTTTTAACAGCGCTGTGTCATAATGAAGATCAATGGCATCTTCTTCTTCCTTTATCGATCCAGACTTCGGACTAACACCATCCTGATACAACAGTATTGTTGCGCCCATTAAATGAACGTTTAGCGACATTGTGGCATTAAAAGTCATTGAATTTCATGCAGAAATGTTTTCAACAAAGTTCTCACTGTTAGCGCACTTGCTAGAGCACATCGACTTATTGAAGATAATGGTGAATATATAGCGTGGAGTGAACGCGTTGTAAAGGTGTCTAAATAGACGTCAGCCTATATTTACGTTCAGCTGGCTTTTCAAAATGCATTGCATAGTTCAGAGTGTTTAACAATAACTCATAGCTTCAGAAGTTCCTTTTTACCCTTAGCTTAATATTTTCTGGTGAATGTAGTCGCACGCTTACTGCATTGACCTATTTATGAAGAAGTCTCAGTATAATCTGCTTCACACAGTTTATAATAAGATCGCCACAGACCTTAGTATCGAATATAGGCTTATAAGATGTTTGCATCCTTCTTCATTCATTTATTTATTATTGCGCATTCGTTAAGCGCCACTATTACTAATGACCAAGCATCACTCGATGGCGCTGAGCAATTGTAAGTGAAGGGCTTGCACAGGAACCGATTTAGGGGCGGCTCAACCCAGTAGAGGGCCTATACTCTTCGTGTTACAAAGTGAGCGCTTTAACTAATCGGCTACCTTTGTCTCACAATCGATTATCATATCCGACCGGTCAGAATTATCAATATTCTAATCGATCATCTGATACTTTGGCTGTTACGGTTCACTGAACTTTGAACACGGTACCAACTATTACTAGGGAAGATAATTTTGGACTCTGATGATCAATAGGTCAATGATGTCAGCACACGACCGCATTCACCAGAATGAAAGGGTAAAGAGGAACTTCTGAAGCTATGAGATATTTTTAAACACTCGAACAATGCAATGCATTTGGTAAACCCAGCTAAAAGTGAACATGTATATGTTGACGTCTATTTAGACACCTTTACAACGTGTTTACCCAATGATATACATTTACCATTACCACTGTTATGAGATTTCATTGATTCGATTAACTTATTATTATTATTCCAAAGTTTAACGTCGTCCTTTGGCAACAATGGCCGTTGACGACAATTCACAAATACAATTTCTAGAAAACGATAAACTTATAGTGTCCGTATAACACCATGTAAAGGTGTCAAACATAAGCTTACAATGTCAGTAATGTCACATAACCCAAAGCAACATATCTAATGTTATTTATAATACACATAGCTATAAAATGTTCCGACGCAAACCAAACAGTACTTCGCAACTATTGTCACTCGCTAGAAATATTTAAACAACTTCAGACATAAATGCACAGCACATATGATTATAATTATGACATTATATTCCCATTCTATTATTGAAATGTTTAATTGATCATTTCTTATTCCTCAGTTCAATGAGATCTTATAGCAATATGTACCACTACAATCATATCATGTATGAAATAGTACCAATCTCACATACATCATGCATATTAAATTAAACGTATGGTTATACCAAGTACCTTTCCTCAAAGAAACTGCTCAGGTACTAAACACACTCAAGTACAAATCTCATCAACCAACAAAGCATAAAATTATATGAGCATAATAATTACAATTGTTTCAAGTTTGATATTAATGCATTCAAGATTGCATTATAATAATGTAATAATTAATACAATAAAATAAAATGCACAAGGAAAAGACTAATTAAAATTACAGATAAAAAAATAAAAAAAATAAAAAAAAATAAAATAAATAAAAATAAAATAAAACTATTTACATTAGCAAATTTAGCATATCTCTTTACAGAATTTGACCTTTAGTAATTAGTTTAAGTACCCTATACACTTCATTTTGTAATATATTTACTGTTAAAAGGGTTGAAATAGAAATGTCCCTTTTATACAATTGACATTTATCTCCCAACAACTTCGATATATCTTCTTTTTTACACTCAAGTAGTAAGTGATGAATAGTCTCCTTGACCTGACAGGTATCACATAAACCACTTGAATGTCGTTTTATAATAAACAGCCTTTGATTAGTATTCGCGACTCCCAGACGTAACCTAGAAATTTGGACTTCCTTATGCCTATAGGGTTCTAAATATTTAATATCTGTACTTACAATTGGACAAATAGATTTATAAAAATGACCTCTATTATCGTTAGTATATTCTAATTGCCATTTATTTACTATATACAGTTTCATTAAAGTAAAAATTTCTGAAAGTTCAAGATAATTAGTAGAATTAATATGATCAATACTCAGGGCTTCTTTAGCCAAAGTATCTGCTCGATCATTACCTGTCAGGTCAATGTGACTTGGGATCCAAATAAATCTTATTTGATTGGAATTTAGTCTGTTAATCAGAGACAATAGTTCATTCAATAAATTAGGTCTAGACTGAGAATAAGACTCCTTAATTGACGTAAGAACACTCAATGAATCAGAAAACAATGCAAATTGACAATTCTTATAACATTCGGAGTTTAAAATCCATTTTACAGTTTCTATAATTGCAGTCAACTCTGCTGCATAAATACTGGAGCTATTACATAATCTAAATTTTTTATCTATATTTAAACTTGGTACTGTAAAGGCAGCAGAAACAAATTCATCTACCTTTGACCCATCAGTATAGATATGTATGTAAGAGTTGTACTTAGAAACTAATTCCAAAGCAGATTGCTTTAAATATTCTGGATGATCAGTTTTCTTATTTATTAATTTATTCAAAGTTAAGTCAACCTCTACTTGTTTGTTACACCAAGGAGGTTCAGATGGGAAAGAAGGGCCAATAATAGACGTATTAAGTGAAGAAAAGAATTCAGAAGTACGAGTATAAATGGAATGCTCCCTACTCTCAGGTGTCCTAAAAACATTTGTCCAGTGGTTCTCCATTGTTGCTGTATTTATGTGAAATTTATTACCCAAAATTTTAGTCCCGCATTTTATTGAATTTTGGAGTCGTCTTAAATGAAGAGGCAACTCTCCACATTCATTTTGAAGTGCTGCAGCTGCAGTATTCGATTAAGTATTCGATTAAGTATTCGATTAAGTATTCGATTAAGTATTCGATTAAGTATTCGATTAAGTATTCGATTAAGTGCTGCAGCTGCAGTATTCGATTAACTGAATGGTGAATGGCAGTATTCGATTAACTGAATGGTGAAGTATTCGATTAACTGAATGGTGAAGGTAAATATATATCATTGGGTGAACACGTTGTAAAGGTGTCTAAATTCGATTCACTTTATGGAAGAGCTGTTATATTCCCAAATAATAAGGGGTGTCTAAGTAGATGTCCGCTATACATGTTACGGTTGTTACCTTGATTATTATTCGTTCGGGTTATATCCGCCTAATTTTAGTTCCCTATTTTTACGACATTTTTACTGCCAGGACACTATAGATCGATTTGATCTCAATTCGTATAATTTGATGAAAGAGCTAATTGCAAGCTTCCGAATGGTTTGTGGCCAGTTTCTGTTTAGCGAGGCTATGTCATAACGAATAATAGCGTCGCCCTCTTCCTTTATCCAGGCATCGGCCTGGCACCATCCGAAAACGGTTGTGACGGTGTTACACTATCAAATGAATGGATTCCAACAGTTTAGCAACACCTTATGGCATTTAAGGCAATTGACATTGATTAGAAAAAACTTCGGTGAAATTCTCACTGCAATGGATAACGATTTATCTGTTTATACAACCAACTTGGTTAGTCGTTGGTTAACGATTCTGTGTCGTATAGAGACGATGATTAACGTCACCCCTCTATTTAATCCAGACTTGGGACTGGCACTACCAGCTGGAGTATGGGCGGCAGCGGAGTTACACTACCAACTGAATGCAACGGACAGATGCCCTAAATATAAATGGGCCTATTTGTTTCCAATGTTAAACTGCGCCAAACGGTCGCTCGCCTACCTTCACTTTGACAGACACCTTATGGTATCGAGAACCAGGGACCGGGACCTGACACGTAGGCCCTGCGTCGTAATACTGCATAACCCTTATGATAACATATCGCAAGGACTCAACAATTTAACATCTTATGACAACAAAGGCCGTTGACGTCTGTCAAAAAATGTCTTGAGCAGAGATGATACACGAGCCTCTAGAAGTAATAGTAGTAGTCCTAGTGGCCTACTTTTAGCAATCTCTAGGCCTTTTACAGTCAATGTCAGAGAATATCAGGAGCCGTTTTGTTAGAAGTTACTCGTGCAGAAGTGTGTGTGTGTGTGTGTGCGTGTGTGTGTGTGTATGTGTGTGTGTGTTTCTCTGCATGTGCGTGTGTATCACCAAAAGACGTGCTTGCTTAAAAAATAACTTATGCGGTGGTTGGTTATAGTTGTTGTTAAACGACACTATGATTAGCGTCGCCCTTCTCTATTCTCCAGGCTTGGACTGGCACTACCAGAGTATGGGCAGTGGCAGAGTGTGTGATATTGACGAAGCTTATTTTTAGGCCAATTGCCGTAACAGTCATGTTCATGATCATGATCATGATCATGATCATGATCATGATCATGATCATCGTCATCGTCATCGTCATGATCATCACCACCACCACCACCACCACCACCACCACCACCACCACCACCACCACCACCACCACCACCTTCATCATTGTCGTCGTCATCGTCATCATCATCGTCATCATCATGCTGACAAACCCCAGCATGGAACAAATTAAGTTAGATAGAGTTGACAATTTAAAGCATATATGCAGTGCAGTAAAATGAATTTATAATCCCCCTACAGTGCTTAGTAATATCTGTTCTAATAACATTACAATAAAATTTAGGTGTTTAATTTCTTCTTTTTAAAAAATGTTTCTTGCAGACATCGTCTGGTGAAACAGATTCTAAGCTGATAGAGATGTGCTGTAAGGCCACGTACATTCCAGTGGCGATAACAATAGCCATTTTGGGGAATCATGTACCAGTAACGCGGGGACGCGGTGGTGTAGTGGTGTGGGTCGTTGCCTTGTAACCGAAGGGTCGCAGGTTCGATTCCCACCTCAAGCCACTGCGTAGCGACCCAAGTGCTTCTGAATCGTTGCTTCGATCTTATCGACTGTCTACGAAATACGGCACTCTAATCTCCAGTATTAATTAATAAATGTGTTTATTATCCTGACATTCTCCACCGAAACTGAAATTCCCCATCAAACAGGAAATCTTAGGCCCCGCCACATATAGGCTAAGATTTTTGGCTTCCATCCTGTTTTTTGGTCTTATCGATAACTGCCAAAGTAACCATACTGAGCCATAGTTTTGTAAAACTTTTGTTTAAATCCAAAGTTTAACGTTGGTTTGTTTATATCTACCGTCGAGACACAGCGTTGTAAAGGTGTCGAAGTGGATAATATACTAGGCAATACATAGGGGCCTATGTATATAGCATATGTATAGTATAATTATGTAGGCCTGTCGATCAATAATTTCCAATATCTTTAACAACACATTAACAACACGTCAACCCTACCTTACTTTTTTAAATGTTAAGAAATTTAATCATAAAGCGTTTTAAAGGTGTCCAAGTAAATGCCAAGTTTTAATCGGCCAAATTTAGGTTCTTCTTTAATCTTATCTCCTACCGGGTTTTCTGTTTTATTTTTATAATTTTTATTATCTACATTTTTATAGGCCTGCTCTCTTAAATTATTTCTTCTCTAACTGTTTCTTCTTTCTCTTTTCTTCCTTTTGAATTTAGAATTGTATAGGCCCTACTCCCTTCCATTATTCTCTTTTCATGTTTAATGTAGGCCCTACTTTCTTACTTAATGTGTCCTCCATAACTGCCGGGATTTTAATTTATGTGATGTCGATTTGTATGTATTTTCTATTTAACGATGGTATAATCACTATAATGTATGTCATATGATAATCATTGCCAGCAAGTCCTTCACTCACAGTTGCTCGGCGCCATCGATGTTCTGTCGTAAGGTTGTGTGTGCACTTCTGAACTTTGGAAGGAGAACAATATCAATATAATGCAATTATTAGTGTATGGTATTTTATTATGATATCCATTGTTTAGCGACATCTTAAGTACCGTTCTTACGGCTATGGGTGTAGTATCTATAGTTGAAGTCGACCTTACATTACCTTACATTAAATTTCTCCACACCCGTGAGGGCGTCTTTGTTGTGTCCTTAGGGCTCCCGGTGGTCCCCCATATTCTGCCATATATGAAGAAGCGAGTTATAAGTTTTCAGACAGCGGCAGAGACCTGCCGTGGTCTACCAAGACCGTGGTCTGCCAACATGGTCCGACCTTTTCAGCCATCATGGCACTTATCGAACCATGTCGAGTTTTGACGTTATGATGAAGCACATACAGATGCCTAAAAGAAAACTTGGGTTCAAACACGTCCTCCTTCTATAACTCGATGTTTTTTCATGCGGAACAAACAGACTATGCCTTGACTCACATCCTCTTTCATATGCCAGAGCACATCCATCAACTGTGAACTGGGTTCAACCATTTCACCATGCGGAGGAATCATGTGTAATGTACACGCATTTATATAGCGACCGTATGGCCTCTACCCTGCTCACGTTCAATGAATTGATCGGGTGAGATCCTGCATCATCGCTGCCCGTTTCTATGGGTGTCACGATATTTAAAGCCCCCGTGTACGGACCGTGCTACAACCGGCATCTTCCCGCACAGAGGTGCCATGGCACACAGGGTCACCGACAGAAATTCCGGGCCCTAGGCAGAGCAGCCACGGGCCCCTATCATTAGATTTTATGAGAAAAGTTGATTTCAGGGCCCCTGGGCATTTGACCCCCCTTCCCCCTCTCGGCGGGCCTGATGACGCATGTTCTAACTAGCGTAGTCAGCGTGCCAGCTTAGCCCTATATAAATGCCACAACGTCCATTAACATTTGATTGAGCCCATGTGCAGGGGCGTCTATCCCCCCTTAAGTCATTGGAGCAACGTCCCTTTACCCCTCTTCTTCCCCTCCCTTTCCTCCCCCTAAAGTGGTGGCACACACACATACAGAGCTTCCCCCTTATTTCTTGGATGGAGCATTTGCTCCAATGTTTCTATGGTGTAGACGCCCCTGCCAATATGATCGAGCCTTATGTGTGGGTCCGATATGGGAGTTATAGGGGCTCCATAAGATCTGATGGCAGGGCATGATCTATGCATGAGGACTGTGTCTGAGAAACCCTCATAACTATGCACTTATGCTCAACTCCGTCGTTTCATTCATATTTATTATTGCTCAACATTCTGCGCTCATGCTAATCCTGGAGGAGAGGACATGGGGTATCATAGTTAAAGCCCTCAGGCCTATCTTTATAAGGCCAATCCCCTTGTCTGAGGAAGACGTATATTTAGATACAAATACATGTAGACTTCACGCATATAAATTCCCCAGGCAAGGGGTTAAACAGCTTCCGTTTACTCGAAAGTCATCAGTCAACTTCAAGAGACATTGAAAATGAGTAGGCCTATATAAGCATTTCGAAATGGTCACTGAGTAAAAGATTGTTATTGGCTTCTCTTGTAGGGTCGTAAAAGCTGTGGAATTTGAGCGCGTGCTTAAGACTTCCGATTGTAACAACACATCCAAAGCCTATCCTACACTGCAGATAGAGACTGAGTTCACCATCGTCGGTTTTCTCGTCTGTTTAGTGACACCGTAACTTCACAAAGACTAATTTTCGCTACGACGTAACGCAGTCTTCGACAAACAAGTCATTGGACTAGGTGGAGTAGTAACAAACTGTCATCGTAAACTCCGCATTTGATCTGCGCCCAAGGAAATAAACGAGAAAACGTAGACCCCCATTCCTGCACACTAGATAAGGACGCCGATGGCTCTGTCATTTCTGCGCCACCTGAAACCCGAGAACCTCAAGTCCCGCAAGAAATCCCCTGCCACTGAGACTCCCCTTCAGTCTGACACAGCACAGAGGCAACTCAAAGACGAAAGCCCAGCTGATGATCCAATTTCTGACCAATCGCTGGTCGCCGATGGGCAGCGTGCGGAAGAAGACGAAAGCGGGATTTGCATGGACACCTCGTCAGATCATAGCCGTCAAGAATCGAACGAAAGCCAGGAAGTCTCTTCCTTGTCGACGATCGAGGACCTCGAAGACGGACAGTCAGCTCCTATAGACGCTCCCGTCGAGGTTCATACCATACTCTCGGAAGACCAGTTAGAGGATGCTGTGTCGGAAATCGATGCCCCCGAATTTCCAGCAGAGGCCGAGGAAGAAAGTCAAAACGAGATCCGGTCAAGTTACGTAGCTGCTGATGCTGATTCTGTAGAACATCCCTCAGAGTCTTTGGACTATCCCTCAGGGTCTGAGGAGCATCCCTCAGAGTCTTTAGAGCATGACTCAGAAGAGCCTCTACAATATTCCGAGGAACATATGACCGACAACTTCGACTGTTCATCGCCAACGTCCTTTCCTCGGGAGTCGGAAGAACTGGTTTCAGAGCTGGAGACCAGTTCGCTTACAATGCCAACGCTTTCATCGTCTACCTATCAACATGGCGACGACACAGCAGACGACGCGGAATCCTACTTGTCGACCACAAGCAGACAGGATTCGGTAACGGAACCCGGTGCCTTTGGCAATTCTCAGAGTCCAAGACTCACCAACGCAGAAGACATAACAGCCAGTTTACATTCCCAAGATTCCAGTGAGCTATCATTAAACATGATCGCCGAATTCTCGACCGTTCCACCGGTTCTACCACCACCACCACCACCACCACCACCGCCACCGCCGCCGAGTCTGTTTCTTCCAGGGGACCATACAACCAGCTCAACAACCGACTTTCCACCAACGTCAAGATCGGTTTCGACACAGCGAGCCAGTGCTGCTGCTGCAGACAGGAATGAAGGGACAGACGACGAGCTGGTGCGGCAGATTCAGGCGGCTGCTCGCAAGATGTCTAACCAGAGAGAGAATCTTACTCACTTGGACCAAGGCTTTCCCAACGCCAAACCGAAGCAATTACCGGAATCCTTTACTTCGAATCTGAAATCCGTTATTGCTTCCCGGCAGAGTCGAATCGGATCAGTCCAGATGGACGATGGCGAGATTCCTGGAAAGGTCAGTTATTACAAATCAAGGATCGGAATTCCGCCAGAGGACACAGAACTCTGCCGTGTTTTTCTTAAGAGAGCTGCAAAAGCAACACCGGAAAACGCCCCAGACTGTGGTTTCGCGAGTGAAAAGACAGCAGCTTGCCAAGAAGTGATGAGCACTGGCGCTATGGCGCCACCTATCATGACCAGTGACAGTAGGAAAAGTTCAGCTGGAGATACTAAACAGTTCGAGGTATTAAACTCAGATGAAAACAATTTCGAGGCAAGTGTAGTGGATGAGACCACTGAACAAAATACAAGTGCGTTTGAAGATGTTAGTGCTTGCGCTGTAGCTACACATGAATATGAAGACACAAGTGGAGACACAGAAGACACACAGCAGAATGTGACTGAAGAAATGTCCTGGCAGAATGAGTCTGACGACAGAACAGACAATTTTCCCAGCACAACGGTACAGAATTCTGACTTTGAGCAGAACACTGAATTTCCGGTCGAGCCCTGCTACAATCACGCATCTCTCAGCAGAGAACCTGAAGAAAAAGAATTTGATAAAGTTGTGGAAGACTTTGACCAATTTCTGGAAGAAAACATTTCAGCCAACAGTTGGCAAGATCCTTCAGATCTGCAAGGTCAGACTGAAATTTCTCCAGTGCCTGACCCAAGAGACGACGATGTTGAATTCAGAAATGGTGACACCGGGAGTTCAGAACCCGCATACACACACGGTATCAGTGAAAACTCCTCGACTTTGTCACCCAATTTATCCACATTTTCTGAAGCCGAATCGCCCGTTTTCGAAGAAATGGATGAAGTAGCAATTTCAGAGTCTGCTCAAACAGTTCAAGAACATTCGAAGCTCCTAGCTCAGCCGCTAGAGTCTTACAATATCTTACCAACCATTCAAGAAAGCTCCACAAAGAACGAGCCAAAATCAAAATTCAGTTTAAGAAATATCATGGCATCACTGAGAAATACTCTTGGTAGAAGGAAGCTGAACAGCACTGAAGCAAGCAAAAGGTTTTCAATTGGAGATGGAAGTCAGATGAAGTTTGATGACAACTGGTCCATACATGACACACTCACACGAGGCCCTACTCTCGAAGACCGGAACAAGAATAGATCGCGATCTCTCAAAGATGTGTTCACCGACTACGAGGTCAGAAGTTTCTCGGAGTTTACCGATCCAGACCAGAATTCCGGCAAGGACTTTTCAGTAAGAAACTGGAAAGAGGTTATGGAAAGGTCAAAGTATGATGCCAAGAACACACCAGACACAATAGACCAAGATAATCCAGACACTGCTACAGAAACTGCCGGACTTACAGGGTTACTGACCAAGAGAGCAAGCTCTTCTCCCAACCTGGGATCCCTCAGTGATATCAAATACTCGTCAGAGAAACCACATTTCTCAGCTTTCTCTGCAAAAAGTAGCCGTCCTGTGAAGAAACCAAAATCCTCAAAGTCAAAAGACGACTTGGAAGAGCTGACATCCAACACTTCAGTGGAGTCCCCATCACGACACAGTTCCTCTGGCCTCAACTCCACTCTACCTTCGAGACGCCTCCACGGAATGATGCAATCCTTTGACAGCATTTACCCGGGAGCCCCGTCTCTTGACCAACGACACTACCAGAAGAGAGCGGAACCACGAAAATTCTCCCTTCCCAACAAGGGCACTGCAGGTCTTCTGTCTCCAGTTCAGAGGCGCAAACAGCGATCACAACAGGCCAAGCAGTAGACACTGGGACACGGCAGCCGACTGGTCAGAGCGCTCACCTTGTAACACGAAGGGTACGAGATCGAGCCTCCCCTGAGGCGGTTACTGTGTAGGGACCTTGAGCAAGTCCTTCACTCACAACTGCTCAGCATCATCGATTATTGCTTGGTCATTAGATAGTAATGTTTCATAAATGCATAATCATAATTCTCTACTGTTAACTGGAACGAAGCAGTGAAAAACATTTTCAAATTCCACTCTGTAACATCTGCTGCCAAGCATAACTCAGGCATCTATGAATCTTTCTTTAGGCAGGACTGTCTCAACACTTGAAAGCCGTGCTGGTCGTTAAACAATTCGTTATTTCAAAGCATAAATATATGAGCATAATGAAAGCGATGTCATATTCACAAACACGATTACATTCAAGAGGTTGTATACGACGGACTCGCTTTTAATTTGTATTAATTTATTACACCATTTTATTATAATTAATACTTATTAACATTATTTATTAACCACTATATATTGTAGTTCAGAGGGAATTTAGTCTGAAATATTACTCATAAAGAAGACAATGTCATTTAATTTATCACCCTGAAGGAAAGTCAGTTTTGTTGACCTGCTCAAAGACAGCAGAATGTTGACAGATAGGTCTATGTAGGAAATACTCAGTTAATATTATTTTAGATATTTAAAAATATCTCCAAAATTGATAAATTCGTCCAGTCCCATTTTTAGAATGTGCAGAGAAGGCCAAGCATTGTTGATTTGACAAAACCCGTCAACTAGAATGTGGTCCATCTTCAGAATGTTTTAGATCATCAACGTTTGAAACTAAACAAATATAAAACGAATAACTTATTCTGCTTGTAATTTAAACTTTGATAATACTGCGTTCATTCCATTTTGTCAAGGGTACGTATACGAATGCGCTGAGTCTGTTTCGAATGTCTAGAAATGGATGAAACAGGGTTCTTGCTTATGATACCGTAATGTCTATACATCTTGACAGTAATTATAATACACAGAAATGGTTTAACTATATGTAGATAGGTAGTGCAGACAATAGTCTAATTGTATCGATCTTGAACTGAATCTCAGTAGTTTGTTCACGATGAACAGGAATAAAAATGATTTCTGTGTTTTTGTGTTTTGCTCATGCTGTTAAAAACAACTTTCCCCATCAGAGGAAAGGTAGCTTATTACATATACATAATATATACAGTATAAGGAAGTTGGTCATTATCTTATGTCTACAGTCCTTAGTATTGTGGTTGATTATCTTTGTCCAGCCGCATGAATACGACAGCAAAAAACAGTGGATCTGACAGAAAAAACAGTTGGATCTTAGAGCAAAAAATAACAGTTGGATCTGACAGCAAAAAATCAGAGTTCCAACAGGTAGAGGTACAGCACAGATAGTGTACACCATTATCATCTACATCTATACATGTATTTACCACACTAATGGTATATATCCATATACCATCCTCATCACCCATACTTGTCATAATTAATGATAGTTATCTTCGTTTACTTCAAAGGTACGTCCCTTGTCTCAACTGCTTCAAATTCTGAAGCGAAAAGATGACAAGAGCAAATAAATGTTTTCCACAGAGTCTACAAATAACGGTGAGAATGAAATTTCCATGAGACAATACTGGGATTCAATCCAGGGATGCAACAGCATTGAAGGGAGAAACAGGAGGAGTGATCTATAAAGGATGTCCTGAAAAAAACTGCCTACTTAGAACCCCTCCTCTGCATATGTCTACACTGAATGGCCACTTACCACTTGAGCTACACTGGAGTTTCCTTATCATGAAACTTAATTAAACCATGAACTCTGACATAACATTGTTGAGTACATGCAGGGGCGTCTATCCCCCCTAAGTCATTGGACCAACTTCTTCCCCCTCTTCTTCCTCCCTCCCCCTTCCTTCCCCCTTAAAATGGTGGCACACACACTGACGGATCTTCCCCCTATTTCTTGGATGGAGGATTTGCAACAAAGGTTTCTATGGTGTAGACGCCCCTGAGTACATGGACTCCAAAGTTAGAGCTAGAAAATTACCTCACGATAACACTGACTCATTATTACATAGTTACTGACATGGCTCAGAAGGCTCTGTTGCACAACTCTTCCCACATGCGTTAAAGATCAACCTGCAGCACATATCGTACAAATATGACAAAAATCATGGCAAAAAACACATGTTAAAGACACGTTTTATTATCCTAAGCCAGCGACTAACCCCATCTCTCCAACAGTGCTGAGTTCGATTCATAGTCAATAAACTTATATAAAAGCATGAACGATGATTAGAAATATTGCCTTAATTACTGCTAATGAAAACGAGACAATTATTTAACATCTCAACAAATTTACAACGAGAAATGGCAGACTGAGAATAGCCAATGTAAGACGGACAGTATGTCAGTAAGATTTCGTCAGGACCACTGTTTCAATGAGATAAGGCAACAGACGAATTTCCTCCGCACGGTGGCAGACCTGAGCAACTCATTTGCTCAATTCTGTCTTCTTTTGCCGAGAAAATATTGATATGTTTACTAAACAGAACAATTTAAACAAATTTCTCTCTAAAAGCTATTCCATCTGAGCGCTGCTAGTTGTACCTAGATGTTACGAGTCCCCTAAAAACGGTAAGTCAACGGATAAATCCAGTTGAAATCAAATAGGTCAGGTGAAACCAGAATGTCGTATCTTGATATACAGCCTCAACATTAACTGTATACAGAGCCTTCAGACAGGCACTAGCAACTAAAGTAGGGGTCCACCGGTAACCGGCTCGGATACTCGGCTCGGCCGGTAATCCCGTTTCCGGAAGTATTCGCCTCGGCAAATACTGTAGACGCAAATAGTTGCAAAATATTTGTTTCTTTCAGAACTTATTTAATAAACTGTTAACAATAAGCACCGTGAACGGCGCTAGGAAATTCTTAAAGATAGATTAGGCAGACAGAAATTTTCCAAAAATGGCGTCGTATATTCTAGCGCTATTTTCGGTTCATTCCTCTATAATCTATGAACACAAATTCATTTTGATAATTTTTCATTACATGAAAATGTGAAGCTTCGCATATGGAACAAATGGTACCCGGTTCGTTACCGGTTCGTTACCGGATCCGGCAAAAATACATTCCAAATACTCGGATTCGGTTACCGGCGGAAAATGTCTTACCGGTGGACCCCTAAACTAAAGTAATCTTTAATGTAATAAGTACTATATATATATATATATTATATACATACACAATTTTATATATATATATATATTCACAAAGAAATTATATCTAAGATTACATATACATATATACACATAATGTGCATATATATATGTGAAATCTTTAAGAGATATTAGCAGTTAATGTAACATAACTTACCAACAGTTGTACCATCAAGGCAGTGTAAAGTAATAGATTTCATATACCATGCCTTTCAGAAGGCCTTAGTGATGTAAAGTAACGAGCCATTTATGCAGCTCCTCTCAACAAAACTAGCAATCACATGTACATAAAGGCACACGACCTTGCACTGATAATGAACGGAGGTCACCAGCGGTTAAAACAATCAACTACACATAGCTACTGATTCACATACTGATTCTACAAGCCACTGAATCACACATTTCTCCAATTCAACTGAATATATCAACGATACATGAACCTCATGCAGAAACAGGTACCTTAAGCACATATATACGATTCGTTTATTCAACAGAAGTCGACAAAGATGCCAGCATGAATCGCAGGCACAGATACTAATTCAGTTACAGGCATGGACAATTAAACTATGAAATCACCCACACAAGCATTGATCAACAGCTTCAGTCAGCCATGGATCCCTCCTAAAGAAACACAGACCGGAGGTGGATCTATTGTTCTTTTTGCACACACTCTTCTAGTTTTCTCTGCATTGTTTTGCAAAATAATAAAAGCACAACTGGTCCTTAACGACATTTAACATCGTTAGGCCAAAGCAGAGAACTTTGAAGCTTGTCCTTGAAGTGGAGCTATCTGATTACATTTACTTCGATAATACAACGTGCCTTTACAGTGGTTCTGCAATCAACCTGGAATAGCTTCCCTCTGGATCTGATGTCCTTCTGATCAGGTTTACCTTTAACAACACTGGAAAACCGGAAGTGCATCCGAGTACACATCTTGCAGAGGTGCTACATAAATGCTTTGAAAGAACAAAAGAATCAAACAGCTCACCAAAGATTGATCTGAACTAGCGCTGTACACAAGACCAAATACAAATTAAACATACTTTTTAATTAAAGATAAATTGGGAACTTTAAACAGGCCTTCCACAGCTCTAAACTTAAAAAATTTTGACGTTTTCGGCTTAATCAAAGGACCAGCTGAACCAATTCCAGAACCAAACACCTGTTGACTGGCTTAGAGGCAAAGTGCTCTTGAGAGGTATAACTGGAAAGATGCTATATAAAACTGTAACGGTACGTAAGTAAGTATATTCTTTATTAAGAAGCGCTAGCAAACGCACAGCACTGTAAAAGAAAGCATATTATTTCATATTACATATTACAATATTTCATACTTGACACACACATACATACAACTTTTATAAGGCGACAGTTTCAACCCAACTGGCAATACAATCTCTAAACGTATCACTGTATGGCATCTTACCCAGACCGCTCCACTTGCTCACATAATTCGGACTCTTCATTTATGGTTGTGCCACTGGCCGACTTTTTTAGCACACCGATTCGCTGGGTATTGACTCGACTGTGGACTGATTTTCAGCTTCGTGCATTACAAACTAGCACTATAGAAGCTGCCAATTAAAATTAATTAAACCTGCCACACTGAAACAAACAAAACAAGGTACATTTTCGATGATTGGTAAGCACAATTTTACACTGTTTTAAAACTGTTCTGTGCATTGTTATGATAAAAACAAACGATTCGTGAGCACAAATAGAACCCGATTTTCCCGAGATGTTGTGTAAAATGCATCAAACAAGAGCACAGATGTGACAATGAATCCTTCAGAATCGTCTGCTCTCAATCAACACGTTTGAGTCAGTTTCGGATTTAAACTAACCACTTCACTGATCCACAGGTGACCAGATTCCAACTCTTAGAAAGTCTATCGAAGACCTTCGTGAGGTCAAGCAATGTAATTTACATATTGTAACCGTAAACAAACATTTATACAGCGCCATTCAAATCAGCAGCGCTCTCGACCCGCATCATTGCCAGAACTTGAAAAAAGAAAGGTTTTCAAGCGTCTACGGAACTGAAGAGGAGAGAGGACAAGAAGCTCTTGGCGGAGGGTCTGGGGACGACTGTTCCACGATGAAGGACCCACATAGGCAAAGTTCCTGGATTGGGCTGTGGAAGAGTGCATACGTGGAACAACCACAAGGCCACGTGCCAAGGATTGCAAGAAGGCCGCTCAGGCAGGGAAGAAACCGCGGTGCAGAAATTCATTATGTAAGACATATTATCCTTAGGATGCCGCAGAAGCACTGCTAGCATAGCAATCAAAGTGATTGAAAGAGGCACGAGTTAAAGGCAAACAGGAAATATGCATTGAGGTGAATTGATTGAAACAGTATGTATATTTACATGAAGACTGCTCCAAGAGGAAGGTCCAATGCAACCATGTACACCTCAGCAAATGCCAGTATCAGGTCAGGAATTCTGAACCTGTCAACCATGGATCGGACTCCATTGGCTGTGTTCTACGTGTAAGTGAGAACCCGCCAGTGACGACTTTTCCAGACAGTTGAGCATTGGTTTAAGGATAATAATATGAAATTTTTTTATAGCGCTGTAGGACAGCCAAGTTCGAAGATAAGGGCGCTGAACTTGTTCGTCTTAATGAATCACTTACTCTAACAAGGAGTGCTTCTGTTAAGTACTTGCAAGCCGTTATAAGCATGTTCAGTTACGTACACGCACATACATAGTGCATACAAAGGCTACCAATTTTAACTCTTTATTGATGAAGTTTAAACCAGGGGCTCAAGTAAGACTTTGTCAGATAACAAAGTTAATTTCCTACCAAACTCTGTAAGCTTATACACTGGTAGTAGAAGCAGTAGTCTATTTATGCTTGACACCCGATTGCAACAATTTCATAAAAATTTTGACCAATTGGACTCAAAAGGAAATGGTTCTTTAGATTGTTCTCCTGAAATACAGATGCATTACGAAAACTAATCCCAATTCCATCACCCCTTGCATATTCACAGTTGCATCATCCCTTGCATAATCCTCCTTAAATTATCCCTTGCTAATCCTAGTTCATTAAACTATCCCTTGCATAATTTCCATCATCCCTTGCATAATTCAGACAGCCATCAACACTTGCATAATTCCAGTTCCATCATCCTTTGCATAATTCCAGTTCCATCATCCTTTGCATAATCCCAGTTCCATCATCCCTTGCAAAATCCCAGTCCCATCATACCTTGCTAATCCCAGTTCCATCATCCCTTGCATAATCCCAGTTCCATCATCCCTTGCATAATCCCAGTTCCATCATTCCTTGCAAAATCCCAGTTCCATCATCCCTTGCATAATCCCAGTTCCATCATCCCTTGCAAAATCCCAGTTCCATCATCCCTTGCAAAATCCCAGTTCCATCATTCTTTGCATAATCCCAGTTCCATCATCCCTTGCATAATCCCAGTTCCATCATCCCTTGCATAATCCCAGTTCCATCATTCCTTGCAAAATCCCAGTTCCATCATTCTTTGCATAATCCCAGTTCCATCATCCCTTGCAAAATACCAGTTCCATCATCCCTTGCATAATCCCAGTTCCATCATCCCTTGCAAAATCCCAGTTCCATCATTCTTTGCATAATCCCAGTTCCATCATCCCTTGCATAATCCCAGTTAAATCATCCCTTGCATAATCCCAGTTCCATCATCCCTTGCATAATCCCAGTTCCATCATCCCTTGCAAAATCCCAGTTCCATCATTCTTTGCATAATCCCAATTCCGTCATCCCTTGCATATTCCCAGTTCCATCATCTCTTCCATAATTCAGACACTGGAACTCAAACCTCAGTAACAACACCCACTACTCAAGTGTTATGCTCACTGAACCCTTTCAGCAAGCAGGCGAGCTCTGTATTTGCAGCAATTACAGGCTGTGACGCAAGTTTAATACACCCTGCCTTGCAAAATCCAGTTCACACGTGACTCTGCTCAACATCAGATAGTTTCTGAAGCAAAACAGTTGACAAAGGAGGCTCTTTATGAGAAGTATGTGTCACAAAACTGTCAAAACACGAAACGCTCGGGAACAGGACAATTAATTCCACCGACTCTAGCACTGGCCCTCTTACGATCCACTTCATTCACACATTCACAAAAGAGACACCTCAACACACGTGATAAATAACACACCTCAACAAAAGATTACTGGCAAATTCGCATGAGACAACCCAACGTGTGATAACTAGCACACTGAATATGATCCATAGCACCTTCACATGATCACTCATAACCATCACCCTTATAATGTTAAACTGCATTAACAGGGCAATCACCAGCACATTTACACAATTTTTACTATCACATTCCACCCTGACTGCTACTGGGACAACAACTGATCGACCACGAGAACATTCACACGAATCGCTGACTCATTAATGCACAGCTCAACTCCACCCACCGATATGACCCCATCCACAGGCATAAATCCGTCCACTTAACTCCATCCATTTATCACATCAACTTTCCTAAACCAGTGTTTCCCAATCAGAGTTCCATAGAGCTTTAGTGTTCCGCAAATCATCGTAAGGAGTGCCATGAGAAACCGCGGAATAAATAGTTGAATACCTAAATGAGATAAACTATGTAAGCAGTGCATTACATGTCGACAAAATGGCCATTACAACAATGGCCTCAGTGAAATCATACAAAGCAAAACACAAAAATTGCCATATTTTCTTTACAGTGTAAGCCAAGATGTGTGTATTATACATAATTAATATAAATTGCAGTGACTGAATTACACTTCTCTTTTGCAACTTTTTGTGGCATATGAATTTTTTGTAGGAAGGGTTTCCTAGGAGTAAGACAAATTATAAGAGTTCCCTCTTAGGAAAAGGTTCAGAAACAATGCCCGACAGATTCACCAGAGTCCATTTTTGTGCCTGCAGTTTTGAAAAGATTTTCAATTTAAAAGAAGCCCTTGACTTCTTTACCTATCTTAGTCAGAACGATCATCCCTTGATCTACACTCTGAAAAAGCAACCATAAGCATACTGTCAACTTCATACTTTTAGCCTGCGCACAAGAGGGGGATGGCAAGTCTTTGCTAACTGACCTTCATAGAGCATACTGCCGAAATTCTGATCTTATACTTCAGTTCACTAATTGCAATTGATAACTTCTATTGTTCTGGTGTCTAATGCATAAGGCATCAATTAATGGCACACCAAAACCCAAGCCGTAATATCCAGAAGATCAGTCCATAAGACTAAGAGTCCTAGTGGCTTCAAGTATCTTTCTCCCTAGGTGAAGAGTTGATTCCCTACCCCAATAACCACAAGACACCCCCGTTGTCATAGTTACAGGGTAGTACCTATCAAAGTCAAAACCATTTTAGTTGCTCCAGGACATTGCAGATGGAAAATTAATTGGAAGTTAACGGCAACACACGTCACAAACGAGTGACGACTCAAATAAACTTGAAATAACTCTAAAAATAACATCCATAGTCTAGCTAGTACTAAGTAATTAAAACAAAATACCCAAGATTATTGAAATTTCTTGCAAACATCAACCATTGCATAAATGGTCTGAAAAACTGAATTCCTATCCTAACATGGTCCACAGAAATTCATTACAACATGCCAGGCCTCATTTTTTCGGCCGGGAGAACCGAATTTGCTACCGTGCACAAAGCCCGCTATTAACAAGTATTATTTGCACATTAAAATCATGCACCATTAACATTCCTCGAAAAAGAAACCACTTGTAACCTGCAGAATTTCACTCTGGATCATTTAACCTCACCCAGGCTAACAGCGCTAGTGAAACAATCAGCAAGAGTCGAAGCCTACAGAAACTGTACAATTCAGCATGCTCTCTTGTTTTACCCAAAACCTGGATCATGTAAGCTGCGGAGAATTTACTACAGAATCGAGAAGCCCCGCTGTCTGCCACCCCTAATACTTTAACCATCATGTTCTTTGCAGCACGATGGATTGCATGGTCACGCTGTTGGCACTTTTAAAATCTCTCTCGCGCGTTAAGATCAAGCAACACTGCAAGCGTCTGACAAGTCATTTACGAAAACGTTAAATCCTAATAAACTGAGAAAAGAAGACTTTGGTTTTAGAAGTGTCGACGAAACCTGACGCTATCTTGCACAGCACGCCACAGGTCTCCTTTCAAGGCACCCCGAGCTCCGACCGCTTTTTCAGAGTCACGCATCTTAACGCCGAATGCTGCCGCTGCCATTCAGTTCTACCGCTGGACCAAAAGCCAACTCAGCACCAGGGCGCCACAAAATCAAAGTCCTGGAACAGAAGCTGGTCGGTGTCTTTCAGTGGACGCCACTCCTTTGGCGGAGTCAGGATAGCCTTTTCCGATGTGAATTCGTCATCGAAGTTGCTCACGTCCTCCGGATGGCGCTAAAACAATGACAGATAGGAATATGATCCATCTACGAAACACTTTTTCTTCTAAAAAAATCTAACATCATATAGAACAGTACAGAGAGAGTTTTTCCTGAAGCGATGCCATTCAAATTACGACTACAATTACAGTGGCACCAAGTTACAATTACAACCATTACAGATGAAATGTGACCAGACTTTTATATAGGACCTTTAACAGGCTGCTCAAAAGCAGACTGGAAACGATTCTGCTGTGTGCAGCTTCAGTTCTTAAAAATAAACACGAGTAATACCAATAATACAGCTCAAGAAACATTTAACCTAATCTAAGATGCTCCGGTTTAGATCAATGCGATATAGGTATGTTTCAACTCATTTGACTGGTTCTTCAAAGGATCTGTTTAAATGTCCAGACACAAACATACATGCAAACATACATCTGAACATAAATGGACATACATTCATACAAACTGGTACATCTTTACATAAATGCACATATGAACAAGTAAGTACCTAGGTATACACAACCAAGACACCCTGCATAAACATCGATTTTGCCTAATCCTTTAACAATGTATTGTTTTCCTAGTAGCTTTAAGTTTGCCCTTGTCTGTAAAGGTTAAACAAAATTACACACAGACAAATGAACAAGACACACAGACATACACAGCCAAGCACCAATACAAAACTACATACAACCACATGCGAACGCACTAACACCAACATATACACAGGGACAGAGAAAGAGATGATCACACAGACACACTGCAATATCAAAACACATCAGCAGATTGAATGAAACAAGAAACGAGTGGAAATCATATGAAAGACGGAGCCTGATGTTATAAGAAGTACTAACGATGGTCGGTACAAAAGGCGGTTTGAGTCTCTTGGTCAGCAGGTCATCCCAGTTCAAAGTCTGAAAAACAAAGCCAATGTTCAGAAGAATAAGCATTGATGTTTTAATGTTATGTACTTTTTAACTGTGTTTATTAGATGTCTGTTCACCCAAGTGTGATTAGCAATTGGTTAATAAAGAATTTATACTTTTATAAATGCTTTATTAACCAATTACTTACTTAAACTCACAGCCAAAAAATATGAGAAGAAAGCATCACACAGTTTTATTTATGCGGTGTAAAAGAAACTGAGTGTAGAAAAACCATGCATAAAAACACATGGATTAAGCCAGTCTTGCATAGGACAGTGAGCACACATACCTACAACAGTTCACCCCAATGTACCCAGCCTGTCTCACTAGATTTGATTCCATTTTGGTTCTCAGCGCCATGTATGGAACTTGATCTTTTGGATGTTGATCTGATAATGGTTTGGTTTTGGTGCACTAGCAGTCGATGCCTTGTCCCTATAGGCACTATAAAAGTTGCTAAGTACTACTACTAATAATAATAAAAATAATAAAAATGAAAAAACACCCAAAGGAAATGAGTTGTAAAAGCTGCTACCTGGGAGCCTGACCACAAAGTATTCTTGCCAAGAGAAAATAGAACCATAAATTAAATCTGGGGCTAAGTAGGCAGCCAATGAAGCTGTAACATAGTCACTAACAAATAAATGATATTACCTTATATTATGCTATGCAAATAAAGAATAAGTCTCTTTCTGAGTAAAATAACACATATTCTAATTGTCTTTGCTGGCAATTAACATCCACGTATGTCTAACTCAAGACTACATCCTAAATGGCCGCATCTAAAGCAGTACCTACCGCAGCCAAAGCAGTACCTTTGTGTGACTATGCAGAATAAGACGTCGTTTTGTTGAATATGCTCAAGAAAACATTTTCATCCAGTTCCGTAACTTACCCGGAAAAATGCTTGCTTTTTAACATCCTCCGCATCAGCCTCACTTGAGCCAAGTCGTTTATCTGGATTCTTCCTCATGAGCTGAAAGCAATAATGTTATATTTGAAATGATTGTCATCTTACAAGTTTGAATACATCATATATAGTACAGATACCAAACAGCATTGCTCTTGCCCATCTGTGCATGTATGTATATGTATGGACGTTTCTGTATATGTATGATATGTACCTCTGTATGTATGTATGCATGTATCAAGTACAGTGATGTACACTATAGCACAAATGCCAACACTATAGCTCTAGTCTAACAAAAGCATGCATATACGTACCCGTATTCATGAATGCATGTGTGCATGTATCTGTGTATGCATGTACCTGTGTGTGCAACTGTGCATGTATGCATGTATCATGACACTTCATAAAGTGTCTTTCAAGTACTGTGCCTCTCGAAGGCATTGAATTGTATGTAAGCATATGTATAGGTATGCCTGCATGTGTACCGTTCGGCGTTCAGTATGCACATGTAGGTATGAATACACTAATGCATTGCTCCATTTTAAGAATCCCTCCAAAGTGCTGCACACATTGTAAACAAGACTTATTTACCAGTAACCGTTTCAACTGGGGACAATATAAGAAACTCTGCAAAACAGTGCAGAAATACATAATCCTAGGATTCATCCACAGATACCTACTCTCCGCATTATCGTAACACCCTCGTTTGACAGGAAGCGAGGGTAACGGACATCCTCGTTGACAATACTATCAAAAACCTCTTCTTCATCGTCACCAGGGAAGGGTGCCTAAACACAAAATGCACACAACTGAAGACAACACCATGCAGCCATTGATTGGAGCAGTAGTTACAAATTATATAGTGCCACATCAAAAGGTCCATAACAAATTAATGTTACTCCTAAATGCAACATAAACTACCCCTGTAACATGCGCAGTTAATTCTTGACAAAGGACAATTCCAAAAGGTGGGAGCAACTTCGGAGTTTTCACTTACACATGCAGTGTTTAGCTGAAAGGACCGTATTGTCAAATCAAGTATGGAATTCCAAGCACAGGCATGGTCGAATAACGAATGATTGCTGTTGTCGAGTATACATGTATCAGAGTATTACTACATCTTACCTTTTACAAACCTCACAGAGGAACTGAAAACGTGGCCAAGTAAAAAATCTAAAATGGTGCATCATGCACCGTTTCAGCTGGCCCTCTTGCATGGACTACTACTCCCCACCATAAGAACAATGCAATATCACTGGAGACATTCAAGTCACAACTAAAAACCTATCTTTTTCAAATATCGTATGACTGTCGTTGATTTCTGAACTCACGTAGGGCACCATTTTTTGGCCTTGGCTGCTCTATGGAGCTATATAAATCATCCATTATTATTGTTATTGCCTAAATATTAGATTAGCTCAACATCCTTGAACCTCTGGCCACAACTCTGAGTACTAAAGTTCATACAGGCAGCATGTAATATATAAGCAATGACTTTACCTTATTCTACCTTCTAATACCGTACATTACTTTACCTTAGGTTATTACACAGGGTACATCTGAATGCAGAAGCAAGCTACCAACTCGGCCACAGCAGGCACACAAAATGAAATTGTGTTTACTGTAAAAGCAAAACATTAAGATGAATGTTTCATCACACCTCTCCGACAAGCATCTCAAAGATGAGGACGCCAAGGCCCCACCAGTCGACGGCACGGGTGTACGATGATTCCGTGAGAACCTCTGGAGCCAGGAATTCAGGAGTGCCACAGAACGTGGTCGTCCTGTCTCCGAAACCCATTCCTTCCTTGCACAGACCGAAGTCGGCAATCTTGACGAAGCCCTCGACATCCAGCAGCAAATTATCAAGTTTCAGGTCCCTTAAAATAAACGACCATCAACACAAACGTGACACAGTACTGTAATGTAACTCGACATAATATAAATAGCACATTTTCAAGCTCACTGAGATAGTGATTGTAAATAAAAGTTTAGTCTAAGGCTATTTGCACGAGCATGGCATTGAAGAGTTACTAAACAACAGTGCTACTTTCACCCTTATGTTTCTGAGAAGTCTCTACAGAGGCAAGTAAACAAGGCCACTACCTCCATGTTTACTAATGATTCAGGCCATTTACTTATACCATTCACGGCCCAAGCACAACTCTTTGGGCGAGTACCTGGAGGACCAGGTACACAACCAAAGGATTGCATCTGGGCTGTGAATGTAGTACCTGATACCCAGCCGTATCTAAGCATTAAAGTGGGAAGAGCCAGTAGCTGACGGCACGGGATACCAGCACACAGCTGTAGCTGTCTTTACCCATACAGCAGCTGAGCTCAGGCTCAATTGTCAACACCGACTCACCAGTCCCTGGCCAGGCTAGCTGCAGGAGGCAGATACAATTACTGTAAAATTTATCTTGGTGACACTACTGAACGTAGGTTTGTCCCTTCATCACATCTGGAGCATCATTTTGCAGCCATGGCAAGTTCACCTGCTAGGAACAGCAGTGCCTCAACCGGAATTTACCACAAAGAACTGCATCTAGGAATTATACAGATGATTTTGTCTTAACCAATAAATACAACTAATGTTCCCACTGGAAACTGCACATTCCACGATTGACACTGACTTACTAATTTTATCCAGTGATTTATTTATTTATTCCGGATATTTCTATAGCGCCTCTCGAAGTCAACTACTACTCAGAGGCGCTCCCGACTACAGCATTGGTATACGGTGTCGGAGTTTTCATGCCGAAGCGCCATGAGCAATTGCGAGTGAAGAACTTGCCCAAGGTCCGTACGCAGCGGCTAGAGTGGGATTCGAACCTGCAACCCTCCGGTCACAAGGTGCCGAACTTACCACTGAGCCACCACGCCCACGATGGCTGACAGCTAGTCGATGGCTGACAGCTAGTCGGGTACCAGTTCAGACTGGGCCTGGATATCCACGTTGTATTT
Organism: Allolobophora icterica; assembly: GCA_963556255.1. NCBI lineage: Eukaryota > Metazoa > Annelida > Clitellata > Crassiclitellata > Lumbricidae > Allolobophora > Allolobophora icterica. The sequence continues at coordinate 7,383,483 of OY744608.1, forward strand.
TACTAACATTTCAACACCCTAATGATCATTGGGTAAGAAGAACAGAACATGGCAGGGCACAGGAAAATGGAGTATGGCATGGAGGTGAAGGTGGGGCAATTAGGGAACAGCGAGAAAATGCAAGAGAGGGAACATTTCTTATAATCGCAGGTACGGTAGAATAAGGAGGACAGAGGAGGCGAACGGGTGGGAAGGTGAAGGTCAGCATGGTTAGAGAAGGGCCACAACAAGTCATATGAGTTGATTTCATCCAGTCTCTTTGTCCTACCTGTATACGATCTTGTGGTCATGCAGGTATTGGAGGCCAAGCACAACGCAACCAGCGTAGAAGACGCTGCGTGGCTCTGAGAAGACATCGTTGTGAATGTGCATCATGAGATCACCACCCATCGCATACTCCATCACAAAGCAGACGTGTTCCTGCACAGAACTCGACAATTACCAAACACGACCCAAGCAGTCGACAATGTGCTATATAAATATAGAAAAGTATGCATTCAGATGGATTCATGTGACAGTAGATCTTTATTAGAACACCTAATATAATACAATACAATACAACTACATTTGGCACTGCCCTCATTCAAAGTTCAGAATTGCATACATGACCAGATCGATGATGCTGAGCAATTGTGAGTGAAGGACTTGCTCAAGGTCACTACACAGTAACTGCCTCGGGTGAGGCTTGAACCCGTATTCTCTGCGTTACATGTTGAGCACTCTATAAAACTGGCCAACGAGCCACATATAGCACCTTTAATCATTTAAACGATGAGAAATATTGTTTTCCCAGTAGCTTTAATTACACCTTCGTCTGTAAAGGGTAAGAAGACAAAGAGTAGTCCCTTAAGCAAACCCCAGAGGCAGCCGACAATATGAACTGTTAGCGATTTCATTTTCTTAGCCTCGAAAAATGAGGGTAAGTGGCCAGTCCTCTTCCTCGCCGTCTCATTTTCCCACCGACAGCACACGGTAAGCGTACTCTTTATAGCTGAGTCGGCTAGTACGAGCAAGTGGAGCTAAAATCTTGCAACAAATTTCTGCCCTGGTGGGGATTTGAACAGTTCAGCAAGATAATCTCTAGATTATTGTGCATCCCCTCGCATCTTTAAAGCACATCTCAAAAGTGATACACATATGACTGCATATTTACAAGGATCCCATGAAGTACGTCTCACACATGGCTATCCACTATCCAGAAATCTAGAGACACAGCTTAAGATAGGATAGAAAAATTTCCTCAGCTATTACTGCTTTGTGCTGTGCAAATTTTACATAAAATATTGCACTTCACCCTATCCATAATTGAGATCATTGACAGAAAACGTTAGCAAGAACTCTCAGCAAGAACCAAGAACTAGGCAATCATCAAGAACCAAGCAGTTAGAAAGAAATAGGAAGGAATGAATATTGAGCTCACCTGCATTTAAACACTTTAACGACGAGCTGCATTGGTTTCCCAGTTGTTTGTATTACACTCTCGTTGTTAAAGTGTTAAAATCAGGTAAAACAACAATAAGTGAAAGCAGGCATGAGACTGACAAGGACAAATACAGCTAAAACATTGCAAAATTCAGATCCAAGATCGACATGGTCTGAAAGGATGCCAAGAGGCGTTAAGAAGGCGTAGAAATGAAAGGCAACTCATATCAGTTCAAAATGACGACCCAGGAAAGGAAACTGATTACAGTTCAAATTCAAAAACATTTGATCAACATGACGTGGGCTGAAAGCAGGCTGTAAAGTTGACAAGGGATGAGTTCAAGATAAAAGTAACTGAAGACAGTTCAGTTCAACACACCACAAGTAGTTGACATAGAATTGGTAATAAAGAAAGTCAACTGTTGCTACAGTCAAAATTAAGATAAACAACCCACATGCACCGGTCCAAAAGCTGGCCGAGAATTTGAAAATAAATGGGTTAAAGAGAAAGACAAATAATGACAATCAAACAAGATATAGGATTGATATACCATTGTCTGAAAGCAGGCTATGGGGTTGAGAAGGCATCAGATAAAGAAAAAAGGCAACAGATGGCAGTTCAAATATTCTCAGAAGAATTTAAGAGACATACCATGGTCTGAAAGCAGGCCATGAGGTTGACAAGGAACGGGTGTCGGGTGGAGTTGGCCACCTCGAAGATGTGCTTCTCGGACATGAGACTGTCGACCTCATCGCGTGAGATGATGTCACCCTTCTTCAGGGCCTTGATTGCAAAATACTCCCCTGATCGCTTGTACTGAGAAAGCATCACCTGTAATATCAGACAAAAAGCACACAGGTATCACAGTGAAAAGTTAGGGTATGTACAAAATCTGTTACCTGGTAAATAATCACAAAATTAGTTACCACTTTTGCAAGGTCTTTTAAACAATCTACATATATTTTTTTTATAGACATACAGAATTTATAACTGTTTTAAACTTTCATCATGTATAATACATTACATTTGTATTATATCAGCACCTCTGATTTTGAGTGGCATTATATAAATTCTCGATAACAATTTTACTATTACAAAATTACAAAAGGTTAATATATCAAATTACTCAAAATATTGCTCTCTCTAAAATTTACTTACAGTTTCTTTTTACTGCTCACATAACACACGTTTCGATTACTAAAGCTTTGTAAAATTTATACCAGCTGCTTGAAATTTCTCCGTATCTGATGAAGGTTTTCTCACCTTTCCAAAATGACCTCTGCCCAAGACAGCAATGCATCGAAAGTTCTCCATGCAAAGTTGTTCAAATCTGAAAAGATTTAGTAGATTTTGTTTTAAAGCCGTAAATCTTGACTGAGCATAAAGTGTGCTTTGAGCTCCTGAGCACTCTAAATGGCAAATACCAATAAATATTCTAATAGGAGTGAAAATCAGAAACACTAACTCAGCGCATCGGCTGCTGAATCACAAACCCCGATGGGAAAATTCACAATGGCAGGTGCAAATTATATATTTACCTAGAAATTATTCATTAAGTATTTCGAATTTTACATATGTTTATATAGCTGTACCACTTGTCACACAGAAATTCAAATCTGAGGTGCAGTTATTCAGCCACCAGACGAAATGCAGTTACTCGGTGTTATTCCTTGGAGCACAAGGATGGAATGCACTTGAGTCCACCACGGTTCTGCATCATCGCTCAGCCACAAACCCATATCCCAACACAGGTTGCAGGGAAACACTAACAATAAATCAAACTATTCAGTAACCTGATTAGAAAGGTCAAACCAGAAAGGCAATTATGAACTGTACCTCTTCTTCTGGCGATCAGATGGCACAAGAATCGGCCCAGAGGTTGACTTTCCTGGTCCGGGAATTATTACGTTTTGGTAATTATCCTTTTATAACAAAAACAGAAAATAATTCTTTTTAACGCTATCAACATCCGTTACTTGACAATATTTTGGTAATTCTCTTCATGTGAAAAGAGAACATCATTTGTTTATCAATGTCGTTAGCAGTCACCTACCGACAACTGACTACGAATTATTAACTTACTGCATTAGAAAGAATAGAGTCTCTTGAAATTCAGTGTCAAACCCTGAACATGCAACTGGTCTTACCCACTTCACCAAACAATTCGCACATCAATTCACATAACAATTCACATAAAAATGTATTTGCACATCAGTTCACATAACAATTCACATAAAAATGTATTTGCACATCAGTTCACATAACAATTCACATAAAAATGTATTTGCACATCCATTCACATAAGAATTCACATAAAAATGTATTTGCACATCAATTCACATAACAATTCACATAAAAATGTATTTGCACATCAATTCACATAACAATTCCCATAAAAATGTATTTGCACATCAAATGCAACAGATAAACGAAAGAATTCATTAGCAAGAAACACACTAAACTCGACAAACAGGATCTGATACGACCATGATAACGAATTACACGTACAAATGTGGACTGTAGAGCACTTTAAAGCTGCCTTCTACTAATGTACGTATGTGCATGCATATGTGTGTGTGTGCATGGATGTATGTATGTGTGTGTGCATGTTTATAAATGTATTCATGTATGTTCATATGGAAGTATGAACACATTCATTTTGTGCCTTTTAAAAATGCAAGATAAAACAAGGTTTTAACACTTTAACGACAAGTGTGTGCTAAATGTATGGAAAACTAATCCCCCTCGTAGTTATAGGGTTAAAAAGGAAACTATTGTCTGCTAACCCACCGCATATTCGTCACGCCTTATCCTGCTCGGCATAGTAGGAGGCGGGGTACGAGGCAGTGGAGGGGGCAAATCCTCATGCTCCCCAGTGTACTCATCTTCCACGGAACGAGTCATGTTCTCCGGGAATTCCGCATCGCGGTTTTCGTCCAAGTTCATTTTTTCGAATGGAACACGAATGCCTTACAGAAAGAATAAAAATACTCTACAATATCAGTCAGTCAATAAAATTCCTCAGATCAAACCAATCTGAAATAAAATAAATCACTCAAAGAATCAATCACGTGTTTTCTACTAAGTTCCATCCACTCTTCCAATAAATCAATCAGTCAATCAATCAATCCACTGACTTACATCTATACTTTCCCTTTCTACTAAATAAATAAAATCAATCAATCCACTGCCTCCTGCTATATTTCCACTATTCAAACCAAGCAACCAATACTGTGGCTTATCTCTACATTTCCTTTCCCTTTCTAGTAAATCAAATCGAGCAAATGTAAATTAGACAAATCCAGTCAAACCAGAATTCTTTTCAGAACTCACACGGCTGGGTGGATGATCATCCGTCTAAAATCTACACCTGAAATCTAACGTGCAAACTTCTTCACTCGACAAAGATGAAAACAAGCAGCACAGTTTCTTTCTCAGATATGCAAAATGAACGAATGCATGCAAGTACGATACCTTTCTGGAACCTCTCCAAAGCACTGGAAAATCTCCATCAAACATTCCAGCGACTCAAATTCGACACATCTCAAGATTAGCTGTCTACTATCTTCTGGGTCCTCTGATCTATAAGCCAGTTCAGCATTAGCAATGCGCATGCGCAGCCATTATGCTTTCACTTCCGGCCGTTCATCAACAAACTGAAGCATGCCGTTGCCGATATTGCTATGATCTAGTTTGACCAGGGATCCCGTCATAAACTAAAAAGAACCGGAACGCCAGCGTCAAGCGCCTTGTTAATCTCTAGAAATGTTCTTGTGAATCCTGTCTAAAAATACCTGTCGTCAAAAAAAGAACCGGAATTCCGTTCCGGTCCCAACCGATCCCTGAGTTTGACACAAATATTAAAAAATATTTGACTCACTAGTCGATCATAGTGTAACAATAAAATGCGCACTTGTGCGATTGTTAATTGCGTGAGCGGAGATTACAAGCTGTGTCCTCTTTCTTTTATATATTTCTTTAAATCGTCCACCTTCCATCGATTGAAGTCCGCCATGTTTTACTTTGTTGATGAACGTCGTTCCCGTCATGCCTTGGGCGAAAAAATAAAGGTTAACTAGCTTATTGGATTTCAACCTGGCTTTTCCAATGGATTACGATTTGTTCTCTGTGATTTCACTTTAAGCGACCACCAATTAACGCCTCAGGCTTTATGATAACGATACTATAGGAGTTGCTAGGTTAGCCAAAAACGATTAAGTGTTCTTTATTCTCAGATATGTAGGGACATACTGGTGAGGACTGTTGGTGGAGTGACATCTGGACTTGTGGTTGATGTGTCAATACACGTTGGTTGCTGCATGGCGCCTCTCATCACGAGTCGGGTCCAGAACGCCATCGAAGTACCAGTATGCTCCTTCTCGCCAATCTCACCAACCCGAATCAGATTACGGCCTACAACACAACGTCAGGATAAAAACTTCCTAGTCAACGAATGAATGAATGAATAGATTTATGTACCAGATGTCAATAATTAAACCAGAGGCAGTTGCTAAAGGGAGCACTGGAGACGGGACAGCCGACGGTGGAAGCTAAGTGACCAATATCTTCATGAAATATAAAATTGTAAGTTGTCGCTCGAACGATGAGATTGTTGGGGCTGACCTAATAAGTAAAGGTATTTGCTTCCAGACAATGAATGGGTGAGGCTGAGATAAAAGCATGTGCAGTGAAAGCTTTACCAACTAAAGGCTGACAAGGCTTCAGAAGATCAGTTACATTGCTGGAGCTCAAATGAGATTTTAAAAGTAAACAGAATAAAGAGCAAATATAATGGCATTTAAAAAATTTTAAATTTAAAAATTTTAATTGATTTATACAAATTTAAATTCCTGCAAACACTTTTATCAGTCTCGCAATCGGTATCGGCTATTTTAATAATCAGCTGCATGCGGTATTGGCATAATCGGCAAAAAGTGACATTGGTACAGCTCTATGCAGCACCAGGATTAACTCTCTTCTTTCTCTGTAAGGTTCCTGCAGCATGACTTCAAAGTGCACATGTCAGCATGATGGTAAATAAAAAATTTCAGTGCTGACTGATTATGATTTTGGTGAACTGCTGCTGGTGGATGCCATAGTGCATTGGACACTGGAGTCACAGAAGTTACTAATTTCTAATAATTAACAATTGTAAGAAATGCAAAATTCTACAGACTGACCTCCTCGAGATGCTGGGAAGATCCTACGCTGCCTCTGTAGTTTTGGTTTGTCAGCAATCATCGTATTCATCATAAACTTTATCTACAGCACAAATAGCATATAATTTTCTTCATTTTCAATAAAGATTTCATTCACTGGTCCTACTACTCGTTCACAACACAAGTTATCAGTGACCAGATTGAGTGCATCCTTCATCTGTGTTATAACAAAATTTCTGGAACATGAGATTCATAAAGTTTGTTCCATAACCATTTCTATATGGAGAATTGAGATTTTATTTGCCCTTCCTATCAAAGACAGGAACTTATAGGAACTTTCTGTCTCGGATGACGTATAAAAACAGTTACTGACAGTAATCATTTTGACTTGCATGACGTTTTAAAAAACGTGTTAATTGGCATATAATCAGTACCCAAGTGAATTGTACCTCATTGCGTTCTGTAAGTGAGAATTTATGAATAAACGAAGATATATATATATATATATATATATATACTATCTTTAAAAACCTAACACCTAGAACATAAAATAAAGTGCTATAAAATGGTGAACAAAGAAAGATTATTATTGATGGCCACATATATGATAAGTAATGCATTTATAAGTAAGAATATGACAGAGAAAATGGATTGGTCACACATACTGAGAGGAGTCTCCCACCACAGAATTATCATCGAGAGAAGAATGGAGAGCAAGAAAGCAATAGGAAGACCTAGACAGACGCTGTTGGTCTCGATGAAGATGGATGGGTAGCACGTTTAAGGAGCAGGTAAAACATTGTCACGAGTAGTATCATTGTAACTGTAATTAGTGTAATTAGTTAACTTCAATCACACCGGTGTCTAATGCACAAAGCATCAACAGTTGGCACACCATAACCAAGCCTTAGTCAGGTCAATATACAGAAGATCAGTCTGACAAAATAGAGAGGCAGCTATGGTGGATATGCAATCTGAAAAACATAAGTTAAGAAGAAAATGACACAAGTGGACTGAGAAGAACAGATAGAGGGAGAGAGTTCTAAAATCTATGTCCAGCAACTGAAAAAAATCCTTCACCAAAAATCGAACATTAGGCACGTGAACCAGCCTAACAGTAGAGAATGCCATTAAACAATACAGGTTTCATTTGATGTTTCAGTTTCATGTAATCTAATACTCAAAGTCACAGCCCACTTATTGAACCCCATTAAGTCAAGTGAAAAGCACCCTGTTCTCAGTACCCCAGCCAAGCCCAGAACCCCGTGATTGCTTCATCTATTTTGAAGGACCTACAGCAAAGCCTCATAACAGCACAGAACTGAAAAATAAGGCCACAATGTCACAAGGTCTGTAATTAAATATCAACGCATACTGATCAGCCATGACCAACTAAAACCATATAACCATGTGGGTGATAAAAGCAAGGCTAAATGGCCGATTTTCCAGTAACAGCCGTAACCCTCATGCACTTCAAAACCTGGCACATCACAGTAAAAGACAGGTTGCTGGAGACAGAGGCTAAGGCCCAGACAGCCACTTCCATTGGGCCCAAATCTGGCCCACATTCTGCCACTGATGGCAGTGAGTGATGTAGGCCAGTGAATGTGGCTGTCATGTAGATGTACACTGTACACTACAGCACAGACTCTGAGTGGGAAGTAAAGGGATGCCTCTTATCTATTTCTAGACAGTATTAACTGTTCTAGCAGCCTACATCAGTATCAAATTATGACCCTTCATTATACATACAGTGAGGCTTCTTGGGGACTACACGACTACAAAATAAAGCTTCTTGCAGATTAAGCAACTGCAAAATGAAGCATCAAAAGGACTGTAAAATAAATCATCCTAGGAAAAAAGGAACTGTAAAATCAATCAGCCTAGGAAAAAAGGAACTGTAAAATCAATCATCCTAGGAAAAAAGGAACTGTAAAATAAATCATCACAGGAAAAAAAACTGTAAAATAAATCATCCTGGAAACAAAGGGACTGCAAAATAAAGCTTCTTTCGGACTAAGGGTCCATAAAATAAAGTTTCTGGTAATGTAATTTCTTATTAGCATCACCCTCCTAATTTATCCAGACTTGGGACTGACACCACATGAAAACGGTAGTGCCAGAGTTCGTAGGGACTAAGGAACTGCAAAATCTAGGAATCTGTTAACCTGCTGCAAAGCAGAGTCTAACTGAGCATGATTTTACAAAAGAAGAGCATTCCCTATTTAGGGCATGTTCTAAACCCCACAGTGTCTTTGCTGCCAGGCTTAACTGCAAAACAAACAGTCAACACACTGCTGAAAATGCTCACTCAATTAAAAGAGAAAGCCCGACGCTACAATGCCACAAAACAGCCACCCGATAACAAAAGAGCCCCGCCATATAACTGAGCTAATGATGATTACTGGACCAACTTTCCCTTCTTGATAACTATTTGCTGACAATATCACTCAACCAATTACCTTCATATAAACATCCTCCTATAAAAACTAAACCGTCATTATGACATTATATTGGAAACCTTATCAATTACAGCCTTACTACTATTATTGAGATTACTAATTAGTAACTTCTAATGTGCTCAAGTCTAAGTGTCTAATGCACAAGGCATCAACCACTGGTGCACCAAAACCAAGTAGCAGTCATGTTGACATCAAGAATATCAGTCCGTTGAGATGGATAAGCAATGAGAATTGTGAATGGATGAAATCTTAGCAGGGTTTCCTTTAAATTTAATGTCCAAACCATTTGAAAAGTAATAGAAATGCTTAATAAATCTTGCCGTCACTTCACTAGCATTTGCTACATTCAGAACTCCTATGTACACAATATTAAATTGAAATTATACTCCACATAAGACGATATGTCGTTCGAAACCAAAATCAACACTGCATACAACACTAAGTGCCTTGTGAGGTACTAAAAAGGTGCTATATTAAGTATCTAGATACATACATACATGCAAAACTAATAGCTTTCAAGGCCAATTGTGTAAGGAAACACTCAAATTGCACATTTCAACAAAGACAAACAAAGAACACAGCCATTAAAGCCACCAAGTTAAGAGCAGCAGTCCAAAGAGTCAAAATAGGTAAGTTTTAATTATCCAAATCCTCCTCCAACTTATTCCGATTGGACTTCATGGGGTTTGACAAAATTGTAATTAGTAACTTCTATTGTGCCGATGTCTAATGCACAAGGCATAAACCGATGGCACACCAAAACCAAGCCGCAATCAGGTCAATATTCAGAAGATCAGTCCATAAGATGGAGGGGGGGGTGCTACTTTCAGAATTATATTACAATGAAACTTGTAAAATGCAGACTTGTTTACATGATCCCGGTTTACAACCCATTGTACTTAACGTGAAGTGGTGTTAAACTAGCACGCTATATTCACAAATAATATGGTAGCAGACCATAATACAAACAAAACCAACATACAATAAACCAAATATCTATAAAACAGGTTAAGTATAGATGTTACAGCATTGTAATTGTAACTGAACATTTATATAGCGCCACTCAAATCAGCGGCGCGCTCGACCCGCATCGCTGCCAAAACCGGCAAAAAGAAAGGTTTTCAAGCATCTACGAAACTGAAGAGGGGAGAGGACAAGCATCGCAACGTCACAAATTATGTGCAGAGTGTGAAGTTATGTAAAAAAATTATAACATGCTGGTCTTATAAAATGAGGTCACTTGCTAAATCTAGTCCTGGCTGCATTGTTCTGAATTTATGAAGGCAGAATGATTCAAACAGACTCCAGGATGCTACTGGTCTATCCACAATTTTAATTATGACAAATTACACAGCAACATAACTAGCTAACTACTTCTATGGTGCTTTATGATGTCAAGTGCCTTGCGATTGCAAGTGCCAAGAGTTAACTAATACATAAACTTTCAATTCTTATGGGAAATGTGAAAACTTTTGGCCTCTTGCGTAGATACCAGAAACATGTTCCAAACATGCAGGCCAGTGCCACTTACAAGTGAATAGGCACTTGGAATGGCCTCCCCCAATTCATCCAAGATTTTGTCTGAGATCTCTTCCCTACCTGTCTGCTCCTTGAAAGCATTTCCCTTCCACTGGAGCTCCCACGCCAAGAGCGCCTCTGAATAGCTCCAACTGTAAAGAGGCGCTATACAAATTTCCAAATACAATACAATTCAATATACTTACCGTACTCTGCCTTGGAAACTTCAATTTAGTCCTTGCTTACTAAGATTTAAAACATGGTTCTACAAATGATGAAAACTCAGAAATAACATAATTAAAAAGCCCTTGGGGAATTCTAAGCATTGCTTCAAGAAGACCTGGCATCGATCAACGAGAGAACTACACAGAAATCAGAGGAAACTGTTCAGCAAACAATCCTACCTCAGCGAAGAGAATGCCCTGAGGTTCAAGGTCAATGGGCATGCCCTGATGCTGGTCGTCGAGAAACTCTTCCAGCCGAATGAACTTGATGGCAGACATCTGGCGGTAGTCCTTCCACGATATCGTGATAGACAATTCCCTAGACTACAACACAACCAAGCAAACACAAACTATACACACAACAAGAAATGATTCCGTAAAGTCATATTCATCTTGTGCACAATATGATCACATAGTTAAATTGTAATTGTAATAGTGCCAGTTTCTAACACACAAGGCATCAACCGATGGTGCAACCAGGGGCGTCTATCCCCCGTAAGTCATTGGAGCAACTTCCCATTTCCCCCTCTTCTTCCCCCTCCGCCTTCCTTCCCCCCTAAAATGGTGGCACACAAATTGACAGATCTCCCCCCATTTCTTGGATGGAGCATTTGCTCCAAGGTTTCTATGGTGTAGACGCCCCTGGGTGCAATAAAACCAAGCTGCACTCCGAAAGATCAACCCGCTAAAACAGAGAGGCAGCCTATGGTGGATAAACGATTTCAAAAAGGTAAGTCCCAAATTGAGAATGAAATGACATAAGCGACAGAGCGGAACGGACATATATAAAGGTTGAAAGTTCCAAAATCTAAGCTCAGAAGCCCAAAAAGTTTGCTCGGCCAGTCTTCTCTCTTGGTGTCTGACCTACCCACCGACGGTGTACAGTCAGTGCACCCATTTTACAGTCAAGTTCACTGCACTGCAATGGAACAGAAATCTTAGACTATCTACTCTAAAAACTTCTAGAGCGCCATAATCATAATGAACAAAGCACCAATTAACTGCCACTTCTATGCAAATCTCCATTCAAAAGCATAAACCATAGGACAGAACCAGTTCAGATTCACAAGGTATGGATTTGATCCCCTAACCTTTGCGTTGAAAGTCCAGCGTGCTAAGCATTAAACAGCTGATCATACTTCTGAGCTAAATTGACCTATTTTAGCAACTGACCCGGTCAAGGTCCAGAACGAATCTCTGGTCCCAGCACTGTTGACTGACGGGTTTCCATGACGTTTCACTGACCAACTGATTGTCCACATGCAAGACGGCCTTCACTTCATCTACAATCAGTGAATTCAAACCAACTCTAACATCAGACTAATAAGTGCGCTTTGAAATTTACAACACGTACTCATCACAAACACTGGACCTCCATACTTCTTATGCTACTTTTGGAAGAGACTTCAAGCTTACCTTACGTTACTAGCACAGTTGCTTAGGTCATTATTAAACATTACATATGGGTAGTTAAAACAACTAAAATGATAAAAGTATATCTTTTCACAGTTTTTACTATTTATAACCAGTTTATTATCATGTACAATTTAATTTCAACAAAGTGATCAACCAGCAGAGTTTGCAGGTACAGCAAATGATGTATATGCACACTGCACGCATTGTACACGTATGTATGCATTGTAGGCATACATATTTATTGAATATGTAATGTATGTATCTACACACATAGACCGCACCTACTGAGGATCTCTCTAATGACTAACTCAATTGGACTGTTTACTACAATGTACTACAAGATGTTTTAAGGGTTCTTACTTATGACAGGATGAGCACGTAATGAATATTCAATACCCAGCCTGGTCACATGACTTACTGGAGACATCTTCCTTGATGACGAATTTGCCCTTGTTACCGTGACGAGTGCCACGTCCCGACTGCTTTGTCGACTCGGTCGGCGTGTTGTTGACGCCGGTCTGGATGGATTCCCGTCTACCAGATCGGGACGGAATGTCATCCAGCAGATCCTGACAACCGACCAGTCTGCCGTCAAATCAAACGCAATCAATTCAAAATTAGACAAGGACGTCAACACGTAAAAGAAATTTTCTCGTATACACGTGTTTCTGCCTATCTGTTACTATGTATGTAGGTACCTGGATTTTTACTAGGGCAAGTAAATCAAGAGCAAATAGCACCTTTTAAGTCTGCAGTGAAATCGAACGCAATCAATTCCTAGTTAGACCAGGACATCAACAAGATATGTGTGCATGTTCTGTCTGTTTGTGCATGTGCTCTGTAAGCATGCATGTGCGTATATATGTATACATAAACATGTACATGTGTTCTGGTCTGTATTAGGGCATAACCGAAACTCGGATCGGCAAACCGATTTTGCCGATTTTGGACTATCCGGAATTATCCATACTCGGAATGTCTAAGCTGCCGATTTTAAGAAAAATTATTTTTCCCTGCTTTCACTATGAACTACCGTATATGCTCGGGCCCTTAAATCAGTTCCCGGGAGTAGACTGTCATTGTCTGTTAGGTGTGTACCTGAAGCTACTGTGGCCGGTTTAGTAAGTCACCAGCGCTAAGGGCGGCTGCCCAGAATGAACACTCTCTCTGTCTCCATCTCTCTCTCTCTCTCTGTATCTCTCCCTCTTTCCCACGGGGATAATTATAATACAGGTCATATAACCTTTAACAACCCAGAATAGACACTCTCTGTCTCCATCTCTCTGTCTGTATCTCTCCCTCTTTCCCACGGGGATAATTAAACAGGTCATATAACCTTTAATTACCCAATAGGGGGGGCATTAATACAGACCTTCTACAGAGGAGATAATGACTGCATCCAAAGCCGTATAGATATAGGAATTATATACATAGGCCCAAGTTTAAGCACATACTACTACAGAGGCATACTATATAATATATATATATATAATGCTATATATATATATATATATAGGGGTGTATAATTGTATATGTATATAAAGTTATCTATGGGCATGCCATGCATGTATGTATATATATGCATAGGTAGGGGGATATGAACTATTTAAAATCGGAACCGGAATCGGAATCGGCAAATAACGGCCTATACTATCCGGTATCCGGAATCGGCAAAAAAACCAAAATCGGTTGTGCCCTAGTCTGTATGTCTCGAAGCCAGGTGGTAGCTTGTTCTGGACAGTTGGTCCAGCCAATGCATAACTCTGTGAACTGTATCGTCTAGTACTCGTTGCTGGAACGTGGACATTGTCGCGAGTCACTGCACAGAAGTGATGCTGGTTGAAGAAATCGGAGCACATAACCAGATGAGGTAGTACGGGGCCAAATTAAGACGGCCACATGCAGTAACGCTAGACAGAACCACAGAAGACATGGTACAGGATGTTTAAATGATGACCTTCCGCAATTATGACAACAACAATAAGGACAATCAAGGCAGCAGTGTTGTTGCGATGGTTTAAAAGTGTAATAAAGGAGTCATCAACGACAACATGGTGATCGTTTCAGACTGTCAAAAATGTGTAATCAATGACATCGACCGAACCTGACAGCGAGTTTTCCAGTTAAAGCGGCCGGCTTGGTCAGAAACGATGACTTTGCCACGGTTCCAGTCCAGTTCCTGTCTGTTGGGTTGATTCCAGGACTGAGCAGTTCTTGTTCCGGCTTAGGCTGGTAATTGGGCAGCGCCTCCATCCTACGCTCAAGTGACATCTGCAGCAGTTCAAGTTTCATGCAGGCCAACGACTCCGTGCTCTGCGCCTAGATAACAAAAATCAACAAAAGTTCATACTATTAGAAGCCATTGAATGGAAAAAGCCAGTGGTTATGAACAGATAATTGAAGTGACTTAATCAAGAAAACCTGTTACATAAAAATAATTGATTACACGTTTTTGACGCGTTTCGGACGTGTAACTCAGAGTCTGCGAGTTCTCTGAAATGGTTACTGTGCAATGACCTTGACCAAGTTGTTCACGCATTACTTCCTCTCATTATTAAGCAGAATTGGTACCGGCCATTCGCTGGAGATGCGACTGTTGTGAGTCTTCGAATGGGTGCATTTACAGTAGCCGATCTCGGGTCTGGTTGACTACCAGATGACTGTGGTAGTGCTTGGCTCCAGCATACCAGTATGTGTGCCTCCATTGTAAACCAGGTGCTGGTCATTTACAGCATAAGCATCACTACAGACAATAGGGGATGACTATGACTCCCTTGCCAGAAAAAAAGAATTTATTTGATGCACATATTCTGCTCAATGGCCTGTCGGCAAAATCCCAGATACAGTTATCCAAATACAACCAGAAAAAGAGACAACAATCAGCCTTGTTTGTTATTTCTCTTCAATATAACAATATTAAAACACCCATCAATCCCTACCTCAGCCAGGACTTTCTTGTCCTGTGTCTTCAAAGCCTGTAATGTGCGGATTACGTTTCGAGCGCCGTCACGCACCGCTGACTCGATTCGAATATGATGACGCAGGTCTTCGACTCGGTCCTCCAAGACACTTCCACTGTCCTTTGAGGCAGCTTTTCCAACACCAAACAAATGGAAATATCCGACTTGTCACCATTTACAGCAAAGGTTAAAGAACCAAGAAAATGTTCCATAACCGTAGCCCGAACTGAGATTGGGTGTTTATTTATATATTATGGTAATTTATAAAGTGCCAGTCAAAGAATCAGAGATGATATCCTGATTGTGGTCAAATGTCATCATCATCCGTAAAACAATGCATGGAATAGTTTTCTGTAACCGTCAACTCCAAATTTCTAAAGCTAACCGCAAAGCACCAGCTTATTCACGAGCACTGCATCATATCAGAGTTGTCCAGAGGCATGGCATATGCACATGGGAACAAGGGGGCATTTGCCTCCTGGATTTTGCGCATATTTTACAAAAATAAAATCTGTTGATTATAATGATTAATACAACAGTCCCAACATGATTTTCAAAGCGATAAACACTTAATTATTTAGGTTTAGTTCTTGACCATTATTTATTTTTAAATTTGTCACGTGTTCTGTGTTTATGAATATCAATTCTATGCCAAAACGTCATTTCCCCCCCACCACAAAATTTCCTGCGGACACCCATGTCCAGAGGGGCTGTGCTAAGTAAGTTACCAGTGGATGGTCCATGCATACACCTGGAGCCTGCCCAAAAATTCCCATCAAAAGTTGACAGCATCAGATTGAATGCCAAACCTCTTCAACTGAACATCTCCAAAAGATTAAGATTTATGACTAATGTTTCACATGAGGCATTCAACTGGTGACGTGTGTGTAAATATTACAGAATATAGAAGTCATCAGAATAAATTCTGTGGCATATATTTGCTATACAGAAAATGCTATTCATAGCCAATAACAAATTGAACAAATCTGTTGATTATACTTCCTTACTTACAATGCAACTAAGAATATACCAAAACATAGATCTCTAAATCACCTTACAAGAGTCCTTCAAAGGTGCTAAACATGGCTGGCTATAAGTCAGATTGAAAAGATATGACTTATGTTTGTGGCAAGATAATCCTGCTCTGTGTATATCTACACACTGTGTTGCCCAATTAAACATCACAGAAACACGTAAATACGAAGCAATATTGTCCTACTTATGCATAGTATCAACATACTATACATAAGTAGGGTTGTATTTCTTTTGTAATTCCAATGTCTTAATAATCCATAGAAGTGTTTGCTCAGCACTCGAATGCAGCTCTTCTTCACACGAGTCACTCTCCAACTGCAGTGGAATCACACAATATCAAAACACTTCAAGGAAACTTCCTCCACACCATCAGTGCTCATTAATTAATGATTAATTAAAACAACTCACCATCACCTACAACCGAAGTCTTCTGATTACGTAGCCTCAGTTGCTGCATCCTAATGTACTCGATTTTACGCTTTGCATCGCTCAGCATCAGCAGCGCCTCCTGGTGCAACTTCTTGTCTTTAAACGCGCCACTGTTGAACTTGTCGATCATGTTTTCGGCTCCTTGCTTTACCTGAATGAAAATCGGACAGATTGAAATTCAACTGCACTATCTGGAACTTCATTCCCGACCAACACTTGTAGCAGGGACTCTGGATGTAGTTTAAAATCCAACAAATTCCTGGACCTTTGGCAACAAAGGGTAATGGTCCTCTACTGATTTTAAAGAATCTGAGAATTCAGTAAAATGTCTTTGATCTGTTGTAAAGACTGTCACAAGATGGTCTTCAATTGATTAAGTTTGTAAGTAAATCAGTACGCAAGTAAGTAAGTAGATTAAACATAACTAAATTTTTTGAAATATTCTTCAAGTTCATTCTAAAGATTTTAACTTTAAGATTTCTACAAGTAATTAACTAATTATTAATTAATTAATTAATACTAAAAAATTAATTAATAATTAATTAACCTGAACAGATGCAACAAAAGTGAAATGATCTTTAAATGATTGTCAACCACCAACATAGCATAACACAGATATAAAAACATCTGCCAAGTACGAAAAAAATGAGATTTTTAAGAAATCTTCATGTCATCAAACCTTCATTTCAATTTCAAGACGTTTCTGAAGTGCATTGACACGTCGAGTGACGAGGTCTTCCTCGCCAGTCTTGCCCTCCTCACCAGGGTCCCCGGAACCTGCAAATGTTCCAACGCACAATTGCACATAGACCTCGTGAAACTAGACAAAGCCAATCACAGGAACCTAACCCAAAAGCACACCGGGGGAAGAAGGAAATCGTGTCTACTACCTCAGCATACAAGTGTAACTGTTTGGTTCTAAGAAGGCAAAGACGATCGCCAAGGTTATACGGTTATGCACAGTTCAAAAATGCATATGGGCTTTGGGTTTGAACTGGGTTACCAGTTACGCTTGCAGAGGTGAGCAGTGAGGCAACAACCACTTGACGACCATGCATTCTCAACTCAAAATCCTGAACCTTTATATGAAACTGACAAACAAACGAGCAGCCTCCTACGTATGGCTTTTGTCATCGTACAATACCTGTTATCATGCATAAGTTCAAACAGTCAGCCCCATATGAAAACTACTGTAATAAATGAGCAATTACTTATATTAAATATTTGCAACATATTAAATTTAAAACGGACATCAACACGACATCTTATAATTTTAGTTAACAAAAGCAAGCGTTGAGTATACCCACTTGTTTATTCGCTTAAACAGCCAATCAGAAGGTTCAGAGCAAAGGATGAATTCATTAATAAATCTTCAGATTTATTGTACCGCCCAAACAAATCTATGCGCTCCTTTTACATATTGAAATTTGAAAATCAATTAACAAGGTTATTATTCATCTCAGGCTGCAGGGCTCCCTTTATATGTCCAGTGCCTTCTAGGTGACCCTTTCAAGTTCCATAGCACCAATGTTTCAGGTGTTCATGTCCAGGCCTTCATTAACAATGTTTTGGAGATCTACATGGAAATCTCACTAAAGCTACTTCTGTAACGCTACTCCAAGCACCCAAAGCTCACGGTTAGAAATGCCCCATTTCCAAGTCACACACTTTGGATAATTATTTCCTTATCTATTTATCTATTGTTTCCTTGTCTGTTGTTTCACTTTATTTCTGTTGCACCAAATATGAAACTGGTCCAAAACCTGCCTGAAAATACTATTCCGTCTGATCATAGATATTCAGAAAGCCACAACATAAAGCTTTCCAGTTACCGTCAGGTTTCATCGTGGGTTTTCCACCAGCCATCAGCAGATAGGTTCGGATGTTATTCAGATCCTCTCTGAGTTCCTTAAGGTGAGAGTTCGCCTTCTGGATCACGGCATCGACGTTAGATTTTGACTTTCGATCGCCGCCACCAGCCGAGACGGCCTTGCGCATGTTCTCCGCGCCCTCCTTCATCTTCAGCTCCTTCTGAATGTCTTTCTTGATCTGCTCTTCGCATTCCTTGAGCTTTTCCTGCACTGCGTCAGTGGACATGTCCGGCTCGAAGCCGAACCTTTTCATGGCATCGCTCGGCAGATCCTGAAAACAAAGAAATCAGGGTTACTCCTAACCAAACTCAAGAAGACTTGCTTTGCACATTCTTTCAACCTCAAATAAAAGAACACCAGATTTACACAGCTCCCTGCAAGACATCTACTAGGACAGTACCACTCAAACTGTGGTTCATGGCCTGGTACCGGTCCGCGAGTGAACGGTTGCTAGGAGGCGGAATGATTACCAGAATCACAAGTTTGATCGTGCTCAAATAAAATTTACGTTGTGTGATTTAAAACAAAATGTGAACACGACACATTTTCCAAGCTTAGTAAACAGTTTTGTACATGTAATAGTTTTAATAAACTGTGAGAATATTATGAAATCTAAATTTTAATTAGCATGTCAGTTTAATGACCGATTGGTCATTTCACCCTGTTTCTTACTGTCCTCAAAACTGCGTTATTTAACCGTGGTTGGGCTGGGAGTGCTCCTGAGTAGGCAATCTTGAAGGGGCGCTATATAAAACTACTGTAATTTAATAATAATAATAATAATAATAATTAATGTAAGCTGATGTTGAAAAGCAACGGTCTGTGGTAGGACTGGCCGACTGGTACAATTACCATTCAGCAGCATCCGAAGCATTGTACTAGGATGCACTGCAGGTTTTAATTGTTGCTGTCACCAGTGACCAAAGGAAAGCAGAAATTTTAAAAAGAAAGTGTGGCCCAGTAGATTCCACTGACGATTTCATCATGTTCCCCACTGTGCATGCTTTTCTATAAAACTCTTCCAAAGAACAAGACCTGATTTTGACCCTTGTATCAAGGAGAAAAGATCATATAGTACAATATGGAAACATCTGCACAAGCCATCAATCATTGCAAACAGGTGTTTATAAGCGAAACTGAAATCACAATATGCTCAACAGAACCAGTCAAGATCCATTGGATTATGCCTTGTACATTGTTACAATAATATAAGATCTAATTGAGATATAACTACTTTTGAATGAAAAAATAATTAGGTAATTGGGTTCAAATAACAAATAATTAGGTTCAATCCTAGGTACCAGAAATTGAAAAAAGTAAGTTCATTCAATGGCACACAAAAATTATTGCAGCATATGCTGCGTTGAATTACTTCAAGTTGACAGGTTTACTTCAAAAGTTTATGGCCCCAACTGTTCATATGCCAAATTGATTGTATCCTTTTCCAGTAGGAAGGGCAGGACATCAGGACTGTGTTCTTTTAGAACCCAACTATTAAAATCACCCAGCTGTCCAAGTCACTGTGACACTGTTGATGTTCTATAAGGAAAAACACTGCACAAACATTAGCAGCTGGCACATATGAGAAGAGCACACAAATGTTAAACCTCATGCAAACATGAATACACGTTAAAACACATGTGTACATCAAAATGTAAATATGCATCAAAACTTGAATAATGACATACGGCATAACAGTAAAGAAAATAAAGTTCTTGAAGAACTTGAAAAGGGAAGTTTACGTCGTTTAAAAACTTGGGAGCTGAAAAGCTCACAGATTTTCTTATGGTTACTAAAGCCCGAACAGCAGAAGAAAAAGGTCCAGAAAGAACAGAGAGACTAAAAGATCATCCAAAAACTTGGGAACTAAAATGATTACCAAGTTGTTTCATGTACAGAGCACAATGCAAGGTATTATTTAGAAACCCTCTCCAGGATATATATGGCCAATTCCTGCTCCAATATGAGAAAGCACAGTAAAGAAACACAGAAGTTAAATGCAGACTACATTTACCTAATTATACCGAAACTCTCAATTATCCAAAACTAAGCTACAACAGCCACCATCAATTGAAAAGAGTTGTACTTTTTGCAACTTCATGCATGCTTCTTTCAGAACTTTCACACTCACAAAGCTAAAATTTCTTTCAGTAGATTCTGAACTTTTCTTCACAGTCATAGACACTATTTATTTACTCAATTATTTATTTATTGCACTTGATACATATATATGCAAGGTCTTCAAATCTGAGGTAGAAAGCAAGTGTGCACAAATAACTTGTCCAGTGTCATCTCGCAAACATCAGGCTCTATCGGACAACCCTAATCGACTGTGGCTACGATCATTAAAGCCCCCCGATTTATTTGTTCCAGCAACTAAGATTAAAATGGCCGATAGGGCCTTTAGGGTAACTGGTTTGCGTGCCTTTCTGCATCTATTCATGTGGCCAAAACTCTTAACTTAAAAACCCGTTAAAATTGTATTTACTATGCAACTCTTAGCATTAGCGCCGACAGTTGATAGTGAAAGCATCTGAAAAGTACTTAGCTTGCTGCTGCTATATAAATTGTCATAATTACAATTGTTCCTATATGGAGTCTGCTTAGCACACATGAACTGGCATCTGTTCACTACAGACCCAGCTTGCTATTGACTAGAATGTGCTTTCTCTAAGACTCTATAAAGCATCCAAAGCTTTGTTCTCCTTTCTCACAGTCTTGCCATGGTGATCTATTTCTTTTGACCAACAACTGTGAACACAATTCTCATTTGTCGTTGCTTCATCATTCTCAGGTGTGTTCCATATCTGAAACTACTGGATATCGTACATATCCCTAGCAGCTTAAATATGCCCACCCTCTTTCCAAAGTGAATAAGTACATGTGTCCTCATCTTCAGTATGCAAGTAATCTTTATCAGCGCTAGATGCACACCCACACTTTACAAACAGTAAAACAGAAACCTACCACTTGACAGAAAAAGGAACTATAAAAGGAAGCAATGCTTAAATGTGACAGTTTAACATTTTTCTCATGGTACATAATTTATGATCCTTCATGACTTAAAAAGCCCCATAGATAATCTCTTAGTTGGCTAAACTTCGTTCAGTACCAGCAGAGGAAAAGGATTGCAAAAGGCTACCGCATTAAAACATAGGACCACAGCTGACATGCACTGGTAAAGAAGGCATGTTTCTACTTCATCTTCACATGGAAGCATAAGAAAAACCAAGTTCTGTGATAAAAGTAAGCCCTGTGTCATGAATATGTGGTTCAGAAGCCACTGGAACAAATGTACAGCAATTCTTTAATATACAGTTCAAGACAAAACTAGCATTTCTATTGGAGTGGTCATGGAAACAGGGGTGTCTATCCCCCCTAAGTCATTGGAGCAACGTCCCTTTTCCCCCTCTTCGTCCCCCTCCCCATTCCCCCCTAAAATGGTGACACACACACGGACAGACCTTCCCCCCTTATTTCTTGGATGGAGCATTTCCTCCATGGTTTCTATGGTGTAGACGCCCCTGCATGGGAAATAATGTAATCAACTAGTGCATTCAATATTTAATGTCAATATTTATAATTTACATGCTTTTATCTACACGCCATATTTCTGGACCATAATCTGAATCTTCTACTTGTAATTCTAGTGACTCCGATGGCAAAATTCTGCTTTGCACTGGTCAGTGCATTCATGGTTCAGACTTGGTATGTTGTGCAAGACTGACAACCTTTTTAAAGTCTGTCTCATAGTTCCATTTCTGCTAGACTGCTAATTTTCCACCTGGTTGTTTCATTGTATTTAGGTTGCTACACTGGGGCTCAAGTGATATCCAACTCCTATGCTTTATTGGTCCTAGCTGCAGATGTGCTACTGAAGCTCTTGCTTAATAACTTCAAGAGATGCAGAGGAACAAGTTTAAAGTTAAACAAGCAACTGGATATATCAGCCAACTATTTCTGACCCAGACACATGTATCTAGAGTTACAAAGTATGCTCGACATCAAGCATGATTGATAACTGTTGGTGAAAAAGATATACACCTACACAATCATACACAACGCCACCCTGAAGTTGCTTACTCTATAAAAAAACATAATCCAGCGTCACAATTACCAAGTACGATATACACACCATTTTTAAGAAGGATTATTTTTGTGTTTTTAAAACGGTCATTTTTTAGACCAGCCGAGAACTGGCCCATACGCCTACATGAACGCAGCGTTTGGCATTCCGACCGAGGCAAATTTAAACTTGTTTTGTCGAAATAAAAACACAAAAATCTCGTAGTTTATGCGAGATTTCTTCGAGTCAACGAGCAAATATACAGAAGCAGCGTATGTATTACTGTTAAAATCGAGTTACCTCGAACAAGGCGGTACTGAAGTCTGTGGCCATGACCGGATGAATGTACCTGACCAAGACCTACAAAATAATCGACTATATCCTTGTCTTCTTGTCTCCAAGTTACCGAATCATTAAAAGCCAAAAGACTCTTTAACTTGTTCAAAACGACCGATTTGTGACCTCGCCTCGTCAACTGTTAAATTAAAAAATTAACCGAACAGGCATTTCCGTCAAAATTTTGTAAAAACAGAAAAATATTCATTTATTGTGAAGTGAAGTTTATACAGTGTCACTTCCTGCTGCCGCTAGAGGCGCTGCGTCCAATCAGAAACGACATAACTTTGCGTTGCCGCTCACCTAACTTAACGTAGGCCACAGAAGTACATATCAGTCAGTGTAGCTTTTTCACATTTATTTTTCCAAATTTATATAGCGCTGTTATTTTCAGCATAACCATAACCATAGGCATATTTAAATACGAAACTTTTCATTTAGAATTTGCACTATATATCAAGAAATAAGAACACACTGGCCTTTATGCAAAGGCAGTTAATCGAGACGGCGGGAGCCAGCGGATGCGCTACGCGCTTTCTTTTAATCGTTTCGACGTCTCCTTTGACATGGTCATTAGGCCTGTAGGCCTACATCGATTCTTTGATAACTACATTTTGTTTTTTGTTTGTTCATTTCATACCGTTTGCATCTTCTAACAGCTCTGTCGCATAATATTCGTTGACACAATATACCATTTGTTCTTACATCTCTGCCTGCAGAGGCCATATTGGCTTCAGTCAACGTAGGCCCTATACACTCGGAGTCTTATAACCACCTAACATCTAGGCCTTCTCCATCAGCCGACGCTGTATGACGTAGGACTACGGCCTTCCACATCAATCGCCACCTCTCCTACTCCAGCGTGTCCTAAATAACTTTCACAGCCAAACGTTATACGGTTATACACCAAACCTAGCTGTCTGCCACTGCGCCAACGCAATATGGGCTGTAATCCTTCATTCGACCTTTGTGGTTCGTTATCTTGTCTCAGAAGACTAATGCATAGGCCTACAGCCGCTATGCATTTTTATTACCATGCTAATCCTACTTTACGGAGACAGTTACGATGTATACCCTAATTCCGGCTCCTACGATCTGCACTTCCTCCTCCTCCTCCCTCCTCCTCCTTCTCCTCCGCCTCTTGCTCCTCCTCCTCCTCCTCCTCCTCTCTTCCTCGTCGTCCTCGTCGTCCTACTCCTCCGGTAAATTCACTGTCATTAAAAACAGATAATTGCGGTTTCTTATTCTCTACGCTAAACAAACGGCCACTTCTCCATCCCTCGCACTTTCAAGAAATTGAGACATATGCCTAACCCACACGGGTCTCATATGGAATATGGGCTTGTATAGGCTCCATGTTGACATTCTGGCGTGCTTCTCTCGCCATCCTGATTTTGCCGTAGGCAACCTGGAGCGGGCTTTATGTAGGGCCTAAACCGGCCTACAACTTCTACGCAAAATCAAGAAAATTAAGTGCATTTTCCTGTCTATACCATCTCTACAGTATAAGTCATTTCGACAACGCAGTACAACTCGTCTCTCCAAATCGGCAGGCACTACAAGTAAGTAAGTAAATATATTCTTTAATATAACCAGCTGCCAAGCACTTTGGTGAACAAGCATCAGTTTTGTTGTCAAGACCTTAAACCTCAAGACCAAGACTAAGACCAAGACTTTGAACCTCAAGACCAAGACCAAGACTTTGAACCTCGAGACCAAGACCTTGAACCTCGAGACCAAGACCAAGACTTTAAACCTCAAGACCAAGACCGAGACCAAAACCCCAAAAATCACAATCAGGCGAAGACTTCTTTTCCTTAAAAAAATTGTCAAGTCGGACTACTCGCTATTTTAATGAAAACGTGAGTCTTTTATTTCATTCAAGCAAATCAACTTTAAATGCAAACTGCACAGAATTGCGAGTTTGTATAAAATTAAAAAAGTTATTCCAAATACCTTTTGTATTTTATAAGAACCAATTCGCTCAGAATTTTTCTGACCAAGACGTGTCTTGTGGGACCTCATAAAAATTTCACCATGTGAAAAAATAGGGCCTACTTTCCATATAGCTGATGAAGTCGCTGGCACACACAGTAGCTTTTCAAGCACTGGATTTAAATGCTCAAATTGTGAGCCTTTTTTAAAATCCTCCCATGGTTTATCAGACTCAGAAAAAACATCGGCAGGGCTTCCAGATACAGCATAACTTAGTTGCTGCCGCCAATAGGCCTTCCCGACCAACAAGACTTGTATCCGTCCGTAGGTAGGCCCAGGCCCGCCGACAGAAATTCCGGGCCCCTAGGCAGAGCAGTCACGGGCCCCTAGGCAGGGCAGTCACGGGCCCCTAGGCAGAGCAGTCACGGGCCTCTAAACTATCTTTAGGCTTTAAAAGAAAAATTTTAAAAATTGAAATAATAAAAGTGCATGTACGACCGTACATAATGATATTAGGCCTATAATATACAACTATGATTTGTTTCAGTTCTTAATTTTAAATTTATGCTAATCAGAAAGCAACTTTTCTGGATTCAGCTGCAGCAAAATCGTTTATAAAGTTGATTGCGGGCCCGGTCCGTGCCCCTAAAAATCGCCGGGCCCCTGGGCATTTGCCCCCTTGCCCCTCCCTCTCGGCGGGCCTGGGTAGGCCTATTTGTCGTAGGCTATGATGCAAACAGGCTTGATAATCAGACCGATTCTTTTTAATTCTTGTTTAATTAGTAAAATTGCCAAA
Source organism: Allolobophora icterica (assembly GCA_963556255.1). Taxonomy (NCBI): domain Eukaryota; kingdom Metazoa; phylum Annelida; class Clitellata; order Crassiclitellata; family Lumbricidae; genus Allolobophora; species Allolobophora icterica. Next base: position 7,409,113 of record OY744608.1, read on the forward strand.
CATTTTAGATAATAGTTATAGTTTTAAATTTCTCTACTCTTATGATGCTTTTGATGTAGTACGTGTCATTAGCCTAGTAGGCATAATATTTAATTTTGGTTAAATTTGCACTTCTTTTTTCAAATATTATTATCTTCTTATTACTTCAATGTTTTATATTATTTCTATACTTGTTCACCAATGTGCGGTTCGCTTTTGGTTTTTCAATAAAGAATAACAACAATAATAATTTCTGCTCTAGGGCAGAAACTCAAAACTGTTACGGGGGACGTTCGTGAAACGTCTTTCTTGTTTCAACGCCTTGCGCTCACGATTCAACGTTTCAACGCGGTGGCCTTTATGGGTACCTTCAACAACTTAAACCTGGACGAATAGGGCCCATTCCGGACAAATCTACTCTGTAAATAATGTTGAAGTCCCTGAGGGATCCTGTATACCTCGGGGCAAAAAAAAACAATAATAATAATAATAATAATAATAATAATAATAATAATAATAATAATAATAATAATAATAATAATAATAATAATAATAATAATAATAATAATAATAATAATTTAAAGGTACATTTCCTTCAAACCCTGAAGACGAGGCCTGACCCTCCAGACAATAAAAAAAAAAAAATAATAATAATAATAATAATAATAATAATAATAATAATAATAATAAATACCTCGGGCATTAAAAAAAAGAAAAAAAGAAAACGGTCCACATGAGATCAAAGGATCGAGGGCCCAAATTATCACAACGACTTCGCACGAGTCACGGCGAAATAGGTTAAATGAGCGTCTGTCAAATGTTTACCACAAACACACACACACACACACCCGCCCGACATACACGTGTAGTAAATATTTGCCTGATTTGGAACTGTATACGGGCGGCCGTTGCAGGTTTAAGGAATAGGCCTGTACAAATGTTTAAACTGTAGCCATAAGTTAAGTTTTTGTCTAAGATTGCAGTAAACAACTTTACTCGAACTTCATCTACTACGCGTAAAAATAAGAAAAGGTATGCATTAATTTCTCGTGGTGCATTGAATGATGATAGTGGTGCAAACGCATGTTAGCGTCAGTTTATTTCCTTTCGTTGTAATGAAAAAACCAGGTGACACACAGTACAATCGTTAACAGGGAATAATTTGTTGCTAAGAGTTAATTTTGACCTTGAAGGAGTGAAGGAGATCAGTATTTGTTCCTCTTCCCCCTCAACCTCCCGTCAGATCGTGTGCAATAATGAGGGAGGGAGGGTTATATGGAGGGAGGACAGGCTATGAGGCACATTCCATACATTCCACAGCGTTTATCGTAAGACACGCAGATTTGGGAAACTATATTAGAGATATCGTAGTGTTACTACTATGGTCTACAAAACGCCTTATGTTTCCGAGTTTTCAAATATGTCTTAATATTTTGCAGATGTTTGTCTCCAGTGCAGTTCTTGTGGCAGTGTTCGTAATCTTCATACTGCTCTTCGTGAGAAGAAACAGAGACAAAGACTCAGGAAAACTACTTCCACCATCAATTCCAGCTTTACCGCTGCTTGGATCGATTCCATTTTTCACCGGGAGCTTGAAAACGTTGCACATCTTTTTCATGCGAAAGGCAGAAGAACTCGGTCCCGTTATTCGCTTCTACGCGGCTGGAAGGTATAGACCTGTAACCTACTGCAATTTTGCATCACTTCAAGTAGTGTAGTATAGTCATATCACAATCAGTTTTTCGTAGCATGTGCTGCGGAAGAGTGGAGATTGTCCGGTGAAGGAGATCATCGAGAGCACAGTTCCAGGTCATGAGCTCACGGAATACCTAAAATGACATGGACTGATAACATTAAGTCGTAGACTGATTTAGAGACTATCGAGGCAGCTCTCTGCCTGCCTTGAGCTCATGATCTGAAACTGTGCCTTCGACAATCTTCGATCAGTCATTAAGGGAGAAGAGATATAGAAGCAGGTGTCTGTGGTGCAGCCAATCCTCGGATCGGTTGAAAAAAAGACAAGACAATCAGTATGACAAAATGCAGAACATTTACTTAGACATACCAAGATCGAACTATGTAATCTGAATATGTCACAGGCTACGTACGTCGGTGATCATTCTCCCTCTGTAATTTCTGCATTTTTTTTTAATTTTGCAGAATTTGCTCCATAATTACTAAAATTTGGAAGTTTACTGTTGATCAGTTATCGTTCTGGACTTATTCCTCGTTTCTGCTGTAGACTGCATTGTCTACTTTTAACGGTATTTTGTATGTATTTCGTCTTAGCCTGCGTAACTAAGTGAGGAAGGATATGCTTTGCTTCCTTTAGTACGGTCAAGCCCTGAATCTACGAAGCGTATACGTGACTCAGGCAGGTCTTTTGAGTGGCTTCTTTGATGGATCGGATGGCGATGAATACTGTTATGCATGCACCCGGCGGCCAAGCAGTCAGTCTTCCACCAAAGACTGACTGCTTGGCCGTGGCTATAATGTGTCGTATATATACTGCGTAAGCAGGCGCCTGTCGTAGCTCCAAGTTCTCGACGCAGCTTCATCCAGAGACTTGGGGAAAATGCTATCTGTCAGCTGTGGATGGGAATCCGATGGTTGGAGACGGCGTGTTTGCCTAGTTCGCTCGTTGGCAACACGTCCAGTTTTCCTTGCATTGTTTTGCTTACTGATGAAATGTATGTTCTTAATTTTGATTATAATTATAATTATTATGACGAACACCTTAATGTGAATGTGGGTATCGAATACTCTTAGTCAGCGGGTGAAGAGAAGTTAGATATATAGATGATTAAGAGCCAATGAAAAATAGAAATTTTTAAATGATAATAATATATTAGGCCTATTAGCATAATAGAGACTATCGTCTCTGACTAGTCTTTTCTTCTAGTGGCGCTGTATGCATTTATAATTACCATTACAATAGCAACTTCGATTAGGTGAGTAGGTACTGTGAACTGTGCAAAACAAGGTTTGATGCTTAAACATACACTTATTGTATAACACAATAGAGCGTTTATCTTGTTGTGAAGGTTGGCTATTTCTCTCAATGGAAAGGAGGCAATTGAAAATGCAATGCTGAAACACGCGGACGCTTTCGCTGATAGACCGGACATCTGGACTGAAGTCAACATTGTCAATCCCGATAGGAGAGGTCGGTTTAAATGCCAACATTCGTACTGTGTCGATGGAGGTCCGGACATAATCTCGCGAAACGGGGGTTGATCCCAGGGGCGCCGGCAGCGCGACACACTGGACGCACGTGCGTCCACCCACCAAATCAAATCCACACATCGCATCGATATTTTTGACAATTTCACTGTGTAATTTTGGTTTACTATATAGGCCTACAGTATGTATAAATAATATCATATGATATCAAATGCATGTGTTACTCTACTTTTATGAGTCACTCTGAGTCATTTTCAGTGTATGACTACTAGTGGCAGACAGCGGACGGGTTGTATGGGAGGAGACGGGAGGGTTGTGCGTCTACTTTTTTAAGCCTGGCGAAGCCCCTGAAATTAACAGGCGAGATAAGAGAATGAGCAAACTGGCGGAGATCTTTTGGAACATCATTCCAAACAGAATTGGTTATGCACACCAAATTTGAAATCTTTATGTAAAAATTGGACAGCGTAAAGAAGCTCTTCATACCTCTGCCGATGTTCTGGGGTAAAAGATTGAGAAGCTAATACCTGAAACTGATTTGTAGGGCGCCTAAAGGGACAAGAAAAACACTAGTTGCCGAATAAAAGGCAGATTATGCGATTACACTCATCCCGAGCGTCAGTGAAAAAGTGAAGGAGGACTACGTGAAGCCTCGATGACATTTTGTGTAAAATTCTTTATCCAGGTATCGGTCTCGCGCATTATAACGACACTTCCAAACACTTCCGCAAGCTTACGCTGTCCATCTTGAAGGAATTTGGATTTGGAATCAATCAAGAGATGGATGCTAGAATTTCGCAAGAAATAGAAAGCTTGATAACAGAAATACGGAAGCAAAACAGTTCCCCGTTCGATCCGAAGTTCGCCCTTTCGTATGCCACCTCAAATGTGGTTATGACTATTCTTTTCGGCAGTGAATCTCAGACTGGCATTAATCGTAGTGAGTTAATTGAGGATGCAAATGAATTAATGATGAATATCGACCCGATGATTGACTACGCTCCCTTCATTCGATTTCTTCCAACTTTCCGGAAGAAGATTGCAAATTTGACCAATGCACACAAACGCCTGATGGGTCAAATTGAGATGGCAATAGAAAAAAACAAGAAAAATCCTTCTGAAAGAAATTTTGTGACTCGATTTATTGAGATCGAAGGAACCAATTACAGTCACGAGGACCTCAAGTACATCTTGCGAGATCTGTGCGCGAGTAGTGCACACACCGTCGAGGCTGTTTTAATGTGGGCGCTGTTGGAATTGGCCAATCATGCTAAGATCCGATCCCGTCTTCAGAGAGAAATCGACGAAGTGTGCGATGGTAACAGGCTTCCCTCAATTGATGACAAACCACGTTTGCCATACACGGAGGCTGTGATGTTCGAAGTGATGCGACGTCATACTATAACCTTTAATCTGATTCCGCGTTTAACGATGAAAGACACGGAGGTCTGTGGATGCTTCATACCTCGTGGCTGTTTGGTATGTACATGATAAACCCTACAATATTACAAATCTTAATTTTTTTAGGAAATTCGGATTTCTAAACTCTCTATACTGTAGCATTTCATATCTTCGTAGTTGTTAAGCCAATCCGTATGTGGGCCTATAGGTGCAACATATTGCTCTAAAGCCTGGCATACAGGTAGGCCTAGTCCTCTTCAGAGATTTATACATGTGCACATACATGTACATAAGTAGGCTACGTAGGTTATGTAGTAGGCCTAAGTGCAAGGAAATTACGTCGATGGAATTAATATTCAATGAGAAATTATATATAGTCAATTAGTTATGTGTTTGACATCATTTTACTAGTGTAATTATTATGCCTTGTCTTTTAGTATAGAGGCAGCCTTCAGATGTTCACATGTATGATGTTCACTACCATAAGAGCTGACGCTGACCATTTAAGACAGATGAGGGCAAAGGAGTATATTCCGTATGCGATATTGAGCTAATCTGTATTATTACCAGAGTCTGGTTAGGAAATTATAGGGTGGAGTCAAACACAACGCCCAAAATGCGTTAACTTTCGGTTTGGTTAATAAGTAAAGCAGACAACTGAACAGATCCAAAATAGTCAATATTGCAAAGTTGTTGGCTTGTCCGTAAAAGAAGAAAATCGGTTTCAGAAGGATTGAGAAGAGAAGTTTATTACAAGGCTGAACATCGCCAAAACAGGAGTACATCCTGAGAGCAGGGTTAGAACCTGATGGTGCCACGTCTAACCTTGTGAAAAGAATAGTCGGGTATCGTCAACATACAAGTGATAGTCAAGAGTGATTTCGGTAATTAGTAAGCCGATTGGGTTCGTTTGTAATGTTACCAGGAGCGACCTTTGTAGTACACCGAAATTTAACACTTCAACGACGAACTGGATTGGTTTCCAAGTCACTTTTAGTAAACCCAGTGGAGTAGTTTTTAATGTAGTCAGGAGCAGGGTAAGTACTGAACCTTGTGGTTCACCTCAGTTTAAGGCATTGGGCGCAGAAGTGTGTTGATGCAACTCTAATGTGTAAATGAGAAACGAACCAAACGAGATCAGAACCCAGTAGACCGAACAGTTGTTAGATGCAGACAGGCAGTGAAGATGTATTTTGATGATTTTGATGATCAACGTTGTCAAAAGCAACAGAAAGATCCAGTAGCATGACAGCAGTTACTTTTCCTTGATCAATGAAGCTGACCCTGCAATATGTGCAAGACAACAGCGTCTATTTTGAAATGGATACTATGTATGAACTCCCACTTCAGAGAAAGTAAATGCAATGCTTTAAGAACTTAGGAGAAACGATCATGGTTAGAAGGATTTTGGTCAATCACTTCTGAATGAGTTGAGTTTTGATTCGCAGCTGTGCAGTAATTACACAATTATCACAATTTGTCTGAATACTACTTTAAATTTAAAGTACCGGTATCTTAGTGTGAATACTATTTATCAGTTGCAGACCCGTATTAAGGGGGTGCTAAGGGTGCTGCAGCACCCGGACCCGCAGTTTGAGGGGCCCGCATTTTCGGAAGTATATTAAAAAAATTATTGTGGGCCTAGGCCTACTTGTAATTGGTGCCCGCGCTGATGGCTATGTAGGTAATCACAGCACCCGGGCCCGCACTAGCCTTAATGCGGCCCTGATCAGCTGTGCTTTTTCGCTTAATTGTACAATAAAAGTTTCCATGATTTTAGGCCATGTCAAATCTCTACAGCGTTCACATGGACCCAAATGTCTGGGGAGACCCTGAAAGCTTCAGACCGGAGAGATTCTTGGATGATGATAACAACGTGATTAGAAAAGACGATATCATCCCATTCAACCTTGGTATGTAATTGCTTTACATTCGATCTGATTGATCATAGCTGTGCCGGTATACCCACGTAGATTTCATATGGGACCAATATTTCAATATGGGACCCGTATAGAGCCTGCGTGGGTCCTATCTGATGCCCATGGAAATTCTAGCAGGGTTTCTCATGAATTTAACTATGCTTGCTATCAGGGCTGTAGTGGTAAAATTAGAGGTGAGTACACGCTACCAGTTACTTTTCCGAAAAAAATTGGAGGTGAGTATACGCTACCGGTTAATTTTCCGAAACACAATGGAAATGCGTACAACTATTTTGTGAGGTAAGTAGGCCTATACGGTCTCTAGAGGTGAGTATACGCTGTATGCCCGCGTATACCCTCGACTACAGCCCTGCTTGCTATATTAACGCCCTAATTATTCATCCCAGTATAGTTTCAACAATTCGCAATGAAGGTACACTTTCACATAGTCGATAATAATTATATAGGCCTAAGGATCACATGTTTGAAGCTAAGAGTTCTGATTTATGATATTGAAATTGCTGCGGTCATTCTACAATGGTTTCCACCAGGGTTGCAGTGGTAAAATTAGAGGTAAGTACACGTTACCGGTTAGTTTTCCGAAACAAAATAAGAGTGAGTAAAAATATTTTGTGAGATCAGTATACGGTCTCTTGAGGTGAATACACGCTGTATACCCGCGTATGCCCTCGACTACAGCCCTGGTTTCCACTGACTTCCTGAAGGGCTCAGAATTGTCCACTGACGAAATGTCCATCTGGATAATCCTACAATTGCACATTACTTAAATCAAAACGTGCTTTATGGATACCCCAAGTTTCTTGTACACTAGTTGAGAGACTATGAGCGAGCAATTTTCATTTAAATTGTTCTTAATACAAAATATGCATTCTGGTCTTGCCTCTGTCTGCTTAGTCATTTATTGGCAAAGCCCTAAGGCCTAATCTAGGCTACTATGAACATCCTGTTCTCAGCCCAACAAGAGAGGTCAGATAAGGTAATATGTAAGATATGTTCATAAGTAGAAGATTCCGATGTTTGGGCACTTCGCACCGATTGCAGGCAGCCACACGCTGCTGATGATGTTGTTGATGATGACGACAACGATGATGATGACGCGGTTGCTGCTGCTGGTGATGTTGATGAGGAGTAGGATAATGATGATAATGGTTACTGAGATGATATACGAACCTTAGGTTCACTGCTGCCATTCATGAGCCTCTGCTTTCCATCCGAGGTACAATCGTACCAGCTGCAACTTGTATCCCGTAACTTCTACATGATTCAATATCTAAGGAGGTTTCAAGTTGTCTCAATTTGTGGTTTTGACTCAGTTGATCAGTGATCACTATTCCAAGCCAATGCGCTTCCGGTTCCAATGATGAGACCAAGGTCTCTAGTGTTTTACGCAAACAGGGCTCATCGTCAGTAAATTACAGGTCCAAGAACATCTCAAATTCGATGCGTTAATTCTGTGATAAAACGTAATTGTTGTTGATCTGAATAATTGCCTTTGTAAAGCACCTGAGTATTGTTTTAAAAGGATTGTGTAGGAAACAATGTAAAGAGATTTTTGGGTCAAAATGAGAATGCCTCGTTACCGTGCAGCCCGAGTTACATTAAAAAATGGGACCTATATAGCGCAGATTAAACAACATGTAATGTGATTTTGCTTGCAGGGAAGCGTTCTTGCATTGGAGAGCTGCTAGCACGCCAAGAGGTATTCCTCATTCTCGCCAGCCTTGTACAGAATTTTGATATCCAGCCACCAGAGGGCCAGGATTTTATCAGTGCTAAAGAAGTTCAAGGCCTTGTCGTTTCACCATCGCCTTTCAAAATAAGACTTATTCCAAGAATTAAGGAATAAACGTTCCCCTCCGTTCTCTGTATATATTGCTTAACCAAGTGTCGCGAAGTGCCTAGTTTTGCAAGCTGCGTTCATGCTTTGCATGTTTGAACACTTAAGGCCTAATGATTTCGTAGGCCATGTTGCAAGGGTAACCGTTGAATTGAGCGCGCACATTTCGCCGACCTTCATCTCAGCGACCTCAATTCGCCGCCGCGAAACACAGCGCCTACACAATTCGCCGCCATCAAACACAGCGACTACATAATTCGCCGCCATTCATTTCAGCGACTCTTTTAATGATGAAACTTTCAAACAGTTTAAATTTAAATTTAAGGGGAAATAATTCAAATTTGTTATCAAATAGTTAAAGCTTAAATCGTTTGTTCAGTTAATCAGTTACATGCAAGACCGTAGCCAGGATTTCGTTTCGGGGGGTGTTTGCTTGTCCTTGAGCAAGCCGACAAGCCACCGAGTCAACTGACTATAGGGTTTGGAACTTTGGAGTTTGTAAATGCATTATTTAATTTTACCATTATTTAATTTCGGGGGGTGTTTAAACACCCAAAACACCCCCCTGAATAGGCCTTGGTTACATGTTAAGTAGGCAATGGCTATGAATTTCTAGTCTAGAACACGTGTTGTTAACGCCCGGTATTTAGCAACGCCCTTTTCAAGCAGCGCTGAAATGAGTGGCGGCGAATTGTGTAGTCGCTGAAATGAATGGCGGCGAATTGTGTAGGCGCTGTGTTTCGCGGCGGCGAATTGAGGTCGCTGAGATGAAGGTCGGCGAAATGTGCGCGCTCAATTCAACGTAAACCGTTGCAAGGAAGTGGCCACGAGCTAATGATTTATACATAATTGTATGTAGGCCTAATAATTAGCAGCCTAGCAGAAATTGAACTATGAGACAGATTTTAAAAAGTTGTCAGTTTTACACAACATACCAGGAGTCACTAGAATTACGAGTAGAAGATTCAGATTATGGTCCAGAAATATAGCATGTAGATAAAAGCATGTAAATTATAAATATTGACATTAAATATTGAATGCACTAGTTGATTACATTATTTCCCATTTAGGGGCGTCTACACCATAGAAACCTTGGAGCAAATGCTCCATCCAAGAAATAAGGGGGGGAAGATCTGTCAGTGTGTGTGTCACCATTTTAGGGGGGAGAAGGGAGGGGGAAGAAGAGGGGGAAAAGGGACGTTGCTCCAATGACTTAGGGGGATAGACGCTCCTGTTCCCATGACCACTCCAATAGAAATGCTAGTTTTGTCTTGAACTGTATATTAAAGAATTGCTGTACATTTGTTCCAGTGGCTTCTGAACCACATATTCATGACACTGGACCTACTTTTATCACAGAACTTGGTTTTTCTTATGCTTCCATGTGAAGATGAAGTAGAAACATGCCTTCTTTACCAGTGCATATCAGCTGTGGTCCTATGTTTTAATGCGGTAGCCTTTTGCAATCCTTTTCCTCTGCTGGTACTGAACAAAGTTTAGCCAGCTAAGAGATTATCTATGGGGCTTTTTAAGTCATGGGGGATCATATGTACCATGAGAAAAATGTTAAACTGTCACATTTAAATATTGCATCCTTTGATTGTTCCTTTTTCGGTCAAGTGCTCTGTTTCTGTTTTACTGTTTGTAAAGTGTGGGTGTGCATCTAGTGCTAATAAAGATTACTTGCATACTCAAGGATGAGGGCACATGTACTTATTTTTCTCTGGAAAAAGGGTGGGCATATTTACGCTGCTAGGGATATGCACGATATCCAGTAAGTCCAGATATGGAACATGAATGAGAATGATGAAGCAACCACAAATGAAAATTGTGCTCACAGTTGTTGGCCAGAAGAAATAGATCACCCTGGAAAGACTGTGAGAAAGGAGAACAAAGCTTTGGATGCATTATAGAGTCACAGAGAAAGCACATTCTAGTCAATACCAAATATAGCATCAGCAGCAAGCTAAGTACTTCTTAGATGCTTTTCACTATCAACTGTTGATGCTAATGCTAAGAGTTACATAGTAAATGCAAATTTACCAGGTTTTTAAGTGAAGAATTTTGGCCACCTGAATAGATGCAGAAAGGCACGCGAACCAGTGACCCTAAAGGCCCTATCAGCCATTTAGTCTTAGTTGCTGAAACGAATACATCACTTGCTTTCTGCCACAGATTCAGTTTTAATGACCTTGCATATGTATCAAGTGCAATAAATAAATAATTGAGTAAATAAATAAATAAAAGTGTCTATGACTGTGAGGAAAAGTTCAGAATCTACTTAAAGCAGTTGGAAGACCTTTGTGAGTGTGAAAGAACTTTCTGAAAGAAGCATGTACGAAGTTGCAAAAAGTACAACTCTTCAATTGATGGTGGCTGTTGTAGCTAGAGCTTAGTTTTTGCTAATTGACAGTTTCGCTATGATTATGGTAAATGTAGTCTGCATTTTACTTCTGTGTTTCTTTACTGTGCTTTCTCATATCGGGACTGGAATTGGCCATATATATCCTGGAGAGGGTTTCTAAATAACACCTTGCAGTGTGTGCTGTACGTGAAAAGACTTGGTGATCATTTTAGTTCTCAAGTTTTTGGATGATCTTTTAGTCTATCTGTTTTTTTCTGGACCTGTTTCTTCTGCTGTCCGGGCTTTAGTAACCATAAGAAAATTTGTGAGCTTTTCAGCTCCCAAGTTTTTAAATGACGTTTTCCTTTTACAGTTCTAAGTTGAGAACCTTATTTTCTTCACTGCCATGCCGTATGTCCCTATTCAAGTTTTGATGCATATTTACATTTTGAAGTATATATGTGTTTTAACGTGTATTCATGTTTGCATGAGGTTTAACATTTGTGTGCTCTTCTCACATGTGCCAGCTGCTAATGTTTGTGCAGTGTTTTTCCTTATAGAACAATAACAGTGTCACAGTGACTTGGACAGCTGGGTGATTTTAATAGTTGGGTTCTAAAAGAACACAGTCCTGATGTCCTGCCCTTCCTACTGGAAAAGGATACAATCAAGTTGTCATATGAACAGTTGGGGCCATAAACTTTTGAAGTAAACCTGTCAACTTGAAGTAATTCAACGCAGCATATGCTGCAATAATTTTTATGTGCCATTGAATGTACTTACTTTTTTCAATTTCTGGTACCTAGGATTGAACCTAATTATTTGTTATTTGAACCCAATTACCTAATTATTTTTTCATTCAAAAGTAGTTATATCTCAATTAGATCTTATATTATTGTAACAATGTACAAGGCATAATCCAATGGATCTTGACTGGTTCTGTTGAGCATATTGTGATTTCAGTTTCGCTTATAAACACCTGTTTGCAATGATTGATGGCTTGTGCAGATGTTTCCATATTGTACTATATGATCTTTTCTCCTTGATACAAGGGTCAAAATCAGGTCTTGTTCTTTGGAAGAGTTTTATAGAAAAGCATGCACAGTGGGGAACATGATGAAATCGTCAGTAGAATCTACTGGGCCACACTTTCTTTTAAAAATTTCTGCTTTCCTTTGGTCACTGGTGACAAAAACAATTAAAACCCGCAGTGCATCCTAGTACAGTGCTTCATATGCTGCTGAATGGTAATTGTACCAGTCGGCCAGTCCTACCACAGACCGTTGCTTTTCAACATCAGCTTACATTAATTATTATTATTATTAAATTACAGTAGTTTTATATAGCGCCCCTTCAAGATTGCCTACTCAGGAGCACTCCCAGCCCAACCACGGTTAAATAACGCAGTTTTGAGGACAGTAAGAAACAGGGTGAAATGACCAGTCGGTCATTAAACTGACGTGCTAATTAAAATTTGCAACGGTTTACGTTGAATTGAGCGCGCACATTTCGCCGACCTTCATCTCAGCGACCTCAATTCGCCGCCGCGAAACACAGCGCCTACACAATTCGCCGCCATTCATTTCAGCGACTACACAATTCGCCGCCACTCATTTCAGCGCTGCTTGAAAAGGGCGTTGCTAAATACCGGGCGTTAACAACACGTGTTCTAGACTAGAAATTCATAGCCATTGCCTACTTAACATGTAACCAAGGCCTATTCAGGGGGGTGTTTTGGGTGTTTAAACACCCCCCGAAATTAAATAATGGTAAAATTAAATAATGCATTTACAAACTCCAAAGTTCCAAACCCTATAGTCAGTTGACTCGGTGGCTTGTCGGCTTGCTCAAGGACAAGCAAACACCCCCCGAAACGAAATCCTGGCTACGGTCTTGCATGTAACTGATTAACTGAACAAACGATTTAAGCTTTAACTATTTGATAACAAATTTGAATTATTTCCCCTTAAATTTAAATTTAAACTGTTTGAAAGTTTCATCATTAAAAGAGTCGCTGAAATGAATGGCGGCGAATTATGTAGTCGCTGTGTTTGATGGCGGCGAATTGTGTAGGCGCTGTGTTTCGCGGCGGCGAATTGAGGTCGCTGAGATGAAGGTCGGCGAAATGTGCGCGCTCAATTCAACGGTTACCCTTGCAACATGGCCTACGAAATCATTAGGCCTTAAGTGTTCAAACATGCAAAGCATGAACGCAGCTTGCAAAACTAGGCACTTCGCGACACTTGGTTAAGCAATATATACAGAGAACGGAGGGGAACGTTTATTCCTTAATTCTTGGAATAAGTCTTATTTTGAAAGGCGATGGTGAAACGACAAGGCCTTGAACTTCTTTAGCACTGATAAAATCCTGGCCCTCTGGTGGCTGGATATCAAAATTCTGTACAAGGCTGGCGAGAATGAGGAATACCTCTTGGCGTGCTAGCAGCTCTCCAATGCAAGAACGCTTCCCTGCAAGCAAAATCACATTACATGTTGTTTAATCTGCGCTATATAGGTCCCATTTTTTAATGTAACTCGGGCTGCACGGTAACGAGGCATTCTCATTTTGACCCAAAAATCTCTTTACATTGTTTCCTACACAATCCTTTTAAAACAATACTCAGGTGCTTTACAAAGGCAATTATTCAGATCAACAACAATTACGTTTTATCACAGAATTAACGCATCGAATTTGAGATGTTCTTGGACCTGTAATTTACTGACGATGAGCCCTGTTTGCGTAAAACACTAGAGACCTTGGTCTCATCATTGGAACCGGAAGCGCATTGGCTTGGAATAGTGATCACTGATCAACTGAGTCAAAACCACAAATTGAGACAACTTGAAACCTCCTTAGATATTGAATCATGTAGAAGTTACGGGATACAAGTTGCAGCTGGTACGATTGTACCTCGGATGGAAAGCAGAGGCTCATGAATGGCAGCAGTGAACCTAAGGTTCGTATATCATCTCAGTAACCATTATCATCATTATCCTACTCCTCATCAACATCACCAGCAGCAGCAACCGCGTCATCATCATCGTTGTCGTCATCATCAACAACATCATCAGCAGCGTGTGGCTGCCTGCAATCGGTGCGAAGTGCCCAAACATCGGAATCTTCTACTTATGAACACATCTTACATATTACGGTACCTTATCTGACCTCTCTTGTTGGGCTGAGAACAGGATGTTCATAGTAGCCTAAATTAGGCGTTAGGGCTTTGCCAATAAATGGCGATTAAGTAGAGTCATGAGAATGCCATGTTCTTCGTACATCGGCAGCGCATGAATATGGAAGAGCATGAAACTGAAACCAGCTTCGAAGGTGATCGAAGCAAGGAGACTCCGGATGTTTGGGCACTTCGCTCAGTGCGATAGAAGGCATGACCATGATATTTTCCTTTGATTTCCGGTCCCCAATGAGCTGTATGAAGCCAATCAGACGAGCAATTAAAATTGAGTCACACACATAGACCCGGATTGTAGAGACTGCAGACCTTCACCAACTTAAGTTAAGTTAGGTAGTAGACATCGATAAGCAGAGACTAAACAGACAGAGGCAAGACTAGAATGCATATTTCGTATTAAGAACAAATGAAAATTACTCGCTCACAGTCACTCAGCCAATCAGATGAGGTTGTAAATCGTATCGTATCTTATCTAGTGCTTTATAAGGCACCTCTCGCAGTATAAACTATTCAGAGGCGCCCTCAGTGCAGGATTCCCGTGGAAACAAAAACATCTAGAGCGAGCGATTAGTTGCCGACTTACCGGGGAGATTTCCGTTATGAGTTTAGATCGTGGTGGAGGGGAAAGACCATTCCAGGCAGAGGGACCTGTCACAGCCAAAGCTCGACGTTGGGCCAGAGTGGTCCTAGTACCAGGTACAAATAAATCAAGACGGCATGAGGCTGCTTGCTAGAATTTCCATGGGCATTAGATGGGACCCACATAGGCTCTAAACGGCTTCCATATGGAAATATTGGTCCCATATGAAATCCACGTGGTTATTCCGGCAGAGCTATGATCAGATCGAACGTAAAGTAATTACATTACCAAGGTTGAAAGGGATGATGTCGTCTTTTCTAATCACGTTGTTATCATTATCCAAGAATCTCTCCGGTCTGAAGTTTTCAGGGTCTCCCCAAACCTTTGGGTCCATGTGAACGCTGTAGAGATTTGACATGGCCTAAAATCATGGAAAATTTTATTGTGCAATTCGGCGAAAAAGCAGTGCTGATAAATAGTATTCACACAGAAAATACTTAAAATTTAAAGTACTATTGATTTCACTTTTTGGACCACCCTACTATCCATGTTCTGGTAAAATGCAGATTAGCTCAATCTCACATACGGAATATACTCCTTTGCCCTCAGCTGTCTTAAATGGTCAGCGTCAGCTCTTGTGTTAGTGAACATCATACACGTGAGCATATGAAGACTGCCTCTATACTGAAAAGATAAGGCATAATAATTAAACTAGTAAATGACGTCAAACACATGACTATATATATATATTGTCTCATTGAATATTAATTCTCTCGATGTAATTTCCTTGCACTTAGGCCTACTACATAACCTACAGATGTATGTATGTGCACATGTATATATTTCTGAAGAGGACCTCCTATATGCCAGGCTTTAGATACATCATGTCGCACCTGTACATAAGATATTGGCTTAACAACTACGAAGATACGCATTGCTACAGTATAGAGAGTTTAGAAATCCGAATTTCCTAGAAATTAAGATTTGTAATACTGCAGTACGTGTTTATCATGTACATACCAAACATCCACGAGGTATGAAGTATCCACAGACCTCCGTGTCTTTCATCGTTAAACGCGGAATCAGGTTAAAGGTTATGGTATGATGTCGCATAACTTCACACATCACAGCCTCCGTATATGGCAAACGTGGTTTGTCATCAATTGAGGGAAGCCTGTTACCATCGCATACCTCGTCGATTTCTTTCTGAAGACGGAAACGAATCTTAGGATGATTCGCCAATTCCAACAGCGCCCACATTAAAACAGCCTCGACGGTGTGTGCACTACTCGCGCATAGATCTCGCAAGATGTACTTGAGGTCCTCGTGACTGTAGTTGGTTCCTTCGATCTCAATAAATCGAGTCACAAAATTTCTTTCAGAAGGATTCCTCTGGTTCTTTTCTATTGCCATCTCAATTTGACCCATCAGGCGTTTGTGTGCATTGGTCAAATTTGCAATCTTCTTCCCGTAAATTGGTAGAAATCGAATGAAGGGAGCGTAGTCAATCATCGGGTCGATATTCATCATTAATTCATTTGCATCCTCAATTAACTCACTACGATTAATGCCAGTCTGAGATTCACTGCCGAAAAGAATAGTCATAACCACATTTGAGGTGGCATACGAAAGGGCGAACTTCGGATCGAACGGGGAACTGTTTTGCTTCCGTATTTCGGTTATCAAGCTTTCTATTTCTTGCGAAATTCTAGCATCCATCTCTTGATTGATTCCAAATCCAAATTCCTTCAAGATGGACAGCGTAAGCTTGCGGAAGTGTTTGGAAGTGTCGTTATAATGCGCGAGACCGATACCTGGATAAAGAATTTTACACAAAATGTCATCGAGGCTTCACGTAGTCCTCCTTCACTTTTTCACTGACGCTCGGGATGAGTGTAATCGCATAATCTGCCTTTTATTCGGCAACTAGTGTTTTTCTTGTCCCTTTAGGCGCCCCACAAATCAGTTTCAGGTATTAGCTTCTCAATCTTTTACCACAGAACATCGGCAGAGGTATGAAGAGCTTCTTCACGCTGTCCAATTTTTACATAAAGATTTCAAATTTGGTGTGCATAATCAATTCTGTTTGGAATGATGTTCCAAAAGATCTCGGCCAGTTTGCTCATTCTCCTATCTCGCCTGTTGATTTCACCTCTCCTCCGCTTGCATTCTCCTCCGCTGGTTTACACTGACAACTGAAAACCGAACTCTTCCTGATTCCAATTCTGCGCCACCACACAACCCCGGACTCTCACCTGGCACCGGCACGAACAAGGCAGCCAGACTATTGCGGACTTGATTTGATACAGCGCCGGTGAATAAGCTGGTCTCCCTGACGTGGCTTCTGTGTGGCGCTGAGAAATTTCGTAGATTTACATTGACATTTACATTCCAAAAGGATATACGTGTGCGGCCGTAATCTTACTAACAAAATGAAGCGATATAACTTTTGCAATAATTATTGTAATCGTAATCGAAGTTTTAAAACGCCACTCAACGATTTAGAGGCTCTCCTGACCAAGTCAGAGCTATCACTGACAAATAAAACGGATGCATCTGAATGACGATTTGATGATTTGGGTTTGATGATGGAAATGCAGGTGGCAGGGTTGAGCAGAAAGACGAAGAGATTTGTCATAATCTTACACTGGGCCGGAACTCAGGGAACCTAAGATGTCACACTTATCTTGGCGGTAGTTCCGGGGAGACGAAATGTGGAGATACTATGGTAACAACTAACAAGGCGCGCAAAAATTGAACGACTGTTGCCGGTAGAGGACCAAAACCTGTTCTCAGAAAAGGTCAACCTCAAGGACATTGCCACCCGGCGAACATGCAAGTGGCATAGTCGTACCCTAAGACAGACTTAGGCCGTTAGTATTGCCTGTCGTAAGGGAACCGGCAATCTTAAAACCTCCTTGACGGGAAGGGTCAACCTAGGCTGACATATAGTGTTGCTGAAGGTTTGATGCTGAAAGTAAAATGGGCAGTGATGTGGCCGTCTTCAATCGTGAAATTTTGTGGGATCAACTCCCGTTTCGCGAGATTATGTCCGGACCTCCATCGATATATAACAGAAATACTTCTGCTATCACGTCTGACACAAACTATCAGACTTTATTGTGTCTGTAGGAGTCTTTATTATCATTCTTTCGAATGTCTCGTTACAGATACAGTTTCACTAGCAGATCATAATTCAATTACACAAACGATGATATTGCGACAACCACCAATACTACTATTCTAACTCCTAAGAAGAATGACTACAGTGTCTGCTTATCACTAGTCATGTCAGCTAATACAGATTGCGCAGTCTAAG
Organism: Allolobophora icterica; assembly: GCA_963556255.1. NCBI lineage: Eukaryota > Metazoa > Annelida > Clitellata > Crassiclitellata > Lumbricidae > Allolobophora > Allolobophora icterica. The sequence continues at coordinate 7,426,887 of OY744608.1, forward strand.
CTTCATTCTGCCTCGACCGACCGTTGACCGCTGACTCTTCTGGCCGACCTCCAGACTGACTCTTTCTGACTGCCCCTCTTGCTGACTGACTTACATATCTAAGTTATTCTGAGGTCCATGGTAAAGGTACATCTTGATTGGTTCGTCCCCTGTAGGCCCGTACCTTAGATCCCTTAGATTGGCGTTATAAGTCTACCGGCAAGGTTGTCCTTAGTTAAATCTACATAATTATTCTTGGCCAATGGAAGACTCATCCTGCGTGGGTGGTTCATCTTCCCAGAAGCTTCCAGAGAATGTGCACATGTTGAATCATCTATCTTCTTGACTAGAAGTTGGACTGGTGGATGCAGTTAATCTTAATCTAGAGATGTCATCACAACATGCTATTTCTATCCCTGTAGGAGCCTCGATGTCCAGACACTTATCCGTACTTGTCAGTGTTAACTACTAAAGAAGATTATTATTATAATTACTTTACATACGTAAATGTAACTCTGTTATAGATACAGTACGAATTTTGGCATTTAAACCGACCTCTCCTATCGGGATTGACAATGTTGACTTCAGTCCAGATGTCCGGTCTATCAGCGAAGGCGTCCGAATGTTTCAGCATTGCATTTTCAATGGCCTCCTTTCCATTGAGAGAAATAGCTAACCTTTACAACAAAATTAACGCTCCATTGTGTTATATAAACAATGTATGTTTAAGCATCAAACCTTGTTTTACACAGTTCACAGTACCTACTCACCTAACCGAAGTTGCTATTGTAATGCTTCTATATCTCTTCTCCCTCAATGACTGATCGAATGATAAAGAAGGTTATCGAAGGCACAGTTCCAAATCACGAGCTCAAGGCAGGCAGAGAGCTGCCTCGATAGTCTCTAAATCAATCTACGACTTAATGTAATCAGTCCATGTCATTTAAGGTCTTCCTTGAGCTCATGATCTCGAACTGTGCTTTCGATGATCTCCTTCACCAGGCAATCTCCAATCTTCCGCAGCACATGCTACGAAAAACTGATTGTGATATGACTATACTACACTACTTGAAGTGATGCAAAATTGCAGTAGGTTACAGGTCTATACCTTCCAGCCGCGTAGAAGCGAATAACGGGACCCAGTTCTTCTGCCTTGCGCATGAAAAAGATGTGCAACGCTTTCAAGCTCCCGGTGAAAAACGGGATCGATCCAAGCAGCGGTAAAGCTGGAATTGATGGTGGATATCGTTTTCCAGCGCCTTTATTACCATTTCTTCTCAAGAAGAGCATAAGTATGAAGATTACGAACACTGCCACAAGAACTGCACTGGAGACAAACATCTGCAAGATATTAAGACATATTTGAAAACTCGGAAACATATTTCGTTTTGTAGACCCTAGTAGTCACAATACGATATCTCTAATATAGTTTCCCAAATCTGCGTGTCCTACGATAAACGCTGTGGAATGTATGGAATGTGCCTCATGGCCTGTCCTCCCTCCATACAACCCTCCCTCCCTTCCTCTCTCATTATTGCACACGATCTGACGGGAGGTTGAGGGGGAAGAGGAACAAATACTGATCTCCTTCACTCCTTCAAAGTCAAAATTAACTCTTAGCAACAAATTATTCTCTGTTAACGATTGTACTGTGTGTCACCTGGTTTTTTCACTACAACGAAAGGAAATAAACTGACGTTAACATGCGTTTGCACCACTATCATCATTCAATGCACCACGAGAAATTAATGCATACCTTTTTTCTTATTCTTACGCGTAGTAGTTGAAGTTCGAGCAAAGTTGTTTACTGCAATCTCAGACAAAAACTTAACTCATTGAAATGGATGGCTAGGCCCTACAGTTTAAACATTTGTACAGGCCTATTCCTTAAACCTGCAACGGTGCCCGTATTCACTTTCAAATCAGGCAAATATTTAGGCTACTACACGTGGATGTCGGGCGGGTGTGTGTGTGTGTGTGTATGTGTGTATGTGTGTGTGTGTGTGTGTGTGTGTGTGTGTGTGTGTGTGTGTGTGTGTGTGTGTGTGTGTGTGTGTGTGTGTGTGTGTGTGTGTGTGTGTGTGTGTGTGTGTGTGTGTGTGTGTGTGTGTGTGTGTGTGTGTGTGTGTGTGTGTGTGTGTGTGTGTGTGTGTGTGTGTGTGTGTGTGTGTGTGTGTGTGTGTGTGTGTGTGTGTGTGTTTGTGGTAAACATTTGACAGACGCTCATTTAACCTATTTCGCCGTGACTCGTGCGAAGTCGTTGTGATAAATTGGGCCCTCGATCCTTTGATCTCATGTGGACCAAGAGAACAGGTCAAAGCTTGTTGTCACCTAAGGAGAAACAGAAATGGGGCCAGTGCCCATAAACATTTTGACTTTCTTGACTTGCACTTGAAGTTCCAAGCCCTCCATCGTCGTGGTAGAGAGAGTTAAATGACTGTTTTGTGTCCGAGTGAATTAGCCTACAATACGAAATGTACCAAAATATTTTCTATCGACGGCGGCGACCTTTTGTGCTGTAACATGTTGTTAAACTGTCGCGGCATCACAGGTCGTTGACGTCGATAGGAAAATATGTTGTTAAAGATGTAGTTGTAGATTGTAGTTGTATGTTGTTAAAGATGTAGTTGTAGATTGGACTAAATTACTGTAGCCTATGTTATTTCGTCAAACTGAAACCCATGTACATTGTACAGTTGTGGGCAAAAGTTTGCAATCATTTGCTGATTTTTGCATTTCTTTGATTGATTGTTCTGTATTATGGTAAATAGTGTACCAGTAGACCTAAATAAATGCACGTAAAATAGGGGCCTAGGTGTTTTATTATTGTTTGGTTACCATTCTGTAACATTGTTTCTTTGAATTAACATGACAACAATTTTACCACGTTGTGGATATTTCGATATGAAAAAAGTCAAAAGCAGGCATGTCACCGTCGCTCACCGCACCGTTCTTCTTCTGTGTAGGCTATAGCATAGCCTATAGTAGGCCCTATGCATATGCATGCAATGTGTTGACATCTAATAGCGAACTTGTGTGCCCTACTGTACGATCGTAAGCCTCCTCTATCATGTAGTGGCCTTTTAAAAGACCGATTTCATGTGTAATGATGGATCAGTATTTTATGGGCCAGTCATTGCTTCTCACCACTTATCTCCAATGCCGACACGGCATTGAGTGGACCAGCCTGACGAGGAGGTTGTGGGTGACGACACAGTTCCAGGCGGCGATGAGTGACTCGATCAGCTCGTGCTTGGTGGTTGGATGTCTCTAACGTATCTCCAAGGCTGCGTTATGCCGGAGATTTTCAATCGGATTCTGATTTAGTTTCAGATGTTCATCCATGTTATGATATTAAAATGAAAGACTCTTAAGTCTGCTTGCACTTAGCGACTATTACTATCCTTTTACAGTCTCCTTAAGACATTTCTTTTTGACTGGGCCTGGGTCGGTAGTGCCTCTGAATAGATTCCTTGAAGGGGCGCTATATAAATGTTTTAGATAGATAGCTAGATCGCTAGATAGATAGATGATAGATAGATAGATAGATAGATGATAGATAGATAGATAGATAGATAGATAGATAGATAGATAGATAGATAGATAGATAGATAGATAGATAGATAGATAGATAGATAGATAGATAGATAGATAGATAGATAGATAGAGATAGATAGATAGATAGATAGATAGATAGATAGATAGATAGATAGATAGATAGATAGATAGATAGATAGATAGATAGATAGATAGATAGATAGATAGATAGATAGATTACTGAAAATTAAAACTTGCACTAGAATAAAATTCACGTGCTCTGTTTTTCTTTCAAAACAATGTCTTAAAGAATGTTACGTTACATCATTGTCTGGTTATACCAAAATTCGATTCTTTGCAATGAAGTCTCTATATGGCCAATGAGCATCGGGAAATGCCCTGGTCTAAATCCATCACGGAGAAAGCCCGGCAGAACGTACAGGAAGTGAATGGATAGCCTTCAGCAATTCTGACTCTGTAACCAACAAGGGTCTACTCTCTGGAGGGTACGGTATGCAAGCCTACTTCACAGGGCAGGGATACGGTGGTTGCCTTTCACGCAAGATCTTAAGTATCTTAAGTCTGCTTGCACTCGGCATCACCGCCTGACTCGGCTCGCACAAACTTCGGACAGGGGGTCGTGTTTCCATCTTAAGTTTGGACTCATCGCCGAAAGAAAAGCACCAGCGTGATGTCGAGACTTGCCGTGGATTTAATCGAATGTTCTTGAGTCCCTCTGAACTGTTGATCAAACAATTTGGACCATGCGCTTTGGATCATAGACTATGAGTCATACTTTGGGTCATACAACTATGCCTCAAATAGGCTCTTGATAGCATTCGTTGGTTTGATATACAGGCTGCCAATTTGCTGGTTGCAGAGTACACCAATGCTCTCCAGTATTCGCCAACTTCAGGTTCTCTATATATGTCCTCAAGTACCACAATCAGACCAGCGAGGTGAACTGGATACTTTTTTGGGTGCCTCGATCTTGGCAGTGTGGATAGGGAATAAGACGGTGAGCTCGGAAATTCAACACAGATGGGACAGTCACAACAATAGAAAATTTTCTTACAACTGTATGACCAAATTCTTCACGATAGTTCAAACAATTTCTAGTAAAATGGTCGCGAATCTCTGAAGTAATTCTAAAATATCTAAGAGACGCTGAATTTTTACTGGCGCCAACATCGGAAACCCGGGTTTCTAAAAAGCTCTCGGGTTTACACTCCCTAATGTACGTGCATACATGCATGCATGTATTTATATATACATCAACACATACATACACGTCCTATGACATAATATTCTTATTTCCAGTAGGCCTAGATGAACAAACTCGTGTGCAGTTTTCTTCTCCAGCCAAGTTTGACAATGCCCAGGTCATCAAAGACCTGTTTGGCCAACTATTACGAACATCTCGCTTCTGCAGCATTAATAGGGCCTAGGTGATTTAGACAATGGAGGTAATTGCAAGTCCACTTGATGCCACAATAGGAAGAATGAAGATATATTTATTCATAAAACAGGTTAACAAGCACAGATCTTGGCAGAACATAAAAAACTCGTGCGATTGCGCCAAGGGTATTGAGATTTTTTGTATTAAATCGAGATATATGTGTGCTTTCCATTTCAAGTGCGCATTGATCCAAATTCCTAGAATTCTTTGGAAATGCTTTAATTTAATTACTTAGTTACTCTATCGTTAAATTTATGTTATTAAGTAAGTATGGAAGAATTACGATGTGATCCGAATATCGTTAGTTTTATCCAGAAAAATTTTTTCTTTTATAAACCGAGAACAAGTCACAAACTGTCTAAAATTTCGATTAATTTTTTAGTTAGAACAGATGCAAACACGTTGAGTATTGTCGTCAGTTCGGACAATAAATGTGAAGTATGTCCTATGCATTAGAAATATCATTAATACATTATAGCATAGATGTTAAAAACGTTTTTTTCGTTTTTTATTTTTTTCCAGAAAACGTCGTTTTTTTCGTTTTTTATTTTTCTTGTCGTTTTTTTCCGTTTTTTATGTAACTTTATTTATTGATTTATTTACTGTCTGTTAATGTTTTTCAGTTTCTGTTTAATTTTTTGTCTGATGTCCCTTACGTTGTCTCCGTACTTTCAAGGATTCAGCTAATTTACCTCACTATTTACGTCATCATTTTGAGAAATAAATACTTTATGAAAGAGTACAGTACCAGAAATACAATTTTATAAAGTTATTTCTAAGTTATCTAAAATACCAAAAGAAAAGGGTGCGGAATGGATTCACGTTACTTTGATACACGAGAAAGACAAAAACTCAGCATTGGTTTAATTGAAATGTATAAATTTACTGTGAGAAAGTTTACACTATATAATCAATACCTACAAAGTTTAGTTTTTAATTGTGTCAGTTTAGTCAGCATGAACTTATGTGGACATATGTTTACAATTAAAATTTGAAAAAATTTCAATATTTTTAATTTCTCAATTTCTTATTAGAAGTAATAAGAAATAAATGATGTTATTTAGTGTTTACTAATAAAGTTGTGTTATTTGATGATTAAATTCTGTAAACAAGGTTTTTAATTTTAAATTGCAGTAGGGCCTACAAGATGCGAGAAAGTCAAATTATTTTCTTTTGTCGTTTTTTTCCCGTTTTTTTCCGTTTTTTATTTTTTAGAAAAAAACGACGTTTTTTTCCGTTTTTTATTTTGTTTCTATCGTTTTTAACAACTATGCATTATAGGAACACCAGGAGCCAAAACTAATGTCAAAATCCCTCGGAACACGACAACGATCTGAATACGAATTTGAAAGGTAACCATTTTACATAACACCATATTCTCTGTATATTAAGTAGGCCTGATCACTAATTTATTTAATATTAATTCCACTTATTCTATTATCATCTAAGTAATTGTCTTGTAATTTTGTTAGTTCCATTACCAATAGGCCTACTTAAAAAAATCTAAACTAAAATGTTTCCGTAATGTTTGAAATGAAAGGATTAATTAACGCTTGGCTACTATGAATTTTTTATGGTATTACATACAATTATTTGTAAACCACTAGCTCATAGCTTCTTCCTAGCAACTATGAAATAATTATGCCTTCAGTGTTCAAACATGTAAAGCATGACGCAGCTTTCAAGACTCAGCACTTGGCGGCACTTTGTAGAGCAATCTGCAGAGAACGGAGGTGCAAATTTATTGCTTAATTCTTGGAATAAGTCTTATTTTGAAAGGCGATGGTGAAACGATAAGACCTTGAACTTCTTTAGCACTGATAAAATCCTGGCCCTCTGGTGGCTGGATATCAAAATTCTGGACAAGACTGGCGATAAATAGAAATATCTCTTGGCGTGCTAGTACCTCTCCAATACAGGAACGATTTCCTGTAAGAAAAATAAAACTCAGAATAGTCATTCAAGATCTTTACAACTTTAGGCTATGCCTCATTTTTATTCATTGTGTTTCACTGGTGTATGGCAGCGGAGACTATCCAATGGCGCCTTTATCCTCATATGCGACCAGCTGGGGTCCTCAAGTACCCAGTAGCATGTTAATTAGCTCCAGTAGTTTGGGCTACTGGTACTTAAGAGTTGGCGATTTTTCAGTTTGTTAGTTGGACACCGCTCAGCAATTTTACGTAGACACTTTTGCTGAACTTGATAGATAACTTTTTAAATACAATGTACGTTTTGGGGTCCCAAAGGACCCCACATAGTTTCCACGGCATAACTGTTGTCAGTGTGAGTTTTAATCCAAACAAACATTGGCGAACTCCATAAATTATCCTAGTGTCTTTTCTGCGAGATAAGAGAATGGCAGGTAGTAGGCCTACAGCCCTACACGTTTAGTCAGATAGGGCACAAGGGAGGCACTAAAATACTGGAAGAGGACGATAGCGCGAGCATTGATGATGATTCTGCCACGGATTATGAAGATCGCTTTTTTTTACAAAGAATCAGAACAATGATGATGCTGAATCTGCAGAGTATGAGGAATCCAGAGTTTATAATTGTTGCTGTATGCAGTCTATTGGACTTGAATACTTACACAGAATTAACGTAGTTTCTGAAACTTTTGTAGTTTACAAATAAACCATGCACGTTTTTCGCAAACGGCATGCAGTGATATCAGTTATCAAGGCTGTTTTTGCGATACTGAATAATAATAATATTGTAATAATGACCAACAAATGCTTTAGCTCAGTTGTGTATACATAATTACAGCATATTCTCCATTCGTTTTAATCAAGTTTATCGTCTCAATAAGAAACGAGGCTGTAGAATGAGTCGAGCAAGAATTAGACTGTAGCTTTATTATTAATTTAATGAGGTCCCATGGGACCCCAACCCCAGGCGGTCATTACCGTGTGCGATATAAGTTGGTCGCATGAGGGTTAAGGCCTATCGGTGTTCTGAACTGTTTTTACACAATCTTTTAAAAAGGTATTTGGCTTCTTTACCTTTACAAAATGATTTTGTTTAGGAATTGTTACAAACTTTAATTGCTGTCTTAGATGAAAAGGTACTGATGACAGAACTGTATTAAAATGTTTCAACCTTCAAAGGTCCTCTGAAAAATTAGATCGAGCCGTGAACGGATATTAGTCCAACTTCCTGAAGCACCTTCCACTGTTTTTCTAAGAGGATCCAGAGAGAGAAAGGTCTCCTATCATGATATCAATCGACTGATCTCCCTCCTCCAACAAGGCTAAAAGTAACTTTTCGCCGATGATGGGGTGATTCAAACGCAATTAAATTTGTAGTAAGTAGTAAATGTGAAATTTTGTTTCCATTGCAGTCATTGAAATTATACTGAGACGAGGGTTTTAACATTAGGAAATTTACGTAGAGCACGAGCCAATGAAGAGGTCAGATGTAAAGCAAAGTTTAAATGTAACCTACCGAGGAGAAATGGGATGATATCTTTCCTTCTAATCACGTTGTTATCCTTATCCAAGAATCTCTCAGGTCTGAAGGTCTCCGGGTCTCCCCAGACCTTTGGGTCCATGTGAACGCTGTAGAGATTTGAAATGGCCTAAAATAACGAAAAACATTTTATGCAAATAAGCGATAAACCAGAGTTCATATATTATAGTATACGTATTGCACATAAATGAAATTTAAAGTTGTACTCGGACATGCAATTGTAATGGCTCATTCTCTGCACACCTACCGAACCATTACTCATGAGCTGTAAGATGTTTGGCCATGTACTTCTGAATAGAATCGTTTACTTCCCATAGTTCTTAAATTTTTGCACTGACTCGTTGTAGAGCAGAGATATACTTCAAAATCGTTGCAGTTGCCTAGAACACACTGCATTCAGATCAACCGCAGTACCTTCAAAAAATATGTTTACACTCATATCAATAATAATTGTTCAATAAGGTCCTCGTAATCGTAATCTCCAGACTTCTAAAGCGCTACTCGAAAGCAAAGCGCGGTCAAAAGCCTATTCACGAGCGCTGCGTCAAGTCATAGAGGTTTTCCACAGAGTAGTCCAAAGGAGATCTGAGTCATGTTCCAGGGGTCCAAGGAGGAAGCAGAGGTAGCTGTTAAGGTGGGCGTCGTTCAGGGCGAGAAAAATTGCAAGACGGAGGATCAGGTGAGTCAGGGTAGGAGTTCATGAGAAGGTGAAACGTCAGTTTTGAGTGGAAAGGCCGTAGGATGATAGTTAGAAGAGCCTGAGGAGGATGATATATAGGGCGGGTTGCAATGATGATGGGGGAACCACGAAAGCGGACCATGGTGGGAGTAGATCGATCCAGAGGCACGATGCTGGGTTGGATATGGCTCGGGTGACCGGGGGTCGAGAATGACTGAGATATAAGGATGATCGGATGGAGGAGTTTCATGGATGGTTAAGTTATCACGGAGATACTCGAGCGGGACTATTGTAGGGAGTTGTAGTTAAATTATGGTACTTTGAAGTGGATTCGCTCTGACAGTTTTAGCCAAACAAGTGATCTGAGGATGGGAGTGATATGATGATGTTTGGGCAATCTTTTGACAACTCCGGCTAGTGAGTTTTGGATGAGTGCCACACCCGATGGATAATAGAAGGGCTTTTCTCTAGCTGGGCCAAGGTCAAAAGTAGTCAACCTCATCATCCCTATTCTACCTCTATGTTTATTAGACTGACCTTGAGTTGACCGATGTACGAATCTGTTTTGGAATACCATCGATTTATGCCTAGTGCACCAATACAATGGGGCTATGGCAGTTGGCGCTATAGGAATTCGAAGATTAGATTAGATCAAATTATCTATGAAGTCCTTAACTGAAAGGCGACTTAATTAAAGACCATCTGTATGAAACGTATCAAACGCTACAGGGAAACTTCATTGGGAGAAAAAGCTAAATGAGAAAAACGAACTTCTGCACATGTCTCCATAAAAGCTACATAAGGATTGGTGGAATCTATACTGGATATCCTCCACGTGAACTGATAACGCATCAACGGCAATCCAACAACACGGCGTCTGAGCGTCTCCAAACAAGTTTGGATAAGAAACCGTTGACCTACGAAGTATCGCCTTCTCAAATAGAAACTTTTTGCAATTCGAATATCTTAAAAGTTAAATATTTGCAACATTACAGTGTTTATCATGTAGCCTACATACCAAACATCCACGAGGTATGAAGTATCCACAGATCTCCGTGTCTTTCATCGTTAAGCGCGGAACTGGACTGTAGGTTATTGTATGACGTCGCATCGTTTCGAACATCACAGCCTCCGTATATGGCAAACGTGGTTTGTCATCAATCGAGGGAAGTCTGTTATCCGTACAAACTTCGTCGATTTCTCTCTGAAGACGGGACCGAACCTTTGGATGATTGGCTAATTCCCGGAGCGCCCATAATAATATAGTCTCGACGGTATCTGCGCTGCCCATGCACAGATCTCGCAAGATGTACTTGAGGTCCTGGTGACTGTAACTGGGTCCTTCGATTTCAATAAATCGAGTCACAAAATTTTGTTCAGAAGAATTTTTCTTGTTTTGCTCTATCGCCTTCTCAAATTTATCCATCAGTCGATCCTGTGCACTGGTCAAATTTGCAATCTTCTTCCGGAAAGTTGGAAGAAATCGAATGAATGGAGCGTAGTCAACTCTCGGGTCGATATTCTCAATAAATGCATTTGAATCCTTAATTAACTCACTACGATTGATACCAGCCTGAGGTTCACTGCCGAAAAGAATATTCATAACCACATTTGAGGTGGCATACAGCAGTGCGGACTTCGGATCGAATGGGGAACCGTGTTGCTTCCGAATTTCCGTCATCAACCCTTCTATCTCTTTTGAAATTCTAAAATCCATTTCTAGATTGATTCCAAATCCAAATTCTTTCAAGATTGAAAGCGTAAGCTTGTGGTAGTGTTTGAAAGTCTCGTTATAATGCATGAAGGCAATACCTGTGTAAAAATTGTTAACAAGCTGTCATCGCACCTTTACATACGCGGTAGTCCTTCAATGTTTTACTAACGCACAGGTTGTTGGTATCTGTTTTGTTTCGGCAGATTGTGTATGTTTTGTATCTCTCTTTTCGCACAAATAAATCAATTCAAGCGCTAAGTTCTTTGTATTGGTTATGTCAGGTAATGCAAGTCACCTATTTTTTCGGAGCTCCTCAAAAGTTACTTTAGGGAGACCAGCTAAACATCGGCGCTATGTCAAATCAAGTCCTCAAGAGCGACATTATTTGTGCGGTGTCGGTACAGAATATAATGTGTGCGGTTATGCCGATAAGACAAAATGGGCTATGGGGAACTGCTCACTTCAAGTGATGGTGGTCATGGGATGGTGGACATTGGTGGTGGAGCAAATCCAGGATATTATATCCTAAAAGTTTTTGTCCAGATGTGTCGGCGTAGGGCTAAAGAGATTCTTTTCGCACACCACTTTCGACCTACAGATTTCAAGTTTAGTATGAGAAAAAGTTTATGTTTGACTGAAAAACTTGCAAGACTAAGTGACATCTTAATGCCTTGGATGAAAGTAATGGACTGTAGTCTTGAGTAAAAATCACTTATTGGGAGGGAGTGGTATGTGCTCGAAGTGATACTCATTCTGACAGTTACAAAATCGTGTTAACGCTTCTGCCTAAGTCTCTCTACTCCACAGTGGAATGAAACATTACTAGGACTCTTCTAGGATCAAGTACGTCAGCATAGAGGTTAGATGCATGCCCCTTGTAAAAAAAAAGTGGGAGACAGAGGCGCACTCCATTTTGACCGTAGTGATGGCAAATAAACTGGCTGTTGTGTGCCGATTTCAATTGACTTTCGACAGCAACCAATGAGTTGTCAGCTTTTTCTGCTCTGTCGCCATCTTAGGTGATGAGATTTCGGATGAGCTTGCCTTACACTGTTGACTTCCCTGATTAGTTTCGTAGTGCATGACAAACAATCTCCAAGTTTATTGACTCTTTATTGTACGAAACTAAAAGCTTTAGGAAACAGCTTCGCTGCTCAAAACTTGATTCTGCCTCCTCTTCGCTGGATGTCTTGTCGGTGGCTGACCTGTTTGACCTTTACTCCACCACCATGAACGAAATACTGGACAGATTACTACATCAGCGGAAGGTCAAAATGCGCATGCTACCCCTTGCTGTGTGGTTTGACAGCGAGTGCCGCCAGTATCGTCGACGTACACGCTGTCTTGAAAGACGCTACCGTCGCTCAAAAGATCCGGCCGACCACCTGACGTGGGTGACCCAACTCCGATCGCTCCATCGTCTCTATCACCGCAACGAGGCTGGGTTTTGGGAGAGATTCGTCGCTCGAGATGAAAAAAACCCAAAACGTCTATGGTCTTCCATCTCGGGACTCCTGGGCCGAGCCTACCGTTCGTCTTCCTCTCCGGCGTGTTCGGCCGATGATTTCATAAGAATGATGATTGAGAAGATTGCGGGCTTACGTGCTTCAACCGCTGACTCGCCTCCACCTCAATTCACACGCACGTACTTCAAGTTTGATGACTTGTGTCTCATCCTTGAGGCTGATCTACGACGTGTTCTCAGCTCTTCAAACCAGAAATCTTGTGAACTGGACCCGCTTGCTCCGTTTATTCTTACTAATGTTTTGGATGATATTGTACTATTTTTGATATATTTGTTCAGTAGGTCTCTAGCAGAGGGCAATCTGCCTCCATCTCAGAAGCGGGCTATTGTCTTCCCTACGCTGAAAAAACCTAATCTTGACTCACAACTATGTTCTAACTATCGTCCTATTTCTAACCTTTCTTTTCTCTCTAAAACTCTTGAGAGACTTGTCTCACTTCAACTTCTGCCCTATCTCGAACAGTCTGGACTCCTCCCTTCTAGCCAATCAGGATTTAGAGGTCACCATTCTACGGAAACTGCCCTCCTGTCCCTTCTCTCGGATATTTATACTGCAATTGACAGGTTTCACTTGACGCTTCTAGTACTCTTTGATGTTTCCTCGGCCTTCGACATGGTTGACCATGAAATCCTACTTCGGGGTCTTGAACTGTCTTGTGGTCTCAGTGGTCTCCCTCTTCTTTGGTTCAAATCTTACCTCTCTGACCGTTCTCAGAGGATTGTCCTTGATGACTCCAGAACTGCCTGGGTTAGGGTTGAGTATGGTGTCCCGCAGGGTTCTGTCCTTGGCCCCATTCTGTACTTACTCTTACATGCTGACATTCATTCTATATTTACTAAACACCTTACCTCTGGTCACCTCTATGCAGATGACGTTCAGATCTTTGTCCAAGGCTCATCCTCTCAGCAGATCTCCCTTGTTGGATCCATTGATTCCCTGTCACATGATCTCCACTCTTGGATGTCATCAAATCGACTTAACCTTAACTCTTCTAAGACCCAACTGATCTGGTTTGGCACGAAGCAGCAACTTTCTAAACTTGATATCCCACTTCTGTCGTCAATATACCCTGCTTTTTCATTTTCATCCAGTGTTCGGGATTTGGGTGTCACCCTTGATAGTACCCTCTCGTTTTCTGAACACCTCTCCCACCTGACACGTTCCTGTTTCTATCACCTGAGGCGTTTGAGGGCTGTAAGAAGATCAGTTTCTCCTTCAGTGTTTACTACTATGGTCCATGCCTTCATTTGCTGCCGCATTGACTATTGCAATTCATTGTTTGCTGGGCTCCCTAAAGCTCGCCTTTCATCTCTGCAGTCTGTTCTGAACGCGGCTGCCAGGCTCATTGCCCGTTTTCCTCGCTTCTCTCACATAACTACCTTTATGACTGATGTACTTCACTGGCTTCCTGTTGCTTCCCGCATCCAATACAAGGTCCTTCTCCTGGTCTCTAGGACTCAACTGGGTAAAGCTCCTAAATACCTCTGTGACCTAATGCGTAAACCTCTATCTGCTCTCTCTTCCCGCCCTCTTCGGTGTGCTGACCGCCTTGATCTACTTGTCCCTCGCGCAAGGACTTCGATGGCTCAGCTTCGTGCTTTTGCCATCATTGGCCCTTCCTTATGGAATGACCTGCCACCCTCTCTCCGTAGCAAGATATTGCTTGGGATCTCGCCCTCTTCTCTCCGCTGCCTAAAGACCTTTCTTTTCCCTCGGGGCTGACACGCTGGGAGCGCCTCTGAATAGTCTATACCGGTACTGTGAGAGGCGCTTTATAAATAATCATATAAGATAAGATAAGATGAGCTTCAAAGTCGTTGCACCAAATCTAGCAGGGTGTCAGCTAACTCATACAATTAACGAAGTTCATACACATCTTTCTTATACAGACTTAACCTGTCACTGACCTCACTAATGTTCGAATATGTTTCGCTCCACTCTCTCTTCTAATGCTAAACGCCTAATACGCCCCCACTCTCTAGCCACCTCTGCGCATGCGTGGAAATCTCCACAGATACAATTCCCGGTTGCCCTCATGCACCGCGCGCCAGCTCACACTTGTACTTCAATTGGAATATTGTTTAAATAATAAATGGAAAGAAGGGCAAGTTTTAGATGCGAGCAAAGCATAAACAGCTACTCAATAACACGTGAATAGCTGTTTATGTTTTTTTCTATTCTCTGGACTTCATTCCGAAAAGCCTCTGTTTTGGATTGTCTTGAGTATCATCTCCTGGTGTTTTTCTCTGTCTTGGCACTCCACGTTAATCATTAATTAATTTGTAACTTTCGGTGTCTAATGCACAAGGTGTCAATCGACCTCGCACTGAAACCAAACCGTAATCAGGTCAATATGGTGGATAAGCATTCGCTAAAGGTAAATGTTAAGCCGAGAATGAAATGATATAAACGACTAAGTTGAATCAACAGACACAGAAATAGAGTTCCAAAATCTAGGTCAATGAACAAAAAAGCTCGTTCACCAAGAATAATCTTAGTCTTATGTATGACCAGATAAAGATGATCAGAGGATAATCAGACGATCTCGTTCAATAAGAAACTTAATGATGGGGCTTAAGTCTGATGACTCAAGCTGGGGTTAAATACTGTGGCTAGCCGGCATTGACTATTAATTTTGTGAACTATGAACCACAATTTAAAACAAATCGTTGTGTTGAATCAGCAGCAAATGCATTTTTAAAGAGCGAAGGTAACATGTTCGTTGTTAGACGTACTAGTTAATTGTAGCCATAGTCCAAGAGTTCTGAAATTTTTGGAGTTTAGTTCAGTATATGATTGTCTGTCTTGGTACTACATGCGTTCTTGCTTTGGTACAAGCGTTATTGCCTTGGTACATGCGTTCTTGCCTAGGGACAAGCGTTCTAGGTCTTGTTCTGAAATTTGCATACAACAGTCGTGCATGCAAAACTGATTGAATAGACCACGATAATCCGCGAAAGGCAAAATTCAGAAGATATTCTGACATTTTAAAAGGGTCGTCTAAGTTTCACTGACTATAAACTGTCAAAATATTTGGCAATGTAGAAAACGACCTAAAGCCGTCACCTGGCATTCTAGGTGGACTTTATAGTGACTGTTACCAATAAAGTATATATTTACTTACTTAATATTCCAAACTGTAAAGTCACACTAGAGAGACGTATTTTCTACATAATTATATTCCTACCAAGCATGCAGTATAGTTCTACACGTCAATCATCTAGACCAGCGTTTCCCAAAGTGGGTTCCGCGGAACCCAAGGGTTCCGCCGGGTGAACACAAGGGTTCCGCGAAATATTGTAATTTAAAAGAATTTTTATTGAGAAATTTCATTGGAATAAAACATTGAACAGTTTGAAAGCAGTTTTAAAAAAATACACAAAAGTTTTATAAAAGTTTAAAACTGCCGTCAGTCGTCTCTTTTGTATGTTGCCCCCATTGAGCGATTATCCGGACTTTCGATGCCTTTAGCTATCCAGTAATTATATAGAATTATAGATTTTAGAGGTCACTGCAGGGACCTATGTAGGTCAGAGCTGTAAGTCTGAATAGGGACTTAGCCATCTTTGTTATCGTTACCTCGACGAAACGAATCCGAAAATGATTTAGCGCAAAACTTTTATGAAAGTACAGCTGAGTCTGATAATCGTACAACAGTATTGGCAATTAATTTGTTTAATTTGCTGGTATAAAAATCTGACCTAGAGCGTTGGCTCAAGGAAAGAAATTTAAGGATTCTGGGCTTATGTTGAAACTAGTAATATATATGGACTGTTTTCCATCCTCACATGAGTTTTTAGTTGAAAAGGATTGTGTTCTCAACCAAAACATTCGTTCAAAACTTGCAGGTCATATTCACGAGCCGGAAGCGAACTTGGTTAAATACTTTCCTCCCATGAAGGGTGATATTAATTGGACTCGAAACCCATTCAAAGTAGCCGAAAACCAGCAAACTTTTCTAAAAAAGAATATGAACTTCTTATTGAAACAACGTCTGACTCGCAATAGGCTATGAAGCAGACTTGCACTTTCATTGATCGGTTTCTGGAGCGGGCCAATTATAGAATACCTCACTGTCGCGAAATGTGCAGTTAGTGTGCTTCTGCCATTTGCCAAACGCATTTGTACGAGACTGGATTCTCATAGTAGGCTATACTGCAACGAAAACCACGTATAGAAATTGACTAAATACTGCACCTGACATAAGAATCCAGCTTTCTAGCATTACACCAAATATAAAAAATTGCCACGAATAAAAACAAATCACTGCACATATTAAAACTTCATGAACTCCCAATATTGTGCTCCAGAAGTCTTGGTCTTAAAAACTGCACACTTTAACATTTGATATAAAGAAAATAAATTGTTTTTTAAAACTCCTTATATGGGGGTGTGTTTAGTTAGGCCCATGCTTCTCAGGCGCTACGTATGCCTTAATACGTTTAGTTCAGGTTGGGGTTCCGCCATATTATGAAAAGATGACAAGGGTTCCGTGGCCAAAAAAGTTTGGGAAACGCTGATCTAGACTTGCCATAAGCACACGTGACTTGTTTAACTTACAAAATAAATTCGTTAGATGTCTATTATTATTTAATTTTAATTTTAAATTATTACTGTTATTATTATTATAATTTTTTATCAGTATTATATTATGAAGATTTATAAAGCGCAAGTTTATAATCTATGCATAACTAAATAGCCAGAGATGTTTAAATAATTTGTTCGAGCATTGTCATACCAAACACACTCGGCGTGAAAATAAAAATAATTTCCAAATTTCGCCTACCTATTCCAGACTTATGCGCGCCACCATATATACATATACAATATATATATATATATATATTAGGCCTGCATATATATTATATATATAAATATTGAACGTGATGTAGCATATTAGAGATTAAGCTTCACGACAGTTGATAGCTCTCTCTCTCCTTCAAAGATCACATACATCTCTAACCTCACACGTATTTCCTACTTCCACTTAAGGCGTCTGAGAGCTGTTCCACGATCTGTTTTCACAACGCTGGTCCATACTTGTCATTTTCTCCCGCATCAGCTACTGCAATTCGCTTCTTATCGGTTCTTCTTAAGGTCCGTCTCATGCCCCTGTCCTAAATGCAGCTGCGAGGTTAATAGCACGTCTGCCACGCTACTCACGCATTTCGTCCTTCATGCTTGAGATAACTGCACTGGCTTCCTCTCTCTGCACGCATTAAGTTCAAAATCCTCATTCTGGTGTCCAAGACACAGCGGGGTCTCGCCCCGAAATATTTATTTGATGTAATTCACCGGCCTCTTTCTGTCTCTTCGCATCGTCCACTTCGCTCCTTGAACAGATCGGATCTTTCAGTTCCTCATACTAGAACAGCTATGGCGCAGTCCCTATCCTTTGCCTCAATTGGCCCATCTATCTGGAATACAATGTCTCCTTCTACTCGCTCTCAAAGTTTAATAGGTAACGCCTCGTCTTCTTTTGCTCTCCTCAAGACTTATTTCTTTTCTTTTCGATTTGCGCACTCTGAGCGGTTCACCGTATACTAGAGGCGCTTTATAATTGTTTGAATACAACACAATACAATAGTTAACGTAGCAAGTGATTTGTACTATGTGAACTGCATAGAAGAAATAAAAGGCTCATATGAAGAGGTCGTGAAGTGTGCAAAAACTGTTAATGGAAGGCGCCTACTACCACAATCAAGATATTTGTAAGTAGAAGTAAGTCAAATACAGTACAGTAATACGTGATAAATTCGGCCAAGAGGATAAAGAATCTATGCATATAAAGTACAGCTGAATCCCATGCAAAAAAGTGGAATCACACTTATTATGTACCTTAATGCTTTCTATTTCTGTGTAGAGATGGAAAATTGATATAAAATCCATTGTTGTTTTTGGTGTTTGATAGTGAGTAACTGCACTGGACGGAACAACTCGTTATCGAGGAAGACTTCTAAAGAATTATTCGAGTTTCTCTCATTAATTTTTCTGTTTCGTTTTCTGTCTCATGTGGAAATAGATATATCTACCCTTGGATAATATCAAAGACTTTAATCCATGTCAAGTTGAATTTTGACGTTTAAACAAACCTTTCAATTCGGGGTTCAGAATGTTGGTTTCGGTCCAAAAGTTTGGTCTATCACTGAAAGCTTCCGAGTGTCTCAGCATAGCATCTACAATTGCCTCCTTTCCATTGATTGAAACAGCCAAACTTAAACATAAAACATAAAGAAACGTCGCGATATGTAATGTAACAAAAATCTTCTATGTTATACTATACCAAAATGTAAAGCAGGTTTCATATAGCCTGTCAGAAGGTTCACCTAATAGCTTACGAAAAATAATCGCATTTAAGGAAAATTATGGAAAATAATAATTATAACAAGAGGATTTTAATTTAAGGATTTACCCTTTCCAACTTTACTGGTTTGATTGTGGATATTTTGTTTTACACTATTCTCCTTGCCACAATCTCCGTGTTCCTGAGTAGACAATTTTGAATGCGCCATATAAAACCACTCTAACAAAGTTTATTGCAATAATCCCATTTTATACCGTGCTGCTCTGCGCTAAACGATAATGATAACTAACTTGCATGGTTCAATCTTTTTTGTGTCTTAGAAAAGTATCTACATAAAGTCATAATGATTGTAATGCGATTAAACTCTTTGAAATCATACTTCAGTGTAGGTGTATACCTCTTTCCGGCGTAGAAGCGAATAACTGGACCCAGTTGTTCTGCCTTGCGCATAAAAAAGATGTGCAACGTTTCCAAGCTCCCTGTGAAGAATGGGATCGATCCAAGCAGCGGTAAAGTTGAGATTGATGGTGGGTATCGTTTTCCATTGTCTGTGCGTTTTCCATTGTCTGTGCCATTATTTCTTTTTACGGAGAGGAAAACTACAAAGACTGCGAACACTGCGGCAAGAACTGCGTAAGGGTCAAACATCTGCATAAAAGTAAAATATGTTTTACAGCATAAACCCGAATATGAAGTTGAGACTGTTAGTTTAATGTAAGTAAAATCTCCAAATCACCGTAAACATCCCACTGAAGGCTGATGATTCGGCCGTTATCACCACCACAATCGCCGACAACAGCAGCGCCACCAAAGTCCTCACATAAATCAAGGCGGGTTATAATGACACACCGATACAATACACCATCGCAATTCTAATGCATCAATTTACATTTAAATGAAGATTGATATTCCTGAGGCATTGAAACCAAGAAACAGCAGAAAACCCTTGGCTCAATGTATCTTTCAATGCGCCGCGAGAAATTAACGCTTACCTTGTCACTATTCTTCCGCGTAGTAGTTGAAAATCTGTTTTTAAGTTGTTCAAAACGCATTCGACAAACTAGTAATGGACTTAAATCTACGGTTGCAGACTTTCAAGCACTTATATAGACTTGTGCTCTAGCCCTAGAACGGCCGCCTGCAGACAATGCTCGTCCGTTCTTGAGAACGTCAAGTAGATTTTTTTATCAGACGTTAATTGCTATTTCGCTTTTAGCCGTACTGTGTCATAGCACAGCAAGGCTTTTAAGTGGTTCAGAAGAGACGCAGACTCTGTATTAACCGGTACAAAGGTAACTTTTGATGCTTAATAGGCTAAAAGCCCATCAAATATAGTTGCAACTTGCATCTTAGGAGCTGCTGTGACAGTGTTCACTTTTAACGGTGCTTTCAAAAGTCTATCATCCAGGTTGGCTGTTTCAATCAATGAAAAGGAGGATATTTTAAATGCTACAAGTTTAGAGCTGTTCTACTGTAATTTCTTTCCTGATGTTCCTTGTAAATGTAAATGTACGCGATTTTATATAGCGACCGTATATGGCCTCGACCCTGCTCATTTTTCAATGAATTGATCGACCGCTGCCCGTTTGAATGGGCGCCACGCCATTTAAGGTCCCCGTGTTGGGACCGTGTTAGCCCGAGATTTAAATCTCTTAAATAAGCCACCTTCGGGAAGCGAACCGCGGCCCGCATGTGCTCTAACACAGAGTCGCATGAGACGAGCAGCCAACGCTCTTACCGATGTAGCTAACTGGGCCTTCTTAAATAATTTTATGCCTGTGATCTGGAGTCGCCTAGCTTGGTGGTAATTCAAAGAAGCTCTCGCATTACAGTGTCCTCTTTTCAGTAATTATCTGATGAGTTTCAATTTTTAGGTCTCGTCTGATCCTCCTTCTCTCCAATATTATTAGCCCACACCCGTTAAATCTTTCAAGACGTTGTGTTTTATATTTAATATTTCTCTCCATTGCCTCGCACGCAACACTGGTTAAACTGACTGGTCTATAGTTAAACGGTTCACTATCTAATTCTCTTTTTTCACAATGGCACTATAAGTGCATCTCGACATTACGGTGGTACCTGTCAGTCTGCATTGAAGAAGAACTAGGAAGAGGAAGAGGAGGAACAGGGAAGTAGCAGAAGGAGGAGGAAGAAGAGGAGGAAGAGGAGGAGGAGAAGAGGAAGAGGAAGAAGAGCAGTCCTTTAAGCTAAACTTGAGGCAGCTATGGGTATGAAGTGTAAGCGACTTCATTTTATTAGCCTTGGCATATGAGGTCGGGTGGCCAGGCCTCTTCCTCGCCGTCTCATCTTCCCACCGACAGTGGACGGTCACTGTAATCATTATAGCTGAGCAATTGGAGCAAAAATCTCGAACAAAATTTCTGCCCTGGCGGAGAATTGAACCCCCGTCTACTCGACTGACAGTCTAAAACGTTAACCACTTCACTATTGATCAACACTTTTGATTCATTGAATTCGTGCTTATTTCTCCCCAATTTCTGTTCATTCATTCAGTTATTCAGATATTTATATAGCAACTCTTCAAGGGGAATTAATCAGAGGTGCTCCCGACTCCAGCACGGCCAAACAAGACAGTTTTAAGGCTAGTATAAAACGTGTCGGAAATGGTTCTGGAGAGCAAGCTCAGATTCAGTGGAACCCATTCCATGTCGCTGGGCCCACCACAGCAAAGGCGCGGTTCTGCATGGTCTGTCCTCTCTTCAGATAAAAATTTTGGGTATGGTTCATCTGTCCGTTTTAATCCTTTTCAGCTGTTCCACCACAGTTTTCAGTAAACTTTAACGTTACAGTGCAGAGGACATTTGTCAGAACTTATCTTCTTATGAAAAACGATTCAACCAAATTATTTATTTGTTTAAATCATTTATTACACGTTCAAGGTCAGTAAGGGAATACAATCCCCGGATGTGCGCATTATATTGTTATTGCATTATATGCCTGACACCATGCCTAGCCTCCGATAGCTAGGGAATGTAGTTACCCACAAGAAATAGGCTCAATGCTTCACATTTTCCTTTTATTAACTTGCAAATCAAGTTTTCAAAATTTTATCGCGACTTTGAGATACTGTGATCATACAAAAAACTATGTATCAAATGCAAATCAAATGCAAAGAACTGGAAGGCAAAACAATTAAAATGCTTTGGAGCCAAATGTAGGTCTAATTATCGTTATTATCATTCTTATTCCTATTATAATTACTACTACTACTACTACTACTACTGCTGCTGCTGCTGCTGCTGCTGCTGCTGCTGCTGCTGCTGCTACTACTACTACTACTATTACTACTACTGCTACTACTACTGCTACTACTACTACTACTACTACTACTACTACTACTACTACTACTACTACTACTACTACTACTACTACTACTACTACTATTACTACTACTACTACTGCCACTACTACTACTACTACTACTACTAGTAGTACTACTACTACTACTATTACTACTACTACTACTACTACTACTACTACTACTACTACTAGTAGTAGTAGTAGTAGTAGTACTACTACTACTACTACTACTTCTACAACTACAGAAAAGAACAGAGTCGATAGACTCAGTGCGTATTGGCAAAATGGATTTCCTTCCTTTATTCATCCAGAATCCAGATGATCTCGCTCGCCTGGCTGACGACCGCTTATTTAATGCAGTGGTGTCTAACCCACAACATGTCCTTTGCCCTTACTTCCCAGAAAGCCGACCCACTCGTTATCTCTTTCGCACTTGGCTCACAATTTCCCATCCAACTAAAAATGATAAAAACTTTATATCGAGGGTTTTATATCATGACTTGTATTAGTTTTGAAATGAGCGAGATACAGCTGATACATTTCTATTCAATATTTTACTCATGTATGATTGTTACCAATTGCGTTGTGTCAAATGGTTAGACGAATAAACGAATATTTGATTTGATTTGATTTGACTACTATTACTACCAATTCTTCTACTACTACTTCTACCACTACTATTACTACCATTAGCATTAAAATGGTAGTCCTGTAGTTACTCTTGTTAGTGCTATTGCCTTTGATGTTTCGCTTAAGACCGAAGAAGAATGTTCGGCAAAATTAAAAATGAAAGAATAAATGTTTCAATACGTGAAATTACATCTTTTTGTATAATTTATAGTTTGCTAGCTAAAAGCTTATTGCAACTTCTTTGCAACATGGTTATGATACACCAATAAGTCTGAGTGTTCATAAATGTAAGCGACACTCGCACTTAGTAGTCCTTCGCATCAGGATGCAAGGAACAAAGGTGCAAGTTTACTGCTTAATTCTTGGAATAAGTCTTATTTTCAAAGGCGATGGTTGAACGACAAGACCTTGAACTTCTGTAGCACTGATGAAATCCTTGCCCTCTGGTGGCTGGATGTCAAAATTCTGGACAAGGTTGGCGAGAAAAAGGAATATCTCTTGGCGTGCTAGTACCTCTCCAATGCAAGAACGCTTTCCTGTAAGAAAAATTAAACTTGGAATATTTATTAAAGATCTGTACAATTTAGGCCTCATCTTTAAATTCATTGTGTTACTCTGGCTGTATGGCAGCGGGGGCTATCCAATGGCGCCTTAAACCTTCATGCGACCAGCTGGGGTCCTCGGGTACCCAATGGCACCTTAGCTACAGTAACTTTTGGGCTATTGCCATTTAAGAGTTGGCGGTTTTTAAATCTGTTGGTTGGATACCGCTCATCAAATTTATGTAGACATTTTTTGTTGAACTTGAAAAATGACTCTTAAAATACAATGCACGTTTTGGGGTCCCCATGGACTCCACATAGTTCACACGGCATAACTGTTGTGTCAGTTTTAATCCAAGCAAACATTAGCGAACTGGATATCCTAGTGTCGTTTCTGGAGATAAGGAAATGGCAGGTAGTAATCGTTTACTTATAGGCACTGAAAATGCTTGAAGAGCACAATAGCGCGAGAAGTGGTGATGAGTCTGGCATGGACTATGAAGATCATTTTTACGAAGAATCAAAACTCAGTGGTGCTGAATCTGCAGAGCCTAAGGCATCCAGTGTTTATAATTTGCTGTAGGTCCGTATGTCATCCAATGGATGTGAATAATTACAACACGTGCTTCAATCGTTTTAATCAAGTTTAGCGTCACAGATAAGAAACGAGAATGAATTGAGCAAGAATTAGACAGTAGCTTTATTATTAATTTAACGAGGTCCCATGGGACCCCAGCCCTATATATTTGGTCATTACCGTGTGCGATATAAATTGGTCGCATGAGGGTTAAGACCTATCGGTGTTCTGAACTGTTTTTTTACACAATCTTTTACGACGGACTTTGGCTTTTTTACCTTTACAAAAATGATTTTGTTTAGCAATAACAATAATAAATATTGTTACAAACTTTAATTGCTATGTCAGATGAAAAGGTATTGATGACAGGACAGCATTAGGCCTAATATGCTTCTACTTTCAAGGTTCTTCTGAAAAAGTAGATCGAGCGGCGAGAGGACATTAGTCCAACTTCCTGATGCACCTTCCACTGTTGGTCTAAGAGGATCCGGGTCTGAATTTGAGGGAGATAGGTCTCCTATCAATCGACTGATCTCCATCCTCCAACAAAGCTAAAGGCAACTTGTCACGGTCCACGGATAATGGGGTGATTCAAATGTAATTTGTAGTAAGTAGTAAATGTAAAATTTTAATTCCATCTCGTTTAAACTCTACTGAGCTGAGGGTTTAACAATAGCAAACGTACGTAGAGCACGAGCCAATGAACAGACCAGATGCAAAGCAATGTTTAAATGTAACCTACCAAGGTGAAATGGGATGATATCTTTTCTTCTAATCACGTTGTTATCCTTATCCAAGAATCTCTCAGGTCTGAAGGTCTCCGGGTCTCCCCAGACCTTAAGGTCCATGTGAACGCTGTACATATTTGAAAAGACCTAAAATAACATTGAACATTTTATCCGTATTTTGCAAACTGATTTCAACGAAATTTGAAAGTAGCTGATTTGAGCGCTTACAGTTTTGCAAGTCAGACTCGAATCAAAATCAATTCCTTAGTTGAGAAAATTCAAAAATGCATAAACGATACACCATGGAAATGTCTTCTCTTTGTCAGAGACTCAGAGTCAAATAATGCTAAATTACGCTAGCACAACTGAGGGGGAGGTTAGAAATGACTCCCTGGGTGTGCAGTGAAGATTTGACTCTGGGTCCTAATAAAACTGGGAGGGTTGAACCCCCAAACCCCGACAATTCCCACCCTGCATTTTAAGCAGTTAAGCGATAAAGCAGAGTTTATAAATATTATCTGTATTGCACATAATTGAAATTCAAAGTAGTACTCGGACATAATATTGTAATGGCTCATTTTCTGCACACCTAGCGAACCATAGCTCATCGGCTTTAAGGTGTTTCGCCATGTAGATCTGAATAGAATCGTGTAGTTCCAATAGTTCTTAAATTTTGTACTGAACCGTTACATCGGAGAGAAATACGTCAAAATCGGTGCAGGGGTTGCTGGATGGTGAAGAGATCACGGAGGTAGCCTACTTGGCTGGGAAAATTGTAGGGAGTTGTAGTTAAATGAAGGTACTTTGAAGTGGATTCGCTCTGAAATTTTTAGCCAAAGGAGTGATTTGAGGTTGTGAGTGATATAATGATGTTTTGGCATCATTGTGACAACCCGGACGAGTGAGTTTTGGATAAGTGCCACACCCGATGGTCAATAGAGGGCCTCTTTCCCTAGCTGGGCCGAGGTTAAAAGTAGTCCACGTTACACAGATCCGCCGAGAGAAGGTGGGGGCGGGAATGCCCGGCAACGATTTTGCTGCAGCTAAATTCAGAAAAGCTGTTTTTTCATTCGCTTAGATTTGAAAACAAAGTTTTATTGTTTCAATTTTTTTCTCTCATAAAGCCTAAAGATTGTCAATAGGCTCATGACGGTTCTGCCTAGGGGTCCAGAATTTATGTTGGAGGGCCTGCCACCTAATCATCCCTGTTCTACCGTTGTGTTTATGAGACCAATCTTGAGTTGTCCGTCGTGTGAATCTGTTTCGGAATGCCATCGATTAATGCCTAGTGCTCTACAATAATGGCGATATAGGAGTTCGAAGATTAGAATATTTTAAATTAATTAAGAAGTCTGTTTATTTAAAGGGTGACTTACTTAAGGGCTCTTTTTTGCATGAAGTGTATCAAAGCTATAGGGAAACTTCACTGTTCAGTAAAAGTTAAATGGGAAACACGCAATTCTGCACACATAAAGATTGGTGGAATTTATAATGGAGATACTCCAAGTGAACTGATAAAGCATCAACAGCAATCCAACAACACTGCGTCTCCAAAAAAGTTGGGATAAGAAACCAGTTGGCCTAAGAAGATATGAAAAGCAATAGAAACCTTATACAGTCCGAATTTCCGAAAAACCAAATATCTGCTATATTACAGTGTTCATTATGTACATACCAAACATCCACGAGGTATGAAGTATCCACAGATCACCGTGTCTTTCGTCGTTATACGCGGAACTGGACTGTAGGTTATTGTATGACATCGCATCACTTCGAACATCACAGCCTCCGTATATGGCAAACGTGGTTTGTCATCAATCGAGGGAATCCTGTTACCACCGCATACTTCGTCGATTTCTGCCTGAAGACGGGACTGAATCTTAGGATGATTGGCCAATTCCAACAGCGCCCACCTTAAAATAGCCTCGACGGTAACTGCGCTACCAAAACACAGATCTCGCAAGATGTACTTGAGGTCCTCGTGACTGTAGTTGGGTCCTTCGATTTCAATAAATCGAGTCACAAAATTTTGTTCAGAAGGATTTTTCTTGTTTTGCTCTATCGCCTTCTCAAATTTATCCATCAGTCGTTCCTGGGCACTGGTCAAATTTGCAATCTTCTTCCGGTAAGTTGGAAGAAATCTAATGAAGGCAGCGTAGTCAATTCTCGGGTCGATATTCTCAATAAATGAATTTGCATCTTCAATTAACTCACTACGATTGATACCGGCCTGAGATTCACTGCCGAAAAGAAAAGTCATAACCACATTTGAGGTGGCATATAGGAGTGCGGACTTGGGGTCAAACGGGGAACCGTTTTGCTTCCGAATTTCTGTCATCAACCCTTCTATCTCTTTCGAAATTCTCATATTCATTTCTATGTTGATTCCAAATCCAAATTCCTTCAAGATTGAAAGCGTAAGCTTGTGGTAGTGCTTGAAAGTCTCGTTGTATGGTGAGAAGACGATACCTGTGTAAAAATCACAACTTCACGTAGCTCTTTTATGTTTAACTAGCTTGCACAGCTTGATGGTAACCGCTGCATCTGTCTTGTTTCAGTTGTGTGTCTCTCTTTCGCACAAATAAATCAATAATTTAAACATTAAGTTCTTTGTATTTGTTATGTGATGTAGTGCAAGTCACCGATTTTTTTAGGAGTCCCACAAAAGTTGCTTTAGGGACCAGCTTAACCTCGGTGCCATATCAAATTAAGTCCTGAAGAGCGACTTCATTTGTGCGGTGTCGGTACGGAACATAATCTGCGGGGTCATGCCGATGAGACCACATGGGCGATGGGGAGCTGCTCACTTCAAGTGATGGCGGTCATGGGATGGTGGTGGAGCAGATCCAGGATATTATATCCTAAAAGTTTCTTGTCCAGAGGTGTCGGCGTATACATGATTGACTCTATCGGATTAACCTGTTCTTTTTCTTAACCTTTCATTCTTCGCTGTAGAACATTATCAACATTATGAAAATTGACTTTATGGTATGGAAAAATAAATGCCGCGCGCTTATGACCGCGAGCTATCAAGACCTACACGCGGTTTTAGACGGCGCGTTTTTCTGCGCGCGGTTTAACGGAGCTGTTTTCTGCGCGCGGTTTTGAACGTAAACCGTTTAAATAGTATATGGTGCTTAAAAGGGCCAGCTTTATATACGAGTAAAGCATAAACAGCTACTCACAAACACGTGAAGAGCTGTTTATGTTTTTTCCTATCCTTTGGACTTCATTCCGAGAAAGCCTCGGTTTTGGATTGTCTTGAGTATCATCTCCTGGTGTCTTTCTCTGTCTTGACACCCCATATTAATTATTAATTAATTAGTAACTTTCTTTGTCTAATGCACACGGCATCAATCGACCTCGCACTGAAACCAAACCGTAATCAGGTCAATATGGTGGATAAGCAATCGCTAAAGGTAAATGTTAAGCCGAGAATGAAATGATATAAACGATTAAGTTGAATGGAATGAACAGACACAGAAACAGAGTTCCAAAATCTAGATCAATCAGCAAAAAGCTTGTTCACCAAGAAGAGTTTCAGTCCTCTATATGACCAGATAAAGCTAATGGACGATTACCAGACGATCTCGTTGAATAATTATGAGGCTTAAGTCTGAAGAATCAAACTGGCGTTAAATACTGTGGCTAGCCGGCATTAACTATTAATTTTGTGAACTATGAGTCACAATTTAAAGCAAATCGTTTGTTGAAACAGCAGTAAATGTATTTTTAAAGAGCGGAGGTTACATGTTCGTTGTTAGACGTACTAGTTAATTGTAGTCATAGTCAAAGGGTTCTGAAATTTTTGGAGTTTTGTTCAGTATGTGATTGTCTCAGTCTCGGTACAAGCGTTATTGCCTAGGTACATGACATTGTGTTCTCGCCTAGGGACAAGCGTTCTTGGTCTTGTCTTATTCTGAAAGTTGCAGACAACAGTCTTGCATACAAAACTGACTGAATAGACCACGCAATTCCGCAGAAAGTCAAACGATATCCCGGGATTTGAAAACGGTCGTCTAAGCTTCACTGATTAAAATCTCAAAATGTTTGGCGTTGTGGATAAAAAGCCTAAAATTTAATATCCTGGCATTTGAAAACGGTCGTCTTAGCTTCGCTGACTAAAATCTCAAAATGTTTGATGATGTTGACAAAAAGCCAAAATATCCTGGCATTTGAAAACGGTCGTCTAAGCTTCACTGACTAAAATCTCAAAAGGTTTGGCGATGTGGACCAAAAGCCTAAATCTGTCATCGAGCATTCTTGCTGGACTGTGCAGTGACTGTAATTGCACCAATATTCAAAACTGCAAAAGTGACACTAGGGAGACTATTTTCTACATATATATAGCTAGCAAACATTCAGTAAAGTTCTAAGTTTTATACGTCAATCATCTAAATTTGCCATAAGCATATGTGACATCTTTGACGTTGCTAATATACAAAAAAACATTCGATATTATGCCTGTTGTTGTTGTTATTACTTTTATTTTAAATTATAATTGTTATCATTATTATAACTGTTTTTATCATTATTATATTATGAAGATTTATAAAGCGCAAGTTTATATGACCATGGATAACTAAATAGCCAGAGATGTTTAATAAGTTGTACGAACATTGTCATACCACATACAATCGGCATGAAAAATTTTTTCTCTCCAAAATTTCGCCTACTTATTCCAGACTTTTGCGCACCACTAGCTATATTTATTACATATATTATAAATATTACATAGGTTGAATGTCATGTAGCAGTTGCTTATTAGGACTCCATGACAGTTGACGGAGCAAGTAATTAAATTTTGTACTAGGCTATGTGAACTGTGTAGAAGAAATAAAGGGCTCATTTGAAGAAAAGTTATTGGTGTGCAAAAACTTTTAATAGAAGCTACGTACTGTGACAATCAAGATATTTGTGAGTAGAAATAAGGCAAAAAATACAGTACAGTAATAGGTGGTAGATTCGGCCAATGGAGGCAAGAATAGGCCTATATACGCGTGCTGGTCTGAAGTAGAGTTCAATCCCATGCAAAAGAGTGGAATCACACTGATAATGTGCCTTAATACTTTCTATTTCTTTGTAGAGACTCAGATGCATAGTTGTTAAAACCGTTTTCTCCGTTTTTTTTATTTTTTTGCTAAAAACTTCGTTTTCTCGTTTTTTATTTTTCTTTTCGTTTTTTTCGTTATTTTATTTTTTGTATGTAACTTTATTTATTTATATACTGTCTGTAAATTAATTTCATTTCTGTTTAATTTTTTGTCTGATGACCCTTACGTTGTCTCCGTACTTTCAAGGATTCAGCTAATTTACCTGACTATTTACGTCATCAATTGAGAAATAAATACTTTATGAAATAGCACAGTACAAGAAAGAAAATTTAAAGAAAGTTATTTGCTATGTTATCTAAAAAACCAAAAGAAAAGGATGCGGAATGGATTCACGTTACTTTGATAAACGAGAAAGACAAAAACTCAACATTGGCTAAATTGAAATGCATTTACTGTGAGAAAGCTTACACCATTAAAGTCTATGCCAACAAAGTTTAGTTTTTAATTGTGTTAGTTTAGTCAACATGGACTTATGTGGACTTATGCTTACAATTTAAATTTGAAAAGATTTCAATATTTGTAATTGTGACGTCATCGACCCCCACCCCAGGCGCTACTCTAGGGCTGTTACTAAGGGAAGTGTCTGCCACTAGTTGAGGATCCTTGGGAGAATGATTAGTCGGGAAAATGATTAGATTCTTGGAAATTACGTTACCTTGAGTGAGCGGCATTGATCGAAATCGACCTCCTATCGCTCTGTAGTCAGCTTTAGATCTTTCCGAGGTAGGCGGGTGGAAGGGCGTGACTGATTGGATATCAGAGGTTACAGCTTGACTGTATCCTAGTTCGTCCCCAACTAGATTTGCTATTTCCTGACGTTTATCTACCTGCATCTCTAACTTAGTCAATCGTCCCTCTGGTCTTCCTATAGACTCCTCTTGGCGCTGTAGAAGTAACCGATTTTTCTCATCTTGCCTCTCTATTAATAATCTAAAATCTTCGCTTTGTTTCTGCATTATTAAGCGTCTCTCTTCAGACAAAGTATCTAACCGTTCCAGAATTAGTTTCAAAGCCGAACTAGTCCAAGACTGGTCCGAACTTACTCTGTCCCTATTCCTACTATGTCTCTCTACATGATTATCCATCTGCCCTAATTTATCCAAAGTATCAGACATTTGCATTAAAGGCTTTTCGTTATAGTCCACATTTAATTACAAAGTCATCTCAAATATGAACAATAGTTACAACAGTAAAAGCTATCTAACTAAAATCATTTACAGTACAAGAATATGCAATCACTACTGCGGGGCTTGGGTAGAACCAAAGAAATTAACTTGGAACTTCTCCCTCCCTAAGAATAAAACATAATGTACCTTCTCATTCCAGGCACGTTCCGTACAAAGTTACTCGACAACGCACGACACAAAGTAAGAGGATATCCGTTAGTTTCCCTTTACAGTTGACGTTAGTTTCCAATTCGAGAAGCATTAATTCAGCAACAGATCGCATCACCGAAATTTACGCATTACACGACTAATTCCATCATTCCTTCGGAATATAATCGATACGCCAGCTCTTTGCTCATCTTGGCACATAAATTCCCGCTTCAACTCGAAAACTTATACTACAACCGAAATAAGAATCCAAACGACATCTACTCGACAAATCTATCGGTCGTCGACAGCAACTCGGTCCCGTCCCATGCACATCAACTGCATTTCCGACGTGACCTGCATCTTACGGAAACTACATCTCTCCGGTAAAATCGTCTGTCGTCTGCTCTCGTCGCTATCCAATGTACAAGAGAGAGTCTGCACCTCACTCTGTCTTCCGTGGCTTTTATAGTCTACGGCACGCATCAAGATGAGTCACTCCATACTATGTTCACGTGGCTATCACCTGCTGCTTCCCTCCACCATGAGTCACCTTAAGATCCAGGTCCTGGACACGATACGTTCACGTGATGGCCTACATGAATCATCAACAGTCATCCCCTATGCTTGAGTCATCCAGCGTCTGCCGTCGCCGTTCTGCTATGAGTCACCTGCTTCCCAGGAAAGTTTCCACTGATGATATAAGCGCCCGAGTGACCGTCTGTCTGTCTGCTTCTTTCCCATTGTCGCTTAGTCATCAGCGCGACGCTGGCAAAAACACAACAACCGAGGCCGAGCCCTCAGCAGCAGAAAAAGGCGCCATGCAACCCAGCATAAAAACCATAAATCAAACTAATTAAATCAAATACACCAAATATAACAACTTGTGATGGTATTATATACCGTTACACTTTCCCGGCCTTAGGGAAGAAAAGTTTGGCAGGTACTGATAAACTTTTCTGGGTATACTTACTATTAATACTCACTTCGGCTAGTACAATGTCACGAATCAAGCTCCCAGTTCAAACAGAAAAAGTCCTAATAAAATACTCCAACCTTAGAGCAAGTCTCAAACAGTTTAAACATGTGCGAAAGAAACTGCTTATACTATCAATCAGTCAAAACTCAGTTTAACCAGTTCAAAACAATAACCAACAAGTACATACTGGTTATCCCAACTTTCTATTCTTGGACATAGGTTAATCAAGTCAATCCTACATAACTATGTGTAGCCTATTTATTCCATGTAAAATGCTAACCCTGGAGCATTAATCCACATAGCACAGTTTAACACACCACTGTTCAACTAATCACCTTCTTCGGAATATCAGGCCTTATGGAAAAGAAAACAGTTCCCATAATCCTTAGCTTCCTTACTCCAACACTGACTTCTCTGTTCCATATGCAATTATGAAACAACTTAAGTGTACACCTTTGCACCACAAAGTAAAGGCTGCAAGAAAATGATTAGCGTCCTTTCCATCGGCTATCCACAGTCTTGGCGATCGTATCAGGCCTACTTTTAAAGGCATACGTCATCACCTCCTGGGATCCGAGCTAGACGCACAACACCACCGGCCATAAGATTACGGCACGTCACCCAATCTGGACGTCCGAAACCTGCCACTCGACCGTATCAAATATCCAAAAATTACACACACAGCCTTGCCTAAGTGTTTCAAAAGAGACATCAGTTGCTAATAACCACACACTCTTACGACAACACTAAACATCAACGAATACTCCATTTCTCTTCTTGTCAGATAACAATTCTAACGGGCTCCTCCCACGTTCCTTCTTAGTATCAGCTAGACTTCAGGAATTCGGTATACCTCCAAAAGAAATTATTAGGAATATACAATAATCTCTCCCAGTAACTAGTAATTCAACTAAAGGACCACTAATAACTAGAGTAATTAATACCACTCCTTAAATTCAACATGAAACAAAATCCCTATATCCTTATCACATATTTCACCAAACCATGCAACTAACACTCAAGAATTCCATAACCTTTAAGTCTTAGCAAGTCTCACAAATAGCTAACAATAATAGGACAACCTGAACAGTTAAGAACTTCAGTTAAGTTTTCCAAAAACCAATACATTACTAAAGCACAGACTTCCCGTTTAACTCTTACCAAGAAAAGTATTAGATCTGCTACTTATCACATGCATAATCTAAATGAAAACATTTTTCCAATAAAGCACTGTCTTCATCACACTATGACATAAAACCCTTATCCTAATATTATTTACACAATTCAGAAACCGAAATAGAGAAGCGCAATGAATTGTTGACACCTCATTTTCATCAGAAATTCAACCAAAAGAAGATTTCCTCATTCTTCTGGCTTTCAAATCTCCCGCCATTACACGGTCCAGCTTAATATCTTGCAGCCTGCATACATTATGTTAACAACCTTTTCAAAGTTATATGCCAGCATCTTAATATTCAGTAAAGTTAAATATCCAATTACATCTGTTGCAACAACTCCTAAATGTCCTATTTTTAATTCACAGCGCAACTCAGTGACTTGGCTCACACAGCAATACCCCAGTCTTGCGCCGTACAAATATATAATTCAAAAATAGCTTAGCCACACTGCAAAGTTACCTTCAGTCTTCTTGAGTGTCTACTGATTAATGAATCATGATAACTTAATCAATATTACCATTACAGTCAAACAGAAAGTAATCCACGAAAAAAAAACAAAGCTCAAAATTTATACAAAGTTCTGCTCAGCCCAAGAGATTTCTGTAGCTCCAGTATAATTAGCACAAAAAGCGGGAAAACTCTATGTATCCTTATAATCAAACGAATATTTACATTCAAGACTTAAGGATAACAAAA
The DNA here is from genome assembly GCA_963556255.1 of Allolobophora icterica. Classification (NCBI taxonomy): domain Eukaryota; kingdom Metazoa; phylum Annelida; class Clitellata; order Crassiclitellata; family Lumbricidae; genus Allolobophora; species Allolobophora icterica. The sequence goes on from OY744608.1 coordinate 7,460,634, forward strand.
TTTCAATGCTTGTAACTCAACTATGGTTTTCTAAATTGTCCTAACTCGCATAGTTAAGCGGTTATGCAGACAATCTAATCTCAAAAGCATGCTATCTCCAGCTTAATATGTACATCAATTATATCTAATACTCAACATCTTGCAGAAGAAGGTGAACTACATGACACTAATAACAGCATAATCCATATTTATAACAGGTTATAAACAAAGTACTGGCTGGTTACACTTCCCTTTATCATCACCACCATACGATGTTCTGATCTCCCTATATATAATTAAGCAGTCTAAACTACGTTAAATCTAGTGCTTCTTAAGGCCTGCCCAAATCTAACTTAATCAATCTGGCACAATAGAAGTTAAACAAGGTCGGAATTCAAAACAAATCTTAGTGATCTGTTTCCTCCGAAAACAACCATAATTTATTTATTATTTATATACACTACACAAAATCAATTAGGCCTATGCTATTGTTCTTCTACAATGATTGATCAGCTCTTAAAGGCATACTGAGCAATCCACCTATACCTATTTACGTGAGATTTCTATCCAAGAGGGCCATTGCATAAGACCACAGCTCCAGGAATTTTGAACTCCTCTCACTAACCACTAACAATAGATATCGTAGGCCTATAACCAACTTCAACACCCAACTTTGTCTCAGTGTCCTACATATTCCTCAGTACAGACCAAATTTACAATGATATACTGTACACGTCTGAAACTTATCATCTTGTATAACTGCCAAACCAATCAAACTTACATAACAATTGCTTAGCATAGAAGAGATCTATATCACAAGTTAACATATCATTCACAAAACTTCACAAAGCCTCAAAGTTGCAAGAACACTACAAGGGCATACACGGTCACTTACACAGCCGGCCGGATCCACAAGTAATTACAACTCCTCTAGTCGCTACTTAAATCATAGTCGATCCTAAGGTCATCCTCTCTCTAGACCAATATCGACTAACAGCATGTGTCATCCGTAGGGCACTAACTTACATCTCTCTGGTAAGAGATACCACTCTCATGGATACACGAAATCCACAAATACTCGACTTCAACAGGCTTTGTACAAACATCGTGAACAATAGTAAAAATCCTGCCTATAGACAATTCTAAAACAAATTCAACCGTTAATATAAATATTCTATACAGCCAGACTCAATGAGAGAATGAATCAGTAAGCCTATAGGTCTTCCTCATTCTCAACACCTTGATCATACTAGTCTTATCCTTATTCTAACTTACGCCATTACTAAATCCAGAGCAAAAGATATAGGGGAATCAATTACCATGCTGCATAAGGCAAATCTCAATAAAGCTTAAGGCTTTAAATTTCTCTTGCAACATTTGCAAACAACCTCTTAAAATACCTCTGTACAGTAATAAAAATTCACCACACTAGTAAAATAATAAACTTATCATCTGCAAAGTTTAAACCAGACAGATTCTAATTTTCTGGCAGCAAAACTTCTAGTTGGCATAAATTCAAATATTCTGAACTAGGCCCTCGTGGTAACATTAGGCCCAAAATAATAATAATAATAATATTACCCTTAATTAAAGCCATCCTACTCATCCATAAGTTTCTATAGGGGTAATGATACCCGTAATTCTGATCATCATTTCAATTAAAAGTAAATGTTTTTTTTTTAGTACAATTACCATTACACTTTTGGTTGCTCAGGCAACTATTTATGAAGCGCAAGCACATTATCTATTAACAAGTTAAAGGCAACATCACTGTACAACTGGGCAAAGTAACTGTACACAAGGCTATATTTAAAATAATGTACTAAACCTCGTACTTATATACATGTATCATCAAGATCTAACTTAAAAACTAATGCATTCTTTTGCATAGGCTCCTAAATAATCGCAATTAAGCGATTAACTGTAATCGAACTCTGTATCCCACGGACCGGTCATAGTGCTTAATAAAATTCTACTTGTACAAGAACACCTAGAAAGCCTTCCCTCTATCAAAAGGGACTGAAACGGGTACAGAAAAATTCTCATGTTCTGCGGTCATTAGGCTTTCAAACTCTTGTTCTACAGCCGTCGACCATTCATTCCAGAACTCTGGCGGCTTATAAACTTTTGCCATCAGAAACCTCTGCAAACAATTACACTGCATCTGTGGTAAAAGATCAATCATTAAACTCTGTTCCTTCACCTTTCTTACCTCAGAATAATCAAGCTGAACACATGCGAGTTCATTACAAGCTTCCAATTGTGATACTTGCTGAAGTTGAAGCGGCTGTGACATCAAAATGCTCTTTTCGAGTTCAATGTTCATTAATCCTCTGTCCAGTCCAAGCGTGGAAGGTAGATTAACATCGCTCGAATCATCGTTCTCGGTTTTCGTAGGCTCTTTCACGGTCAGGAGGTCATCATTGCCTGTGACATCTGACATCCGTTGACCTGCATCTCTAAAGACTGTGCCGTGAGCAACAGGAGACATCAAGGCTTCACACAAACCGTTTCGGACTGTGACACTTCGAGGCTTAATCCAAGAATGCGGAGACGTAGCGGTATTCTTGGAGGCAGAAATTCCAGCAGCTCGTTTAGTCTCGGAGAAATTCGACTTAATCTCTGAAGCGGACGTCAGCTCAGCATCAGATACAGCTTGGGTAGCGACAGACATCTCTGGAACGAAGGCACTGGCTTTTATTTCTGTAGAAGTCTGCTTTAATTCCATTCTGATTTGCGGCATTTGGGTTGAGCAAGATTCAACTCCTCTGTTAAATCCAAAGTTTTGTGCGCCCAGACACGAATTTCCGATGAGGTTTTCAATTGCAGTAGGCATTCCAGTGAACATCGGTTCATTTAATCCAGAACATTGATTAGCGATGCATTGATTTCTGTAAGGATCACACAACGCTTCAGCGGTTGCAGGCGGAATAGGCATCCAGTTTCCTGACCAAGGATTGTAGGGATCGTATACGGCACTTGTCATGAGACTGGGAGGCGTAGGCAGAACTCTTCGCTTCGAAGGTCTCGTGATCGAAGGAGTAGGACAAATTCTTCCTTGAACAAAGGAGTTACACGTTCCGGAAAGAAATTGACTGTCTGCGGACTGCACCTGTGACTGACGTCGACGATCGGTGTAAACTCGTGTCGTCGACAGATTAGGACTAACTTGATTGAAGCGCAACATCGACCTTCTATTCTCGTTATCAATGAGCGGTTCGCTCAATCCTGTCATGAATCTTGGTTCCGATCCAGGAAGATGAACAGATGGAACAAAACTTTGGCCAGCAGATGTAACAATGTTAATCCTCCTTTCTGCCTCTCTTGTGGGTGGTGGATCATTAACCCCCGTGGTTGGCCAATTTCGATTTAAGTTTTGCCCCCCAAAATCCCTTCGTGATTGCATATTAGAATTTCCATAACTACGAAATCTATCTCTACATACTGGCACATCTTCAAATGCAATTTCTAATCTGTCTAATCTATCTGGTTCTAAATATATTTCTCGCCTGTCTATCGCTTTTTCTACTCTTCGTAAACCAGCTTCTCTCAGATTTTGAGGTTCACCGATTTCATAAGAGGTCATTGAAAAATTCCTGTTCGGTAAGACTTTTGGCGGGAAACATCGATCCATTCGATCACTAAGATTAGGAGGAATGATTTGATTAAACATTACCTCTCTGCCATCTACTAATCTAGTCATTTGTCGCTCACTCTCTCGGTTTTCAGTTGATCCAATCAATTTTCTCTCTTGCTCTCGTAATCTAATCACTTCTTGACTAATCATCTCCTCAGATTTGATTTGATTAAGGATCCCATCCTCGTCGCCAATTGTGACGTCATCGACCCCCACCCCAGGCGCTACTCTATGGCTGTTACTAAGGGAAGTGTCTGCCACTAGTTGAGGATCCTTGGGAGAATGATTAGTCGGGAAAATGATTAGATTCTTGGAAATTACGTTACCTTGAGTGAGCGGCATTGATCGAAATCGACCTCCTATCGCTCTGTAGTCAGCTTTAGATCTTTCCGAGGTAGGCGGGTGGAAGGGCGTGACTGATTGGATATCAGAGGTTACAGCTTGACTGTATCCTAGTTCGTCCCCAACTAGATTTGCTATTTCCTGACGTTTATCTACCTGCATCTCTAACTTAGTCAATCGTCCCTCTGGTCTTCCTATAGACTCCTCTTGGCGCTGTAGAAGTAACCGATTTTTCTCATCTTGCCTCTCTATTAATAATCTAAAATCTTCGCTTTGTTTCTGCATTATTAAGCGTCTCTCTTCAGACAAAGTATCTAACCGTTCCAGAATTAGTTTCAAAGCCGAACTAGTCCAAGACTGGTCCGAACTTACTCTGTCCCTATTCCTACTATGTCTCTCTACATGATTATCCATCTGCCCTAATTTATCCAAAGTATCAGACATTTGCATTAAAGGCTTTTCGTTATAGTCCACATTTAATTACAAAGTCATCTCAAATATGAACAATAGTTACAACAGTAAAAGCTATCTAACTAAAATCATTTACAGTACAAGAATATGCAATCACTACTGCGGGGCTTGGGTAGAACCAAAGAAATTAACTTGGAACTTCTCCCTCCCTAAGAATAAAACATAATGTACCTTCTCATTCCAGGCACGTTCCGTACAAAGTTACTCGACAACGCACGACACAAAGTAAGAGGATATCCGTTAGTTTCCCTTTACAGTTGACGTTAGTTTCCAATTCGAGAAGCATTAATTCAGCAACAGATCGCATCACCGAAATTTACGCATTACACGACTAATTCCATCATTCCTTCGGAATATAATCGATACGCCAGCTCTTTGCTCATCTTGGCACATAAATTCCCGCTTCAACTCGAAAACTTATACTACAACCGAAATAAGAATCCAAACGACATCTACTCGACAAATCTATCGGTCGTCGACAGCAACTCGGTCCCGTCCCATGCACATCAACTGCATTTCCGACGTGACCTGCATCTTACGGAAACTACATCTCTCCGGTAAAATCGTCTGTCGTCTGCTCTCGTCGCTATCCAATGTACAAGAGAGAGTCTGCACCTCACTCTGTCTTCCGTGGCTTTTATAGTCTACGGCACGCATCAAGATGAGTCACTCCATACTATGTTCACGTGGCTATCACCTGCTGCTTCCCTCCACCATGAGTCACCTTAAGATCCAGGTCCTGGACACGATACGTTCACGTGATGGCCTACATGAATCATCAACAGTCATCCCCTATGCTTGAGTCATCCAGCGTCTGCCGTCGCCGTTCTGCTATGAGTCACCTGCTTCCCAGGAAAGTTTCCACTGATGATATAAGCGCCCGAGTGACCGTCTGTCTGTCTGCTTCTTTCCCATTGTCGCTTAGTCATCAGCGCGACGCTGGCAAAAACACAACAACCGAGGCCGAGCCCTCAGCAGCAGAAAAAGGCGCCATGCAACCCAGCATAAAAACCATAAATCAAACTAATTAAATCAAATACACCAAATATAACAACTTGTGATGGTATTATATACCGTTACATAATTTCTCAATTTCTTATTAAACCAAACTTATAACAAATGAAATAATAATAGTTGTAGATTGGTGTTACTTAGTGTTTACTAATAAAGTTGTGTTATTTGCTGATTAAATTCTGCAAACAAATTGGACCCCTCCACCTCCCTGTTCGCACGCGTACTTTTTCCACCCCTCCCCACCTGCGTACGTATAGTTGACGCGCCCCCCGTTACACCAGCTGCAGAATGTGTCAGTTACACAGGTTGAAGCAGCGACTGTCTGCACTTTAGGCCAGATTGAAGGATGAGTAATCCATGGACTAACTGTTGAGTTGTGTGATAGTTTAACAGCGTTCAGAGGTAAGGTGGCATACAAGTGACACCTCTCCCACAGTGCTACTTCCTCTGGTAGTACCAGATAGCTGGAGGGACTGAACTCTAGCTCACTTGAAGGCCAATCAATTTGCGTACGTACATTATCAGTAGACCCCACCCCCGTTCGCAAGCGTACGCAAAACATGCAATTCGGTTACCCCTCCCCTTCAAGCGTACGTAATATATGGATGGCCCATTATGCGGAAATAGTCATATATAGCTTTTGGTAATACCAAAGACTTTTATCCGCATCATGTGAAATTTGGCGTTTAAACAAACCTTTCAAATCCGGGTTCAGAATGTTGCTTTCGACCCAGCAGTTTGGTCTATCACCGAAAGCTTCCGAGTGTCTCTGCATAGCATCTACAATTGCCTCCTTTCCATTGATTGAAACAGCCAACCTTAAACATAAAACATAAAACAAACGCCGCGATATGTAACAAAAATCTTTTATGTATGAAAACAGTATGAGAAATGTATAGCATGTTTCATATAGACTCTGAGAAAGTTTACCTTATAGTTTAGGAAAATAAGCGCATTTAAAAAAAATTATGATAAAATAATAATTATAACTTAAGGATCTTATTATAAGAATTTTTCATTCGCAGTTTTCTGGTTTAATTGTGGATATTTTGTTTTACGCAATTCTCCATGTCACTTTCTCTGCAATTTATTGCAATAATCTCAGTTATACTAGGCCTCTAAACGTTAAACGACAATGTCAACTAACTTGCAAGGTTCGATCTTTTTATGTCTAAGAAAAGTCTCTAGGCAAAATCATACTGATTGTAAGTAAAATCATACTGACTGTAATGAAAATTTACTTCTTGAAGTAAAGCATAATTTTTAATGTAGGTATATACCTCTTTCCGGCGTAGAGGCGAATAACGGGACCCAGTTGTTCTGCTTTGCGCATGAAAAAGATGTGCAACGTTTCCAAGCTCCCTGTGAAGAATGGGATCGATCCAAGCAGTGGCAAAGTTGGAATTGATGGTGGATATCGCTTTCCACTCTCTATTCTCTTATTTCTTCTTACGGAGAAGAAAAGTACAAAGACTGCGAACACTGCGACAAGAATTGCGTAAGGGTCAAACATCTGCATAAAAGTAAAACATGTTTTACAACCGGAATGCTGAAAGCGTCTGAGTAACATAAAACCGAAGATGAAGTTGAGACTGTTAGTTTAATTTTAGTAAAATCTCCAAATCACCATAAACATCCCACTGAAAGCTGATGATTCGGCCGTTATCACCACTACAATCGCCGACAACAACAGCGCCACCAAAGTCCTCAATTAAATCTAGGTGATAGTGACAAACACCGATACATACACCATCGCACTTCCAATACGTCAATTTGCTTTGAAATGAAGATTGGCCATACCGAGGCAGAGCAAACAAAGAAACGACAGCGCACCATTTTCTCATTGCACCATTCAATTCGCCACGAGAAATTAACTCTCACCTTGTTATTACTCTTATGCGTAGCAGTTGAAAATCTTTCTTAAAGTTGTTCAAAACAGCATTCGACAAACTAGTAATGGACTTAAATCTACGGTTGCAGACTTTCAAGCACTTATATAGACTTGTGCTCTAGCCTTAGAACGGCCGCCTGCAGACGATGCTCGTCCGTTATTGAGAACGTCAAGTAAATTTTTAACCAAACTTTCATTGCCTATTTCGTCTGGAGCCGTACTGTTTCGTAGCACAGCATGGCTCTTAAGTGGCTCAGAAGAGACGTAGACTCTATAGCCTATTAACCAGTACAAAGGTTACCTTTTATGCTTAAAAGTCGCATCTTAAGAGCTGTGGAAGTGTTCACACCATTTCAAAAGTTTATCATTCAGGTTGTCTGTTTCAATCAGTCGAAAGGATGAAATTGTTGATGCTATAAGTCTACAGCTGTTCTACTGAAGAATTGCTTCCCTGATGTTCCTTTCGGCTTTTAAATAAATTTTATACCCGTGACTTGGAGTCGCCTGGCTTGGTGGTTATTCAAAGAAGCTTTCGCCTTACAATGCCATCTTTTCGGTAATTATCTGATAAGTTTCAATTTTTAGGTCTCATCGCATCCTCCTTCTTTCCAATGTTATTAGCCCACAGCCCTTTCAACCTCTCATGAAGTCATAATGTGTATTTATTTCGCTAATTCACTTCATTTTCTCAACTTAAAACTGCATTACTAACATTCTATATTATCACTCACATAATTTGCGCTCATAAACTCTGCCTTAATTATACAACGTGAACGTCGTCACTCCCGGCGTAAAAAGTAGGTAGAAGGAGTTAAGTACGGTGGCTGGCAGACTGCTGGCCATGTTAAGGCAGTAAAGTAAGGAAGCAATGCAAGTGTGTCGATTGTCGAACCATTCGAACATCACAACTATTAGATCTGTCACCAAATAAGCAATCATGTGATTTAGCAATGGGTATGGTAGAGGGGACACACAACGATACAAAACACCACCGTGTTTCTAATACACTATTTGCCATTTGAACCACCAGAGGTCATACCGAGGCATAAGAAGGAAGAGCAGCGACTGCAATACCGTTTGTTTAATGCGACATTCAATGTACCACGAGGAATTAACTTTTACCTTGTTATCGTTTCTCTCCGAAAATCGGTTAAAAGTTCTTTTAAAAGCAGCCTTCGAAGAAATGGTGTACTGGTAAAAAAAAAACAGCGGTTACAGTAAACATTTGCAAAGGCCCTAACCTCTGAAACGGCTGCAGGCAATGCGAACGCATTCACATTATAGTCCATGAGCCTAAACGTTTTATTTACCAGACGTTCATAGCATAACCTAGTTCGCCTTGACATGGTTTCAAGATAAGTAGTTTAAACCTATGCATCTAGTCCATTAGCTTGGTGCTAGTTTAAAAAACCTATCCCAATGAACTGCGTCCTTCGATTTCAATGACCTTACACTGTCAGTTGGAATATCAGAGGACGAGGAAGATGGCTGGCTATTTGCCCTTACATCCTGAGAATATAAAGAATAAGTATTGTATTGTATTGTATTGTATTGTATTGTATTGTATAGGGGCATTTATAAAGCGCCTATCGCGGTATAGACCATTCAGAGGCGCTCCCAGTGCCCGAGACCCCGAGAGAAAAAGTAGGTTTTAAGGTGAGAAAAGGAAGAAGCAACGCTACCAGAGAATGGTGGTGCGGACAGAAGGAGGAAGTCGGTTCCAAAGTGAGGGACCTATGCAGGCAAAGGATCTGGATTGAGCCATAGTTGTCCTGACACGAGGAACTAAGAGCAGAGGTCAAGACGATCAGAAGATCGGAGAGGACGCAGCGAAGCAGCAGAATGAGGCCGTTGAATCAGATCACGTAAGTACTGTGGAGCAAGACCCAGTTGAGACTTAAGCACAAGAATAAGCACTTTGAATTGTATACGGGCAGAGAGAGGGAGCCAATGGAGTTGTTCAACCATGAAGGTGGAGATATGAGAGAACCGAGGGAGGCGGGCAATGAGTCTAGCAGCAGTATTGAGTACGGACTGGAGAGAAGGCCAATAAGGAGACAATTACAGTAGTCATTCCGAGAGCACACGAATGCATGAACAATTGAGGTGAAGGTCGAGGATGAGACAGACCGCCGAATAGCCCGGAGACGCCATAAGTGGATGTAAGAGGAGAGGGTGAGGTTGGAAATGTGCTCAGCAAAAGTAAGCGATCTATCCAGAGTGACACCTATGTCACGAACACTGGACGAGAAAGTGAAGTGAGGAAACCTATCAGACAGGAGCACGAAATCAAGCTTTTGGAGTTGCTGAGGGGTGCCAAACCAGATGAATTGAGTTTTGGAAGAATTTAGAGAAAGGCGGTTTAAAGACATCCAGGAATGAAGATCTTGAGAGAGAGCCTCAATGGAACCAGTTAGAAGCAGTTGAGCAGATGGAGGCCCATGGACAAAAGCCTGAACATCATCAGCGAAAAGGTGACCAGTGTTTAGAAAGTAGGGAAGGAATATCAGCCGTATAGAGAATGAAGAGAAGCGGGCCAAGGACCGAACCCTGAGGAACACCAAGTTTTACCGAGACCCACCGAGTAATCGTAATCGTAAACTCCAAACTTCTAAAGCACCACTCGAAAGCCGAGCTCAGGGCACCAGCTTATTCACGAGCGCTGCGTCAAGTCAGAGGGGTTTTCCAAAGGGTAGTCAACAGGAGGTCCGAGTCCGGCTTCCACATCAAGAGAGGAGGCAGGGCAGCTGCTAAGGCGGGTGTCGTTTAAGTCGAAAAGATTTGGAGGATCAACTGGCTTCCCCAGAGATTAGATTGATGAGATGCTGTTTTTCTATGGTTTCTATCAGTGTATAATATGGTTTTTTCGAAGACTGTCTAATAACAAAGAAAAATAACTGCTGCACCTATATTTCAGCGTTATATAGGTAAACAAATGTCAACGCTAACAGAAAACGTCTTCTCAAAAGCGATCCAATTCTATCACCGAACTGTAAGCAATGGTTTTAGTGCAGATCGAACTCTGAAACTGAACAGCCGAACACAAGGCAAACATTTTAACTAATTTGCTACTACAACGGTAGAGTTAGGGAAACATTAACTCCAATTAGATTGTCAACGGCTGAACGTGACGCCTTCAATCCATCTGCATATTTCCTTTATCTATTTGTTGCCAGAGAAGTACTGTGGATCCAACAGTTTAACATGAGAAGACATCGTTGTGAACAGTTCTCACCGCTCACATGCATAACGCAGCACTCCAGAGTTGCGTGCTGACAATTAAATGTTTATGTAAAGACGCCATACATCATGCAACAAGGAGCAGCGCGCATACATAGGGTGTACAGTCCAAGAGGGCGTAGCCGTCTGGATAGTTGTTGTAAACACAACGCACCACTGCCTTATGAATGCTGTCTACATAACGCCTCACCATCTGACACTTTATGACGCAGCTCCGTTTCTTTTGGCTAAATTCTGCCTTAACAGTTGAAGTGATGGAGACTATATAGCTGCTTTTATTGAGGCGTTGCGACCCTGGGTCGTCGTACGCCGGTATGGCACTCCCTGTGGATTCCGGTGTTCAATTCCATTACACACTGGTCACTGGTGGTAATGAGGATAGGCGCTTGCTACGCCTAAGTCCGGAGTTAATAGACAATCCTTCTGATGGCAATGACGTTAGAGTTACCATTTTATTACAAGGGGTGACACAGTGGTAGGCTTTTCATTCATTCGTTCATTCATTCATTTGAGCACTTATGTAGCGCGTCTTCAAGGGGACTACTCAAAGGCGGTCCCGAATCCAGCACGAACATAAAGAACAGTTTTTAGCGCAGTGTAGAAAGACTCGGGTTTGGTTTTCGGGAGGAGACGCAGCTCCAGAGGGAGCCCGTTCCATACCACAGGATCAACCACCAAGAAGGCCCGATTTTGCATGGTGGCAGTACGAACAAATGGCACAACGAGCACCCCCCTCTCCACAGAGCGGAGCGAACGACCACGGGTCTCGCCGGTAGGCAGGCAGAGGAACCTGAGGCTGGAGCAAGACCCAGCTGGCAGCGCCAGACCAAGGAGGCAATCCTATACTGGATGCGCAGGGGAGCCGGTATCCAATGCAAGTCCCGGAGCATGAAGTCGGACACATGGTCAAACTTGGATATCCGACCAATAAGTCAGGCAGCAGCACGCATGAGGCTATGTAGTCTGTACAATAAATGCTCAGTTATTACAAAATCTTAGGCTTTGAGGATTAAACTTTCTAATGGCTCTGAATCGCTGAAAATCGCCCCCTTGTTCAATTGTTGGAAATGCGTTTGCTGTTAAGTTGGAAGATCTGCAACCTGAAAGCAGCCAATCGTTGTTTAATTCCTGAGTCATTTTCCGGTATTTGGCTAAATTTAAACCACGACTCTCCCCGGTCATTTCTCAGAAAACAATTTCATGCGCAGGCTTTCGATTTACGCAGCATTTGTGTAAGGACATCTTAGGTAATTTAATCTCATAATTATAACCCCGAGAGCATCGTTACCAAGTGGCTATTAACTCAGGATATGGCAGAGAAAAATATTCTGAGGCTTAGAGGGTTTATAGGTCTGTGGAGGTTTCCTCCCATCTGCTTTTTCCGCGGCCGCGCCCGCGCGTGCCGCCGTTGAAGGGAGGTAGGAAGGGAAGTAGGAAGGAAGGTAGGATGGGAGTCAAGGTTGGCATCTTTTTGCACATTTAGCTCGAAACAAACACAAGGTTGGGCAATCTTGCTGTCTCTTAGTGTTAATGGAACAGTTTCGAAACAGGAGATTGGTAGGCCTAAGGATAGACAATCAGAACATGTGATAGACAGAAGTTTGGCACGACATCGTGCAAAGTTCCAACTGAAATGGGCGTAGAATAAAACTAAGATAAAGGACATTACCAGACAAATGTTACTCTAAACTTTAAAGACTAGACAATAATCTCTTCTGGAGGAAAGAGTAGGCGAAGCTAAGAGCTAGACTGGTATAATTTAAAACATTGCAGAATTAAAGGTCATTTCGCAAGGCTGAAACCCTTGAACTTTCAGTTTCACGCGTGCTACAAAGTTCAACTATAACTGACGTGACCTGTTTTTTACAGCTATGGCTTTAAAACCTCACGCCACATTCGTCTCTGGTAATAGAAAATCACGAGTCTTATAGACTCAGGCAGCTGGAGGGAATTTTTGCATTGGGAACGTGATCAACGCCTGATGAGAACAGTTGCTGTTGAAGTTGACATTTGCTAACACCTTTAACACTCATGTAATGTAATGGAATGTAAATCACCGAAATTTCGCAGCGCTACACAAAAACCGTGACAGGGAGATCAGCTTAAACACTGGCGTTATATCAAATCAAGTCCGCAGTAGCAAGGCTGCCTTATCCGTTCCAGTGCCAGGCCAGAGTCCGGGAGGGTCAAGCCTAGGAGACAGCGTGGTGCTACGGTGGTAATCGGTTATGAGGGCGGTCGTGTTATGGCGCAGGCGTAGAATCAGGAGAGAAATTGGAATATAGGAATGGGAATATTGTAATTGTTTGACATTTTTATTGGGTTCTCCTCGGAACCGCAGATACAGATATAGAAAGGCTAGAACAACAGCATTCCTTCAAACTAACTCCTGGAGGACGCCATGGCTATCAAGATTTATCCATTTCATTTTTGTAGCTTCGGCATGTAGAGTTGGGTGGCCAGTCGTATTCCTCGCCGCCATACCTTGGAACTGACAAACTACAGATTTAGTGTTTACTCCGAAACGTAGTGCAATGGGAGAGGTCTTTTAAATTAGCAGTGGACTCGTGGACACCTGGACATAGGTATAAATTATTCGTTAAAACACCGAAATGGCAGAAATTCTAATTCTTCAGTTCAAGAGACCGGTTGTCTTCTCAACCAGTTTCCAGTGTTTAACGACGTCTTATGACTGCCATGGCCATCATCGTTGCCCTTCTCCGTTCTCCAGGCTTGGGACAGGCACTACCTGTCACTATCGGCAAAACTGGCAACTGGTCGTGGAGGAGTTTCTTCAGAACCAGTAAAAACGCATATAAATTATGTCGAGGTTATGAGACAGTACGGGGGTCAAAGCAAACTAGTTCACATGAACGTCTGGTAAATATTAACCCCTTGCCTGGGAAATTTATATCCGTTAAGCAGGCGGACGGTTAAATTTGTTGAAACAACGATGGAGCAGTTTTATAGGATCCATCAGCGTACCAGTTCGAAGAGCGCGCCAGTTAATCCATATTACGGGTTGTAGAAAAAATGAAAAACCGCGTTTGTCCAGGTCCGCTGTCGTGCAACAGCAAATTCTCGCAGCGTAGGCCTACTGTTGTATACTCTGCTGTGAGGTTCAAATTTGTCAAGTTTAGTTGGTTTTGCAAAGGTGCTTGATATTTATGTCTAACACGTCTTATTCTTTGCTTTAAGTCACCGGTAGTTGGGAGCTTACCAGTGACTGCTGATGACCCAACACCAGTTGCTACAGTTGCAACGATACTGTGTGTTGTTTCCGTAGTGTTTGTTGCCCGTTGCTTCATATCAGCTACAACTCTTCTTGCACTTATCTCAGCGAAACTTGGTACTTGGTTATGGTCACATGGCAACTTTGTCAAGACATCGCCTTCAGTATGGCATCTAACCAAGCATTTCGCAATGCGATACTCTGTACATTTCCAATGACTCTTGTTAGTAAAACTTTTCTCCTTCCGAAATGAGAAACCTTCGTGAACTAACATAATTTTATCTTGACCGTGGTTACTTTTCACATTATTCTAAACTCATTTTTACATCTATTTCAAAACACAAGCTTATACAAAATTCTCAAATGCACCAGTCAGCTCATGAGTTAGACTCTTTCCTTGACAATTCCAGCACAGCTTATTTTTGCTTTCCAGTACATTCTACAGTTCACATGACATTGGTTTAATTTACAGTGGACAGTGACTATAACCGTCAACGTGAAAATAAAATTTATTGCAAGAATAATGGTTGAGATCATTGGTAGCGGCATAGCCCACCATACGAAACCAAGACGCGGCATTTCGAATGCAACATCGTCAGGCATCTCATCAAATCTTAGCAGTTTGTGACAGCTAGAACGAAAAGCAATATAAAGTTCCTTGTCGGTGAACGAGACGACCTAATTACGTCACCTCTGAAACACTTTTGAAGTCTAAAACTTAGTCGAATGCGGGAATCACGACGGCCGCCATATTTGTTTATCGCCGTTAAGCTGGGAATAGCTAGCTTACAACTAGGGTAGACTCGGAGTAGCGGTACTCTCGGCGTAAGGCGTTACTACCGCCACATGAATACCGAATTAGCCCGCTACTCCGGCGTAGGCCAGATTTAAGCCCGGGAGTAAGAGTTACGCCTGTCTCATGACTACGGCCTCTGGAGATCAAGCGTAGTGGAACCCATTCCATGTCATAGGGCCCACCACTGCAAAGGCGCGGTACTGCATGGTCTGTCCTATCTTCAGGAAAAAATTGATATGGCTCATCTGTCCGTTTTAACCATTCCAGCTGTTCCACAGTTTTCAATCAACTTTAACGTTACAGCTAGTGCAGACGACATTTGTCACAACTGATCTTCATATGGAAAACGATTCAACCAATTTTTTCAAACCATTTATTACACGTTCAAGGTCAGTAATGTGAATACAAGACGCGGATGTACGTATCATACTATTATTGCATTATATGTGTGACACCATCCCTAGCCTACATTAGCTATGGCATGGAGTTAGGCACAAGAAATAGACCCAACGCTTAACATTTTCCTATTATTAAGTTGTAAATCAGGTTTTCATGATTTCATTACGCCTTTGCGATATTTTGTTTTTATAAAAAAATGTATCTAATGCAAATCAAATGCAAAGAACTGGAGGGCGAAACAATAAAAATGCTTTAGAGCCAAATGTTGGCCTAATTTTTTTTGCTATTACTCTTCTTCTCAGGGGCGTCTGCACCACAGAAACCTTGGAGCGAATGCTCCATCCAAAAAATAGGGGGATCTGTCAGTGCATGTGCCATCATTATTGGGGGAAGGAAGGGGAAGGGGAAGAGGAAGGAAGGCAAGGGGGTTGCTCCAATGACTTCGGGGGATAGACGCCCCTGCTTCTTCTTATTCTTAGTTTTACTATTACTACTACTATTGCTGCTACTACTACTGCTATTATTACTACTCCTCTGAGTCCTCTACAACTACTACTACCACTACTACTACTACTACTACTACTACTACTACTACTACTACTACTACTACTACTACTACTACTACTACTACTACTACTACTACTACAACTACTACTACTATCATTAAAATGTTAGTCCTCTAGTTACTCTTGTTCGTGTAATTGCCTTTGATGTTTCGCTTAACACCGAAGAAGAATGTTTGGCAAAATTAAAAATGAAAGAATAAATATTCCAATACGTAAATTACTTCTTATTGTATAATAAATAGTTTGCAATCTAAAACTTATTGCCACTTCTTTGCAAAATGGTTATGTTACATAATTAAGTCTGAGTGTTCTTAAATGTAAGCAACACTCGCACTTTGTAGCACTTCGTAAGCAGGATGCAAGGAACAAAGGTGCAATTACTGCTTAATTCTTAGAATAAGTCTTATTTTGAAAGGCGATGGTGAAATGACAAGACCGTGAACATCTTTAGCACTTATAAAATCCTGGCCCTCTGGTGGCTGAATATCAAAATGCTTCACAAGGTTGGTGAGAAAGAGGAAGAACTCTTGACGTGCTAGTATCTATCTCTCCGATGCAAGAACGCTTTCCTGAAAGAAAACGTAACACAATATTTATTACAAATCGATATAATTTAGGACCTTTATTTCCATTGTTTGTTCTATTATTTCGTTCTATTCTTTCTCTTATCCGGGTGCATGGCAGCGGAAAAATATCCAGTGTTGCCTTGGAAATCTCTGTGCTTTGAAATATTTTATAAACAAAACTTTTAAAACAAGGCCTAGGTTGCTTATCTTTCAAGAAGTAGTTAATTAAAATTAAAAGCTGTTATTGCTACCACAGTTGAAAGAAGATATGTGGAGCACAGGAGATACATTCGGAGGGATCGCTGTTGAAGTATCCTGTGTCATTGACGCTTTTGAAGTAATAAATCGTGCGGACGTATCACTGGTCGTCTTTTCAAGCCTTGCGATTGACCACAGAAGCCCGACCCGCGGACAGCCCGTACGAAGTGATGCCAGTGAAATGATCCTAGTTGGTACCAGAGAAAGCGAGCGAGGGACACCGCTGACCAGCTCGGCAGAGGACTTCCACTCGACTTTCTGACAACCAGCAAGAGCGGAACAAGAAAATCCTGCAATGCTTTTCGAAGCGTTTTAGAACCAATGGGTTTGTGAAATTAATTAAGTGTATGAGCACTACATTTTCATCGAGGATAATAAGAGCCAGGTGATGCCGTCTACTCGAACGTTTCTTTTTAAGCTACGGCGACTCGTCAAAACTTAGGTTTACAGAGCGGCGGAAGAATCCAATCCCCACCTCGACAGTTTTAGACGTACGGGAAGACGCTACGAAAAATCCTAAAATGCTCAAACTTGATCTCAGTCAAGCACTGGACATCTGCCGGTCGTTGGAGGCGAAAATGCAACAGCTGAAGACTTTAACGAAGCCAGATGAAGTCCAGGCCATGATACAACAACCAGTACGACGATCACCAACCTCCTACGTAAAACAGCAGTCGCGAAATTTCTACAGCCCGCACGAACATGAGGCGCACAATAGCTATCGGAAAGAATTGTGGGAACGGCGTTGCCAGTACTACGACCAATGTGCGTAAGTCAGCAAAGCTTGTGTGTCCCATTTTCGGAAAACCATTGAATGCGAACTAAATCTTAACTCTAGCATGCAGGTCTCGGCAAGGACTTAGTCGTGCAATCTAAAACTGAATCATGAAAAGATCCAAGAATTGATCGTTCGGAAACTCGGTGAAGGACTGGCAGAGGAAGTGCCCAAGGCAACACCGGGCTTGGCCAGGGTGGGTCAAATGAATGTAAACAATATAATCACTAAGGCAAGGCAGTCGATGTACGCCCTTCGTGTCTTATCTGCGCACGAGCTATCGGGTTAGTTAATGTGGGAAGTGGTAAAAGCAACCACAGTGTCGCGGAATCTCACTAAAGTTTCGAGCAGCTATGCCAGAAGGCAGACTCAAACCTTTTATCTACTATCATTAATGACCCAACCCTTGCGCTACATCAGCTATTACCTCCCGTGAAAACAGTTACATACTCACTGCACCCAAGGACCCACAGTACGACAATACCAAAAGCTGACTGTCTAGCCCGTAAAATTTTCGTTATCCGATTGCTACATGCCTAATTGTATTTGCAACAATGTACACAAAAGTGCGATTAGCTGTGTGTTTTAATAAAAGTTACTTTGATTAAGGTGCTAATAATAGCCAAAAACCTATTATTTAACAGCTCGGAAGTAAAGCACTGCTTAAGCTTATACGGTACCGAGGCCAAATGGGATGATGTCATTTCTTCTAATGACGTTGTTATCCTTATCCAGGAATCTCTCTGGTCTGAAGTTCTCTGGGTCTCCCCAGACCTTTGGGTTCATGTGAACGCTGTACAGATTTGACATGGCCTAAAATAGTGAAAAATAAATTATTTTGTACTGTTGAGCGATAAAGTAGAGTTAATATATAGTGTTCATATTGAAGATAATCAAGCAACTACATGCATTGTAAATAATGGCTCATTAACTGCGTAACTAATGAATCATAGCTCATGAGTACAGAACTCTTTGGCTAAAGCTATCACAAATATTTCTAAATATGATCGTACCTCCTCACTTCTAGTATCATTGCACTGTTTCCCTGTGAACTGATGATCTGATTTGAAATTGTATTGTTTTTTCTTTCCACCTCATCTCGGTTTCTACCTCATCTACTACACCTCCGTACAAAAATATCCCGTATGCAAACCAATGCGCTGTCTTGAGTGGGGGTGTACCAAAAGGTTTTGCACTGGCTCTTCTTCTTAATAAAACTTACCAATAGCTCTTTTGGCTACCACATCTAGACCCTATGCTGACGATATCCAACGAAATTTTTCATTTTATAGTACCAAGTTTAATGCGCTTCCTCAAATGCTAACTAGTTTGGCCGTTGTTCAATCTTGAATGGGTAGTAAGAAACTACTTCTCAATCCTATTTCTTCCTCTAGGCACTTGTGGAGAGCATCGTTTTTGTGTTGCTTGGACTGTTCAACTCTTTGTTTCTTTCGGTTCTCGACGTAACAAAGACGCTGCGCTTGGCCTTCGAGTGTCGCTTTAGTTGGAGATTACAATTACGATTACTGTTACGATTATCTTCATCATTCTGCCTTTGTGTCTCAATCGGACTGACCCTTGGACTTAACCGTCGATTCATTATAACAGAGATATGGAATTTTCAAATCTGTTAGCCTAACAACAATTCTAAACAATCCTAATTCCCTCAAAGATAGACATTTGCAATACTAGAATGTTTTTTTACTTCACATACCAGACATCCGCGAGGTATAAAGTATCCACAGATCTCCGTGTCTTTCATCGCTGAACGTGGAATCGTATGATACACTAAGGTATGACGTCGCATCACTTCGAACATCACAGCCTCTGTGTATTGCAGATGTGGCTTGTCATCGATCGAGGGAAGTCTGTTGCCAGTACATACCTCGTCGATTTCTTTCTGAAGACGGGACCGAATCTTAGGATGATTGCCCAACTCCAACAGAGCCCACATCAAAATAACCCCGACGGTGTCTCAGCTAGCCATGCATAAATCTCGCAAGATGTAAACGAGGTCCTGATGGCTGTAGTTGGGTCCCTCGATTTCAAGAAATCGAGTCACAAAATTTCTTTCAGAAGGATTTGTCTTGTGCTCTATGGCCATCTCAATTTGATCCACCAAGCGATTGTGTGCACCGGTCAAATCTTCAATCTTCTTTCGGAAACTTGGAAGAAATCGGATGAGTGGAGCGTAGTCAATTCTCGATTCAAGATTCTCAACAAATTGAAACGAATCATCGATCAACTTACTTCGTTTGATGCCAGCCTGAGATTCGCTGCCGAAAAGAATAGTCATAACCACATTTGAGGTGGCATACATCAGTGCGGCTTTTGGATTCAGCGGACAACCGTGTTGCTTACGAATTTCTGTAATGAAGCCTTCTATTTCTTGCGAAATTCTAGTGTCCATTTCTTGATTGATCCCAAATCCAAATTCCTTCAAGATTGAAAGTGTCAGCTTGCGGTTGTGTTTGGAAGATTCGGTCCAATGCGCAAAGCTGATACCTGGAAAAAGTTAAGCAGTGCCAGAGCACCTTTTGGCGATTACATGCAAAGAGTATTCAAAGAAGTTGTTTCCTATTTAAGTAGTTTTATTGTTTCATTAGCACTTTAACGAAGAGAGTGTACTAAAAGTGACCGAGAAGCCATTGCAGCTCGGCGTGAAAGCACCGAACTACTTGGAAATCTTGGTCTATTTCAATCGAATTTCTTTGAATAATTTGGAGAACTGTGGGATCATCGATCACCGCTCATTCGAATTCAGAAAATTGGCGCGTTACAGTAGCGGCATGTTCTGAGTTGTGCCATGACTTCGTTGGTACCTGCTGTCATATACAAGCCCCGATGTTGCGTCGGAGGTTTTGTACAGATGACACAAGGCGCAAGCCTATTGAATGAACCCAATGTCTCAACACATTTACTTCTAGCACAGTACAGCATGAGGTTTAGTAGTAATATTAGGGTATCTAACATTGTTTATTTCTGCTTAATGGCATGGATGTAATATTATTGGAGGATTTGAGTAAAATTTTGATCCGGTGTTACGGTGTCTCCTGGAGTTGAACTGCTCCAAATTGAACCTATCATTACTATTGAAGCCTTTTGAAATTGTTACTTCATTTCCTCATATTGTTTTTTTGTTTCGTTTTGTGCCTTGCGCGGAAAGCTATTTAAAATCTAAAACAATCTCAAACAGTTTTATTTCTATCATGTCAACTTTGGCGTTGAAACAAACCTCTCAAATCGTGGTTCAGAATGTTTTCTTCTGTCCAGAAGCCCGGTCGATCAGCGAAGGCTTCAGCGTGTTTCTGCATAGCATTTACAATTGCCTCCTTTCCGTTGAGTGAAACAGCCATACTTCGCAGCAAAGTAAACGTAGCAGTATGTAATATAGCAAATATAGGCCCAATAACTTTTACGCATAGTTGTTAAAAACGATAGAAACTATATAAAAAACGGAAAAAACGTCGTTTTTTCAAAAAAATAAAAAACGGGAAAAAAACGGAAAAAA
Organism: Allolobophora icterica; assembly: GCA_963556255.1. NCBI lineage: Eukaryota > Metazoa > Annelida > Clitellata > Crassiclitellata > Lumbricidae > Allolobophora > Allolobophora icterica. The sequence goes on from OY744608.1 coordinate 7,481,311, forward strand.
CCAAAAGAGAAAATAATTTGACTTTCTCGCAGATTGTAAGCCCTACTGAAATTTAAAATTAACAACCTTGTATACAGAATTTAATCAGCAAATAACACAACTTTATTAGTAAACACTAAGTAACACCAATCTACAACAATTATTATATTTCTAATAAGTTTGGTTTAATAAGAAATTGAGAAATTAAAAAAATTGAAATCTTTTCAAGTTTAAATTGTAAACATAAGTCCACATAAGTCCATGCTGACTAAACTAACACAATTAAAAACTAAACTTTGGAGGTAGGCCTATAGACTACGGCCTATAGGGCCTATAGTTTAAACTTTCTCATAGTAAATGCATTTCAATTTAGCCAATGCTGAGTTTGTCTTTCTCGTTTATCAAAGTAACGTGAATCCATTCCGTACCCTTTTCTTTTGGCATTTTAGATAACTTAGAAATAACTTTATTTCTTGTACTGTGCTATTTCATAAAGTATTTATTTCTCAAATGATGACGTAAATCAGCTGAATCCTTGAAAGTACGGAGACAACGTACGGGACATCAGACAAACAAATTAAACATAAACTGAAAAACATTAACAGACAGTAAATAAATAAATAAATAAATAAAGTTACATAATAAAACGGAAAAAACGATAAGAAAAATAAAAAACGAAAAAACGACGTTTTTTGGAAAAAATAAAAAGCGAAAAAACGTTTTTAACATCTATGCTTTTACGCATCAAACCTTGTTTAAAAGAGGTCAGAGTAAAATTTTAAAAACCTATGAGAAAATTTTTCTTTTCAGTTCAGAAATTTATCCGTATAATTTAGGAAATTTAATCTTATAATTTGAGGAATATAACTCTTCTGTTTTTTAGTCTAACTGTGGAGGTTTTACTTTACACAACTTTTCATTGCCACTCTGCTCTGTTATTTGTAGTATATTATATTACTGTTAATCCATATGCGTCTGCTTTAGGTCCAGGGACAGTATTAAACGACTTTCATGCGTTGATGACTGTGTTTAAGAAAAGTTCTACATAAAGTCATGTCGCATGCAGTTTGCAGTATACTTTTGAAATAGCGCATGGGTTCAATACCCACAAGTCTCGTGTATATTGGCTGGTGCCCTGCGCTTAGCCTTCGAGTGGTGCTTTAGAAGTTTGGAGATTACGATTACGATTATCATAGGCCGACTCAGCCTTCTACTCCCTAGGGGCAGTTGTAAAAAGACTATAGGCGCCCAAAGGCTGCCAAGACGCGTTTTTCTGTAAGACCTTTGTACGTCATAGGCTTTCATTGTTACTCGTTGCGGTCTGTCAGCGAGCTTCTCTATATATATACACGAATATTATATTATTATAGAATATATAGCGTAGGCCCATACCTTCGTCCTGCGTTGAATCGTATAACAGAACCCAGTTGTTCTGCCGTGCGCATGAAAAAGATGTGCATCGTTTCCAATCCCCCTGTGAAAACTGGAATCGATCCAAGCAGCGGTAAAGCTGGAATTGATGGTGGATATCGTTTTCCAGCATCTTTGCTACCATTTCTTCTTAAGAAGATGATAAGTACGAGGACTGCGAACACTGCGACAAGAACTGCGTTGGGGTCAAACATCTGCGTAAGAGTAAAACATATCTTAAAGTTGATGGTGTTGTAATCGTTATCTCTAGATTTCTACAGCACCCTAAGAGCGAAATCGAGGCAACTAGCTTATTGACAGGCGACTGATCAAAACAAAATCCATAGGTAGGATCAAAATCGGCTCCAGGTCAAAATTCAGAGGCAGGCAGGCAGATAGCCACAGTGGCGGCGCTACCATGGGTCGCGGTAGGTCAATTGACCTGCCTGTTTTACTCTTGACCCGCCTTTTGACCTGCCTATTTTACTCTTCACCTTTGAAATTTTTAATATCTTTTTTACATTTAAAACATCAGCATCTGTTCCATAACATCACTAGTGCAATTATTAGATCTAAACGACTTTTTTACGTTTTATATAGTATTTCAATAGAAGTCTATGTTTTTAAATTCTAAAATTGAAATGCGTAAGTATTCTTTTCCGCCGTTGCTAATTGAAACCTATCTTCGCACAATGGCTGAACAATGCTGATCTGATCAAGATGTCCTGTCCATTCACAAGGATACAGCGAAGAAGATGAACATTGACGCCGTTTTAGACAAATTTATTAAAAATGACCAAACTGCAGAATTTCATTGACCGGCGGTATGTCGAACGGTCAAAGTTGACATGAAGCGGTTATGTTATAGACAGGACTGGTTGACTGTTTCTGTAATGTCGTGCATCTTATTAGCGTACATGTTCATGATGTTCTGAGTAGCTAATCAGTACTTCCAAATCTTTAAAGATTAGTAATGTAACTAAAGTTTAGCGTTTTAATTGCTGAATTGTTTCAAATTTGAATATGGTACAGCAACGGGCTATTAGCGTTCAATAATAATTTTTTTTCGTTTTATATAGGCTATCTAGGTTATGCTGCTTAAGTTGAAGTTATGCTGCTTGATGCGTCAAACTGAAACATTTATTTCTTTTACCTGTTGAATAATTCCCATGACCTTGACGCGACCTGATGAAATTGTATAGCTGGCGCCGCCAGTGGACAGTTAGACGGCTAAGGTGGTGGTGTTTAGAATTGAAACGACGAGAAGCGTAAGGGGAATAGTGGAATCAGGACATGATTTGTGAAAGTGCAGTGTTATCAGTTTTGATAGACCTGTGGAGAGATAGCAAGAGGTGACGGTTTGGCGAGTTCGAAGCATGGATCAGATAATTATGCTAAATTTGGCGGTAGTCTATTGCAGAGAGGCGTCCAGGCATTTTAAGCCAGCGTAGAAGTCAGCACAGAAGTCATGAGATCGTTTTTGGGCTGTTTTGTGACTGGACGAGCGAGAGCATTCTGGATAGCTTGAAGGCGGTGTACTTGGATGGTGTGTATTTCAGGCTAAACTAGACTTGCAATAGTCTAGTTTAGCATGAACTACGGATGCTGCGACGTACGGACAGTGGCCACAACAGTATATGCGGTTTTGAAGTCAAGCATAGGGCTAATTCTGCGAAGATCGCGGATAGGCTATGCATGGAACAAGAGCGGGCAAGTTGAGTGATAAGATCGGAGAAACTAAGATTTTGGTCGAAAATCACACCTGAGTTAAGGATAGAAGAAATGACAGTAGATTCGTGGGTGGATGTATGTTGTGTTTTGATAAACAAACATAGACTGAAATAAACAGAGGGATCAGGAATTTCCTCAGCTGGTCACGTGAATACAGTTTTAGACGGGTTCAAACCCAGGAGATTAGATGTCATCCAGGAGAAGATTTGGGCAATGGGCAATGTAAGTGCAATTGAAAACGATTCTCCACATCATCATTAACACCGTCACTAGAGGTTGATGATTTGGCCGTCAACATCACATAAGCTTACTACAACCGCCAACAACAAAACCACCAATGCCGTCATTAGTGTGTCGGTGCTGGTTTTACTGTTGCCAAGGTAGCGATGGATATGGTAGAGGTGACACACAACGATGCAAAGCGCCACAGCATTTATGATGAGTCATTTGCATTTGAATCACTAGGGGTCATACCGAGGCACAAGAAGGAGGGAGAGTAACGGCAGCATAGGCCAACCGTTTGCTTAATGCGACATTCAATGCACCACGAGAAATTAACTCTCACCTTGTTATTATTCCTCTGTGTATTAGTTGAGAATCGGCTTAAAGTTCTTTTTCAAGCAGCCTTCGGCAAAGTGGTGAACTGTTAAAATCAACGGTTACAGTCTAGATAAACATTCATACAGGCCAATAACCTTTGAAACGGCTGCAGGCAATGTGCACACATTCACCTATGAGCCCTGAACATTTTATTTACCAGACGTTCTTAGCATGACCTAGTTCGCCTTGACGCGGTTTCAAAGTAAGTAGTTTAAACCTATGCCATCTCGTCTATTAGCTTGGTGTTAGAACCTCTCCCAACGAACTCAGGCCTTCGGGTTCAATGACCGTATACTGTCAGTTGGAATATCAGAGGGCGAGGAAGATGGCTGACCACTTGCCCTTACATACTGAGAATATGATGATTAAATAATCGTAGACCCTTAATCGTAAACTCCAAACTTCTAAAGCACCACTCCAATGCCGAGCTCAGGGCACCAGCTTATTCACGAGCGCTGCATCAAATCTGAGAGGTTTTCCAAAGGGTAGTCAAAAGGAGACCAGAGTCCGGTTCCAAATCAAGAGAGGAGGCAGAGCAGCTGCTAAGGCGGGTGTCGTTTAAGGGGAGAAGAATTGGTGGATCAACTGGCTTCCCCAGAGATTAGATTGATGGGATGCTGTTTTTCTATGGTTTCTATCTGTGTATAATATGCTTTTTCGAAGACTGTTTAATAACAAAGAAAAACAACTGGACCTATAGTTTCAGTGTTGTGTAGACCTAGGCCTATAGGCAGACAAAATGTCAACGTTAACGGAAAATGTCTTATCAAAATCGATCCAATTCTATCACCGAACTCTAAGCAATGGTTTAACGCAGATCGAACTCTGAAACTGAACAACTGAACATAAGACAATCATTCACTACTACAATGATAGAGTTTGGGAAACATTAACTCCAATTAGATAGCCTACGATTGAACATGACGCCTTCAGTCCATCTGCCATTTATCTATTTCCTGTCAGAGAAGAACTCACCCTCACCAGTTCGTATTCCCGAACAGGGATGACGAAAACTTCATTCCCAGAGCCTTATTCGCTGGTCTCCGTAGACATATATTCTCTTTGCTCACAGCTAAGTAATGTTAAAATGTTTCTCTGCTGACTAATGTTAGGATGTTAAGTAAGATTATATGACTAATATTACATCATTCAACTAACATTACATTATTTTCTGCTTTAGCTATCCTCATTTTTATTTCGCTCTGATACTTCGCCATAAAGTTCATGAGTGCGGTGTGCCATCCAGTTTTCTTCAGTAAACGAAAATATATAACTGTGGATGGAACAGTTTAACGATATCTTTTGACATCAAAGGCCGTTGCCGTCAATAAGAAAACATCGTTGTGAACAGTTCTCAATGCTCACACGGCATAATGCAGCACTCCAAAGAGTTACATGTTGACAATGTTTATTTATAGACGCCGTACGTCATGCAACAGATGCCTTCTGTAAGCAGCAGCACTAATACAAAGGTTATACAGTATACACGGCACAGTCCAAGAGGGCGTAACCGTCTGGAAAGTTGTTATAAACACCGCGCATCGCAGCCTTCTGAATGCCTGTCTGCCCGACGCTTCACCTTCTGACACTGTATGATGTAGCTCCGTTTACTTCGGCTGCAATCTCCCTTAACAGTTGAAGGGATTTAGACTATATACTTGATTTTATGTTGAGCATTTGCGTTCCGGTTTAAATATGAAGCGAACTGCACGGTACCAATGTAAATTTTCGATATATCTTAGCGCCACACAAAATGCGTCAGGGAGATATTATATGCACTGGCGCTATATCAAATCAAGTCTGCATTATAGCCAGGTTGTTTGGTCCGTTCTGGTGCCAGGATGTCAGAATCCGGGGAGGTCAAGCTGAGGAGACAGGGTGGGGCTACATTGGAAATCGTTGATGATGGTGGTCGTCTGGTGATGTAGGAATAGAATGAGGATAGGAGAGCTTGAGTTGATCACAAGTGTTGAATACGTCTCTAGTGACAACAATTCAATCCAATTCGTCTGCTTGAGCACACACACGGATTATTGTGTAGTCTTCAGCGCATTATTTGTCTGGTTTCTACCATTCATAGGTCTCGTCACGCCCATTTTCATCCGGAAACGCTTCATGCATCGCGACTATTAGTCCTACCTATATATCAGTCTTCTGTCTATCCTTTTCTACAGCAACATCTTCTTTTTTGTAACAGGCACACAAAAAATCACAAGCACCTATATTGCTGAACTTCGTGCTTACAACAAGTTAAATGTGTAAAAGGTACGTTTTTCTAAAGCGACCGTCCGATCTCGACCTTGCTCATTTTTTCAACGAACTGTTCGGGTGAAACCCTTCATCATCGCTGCCCGTTTCTATTACAATGATATATCGCTGTTTTGTTTTCTAGATTCTACATAGTTTATTTCCTTTTCCTTGCATCATGGTTCTGCAAAATTATTAGGCTAAGTGTTGAGAAATATAAAGCATTTTGCTCCTGTTAGCACTATATATAGCGCTTTGCAGCACTTCGCAAAGCAGGAAGAAAGGAACAGATCTGTAAGCTAATAGTTAACATCTTGGAATAAGTCTTATTTTGAAAGGTGTTGGTGAAGCGACAAGACCGTCAACACTTTTAGCATTGATAGATTCCTGGCCCTCTGGTGGCTGGATATCAAAATGCTTCACAAGGTTGGCGAGAAAGAGGAATACCTCTTGGCGTGCTAATGTCTCTCCAATGCAAGAACGCTTCCCTGCAAGAAAAGAAAGTACAAATAATAGTTGTTGTAAATCGGTACAATTTAATCCTTTTTTCTATTCTTTATTGTTTTTCTGGCTCCGATGCAATTCAGACCTTTTTCTAGTTATTATTTTTCTCAGTGTTGCATTTAAATATATCGGTGCTATTGACTGGTTTCTAAATCCTTTTTAAAAGAGGCTTAGCTTGTTTATTTTTACGAAATAAATCTGTCAAATAATAGTTACAAACAGGGATACCGACAGAAATTCCGGGCCCCTAGGCAGGGCAGTCACGGGCCTAATAACTATGATTAGGCTTTATGTGAAAAGTTGATTACGGGCCCGGCCCGGGCCCCTAAAAATCGACCCGGGACCCTACAAATCGCTGGAAAATCGCTGGGCCCCTGGGCATTTTCCCCCTTCCCTCCTCTCGGCGGGCCTGGTTACAAAGTTCTAACTCTCTCTCGCAAGCCGACTCACTACTTCACTGGACATCGATCTCTGATGCGACACATCACTCGTGAATAAGCTGGTGCCCTGCTCTTAGCTTTAGAGTAACGGTTTAAAAATTTCGAGTTTACGATTACGATTACAATGAGAAGACCAGGCTGCATTAATATCTTTTTGTATATTTAAGGCTCTACTGAAATATAGCATCAGCGTTGAAGGAGTATATTCAAAACTCCCTCCCTTTGTTATCGGCCTCAGAAGATACAAGGCGGTCCCAAATCAATCCACTCACTCTTACTATGCAACAGAGCAAGAGGCAGCAGGTATTGCGTACAGAATAAATAATTAAGAATGACAAAGTCCACGAAGTTTGTTGTACTATTCCTGAACTCCTCAAAGGTACATGTATATAGAAGGGCATTGCATGGCTCAGTGGCGTGTTCTAGAATACCGTTAACACGCAAGCTGACTGGACAAAAACAGGCAACTGCATGAACAGCCTTAATCGAAACATTTCGAGTATATCTGGATATTAAAATCCTCCCATGTTCATCTGACTAGACCTGCTATTCATCCACTATTTGTCTCTATTGCGAACGTTTACAGTGGAACAGAAGCTGCATGACTTGCAACAATGGTACGCTACTTCTTTGCTCAAAGTCATAAGAATTCTATGTTCTACGCACTAAGTCAATAAGAATTCTATATTCTACCCACTTCAACGACGCAAAAATATACGGACGCACGAGATAGACCCCGGTTTCGGAAATGACCGTAACAAGGGTAATTGTGTTGCATTGCTCGAGAAAAGTGATGAAGGTGATCGAGAAAGTATGCATCAGTCATTAAGAATAAGTAGGGCCTATGCTATGAGAAAGGTTACCTTCATTACGATGACTAAAACTATTAACAGATCCAAAGTAAGAAATGATTAGGCGTAACCTACCGAAGCTAAATGAGACGATATCATTTCTTCTAATCACGTTGTTATCCTTATCCAAGAATCTCTCCGGTCTGAAGTTCTCTGGGTCTCCCCAGACCTTAGGGTCCATATGAGCGCTGTAAATATTTGTGATCGCCTAAAACGAAAGAACATGGCACAATTAAGCAGTCAATTAGAGTTCAGAAATAATAATCACATTTCAAATTATTGAAACTTAAAGCAGTATTTGGACAAAATATAATAATGCAAATTGACTGCAAGCCTAGCGAATCATGACTCAAGGGCTCAGAAGTGTTTAGCTAAGGCCGTTACAAATAGCCATAAATGCAATCGTATCCCTCCAGTTCCTAAATCATTACATTAACTCTATATTGAACAGAGAACTATATCACTAAGCCAGAAATGGACAATAATTTCCTAGAAGACACTGCTTTCAAAATGTGCTTGCCATTACACCTAAGAGTACTTCAATAGGTACTTGTGAAGAACTTGTCTTTCTTTTCCCATACTTGGAGTGTCCGTTTGATTGCCAACAGAACATTGTTTGTCCCTGTGGCAAGGGTTCTAGAATAAATTATATATTAGGTCTTTTGAGCCATTCAGTTCTCGACTTAAAATGTTTTTATTTAAGAGTAGGCCTGCTTAGCATTCTTCGGCTGTGTCTCATTATAAGGACCTCGGAGTTGACCGGTTTCCAAATAGGCTTTGGAGTGCCACCGATTGATGCATATTGCTTTATTATAATGGCGTCAAAGAAATTCTAATATCCTATTAGATTAGATTAAATTAACTAATAATTTCTAATATAAAATATAACTTGCTTGAAGGCCTGTGTAGAAACACATCATACACTACAGGTAAACATCATTAAAGTAAAAGCTAAACGGGTAAAATGCACACCTGTTTACATGATTCTCTAGAAACCAGAAGTAAGTAAGTTTATTCCTTATTGTAACCAATTTATGTCACACTTTGGTTTGCACATAGTGTTAAACAATATAAAGAATGGTTAGCAAGAATGTTTTCCTTGCTAGATTATCCGCTCTATGTATTACACGGTTAAGCACTCTCGGTCTTATGGAATAGTGCTCTGGTCTCACTGGTGGGAGGATTGGTCACCTTAAGATCTAAGACTTTAATGCAAAACGGTAAAGACATCCGCAGCAATCCAACAACTGACTTATTTTAAATATAACCATAACCATAACCATAAATTTCGAGAGAGCAAACACTTAGGATTAAGAAGATATGAAAAGCTATAAAGAGGTTTAACAACTGAATTTCTTCAAATTTAAAGATTTGCAATATTGAGTGTTTATCGCGTACATACCAAACATCCACGAGGTATGAAGTATCCACAGACCTCCGAGTCTTTCATCGTTAAACGCGGAACTGGACTGTTGGTTGTGGGATGACGTCGCATCATTTCACATACCACAGCCTCCATGTATGGCAAACGTGGTTTGTCATCAATTGAGGGAAGCCTGTAACCATCGCATACTTCGTCGATTTCTCTCTGAAGATGGGACCGAATCTTAGGATGATTGGCCAATTCCAACAGCGCCCACGACAAAGCCACATCAACGGTATCTGTGCTACCTAAGCACAGATCTCGCAAGATGTACATCAGGTCCTGTTGGTTATAATTTGGTCCCTCGATTTCAATAAATCGGGTCACAAAATTTCTCTCAGAAGGATTTTTCTTGTTGTGCTCTATGGCCATCTCAATTTGATGCATCATGCGTTTATGCGAACTTATCGATATTGCAATCTTCTTGCGGAAAGTTGGAAGAAATCGAATGAATGGAGCGTAATCAATTCTTGAATCCATATTCCCAAGAAAGTCATTCGAATCCTGAATTAACTCACTACGATTGTTACCAGCCTGAGTTTCACTGCCGAAAAGGATATTCATAACCACATTTGAGGTGGCATACATCAGTACCGTCTTTGGATCAAACGGGCAGCCATTTTGTTTCCGAATTTCTCTAATCAAACCTTCAGTTTGTTCCGAAATCCTAATATCCGTTTCTTGATTGATTCCAAATCCAAATTCCTTCAAGATAGAAAGTGTGAGCTTGTGGTAGTGCTTGAAAGTTTTGTTGTAATGCGAAAAGATGATACCTGGGTAAAATTGAAAAAAATATTCATCGTACCTTCCTGCATTAGGCCTATTATTATGTTTCACCAACACCTATGGTTATAATAACCGCCACGCAAGTGTCTTTTCCGTAGGTAGTTGTGTAGCAATGAGCACGATTCTAGCGCCAACAGACTGTAGTTATACGAAAACTATGCTGCTGCCACTGCTAGTTTTACTAAACCACCAAGAGAAACATGAAAAAAGAAATCTGTTGTGCGCAAGTAGAACGATGCCTACTTGATATATGGATTTTATATTTCCGAAGAAGAAAAATCAAAGATCTTCCCCAGACCCAACTGTCTGATATGCCAGAACACGTAGCTTGCAAACCAAGCAACAATTTAGAAATTTAAGTTAATAATTAGTTTAACTTTAACATTTTTAACCATATTCGCACATGACGATTGCATGGTGTGCCGCCAAATTGGGTTGCAAGTTTAGGTTTGTCGTGTGCCAAAAAAGGTAAAGAACCTCTGGTTTAAGCATAATGCATCTATGTAAATTTTTAATGCAATGTGCAAGTAAACATAACTTCTTAGCGTCGCACAATACAGTGTCAGAATACCAGCTAATTCGCCGGCACTAAATCAAAGCAAGTCTTTCGATCTGTTTCTGTTCCAAATCAGAAACCGTGGGGTCAAGCCGAGGAAGGAGCATGGAGCTCAGGTGGAAAGAGTTTGTGAAGGTAGCCATGACATGGTGCAGTACCAGAACCAAGATAGTATCCAGAATCAGTCGCTAAGGAGTTACCGACAGACTTTTTGAGTTAGCGACTAATAACTCAGTCGGCTAAGTCATATGTTTATCAACTGACTAAGTTGCTAACACTTATGGACTGACTTTCTGACTTGCCATCAACTTCGCAGGTATTCAGGTAGGGCCTATGTTTATTGGTCACCTAACAATAAAATGCATCTTACCGCATACTCTACTGACCGTGCTCTCATTTAGTTGGGAGCCACATGGGCTCTATAAGGTTCCAATATGGGTCCTATATGGGCTCCGTACAATGTGGGCATGCTGACAAGGGACAGACCGATTACTGCGAAATGTTATTGTGAATTTATGAAAGGTGACAGATGCATTTGATTGTTTATGAAAGGAATAAAGCATACGACTAAGACTAAGTCAAGGCCGGATTTCTTTCGAGAGCGCAACAGTAGGCCTACTGGCCTCCTATTTTCCCAAATGTTATAAAGGTATTATCAGTTTTCCTGGCTTTATCTGCAGTTATACCACTGGCTGAAGTCGTTGAAAGCAGAGCTTTTTCAACGAGATGTTTGTAAGTACGAAGAGACGCCATTGTCGATGAAAACAAGTGCGTGACGTCAGGTAATATGACACACATCTGAGTGATGGTAATAAATTTATAGCTAGTAAAGTCAGTCTCTCTCTCTCCTCTCTGTCTCTCTCTCTCTGTGTCTCTCTCTGTCTCTCTCTCTCTCTCTGTCTGTCTCTCTGTCTGTCTCTCTGTCTCTGTCTCTGTCTCTGTCTCTCTCTCTCTGTCTCTCTCTCTCTGTCTCTCTCTCTGTCTGTCTCTCTCTCTCTGTCTCTCTGTCTCTCTCTCCCTCTCTGTCTCTGTCTCTGTCTCTGTCTCTGTCTCTGTCTCTGTCTCTGTCTCTGTCTCTCTCTCTCTCTCTCTCTCTCTCTCTCTCTCTCTCTCTCTCTCTCTCTCTCTCTCTCTCTCTCTCTCTCTCTCTCTCTCTCTCTCTCTCTCTCTCTCTCTCTCTCTCTCTCTCTCTCTCTCTCTCTTAGTTCCTTACGTTCTTTGCAGAACATCGATCGATAACATTCCTCCACTCTGTACGGTTGTCTGCGATGGCCTCTGCCTCAATCCACTCGACACCCATCGCCGCCAGATCCTCCTTGAAAGTGCTTCTCCAGGTCTTCTTTGGACGTCCTTTATTTCTTCTTCCTCCCTCTGGTACCCAGGTCATTGCCTTCTTTGCCAGTCTCTGTACCGGTAAACGTAGTATGTGGCCAGCCATCCTCCTTCTTCTCGTCTCCACGATCGTCTCAAGCTCTACCGCCCCGGCCAATCTCAGGACCTCCGCGTTGCTGACGTGGTCCCTCCATGAGATGCCTAGGGTGGTTCGTAGACATCTTCTGTGGAAAATATTCAGCCTCTGTGATATTTTTTGGTGCGTTTCCATGTTTCACAGGCGTAGATTGCTGTTGGGACCAAAATTGCATTGTAATAATAAGCGCAGCTTGGTGCTCAATCCTATTTTGGCCGACCTCCATACATTTCCCATCTTCTGGAAAGTCGCCGCGGCTTTTCCGATTTCGGTTCTTGTTTCCATCTCTATATCGCCGTCTTTGGAGGCGTAGCTTCCCAAATATTGGAAATTGTCTACATATTCTATATATGGCATTGGTTGATCGTGATTGGTGGATGGTTTCTTTTTCCGATTGTCATTGCTTTCGTTTTTCCTGAGTTGATACACAGACCAACCTTTTCTCCGATCTCCTGTAGACTGCACGACATCTTTTGCATGTCATCAAATGTCTCTCTTCTCTTCTTTCTCCTCCGTCAGGTATACGCCGACGATGAGGCTTCGACAAGACGTCTCCAGGTCTCTCTGTCTCTGATCTTATCCATAGCGTCTCTCATATCCATTCCTTGTGCTCTGTACTTGTGTCTATCATGTCGAAGTTTCTTGGTCCTATACCAGGTGGTGACCATTCCTCTCCTGGCAGGGTAAGGAAGCCGGTGGGCCTTGATCGGCCTCTTTCGCCCTAAGGTGTCCTTCCAGCACCTACCTCCTGCGTTGGCCAGCCATTTCGGGGTTCCTGGTGAGCCTGTCCACCTCGCGTATCGCCCTAGGTCAGAGGTGGGCAAACTACGGCCCGCGGGCCGGATCCGGCCCGCCAACACTTTTTATCCGGCCCCACAATTCTTCAGAAAATTTAAAAAAAATTTCAGACCTCTAGAAGTTTTCTTCGTTTTACTCAAGTGGCGCTGCTCTCTAACTTAATTACTATTCCGGTCTCGTCTTTAAAAATAACTCTATGCATCATCTCTGCCGATCTGCCTCACTTCTCTGCAGAGGCTTTTGCACATGATCTGTATACGTAGAAGTGAAATCCGTTCAAGTACAGTTAATGTTGCTTTCAAAGCAGATGAAAGAACAAAACTATGGGAACTTTCCTACCCTGCAGTTATAGCGTTCAGCTGTCAAGTTTGACAGAAGAGTTCTCCAGATGATTTGTGGATTTTAAATCAAATGACACTAAATTTGTTGTGCTTAATACACTTCTCACATTTGACATTGACAATTAGCTCATATATAGGGAACTTCAGCTGGAGTTAATTGACCCACAAAGTGACATTGTTCTCAAAGAACAGGTCAAAGGATCAGACCTGATAACATTCTTTTCTTTGCTCAGGAAGGAAAAAGTCTCAACTCTACAAACTTTTGCTTTAAAAATATTTGTGTTACTGGCATCCACTTGCTTCTGTCAACAAATACTTTCAACCATGAAGATAAACAAATTCAAATACAGGTCTCAATTAAGTGATCTAAAGTTGAACTCAAACTGTGAATTGCAACCAGCGCAATCACTCGAGATCCGGAGTATGGGAAACTTGTTAATTAAATCCATGCATGTTCACAGTCGCGTAGGCCTACATCTCATTAGTAACAGCCAAAGTTTATTTGGTATATTAAAAATAAGTAAAGTTCTTTTCGTGTTAGTCGTTATTAAAAGTTAAAAATTTGTTATCCGGCCCGCCGAATTTTTTTGGCGTTTAATGTGGCCCCATGTGCAAAAAGCTTGCCCACCTCTGCCCTAGGTGGTTCTTCGGCTGAGCCTTCACCACTGATGGCATAGCCTCACCAGGCAATCCCTTACTTGGCTGTTCACCCCCCACCACGGTGAGGTGCAGGTAGGATTTTGGGGGGAGGTCCTGCCTGTACTGCTCAATAAAAAGCCACGTCATCTGCGAAATCGAGATCCGTCAATCTCCCAGCTTCATATTCTATTCCGGATGTCGGATCGTCTGTTGCCTTCCTCATGATGAAGTCCATAACCATGACGAACAGTGTTTAATCTAGTCCCCCTCGTCTGGGAGGGGAAACCAGGTTTCTGGGGGGAGCAAACAATTGACACAAAATTTTGTCTTCCATCTTTAAAAAGTTTCAGACTTTTCTCAAATTTTTCCATTTTTCATCTTCGAAAAAAGTTTATGACCTTTTTTTTTTTTTTTTTAGTCCTTCACCCGATTGTTAACTTTTTTCCTCTGTCAAAAAAGTTGATGACCTTTTTTTTTAGGAATCCATCTCTCTGGGGGGGGGGGGGAACCGTGTATCCACATCCATCCTGGGGGGGGATTTTTCCTCCCCTGATGGTCTGTACATTGTAATATTCCTCGCCTCTGGGGGGGGGGGAAACATCAATCCTGGGGGGGGGGAACTTTCCCCCCCCCAAAGACGTCTAGATTACTCACTGCATGACGAAGAGGAAGGCTGACAGTACACATCCCTGCCTAACTCCTGTCGTGATGTTGAACGCGCGCGTGTTTAGCTAGTAAAGTAGCAAGTAGGTAAGTAGTAAGGTAGTAAGTAAGGGACTTGTGACCTGACATCGACTGATTGTTAGACTGTCAGTCTGTTGGACTGTGATTCGTACTTTATAGGCAAGCGTTGCTCCCATCCTGCTGCTGATGTCTTCGTCAAAACTGGAAACTCGAAGACCGCGAATTGTATTGCAGCATTTTCCAGTCGTCCCTTAGGGAGTGAAAAGGCTCAGCCAATCTTATGGGGCCAGCGGCTCTTGAACTCTCGTCCTTCTGATCTACGTGCCAGCGTGTTACCATTCAACCATCTCTCCGCATCGTGACAATTTTTACTATTATTACATGAAGATTTATGAAACGCAAGTTCATATATAACTAAATACACCGCGAATGCGCTAGCAGTCATTCGGCTTAGTCACATGACGCGAACAGGTAAGTCTTCGATTTATTCCTGAAGCTTTCGATAGAAAATTCCAGAACACGGATTTCGACGGACAGCGCATTCGAGACCGTTGGGCCATATGCACTCTATGCATCATCTCTGCCGATCTGCCTCACTTCTCTGCAGAGGCTTTTGCACATGATCTGTATACGTAGAAGTGAAATCCGTTCAAGTACAGTTAATGTTGCTTTCAAAGCAGATGAAAGAACAAAACTATGGGAACTTTCCTACCCTGCAGTTATAGCGTTCAGCTGTCAAGTTTGACAGAAGAGTTCTCCAGATGATTTGTGGATTTTAAATCAAATGACACTAAATTTGTTGTGCTTAATACACTTCTCACATTGAATGTTCTTCTACCGGTCACAGTGGCCTTTCCGAACTGCAGAGAGTCGAAGCTCGTTTCCGAACGCAATCGAAACCGACCAAGTGCTGACGATGCTGGGCGCCAATCTTTGGTTAAGTAGGGTGGCGCACTCTGTTAAGGCTCGTATGCAATTTTATTGAAAAACTAATGTGAAATGTTGATCTGTTTTTGGTGTTCATATAGTTGAACACCAGATCGAACCTCCCTTACTGTTGAACCCTTTAAACAATTAATCGATTATTTATTATACAGTTTTCTTGTGTCTCTTTGCCTGTCTTGTGCGGAAATGGTAGCCTACTACTCTTTGACAATTCCAAACAGTTTTAGTTATGTCTTATTCATTAACGTTTGTGATTTAACCAACCTCTTAAATCGGGATTCAGAATGTTGGCTTCGATCCAGAAGTCCGGCCGATCACCGAAGGCTTCCGCGTTTTTCTGCAGAGCTTCTACAATTGCCTCCTTTCCGTTGAGTGAAACAGCCATCCTTCGAAATAAAGCAAACGTTGAGATACCGGTATGTAATTCAACAAATGGCCTGTATGTTTTAAGCAACAAACCAAGTTCAATAAAGTTTACCGTGTGTTTTTTAAAACCTCTTAGAAAGCCAACCTTCTGAGTTTAAAGTTTAGCCTTTTATGTAAAGAAATAGAATCTATTAATAAAAGGAATTTAACCTTTCCAGTTTTTCTCCTATACTTTTGGAGATTTTGATTTGCACAACACTTCATTTATAATAATAATAATAATAATAATAATAATAATAATAATAATAATAATAATAATAATAATAATAATAATAATAATAATAATAATAATAATAATCAGGCCTCGTCCTCAGCGGAGGACGAGGCCTGATTTCCTAGGAATAACATACCAACAAATTAACATCTAAGCTCCCGAGGGATCATATGTACCTTGGGGCATAAAAATATAATCTCTTACATAATTTCCCAGATTCGCGTGTCCATCGCACGATAAACGCTAAAGGAATGTCTGGAATGTCGCTCATCCTGCCTAGGCCGATGCAGGCAGCTGCGCTGTAGAATGTATGCAAAGTAACTGACGCTGCCTACGCCAAGGCACACAAACACAGGCACACGGGCGTTCAGAGGCCGTAGCACGGGGATGCGGCCGAAAGTCGTCCGGCCCAGCAACACTCACTACTAGGCCGATAGACGTGGAGACGCACAGCCAGATAGACAGACAGATTAAAAAACAGACAAAGAGCGTCTAGTAAGTCTGTCTCTGCCTTCCTCCCTCCCTCCCGCCCTAACTCTCTCTGTCACTCCGTCAAACTCCTTCCCTCCATTTCTATCCCTCTGTCACTGCCTCCATCCCTGACTGCCTTCATCTCTCCCTCTTCCCTGTCATATTTGACGGGCAAATGTTCTAGTAATAATAATAATAATAATAATAATAATAATAATAATAATAATAATAATAATAATAATAATAATAATAATAATAATAATAATAATAATAATAATAATAATAATAATAATAACATTGGACCCTACCAACAAAGAAGGACTCCCCTTCGTTTCAGAAATCGGCCGCCGATTGACGGCAATCACTGGCCACGCCCGCGAGACAGCCTTTCTCTTTCAGAACATATCAATAACAATTCAACGATTCAATGCAGTCGCATACCAGGGCACCATGTCAGGACTGCCCGGGATCGAGGACCGGCTGGCCCATCCAAGCTGGACCTAACTTTT
The DNA here is from genome assembly GCA_963556255.1 of Allolobophora icterica. NCBI lineage: Eukaryota > Metazoa > Annelida > Clitellata > Crassiclitellata > Lumbricidae > Allolobophora > Allolobophora icterica. The sequence goes on from OY744608.1 coordinate 7,498,333, forward strand.
CACGATAATTGTTCACTGAGTGACGCTGAGAGGGAGCTTCAGATCATATAATAATAATAATAATAATAATAATAATAATAATAATAATAATAATAATAATAATAATAATAATAATAATAATAATAATAATAATAATAATAATAATAATAATAATAATAATAATAATAATAATAACAATAATAATTATAATAATAATAACAATAATAATATTGATAATAATAGTAATTATTATTACAAAATTTTTAACGCGCGCAAAGGCACATCGAAATGCACATTTGAAACTGAATCTGAATACAATTTGCTCGATTAAATACATTATAGTGTCATTAGGGCCAATCTATACTTTGCTGCTTTCGCTTAGATAACAGTGATAACGATTTTCTTTGCTGACCCTCTAAGAAAGGCTCTAAATAAAGCCATGTTGATCGTAATATGATTAGTCCTATGCCTCTTAAATATCGCAAAATTGTAGAGTAGGTCCATACCTTGGTCCGGCTTGGAGGCGAATAACAGGACCCAGCTGTTCTGCCTTGCGCATGAAAAAGATGTGCAAACTCTGCAAGCTCCCTGTGAAAAACGGGATCGATCCAAGAAGCGGTAAGGCTGGAATTGATGGTGGATATCGTTTTCCAGCATCTTTGCTCCAAATTCTTCTCACGACGAGAAAAAGTATGCAGACGGAGAGCACTGCAGTAAGAACTGCGTTGAGGTCAAACATCTGAGTAAGTATAAAAGACAATTTAAAGTTGATGGTGTTATTGTAGCGTAAACTAATGCTTCAAAATAATCAACAACAAACTCACAATATTATGATGTTCTCGCCATCACGTACTACAATCGCCAACAAAACCACAACCAATATCCTCATTAGTGTTTTGGTGGTGGTTTTGTCACTGGCGGGGTAGCGATGAATATGGCAGGTCGAGGCGACACGATGATACAATAAACCATCGCATTTCTAATACGTCATTTTGCATTTGAAGACCCAGAGATCATACCGAAGCATAGGGAGAAAGTGGAGAAATGGGAGCATTTAGGCCTGCACTTTGCTTAATGCTACATTTAATGCACCGCGCGAAATTACGTCACCTTGTTATTATTCCTCTGCTTTGTAGTTGAAGATCGGTGTAAAGTTGTCTAGATGAACCTTCAACATTATGGTAAACTGTTTAAAATGGAGGGTTACGGCTTGATCATTTATACAGGCCTGCTTCCTAGACTTTGCAACGACCACGGCATTGGAAAACGTACACATAATATTTTTACGTTGAACGTTAAACCGTCAGACTACTTAAGGCATATAAATTCCCCAGGCAAGGGATTTAATATTTACCAGACGTTCACATGACCTAGTTGGCTTTAACCCTATACTGTCTCATAGCCTCAACATAATTATTATGGGTTTTTACTGGTTCGGAAGAAACTCCTCTACGACCATTTGGCAGTTGTGCCGATAATGACATGTAGTGCCAGTCACAAGCATGAAGAAAGGAGGAGGCAGTCATAAGGCGTCGTTGAACACTGGAACTGCTTGAGAAGACTCTGTTGAACTGAAGAATTTGTGCCCTTTCGCTTTTAAATAAATAATTTATACTGTTGTCTACGAGTCCACTTGCTATTTACCAATTCAAAAGACCTCTCCCATTGCACTACTTTTTCGAGTAAACAGTTAATATGTATTCTGTCAGTTCTGAGGTAAGGCGTAGAGGAATACAACTGGCGACCCAACTCTACATGCCGAAGCTACGAAAATGAAATGGATAAATCTTGCTAGCCATAAGTTCTCCAGGATTTAGCTTGAAGGAATGACAAACAGCCCCTAATTCCTATATTTCTATTTCTATATTCCAATACCTATCCTGATTCAACGCCTGCGCCATCACACGACCACCATCATCAACGATTTCCAACGTAGCATCATGCATGCTGTCTTCTCGGCTTGACCTCCCTAGATTGTGGCCTGGTACCGGAACTGAGAAAGCAACTTGGCTGTAGGTCACTTGAATTGATATAGCGCCGGTGTTTAAACTGGTCTCTCTGACGCGGCCATTGTGCGACGCGGATAAATTTCGGTGATTTACATTGCATTACATTACATCAGAGTTAATGTGTTAACAAATGTCAACTTCGACAGTAACTGTTCTCATCAGACGTTGATCACGTACCCAATGCCAATATTCACTCCAGCTGCCAGAGTAAAAAAGACCCGTATTTTTCTATAACCAGGAACGAATTTGGCATGAAGTATTTGAGCCACAGCTCAGAGAAACAGTGCAAGTCAATAAGAGTTGAACTTTATATGCGCGTCTGAAACTCAAAGTTCAAGGGTTTCAGATTTACGAAGTGCCTTCAATTCTCCAGTGATCTAAATTATTCCAGTCTAGCTCTTAGCCTCGTCAACTCTATCCTCCACAATAGAATATTGTCTAGTTTTTAAAGTTTAGAGTAACATTTGTCTCGTAATTTCCTTTATGCTAGTTTTATTCTACGCCCATTTCAGTTGGAGCTTTTGCACGAAGTCGTGCCAAACTTCTGTCTATCACATTATTACGATCGTCTATCCTTTTCAATCTCCTGTTTCGAAACCACCGTTACATTAACACTAACAGACAGCAATATTGCCGAACTTTTTGTTTGTCAAGCTAAATGTGTATAAAGATGCCAACCTTGACACGCTGGCCCCCATCCTACCTCCCTTCAACGGCACCACGCGCGGGAGCGGCCGTGGAAATAGCAGATGGGATAACGTCTGCAAAACCCGTGTTTCTCTATAACCAGAAAAGAATGTGGCGCGAGTTTTTAAGCCATAGCTCAGAGGAACAGTGCAAGTCAATAACAGTTGAACTTTATATGTACGCCTGAAACTCAAAGTTTAAGGGTTTCAGTCTTACGAAATGACCTTGAATTTTGCAGTGATCACAATTATTCCATTCTAGCTCTTAACCTTGTCTACTCTTTCCTTCACAACATATTAATGTCTAGTCTTTAGAGCAATATTTGTCTGGTTAATTTCCTTTATGCCAATTTTATTCTACGCCCATTTCAGTTGGCGCACTGCACGATGTCGTGCCAAACCTCTGTCTATCACATATTATGGTCGTCTATCTTTTTCAATCTCCTATTTCGAAACCGTTCCATAAACACTAACAAACAGCAATATTGCCGAACTTTGTGTCTATGACGAGCTAAATGTGTAAAACGATGCCAACCTTGACACGCTGGTCATGGGCGTCCGCAGGAATTTTTTTAGGGGGGCGCAAAAAAAGTTTAGGGGCAAAATTTTTTAATGGGAGGGGCAAAATGACGTTTTTGCAGAGAACAAAATTTGCTTAGAAAAGTTTTTAAAATAAATAATGATCAAGGACTTTACCTAAATGATTAAGTGTTTTTCGCATTGAAAATCGTGTTGGGACTGTTGTAATAATCATAATAATCAAAAAATTCTATTTTTATAAAATATTTGCAAAATCCAGGGGGGCGCAAATGCGCCCCCTTGCGCCCCCCTCTGGACGCCCATGACGCTGGCTCCCATCCCACCTCCCTTCAGCGGCGGCACGCGTGGGCGAGGCCGAGGAAATAGCAGATGGGAGGAAATCTCGACCAAATTCTAACACCGAACTTTGAGCTAATGTTTTAACGAAAACTGAAATCTAAAAGTGAGGCCGTGAATGCTAACAAGTTAACATGTCAATGCAAATAACAAAGAATGTACGGTAGGTCCGTATACCTTCGCCCTGCGTAGAGTCGTATAACGGGACCCAGTTCTTCTGCCCTACGCATGAAAAGGATATGCAACGTTTCCAAGCTCCCTGTGAAAACCGGAATCGATCCAAGCAGCGGTAAAGCTGGAATGTGACCTAGTTGGCATTAACACACGTGCCATAACCTAACTTGCACAACATGGAAGTTAGCTGGTTAATCGGGCACACAGCCTGTGTGGGAAGCAGAGTAAATTGCCTAGTAGTCCGTCCTGCAGAGTCTCTGCTTACATATGTAGTAGTTTCCACCGAGACAGTACTATCATTCAAACCATTCCACAAATCAACAACCCCAGCCTCTTTAATAGGCCTACTAACAATCGAAAGAAAAAATTATCTTTCCATCAAAAAAGAAACTTGAAATATTAGATTTTCGAAAAGAATCCAGAATATTCGCAAAGAGAATATGCAGCACATTTTCTCATTTTAGCTGGGAACAATAAACAGAATAATTTAGAACGAAGAAAATATCACGTTGATTAAGTTACAAACACAAATGAAATAGATCACTCACAAACAACGAATCTATGGTTGCTTTTTGATTAAATTATTGCTGACGTCAAGTTGTCTTGAACACCTCTCCCTCTTGTCAAGAATTGTCAAACTTTTTCAAATCCCTCACCCCATTTTGTTGATTTTGTGTAATTTAAAGACTGCTCTTTTTCACATTCTTATGTTTATCGATATTGCACTTTTTTTTATTTCGTTAACGAAAATAGCCATGGGCGGCGATCTAGGGGGGTCGAGGGGGACAAGACCCCCACCTTTAAGAGTGGGGGGACACGCCATACATCGGATCCCCCAAATTATGAAGAAACACCAAAAAAGGTCAACAGATGCAATTGTTTGTGAGATCAAAAATGAGTTTTCAGTGCCTTTTTTGACCAGAAAAGTTGTTTTGAGCAGAAGTGTCCCCCGAACTTTTGTAATGAAATTGTGTAAGAGAAGGAAAAAACGAAGATAAGGAAAAAAGGTCATAAAAATTATTTGGAGAGTAAAGTTATTTAGAAGGCATGATTTTGGAAAAAGTCACGAAAGAAGGTGGAGGACTAAAAAAAGAAAAAAAGGTCATAAACTTTTTCAAAGAAGAGATGCATATTTTTTGGAAGATGAAATCCCAGAAATGTACGGAAAAAAGTAAAGTAGTAAAAAGAGAGTAAAAAGAGGTGAATGACTAAAAAAGGCATCAAGTTTTTTCAGAGATGAATTTGTAGAAAAGTCTTACAGATTTTGTGGAGATTCCAGAAAAAGTGGGTAAAAAATTTTGTTGGGGACATGAATTCCAGACTATGGCCGACTTTGTCCCCCCACCTCTCAGACAAGATCGCCGCCACTGAAAATAGCGATGAATTTTCGTTAGTGTTATTTTCTTTAAAGTTATAGTTATAGTTAATGCTATTTTTTAGTTATAGTTATAGGCCTAGTTATCGTTAACGAAATCATTTTTTGTTCGTTAACGAACATTTTCGTCATCGTTAACGTTAACGAGAATCACACCGTATACGATACGACATTTCTAATGTGTCATTTGGCACTGTAACCCACTTAGGTAAACAAGGCAAGGAAAGAAACAAAAGGCAGCATTTTTACCGTTATCACCACCATCATCATTCAATGCACCTCGACAAAGTAACGTTCACCTTTTTCTTATTCTTCCTCGTAGTACATGTAGTTGAAGATCGATTAAAAGTTGTTCAACGTTATCTTAGACAGAAATTGAACGAATTTAATTGAATGGCTAGAGCGTAGACATTTACACAGTGTTTTTCCTTAAACCTGTTACTGCCGCCGACATACACTTTCCAATCACGTGGATGTCGGTCGTGTGGGTGTGTGGTAAATATTTATCAGACGTTCATTTAACCTATTTCGCCGTTGCTCGTGCGATGTCGTTGTGACACTATGGGCACACGATTCTATTACCTAATGTGGGCCGACAAAACAGTTCAATGCTTGTTCTCATCGTTGATGCTATAAGACCAAAGATGTCGTTAGAACTGTTTCTTGCTTGAATGATATCTGGTCCGTCTGTCCGTCCATAGTTCAACGCCTTTCACAAAATCTGCAGACAGTTAGCCTACAGTGTTTTGACAATATAATAACATTCACAGTTAGACTATGGACTAAGCCCTCACTGCCAGTCAGGGATCGGTTGCTTAGGACGGGATCCCTGCTGCCAGTGGATTAAGACTGAACTGTTTGTTGCAAGTAACTGTGTTGGTTTGTTAAGTTATTGCACTCAAACACCGTAAAGAAAAATGCCATGAATGAGTGTTTTTTTTTTACAATTGACTGCTTTGGAATTTGCAATTCAGTGGCCGTGGGAGGGAAGGGGAGGAGTAAGGGGATTGAGAGGGAAGTTGTTCCAACGACTTCGGGGAGTGGGGTTGACACCTCTGAGTAGACGGACGCAGAGCAAACTTGTAAACAAAGTAAATCAGACAAATACTAGGCTATATATTAGAATGTAGTCTATAGTATAGTGTATACGCCAGAAGAGATGAGGGTATAAGAGGCAAGACTATAAATGTAGACTGGACTAAATTACATTAGCCTACAAGTAAAGGTTATTTCGTTAGACTGAAACTCATGTACCAACGACGACGGTCCAAGACGATTGGTCGACTGTCGATAAAAGAGAAAATAGCGAATACCGAAATTTGATGCACAACTTTACTGTTGAATTCTTTAATCAAACAACATTATGCATTATAAAATATGAAGGTTTGTACACAGACAGAAGCATAACAAAGCGGCCAGACAGTTACAGTAACATAATACCATGACGTTCGCAGGAATACAATCATATTTTGATATTTACCCAATTCCAATAAAAAAAAATCGGGCAAGTTTACCTCTGTTCGTTCACACAAGGTAAGAAAAAGCATAAGTACTTATGAGTCAAAATCAGTGCTTTTTTTCTAGAAAAAAGGTTCCGGAACGGAACAATTATGGACGGACTAAAATCCCGAAAAAACGGGGTTGGGGGTTAGGAGGGGTCTCAATAAACACTGAAAACAGTTCACAACACTGAGATTAAATTAAGATAACTAAATTATTATTTGTATTATTAAAATAAATAAATTATTTTTTAGGAACTGAAAAAAGCACGTCAAAATTAACACATATTTACACCAAAGTTTACAAAAATGGCCAAAACACATTCAGAAGTGAGGAGTTTTCGAGATTTATGATTAGACTGAAAATCACTTTCACGAATTAGCCCCCAAATATAGTCTACTACCATGTTCTTGTTATACCGGGTTGCTTCTATTGTCTGGCAGTGTCAGCTTGGCCGCGCTCCTTTCTATCTACGTGAGCTCTGCTTTCCAGCGTCCGCACCTCTTGGTCGCCGCTCACTCCGTTCCACCGCCCGCGGTGACTTACATGTTCCTTTCGCTCGCACTGCAACCATGCAACAGCGAGCATTCGCCGTTGTCGGTCCCATTATCTGGAACGGCCTTCCTGTTGGACTGCGGTCTCTCCCTCGAGACTCGTCCACCTCTTTCTTCTCTGCTCTTAAGGCTGTTCTCTTTCGTCGAGGTTGGGCTGGGAGCGCCTCTGAATAGTTGCCTTGAAGAGCGCGCTATATAAATGTCTGGTTGATTGATTGATTGATTGATTGATTGATTGATTGGTTCTTGTTATGCACATTGCACAGTGATGTGCAATGGTTAACTAAAAAGTTACTAACTTTTAGTTTAACTACAAATTTTTAGTTAAGGATGAAGTTTAACTAAAAAATATAGTTTAGTTAAAACCATAGTTTAACTAAAAAATTTAGTTGCAAACTAAAAAGTTTAACTAAAAAAAATCAGCAATTCGCAACTATTTTCCGCAGTGAACATCGAACACTGTCAATAACTCAACGCGAAACTAATTGATTAACACTGCATGGTTTTAGCATTAACAGCCTGTGTTTTCAAATTCATACACTACTTACAATACGCCTGTAACTGTATACTATAGAACAGTACATAGTTTGAAGGTGAAATTGTCATTGACGCTCTGCATTATTACAGTTCACTTAACCTCTGTTATTGTGAAAATGTTTATCGTAAAAAGTTGAAAAAGAGCTTGAAAAAGTTTAACTACTTTTTTAGTTTAGTTAACTAATTTCCAAAATCAGTTGCCAACATTAGTAAAACTATTTTTAGTTGGAAAATAGTTTTACTTTAACTAAAAAATAGTTTAGTGCTCATCACTGGCCATGCAGCACTCAGGGCCGCCGACAGAAATTCCGGGCCCCTAGGCAGAGCAGTCACGGGCCTAGGCAGAGCAGTCGCGGGCCTCTAGGTAGAACAGTCACCGGCCCCGAGGTAGAGCAGTAACGGGCCTCTAAACTATCTTTAGGCTTTACATAAATATTATCGTACGGTTGTACGAAAATTAAAAAAAACACAAACTGAAATAAAGTGCATGTACGACCATACGATATTATATTATATACAATACTACAACTATGAATTTATTTAGATGCTTGAAGTTTAAACTGATTGTAGTTAAGCGTCCGATAATATGTTTAAAAAGGCATAAATCATAAACTTTGTATAACTGATTATAATATTTTTTATAAGTTGATTGCGGGCCCGGCCCGGGCCCCTAAAAAGTCGCCGGGCCCTGGGCATTTGCCCCCTTGCCCCCCTCTCGGCGGGCCTGGCAGCACTTCGTAAAGCAGGAAGCGAGGAGCAGAAGTGCATGCTAATAGCTAACATCTCGGAATAAGTCTTATTTTGAAAGGCGTTGGTGAAACGACAAGACCGTCAAAATCTTTAGCACTGATAAATTCCTGGCCCTCTGGTGGCTGGATATCAAAATGCTTCACAAGGTTGGCGAGAAAGAGGAATACCTCTTGGCGTGCTAATGTCTCTCCAATGCAAGAACGCTTCCCTGTAAGAAAAAAAGAACCAATAATACTGTTGTTGTAAATCGGTACAGTTTAGGCTTTTTTCTAATCGTTATTTTCCCCAGGCTCCAATGCAATTTAGGCTTTTTTCTAGTTATTATTCATCTCAGGCTTGAGTGTTGCATTTAAATCTATCGGTGCTCTTGACTGTTTTCTAAATCCTTTTTAAGAGTCTTGTTTTGTTTATTTTAACGAAACAAGTTTGTCAAATAATAGTTACGAAGTTTTATTGCCAAGTGCCATTTTAGATTTCTACTCTCTCTCTCTCTCTCTCTCTCTCTCTCTCTCTCTCTCTCTCTCTCTCTCTCTCTCTCTCTCTCTCTCTCTCTCTCTCTCTCTCTCTCCTCTCTCTCTCTCTCTCTCTCTCTCTCTCTCTCTCTCTCTCTCTCTCTCTCTCTCTCTCTCTCTCTCTCTCTCTCTCTCTCTCTCTCTCTCTCTCTCTCTCTCTCTCTCTCTCTCTCTCTCTCTCTGACAACCGAAATCGGACCTCCACCGGACATCGATCTCTGATACGACGCAGCACTAGTGAATAACCTGATGCCCTGCTCTTAGCTTTAAAGTAACGGTTTAGAAATTTAGAGTTTTCGGTTACGATTACGATGAGAAGACCAGACCTTGATGGTTGGACTGCTTCAATATATTTTAGTATATTTAAGGCTCTACTGAACAGTAGATTTAGCATTGAAGGAGACTGCCTCCCTTCTCTATTGGTCTCAGAAGATACAAGTCGGTCCCAAATCAATCTACTCACTCCTCCTATGCAACAGGGCAAGTGACAGCAGTTGTTGCACACAGAATAGATCCTTAACAATGGCAAAGCCTCTGAAAGTTTGCGGTATTATTGCTGAGCTGCTCAAAGGTAGATATAGGCGGACATTGCATGGCTCAGTGGCGTATTCTAGAATACCGTTAACACGCAAGCTGACTGGACAAAATCACGCAACTTCATGAACAGCCTTAATGGAAACATTTTGACTACATCCGGATATTAAATTCTTCCCATGTTCATCTGACTAGCAGTGGTGTAGTGGGGCGGGAACGCGGGGGAACGCCGTTCCCGCACTTTTTTCCAGGGAGGGAACGCGATCCCTCACTATTTTGCAGCATTTCTGCTGAAATAAATGAACAAAGAAGACTTCAAGACTCACAGTTTCAACTGCTTACTTACTGGAGCCTTTCGCAGTTTCGCAGATATATTTATATATGTGTTGGCTTTATACTAAATAACAAATTCCTATGTATAAATTTACATAATTACATTTATTAATTTATTTTTTATTTTTTTACATTCAACAGTTTCAAAAATAGCAGCGCTCACACTATGCAAAATTCTTGCAAGATTGCACTTTTTGCTACAGTTGCTACTTCAATTTCCAGACGTTCCCCCACTTCATTTTTAGGACTACACCACTGCTGACTAGACCTGCTATTTTTCTACTACTTTTCTCTATATTTCGAACGTTTACAGTGGAGCAGAAGCTGCATGACTTGCAACAATGGTGCTTCTTTAAATTTAAGTTAGAAGAATTCCATAATCTAAGCGCTTCAACTGCGCAAAAATATACTGACCCACGAGACAGAACCTGGTTTCGGAAATGACCATAACAGTGGGTATTTGTGTTGCATTGCTCGAGAGAAGGTAACGCCACTGGTGATGAAAAGATAGAAAACATGTGCATCTATCATTAAGAAAAGTATGCTATGTGAAAGGTTACCTTCATTTGCGGTGATTAAAACTGTACTGACACGAGCGATTTAACAATAACAGTTATTAAAAGCAAGAACCTTTATTAAAGATCGGAAGTAAGCAAGGTTTAGGCTAACATACCGAGGTTAAATGAGAGGATATCATTTCTTCTAATCACGTTGTTATCCTTATCCAAGAATCTCTCCGGTCTGAAGTTCTCTGGGTCTCCCCAAGCCTTTGGGTCCATGTGAACGCTGTACATATTTGTGATGGCCTAAAACAATAGAACATAGTACAATTAAGCACTCAATTAGAGTTTATAATAGCAGTCATATTGCAAATTATTTAAATTTAAAGCAGTATCTGGACACAATATGATAATGCAAATTGACTGCAAGCCTAGCGAATCATGACTCAAGGGCTCAGAAGTGTTTAGCTAAGGCCATTACAAATAGTTATAAATGCAATCGTATCCCTCCAGTTCAGATATCATTACATTAACTCTATATTTAACAGAGAACTATTTCACTAAGCCAGAAATGGACAAAAACAAAGAGAACTATTTCACCAAGTCAGAAATGGACAATGATTTCCTAGAAGACAATGCTTTCAAAATGTGCTTGCCATTATATCTAAAAGTACTCCACTAGGTGCTTGCGGAGTACTTGTCTTTCTTTTCCCATACTTGGAGTATCCGTTTGATTGCCAAAGAACATTGTTTGTCCCTAGGCAAGGGTTTCGGAATATATTATTAGGTCCATTACTTCTGTCCGTTCTCGACTTAAAATGTTTTTATTTAAGAGTTTAAATATAGAGTAGGCCTACTTATCATTCTTCGGCTGTGTCTCATTGTACCAATCTCGGAGCTGATCGGTTTGCAAATCTCTTTTGGAGTGCCATCGATTGATGCATATTGCTTTATTATAAGGGTACCAAAGAAGTTCGTATATCATATTAGAATAGATTAAAGTAACTTATAACTCCTAATATAAAAGCTGACTTGCTTGATGGCCTGTGTAGAAACACATCATACACTACAGGTAAACATCATTAAAGTAAAAGCTATAAGGGTAAAAAGCACATCTCTTTACATGATTCTTTAGAAATCAGAAGTAAGTAATTAAGTATTTTCTTTATTGTAACCAATTTATGCCGGACTTTCGTTTGCACACAGTGTTAAACAATATAAAGCATAGTTATCAAGAATGTTTTCCTTGCTAGATTATCCACTCTAGGTATTACACGTTTATGCGGTTTCGGCCTTATGGAATGGTGCTAGGGTCTCATTGGTCAGAAGATTGGTTACCTTAAGTAGACTTAAGATCTAAGACCTTCCTACAGAACTGTAAAGACATCCGCAGAAATCCAACAACTGACTTCTTTTAGAGGAAACGCTTAGGACTAAGATATGAAAAGCTGTAAACAGGTTTAACAATCTGAATTTCTTCAAAATTATTATTTTGCAAAATTGCAGTGTTCATCACGTACATACCAAACATCCACGAGGTATGAAGTATCCACAGATCTCCGTGTCTTTCATCGTTAAACGCCCAACCGGATTACAGACTAGGGTATGGCGTCGCATCGATTCGAACATCACAGCCTCCGTATATGGCAAACGTGGTTTGTCATCAATTGAGGGAGGCCTGTAACCATCGCATACTTCGTCGATTTCTTTCTGAAGACGGGACCGAATCTTGGGATGATTGGCCAATTCCAACAGAGCCCACCGCAAAGTCACCTCGACGGTATCTGTGCTACCTAAGCACAGATCTCGCAAGATGTACATCAGGTCCTGTTGGCTGTAATTGGGTCCCTCGATTTCAATAAATCGAGTCACAAAATTTCTTTCACAAGGATTTGTCTTGTTGCGTTCTATGGCCATCTCAATTTGATCCAGAATGCGTTTATGCGAACTTATGGAAATTTCAATCTTCTTCCGGAAAGTTGGAAGAAATCGAATGAATGGAGCGTAATCAACTCTTGAATCCATATTCTCAAGAAAGTCATTCGAATTCTCAATTAGCTGACTACGATTCATACCAGTCTGAGATTCACTGCCGAAAAGAATATTCATAACCACATTTGAGGTGGCATGCATCAGTACCTTCTTTGGATCAAACAGGCAGCCATTTTGTTTCCGAATTTCTCTAATCAAACCTTCAGTTTGTTCAGAAATCCTAGTATCCGTTACTTGATTGATTCCAAATCCAAATTCTTTCAAGATAGAAAGCGTTAGCTTTTGGTAGTGCTTTAAAGTTTTGTTGTAGTGCGAGAAGATGATACCTGGGTAAAGTTGAAAAAAAATGCCATCGTACCTTCATGCATAATTTATATGTTTCACCAATGCCTAGGGTTATGATAACCGCCACGCAAGTGTCTTTTCCGCAGGTAGTTGTGTATTTCTTAGCCCTCCTGATATATAAAATTCAGTTTAAGGCATAAACTTTTAAGTACATGTAATGCAATATGCAAGTGAGCGCAACTTCTCAGAGTCACACAAACAAGCGTCAGAATAACAGCTGATTCGCCGGCACTAAATTCAATCAAGTCCTTCGATCTGTTTTTGTTCCAAATTAGAAAATGTGGGGTCAAGCCGAGGAAACAGCTTGGTGGTTAGGTGGAAATATTTGGCGAAGATAGCCATGAGATGGTGCAGTACCAGTGCCAAGATAGTATCCGGAATCAGTCGCTAAGGAGTTACCGACTGACTTCATGAGTTAGCGGCTAACTTACATGTAACTCAGTTGGCTAAGTCACATGTTTATCAACTGACTAAGTTGCTATGTCTTATGGACTGATTAACCGACTTGCTATCAACTTCTCGGGTATTCAGTTTGGCCCTATGTTTATTAGTCACCTAACAATGAAATGCATTTTACTCTGACCTGGCACCGGAACGGATAAGGCGGACATGGCTATTGCGGACTTGATTTGATATAGCACCGGTGATAAGCTGGTCTCCCTGACGTGGCTTTTGTGTGGCGCTGAGAAATTTCGGAGATTTACATTACATTACATTTTACCGCATACTGTACTGACCGTGTTCTCATTTAGATGGGAGCCACATGGGCTCTATACGGCTCCAATATGGGTCCTATATGGGTTCCGTTCAATGTGGCCAAGCTGACAGAGGACAGACCGATGACTACGAAATGTTATTGTGAATTTTTGAAAGATGACAGATGCATTTGAGTGTTTATGAAAGGAATAAGGCATACGACTAAGTCCAAGGCCGGATTTCTCTCGCTGACCCAAATAGCCGCCTGTTTTTCCAAATTTTAGAAACGCAATATCAATTTTCCTGGCTTCAGTTGCAGTTATACAGCTGGCTGAAGTCGTCGAAACCAGCGTATTTGCAGCGAGACATTTGCATGTACAGAGACACCCTTGTCAATGAAAATAAGTGCGTGACGTCAGGTAACAAGACAAACATCTGAGATGAGAATTTATAGCTAGTAAAGTAGTAAGTAGGTAAGTAGGAAGGTAGTAAGTAGGGACTGGTGACCTGACATCGACTGATTGTTAGATTGTTAGTCTGTTGCACTGATCCTGCTGCTGATGTCTTCGCCAAAATTCGAACTCGAAGACCGCGAGTTGTATTGCAGCATGTCCTACTGCTCATTTTCCAGTCGCCCTCTAGGGAGTGAAGAGAGTGAACGGTTGAGTCAACCTTCATGGTGTAGCGGGTCTCGAACCCTCATCCTTCTGATCTACGTGGCAGCGTGTTACCATTCAACACCTCCTCGGGCGCCCAGTGACAATTATTACTATTATTATATGAAGATTTCTAAAGCGCAAGTTCGTATATAACTAAATACACCGCGTAGGCCCTAGTAGTAGCTCGGCTTAGTCAGATGACGTGAACAGGTAGGTCTTCAATTTCTTCCTGAAGCTTTCGATAGAAAATTCCAGAACACTGAGTTCGACGGACAGTGCATATGCACCGAATGTTCTTCTACCGGTCACTGTGGCCTTTCGGAACTGCAGAGAGTCGAAGCTCATTTCTGAACACAATCGAGACCAACTAAGTGCTGATGATGCTTGGCGCCAGTCTTTGGCTAAGTATGGTGGCGCATTCTGTAAAGGCTCGTGTGCAATATTATTGAAAAACTTGCGTGAAATTTTGACCTTCCGTGTTGGTGTTCATAGATCTATCTGTCATAACTGTTGAACCCTTTAAATAACTAGTCGATTATTTATTGTACACTTTTTGTTTCTCGTTGTCTGTCTTGTGCGGAAATAGTACTACCATTTGACAATTCCAAACAGTTTTAGCTATACCATATGAATGTTTGTATTTAAACCAACCTCTTAGATCGGGGTTCAGAATGTTTTTTTCGAGCCAGAAGTCCGGCCGATCACCAAAGGCTTCCGCGTTTTTCTGCAGAGCTTCTACAATTGCCTCCTTTCCGTTGAGTGAAACAGCCATCCTTCAACATAAAACAAACGCTGCGATATATAATTCAACAAATGGGCCTATATGTTTAAAGCAGCAAACCAAGTTCAATAGAGTTTACTGAAGATTAATGCGCGCTTGCAAATGTTACCAAAACACGCCTGTTTTATAAAACATCTTAGAAAGCTAACCTTCTGAGTTTAAAGTTTAGCCTTTTATGTAAAAATAGAATCTCTTAATAAAAGGAATTTAACCATTCCCGTTTCTCTCCTCTACTTTTGGAGATTTGATTTGCACAACACTCCATTTATAATAGTAGTAGTAGTAGTAGTAGTAGTAGTAGTAGTAGTAGTAGTAGTAGTAGTAGTAGTAGTAGTAGTAGTAGTAGTAGTAGTAGTAGTAGTAGTAATAATAATAATAATAATAATAATAATAATAATAATAATAATAATAATAATAATAATAATAATAATAATAATAATAATAATAACAATAATAATAATAATAATAAAATAATAATAATCTCTTATATAATTTCCGAGATCCGCGTGTCCATCGCACGATAAACACAAAAGGAATGTCTGGAATGTCGCTCATCCTGCCTAGGCCGATGCAGGCAGCTGCGCTGTAGCAGGTATGCAAAGTAACTGACGCCGCCTACGCCAAGGCATGCACACACAGGCACACGGGCGCTCAGAGGCCGTAGCACGGGGAGGCGGCCGAAAGTCGTCCGGCCCAGCAACACTCGCTACTAGGCCGATAGACGAACAGCCAGATAGACAGACAGATTCACACACAGACAAAGAGCGATTAGTAAGTCTGTCTCTGCCTTCCTGCCTGCCTCCCACTCTACCTCTCTCTGTAGCTCCCTCATACTCCTTCCCTCCATTCCTATCCCTCTGTCACTGCCTCCATCCCTGACTGCCTTCATCTTTCCCTCCTCCCTGTCATATATATGATGGGCAAGTATTCTAGTAATAGGCCCTAATAATAATAATAATGATAATAATAATAATAATAATAATAATAATAATAATAATAATAATAATAATAATAATAACAACAACAACAACAACAACAACAATAATAATAATAATAATAATAATAATAATTATTATTATTATTATTATTATTATTATTATTATTATTATTATTATTATTATTATTATTATTACAACATATTTAACGCGCGCAAAGCAGATTGAAATGCAAATTTGAAACTGAATCTGAATACAATTTGCTCGGTTAAATACATTATAGTGCTATTAGGGCCAATTTATACCTTGCTGCTATCGCTTAGATAACAGTGATAATTGATTTTCTTTGCTGACCCTCTAAGAAAGGCTCTAAATAGAGCCATATTGATCTCAATATGATTAGACCTATGCCTCTTGAGATATCGCAAAATTTTAGAGTAAATCTAAAAGGCAGAGCATACCTTGGTCCGGCCTGGAGGCGAATAACAGGACCAAGTTGTTCTGCCTTGCGCATGAAAAAGATGTGCAACGTTTGCAAGCTCCCTGTGAAGAATGGAATCGATCCAAGAAGCGGTAAAGCTGGAATAGATGGTGGATATCGTTTTCCAGCACCTTTGCTCCAATTTCTTCTCACGACGAGAAAAAGTATGCAGACGGAGAGCACTGCAGCAAGAACTGCGTTGAGGTCAAACATCTGAGTAAGAAAAAAAAGATATTTTAAAGTTGAAGGTGTTACTGTAGCTTAAAATAATATTTCAAAATAACCAACAACAATCTCACAATATTATGTTGTTCTCGCCATCACGTACTACAATGGCCACCTAAACCACAACAAATATCCTCATTTGTGTGTTCGTGATGGTTTTGGCACTGGTGCGGTAGCGAGGAATATGGCAGGTCGAGTCGACACAATGATACAATAAACCATCGCATTTCTAATACGTCATTTAGCATTTGAAGACCCAGAGATCATACCGAAACATAGGGGGAAAGTGAAGAAATGGCAGCATTAAGCCTGCACTTTGCTTAATATTACACTTAATGCACCACGCGAAATTATGTCACCTTGTTATTATTCCTCTGCTTGGTACTTGAAGATCGATGTAAAGTTGTCTAGAGGAACCTTCAACATTATGGTAAACTGTTTAAAATGGAGGGCTACGGCTTGATCATTTATACAGGCCTGCTTCATAGACTTTGCAACGACCGCCGGCATTGGAAAACGTATACATAATATTTTTACGTTGAACGTTAAACCGTCATACTGCTTGAGGCATATAAAATCCCCAGGCAAGGGATTTAATATTTACCAGACGTTCACGTTACCTCGTTGGCTTTGACCCTATACTGTCTCATAACCTCAAGATAATTAATTTGGGATTTTACTGGTTCGGAAGAAACTCCTCTACGACCATTTGGCAGTTGTGCTGATAATGACAAGCCTGAAGAAAGGAGGAAGGCAGTCATAAGGCGTCGTTGAACACTGAAACTGGTCTGTTGAACTGAAGAATTTGTGCCCTTTCGGTTTCTTAAATAAATAATTTATACTGCTGTCCACAAGTCCACTTGCCCTCTGCCAATTAAAAAGACCTCTCCCATTGTACTACGTTTTCGAGTAAACAGTAACTCTGTATTCTGTCAGTTCTAAGGTAAGGCGGCGAGGAACACGACTGGCCACCCAAGTCTACATGCCGAAGCTACGAAAATGAAATGGATAAATCTTGATAGCCATGACGTACTCCAGGATTTAGCTTGAAGGAATGCTGCTGTTCTATCCTTTCTATATCTGTACCTGGCTATAGGTGATTTGAATTGATACAGCGCCGGTGTTTAAGCTGGTCTCCCTGACGTGGCTATTGTGCGGCGCGGAAAAATTTCGGTGATTTACATTGCATTACATTACATCAGAGTTCATGTGTTAACAAATGTCAACTTCGACATTAATAGTTCTCATCAGACGTTGATCACGTGCCCAGTGCCAATATTCACTCCAGCTGCCAGAGTAAAAAAGAAGACCCGTATTTTTCTATTGCTAAAAACGAATGTTGCATGAAGTTTTGAGCTATAGCTCAGAGAAACAGTGTAAGTCAATTACAGTTGAACTTTATATGCACGCTTGAAACTCAAAGTTCATGGGTTTCAGATTTACGAAATGGCCTTCAATTCTCCAGTGATCTCAATTATTCTAGTCTAGATACTAGCCTCGTCAGCTCTATCCTCCAGAATAGATTATTGTCTAGTCTTTAAAGTTTAGAGCAGCATTTGTCTGGTAATTTCCTTTATGCTAGTTTTATTCTACGCCCAATTCAGTTGGAGGGTTGCACGATGTCGTGCCAAACTTCTGCCTATCACATATTATGGTCGCCTATCCTTTTCAATCTCCTGTTTCGAAACCGTTCCATTAACACTAACAGACAGCAATATTGCCGAACTTTTTTTTTTCAAGCGAAATGTGTATAAAGATGCCAACCTTGACACGCTAGCTCCCATCCTACCTCCCTTCAACGGCGGCACGCGCGGACTCGGCCGTGGAAATAGCAGATGGGAAAAATCTCGACAAAATTCTAGCACCGAACTTTGAGCGAATGTTTTAACGAAACTGAAATCTAAAACTGAGGCGGTGAATTTTAACAATTTAACGACATGTCAATGCATCAAAGGCCGTTGACGCCCAAGTTCAACAGTTTACTACAGTTCTCACATTCCTGTGTACACGTTTATCATGCACCTGAGCGCAAGGCATCCATCAACCAGCTCTGTACCATAAGACATAAGGGCGGCACCTTTAAGCAGGGTCTACTATCCCCCCTGTAAGCTAGAAGCAATCCCCTTACCGTAAATCCCTTCTTTGCCTCCACCTTCCCATCCTCCACTACCCCTCCCCATCCTTCCCCTTCCCACCCCTTATCAGCTCTCCTCTCCTCTTACCCCTCCTGTGCCATTCCCTCCTTTTAGACCGTCTTGACATTTGGAAAGAGAAAGGAAAAGAATCAAGCAAGAAAGAAGCTGACAAAGAAAACAAAAAATTGTCTGTAAAACTAGAATGTTGCAATGAGAGTAAGCCTACATGAGTTAACAAATCAGTAACAGCCGTATGATACTTTAAAAAGATAGGTCTTGAGCTGTGATTAGAATGTCTGCAGAGATGGCGCATTCTTCACATGGTCGGGAAGACTGTGGATCCAGCGTCAGATAAGGAACAGTCCCAAAACATCGTAGAAGACCGCGGGATTTGTAGACGATTTTTAGATAAGGTCTTAGCTAACATCTGTTCCAGTTGTCTGCTACCCGAAATCAGAAGTCAGAGATACAGTCCGGTATAAAAAAAAGTTACAAATGACATGCTCTCGAACATTGATAACGGCTCAGCAACCTTTCTATTCTCTCTTGATATCTCGACCGTTTTTGACGCAATGGACCATAATTATATAGGTTACTGTTTGCCCGTGCGGAAGATGCTTTAGGCGTTATCGGTACCGCTCTATACTATCTGACATACTGTCTCGAGGGTTTCGGAAGGAAGGCACTTGTTCATGGCTCTAAACTCTGCCAAATCTGAAACTTTGCCCTCCACCACCGGAGTTCCACAAGGTAGTGTTCTTGGTCCTTTTCTTTTCTCCATGTTCATCTCACAAGTTAGTTTTCTCACCCAGAGTGAAATGCGCTCATCCAGAGTTAAATGCGTCAACTAACGTCAACTTTAAGAGCAGCTGTTATCATCAGGGGATGATCACGATCCCAATGACGAACTTCACTCTAGCTGCCTGGGTCTAACAACTCGCATTTTGCTATTGTAACCAGAAATGAACGTGGCGTGAAGTTTTAAAAGACATATCTCCAAGAAAAAAGCAAGTTAATAATAGCTGAGCTTTAGATATATGTCTGAACCTGAAAATCCAAGGTATCCAGCCTTAGGAAATGACCTTTAATTCTAAAGTGATCTAAATTAGTCCATTCTACCTACTAGTTTCGTCTACTCTCTCCTCCCTCCAGAATAGATTGCTGTCTAGTCCTTACAGAAACAATTGGCAATTATTGTTCAAGATGTGGAGGCTGCTGAATTACTCAATACATAATTTCGGCTCAGGGTTTAGACCTACTTTTAAAGAATTAGGAAACAACCTTGAGCACTAGCTAATATCAGTCTGATACCAGAAACTTTTTCTGTAAAGAAACCAGAAATTTATTGTTCGCCTCATGAGTAGTCGACTGCACAGCAGTTTTCTTTGGAAGACAACTCCAGTTGTATCACAAGCAGAGACAATATGAAGGACTCTCGAACTTAAGAATTGGTAGAACGATCAGCCATAATTATTACGATTAGTGATCGTCCGTGAAAGTCAAAGTTAGGGTCTATATGTTTCAGTGAAAGACGATTACTTTAATGTATGTATATAAATTATATACATATATATTATATATGTATATATATATATATATTGCATTACATATTACAACGATTACTTTAATGTGAAGGATGGCCGTTTCACTCAACAGAAAGGAGGCAATTGTAAATGCTATGCAGAAACATGCAGAAGTGTTCGCTGATCAGCCGAGTTTTTGGACAGAAGTCAACATTCTGAACCCCGATTTGAGAGGTTTGTACGCCAAATTTAACGTGAAAGAGATAAAACTGTTTGAGATTGTGTTTTACTTGAAATAACTATTTCCGCGCATGGAAATCTGTACTGTTCTGTACTGTTCGTAACTTTTAAGCAATATACCTTGTTTAAAGCAGTTCAGAGTTTATTTGCAGTTTAGCATGTTACTATCAATATGTACTGTTCTTCTCTACGTCTAACGACAGTAATAATCGACTTGCGAGGGTCGATGATTCAGTCTAAGAAAAAAAAACTACATAAAGTCAAGTCTACTGCAGCTTCAATATACTTTTTGAAATAACAAAGAATGTACGGTTGGTCCGCATACCTTCGCCCTGAGTTGAGTCGTATAACGGGACCCAGTTGTTCTGCCCTACGCATGAAAAACATATGCAACGTTTCCAAGCCCCTGTGAAAACCGGAATCGATTCAAGCAGCGGTAAAGCTGGAATGTGACCTAGTTGGCATTAACACACGTGCCAGAACCTAACTTGCACAACATGGAAGTTAGCTGGTTAAGAAGGCACGCAGCCTGTGTGGGAAGCAGCGCAAAATGCCTAGTAGTCCGTCCTGCATAGTCTCTGCTTACAGATGTAATAGTTTCCACCGAGACAGTGCTATCGTCTAAACCATTCCACAAATCAACAACCCAAGCGCTCATGAATAGTCTGGAGCAATACGCTTGGCCTTCGAGTGGCGCTTTAGAAGTTTGGAGATTACGACTACAATTCCACTGAGGTATTTCTGCCTTATAGTTCCTTTCGGTTTCAAAATAAATAGTTTAAACCTATATCATCCAGTCCATTAGCTTGGTGCTAGTTCAAAGAACTGCTCCCAACGCACTGCATCCTCCGGGTTCAATGACCGTACACTGTCAGTTGCAATATCAGACGGCGAGAAAGAAGACTGGCCATTAGCACTCATATGCTGAGACTATGATGACTAAGTAATCGTAATTGTAAACCCCAAACTTCTAAAGCGCCACTCGAAGGCCAAGCGTATTGCTCCAGCCTATCCATGAGCGCTTAAAGCGCTATTCGAAAGCCAAGCGAAGGGCGCCGGCTTATTGAGACGCGCTGTTTCAAGTCTGAGAGGTTCCATAGGGTAGTCAAAAGGCGTCGGAGTCTGGTTTCAGATCAAGAGAGGAAGATGAGCAGCTGCTAAGGCGGGTTTCGTTTAAGGCGAGAAGAATTTGAGGATCAATTGGCTTCCTCCAGAGATTAAACTGACGGATGATGTTTTTCTGTGGTTTCTATATATGTATATGCTTTTTCGAAGACTGTCTAATAACAAAGAAAAACAACTGGACCTATATTTTCAGTGTTAAATAGGTAAACAAATGTCAACACTAACAGAAATGTCTTATCAAAATCGATCCAATTCTATCACCGAACTCCAAGCAATAGCTTAACGCAGATCGAACTCTAAACTGAACAAATGAACACAGGACAATCATTTAACTAGTTCAATGTCAGTGCTCATTCGATATCTTATCTCAAACTGTTCTTTCTTCGCGCCTGTCGCATCTATATGTCAAATCAAGATTATAATACAATATACTACAGTACATATGACGTCTGGTTTCTCTAGAAAATACATTGCTTATTTCCTTTTGCTTGCACCACGTTTCAGTGAAATCACTAGGTGTTCAGACATATAAAGCATTTTGCACCTGTCAGCACTGGCACTTTGCAGCACTTCGTAAAGCAGGAAGCAAGCAACAGAAGTGTAAGCAAATAGTTAACATCTTGGAATAAGTCTTATTTTGAAAGGCGCTGGTGAAACGACAAGACCTTGAACTTCTTTAACACTGATAAAATCCTGGGCCTCTGGTGGCTGGATATCAAAATTCTGGACAAGGTTGGCGAGAAAGAGGAATACCTCTTGGCGTGCTAATGTCTCTCCAATGCAAGAACGCTTGCCTACAAGCAAAAATAGCACCAATAACACTTGTTTAAATCGATACAATTTAGGCATTTTCTATTGGTTATTTTCCCCAGGCTCCAATGCAATTTAGGCCTTTTTTCTAGTAATTATTTTTCTCAGGCTTTAGTGTTGCATTTTAATCTATCGGTGCTCTTGACGGCTTTCCAAAGCCTTTTGAAAAGAGGCTTTTCTTTTTATTTTACCAAAACAAGTTTGTCGAATAATAGTTACTAAGTTTTATTGCCAATTGCCATTATAGGTTTCTACTCTCTCTGTCTCTGTCTCTCTGTCTCTCTCTCTCTCTGTATCTCGCTGTCTCTCTGTCTCTCTCTGTCTCTCGATCTCTGTCTCTCTCTGTCTCTCTCTGTCTCTGGCAACCGGACTCGGACCTCCACGGCCATCGATCTCTGATGCGACGCTATCGGTCTCAGAAGATACAAAGCGGTTCCAGATCAGACTACCAATTCCTCTTATGCCACCGAGCAAGAGGAAGCAGCAGTTGCACACAGAATAAATCCTTAACAATAGTCACGCTATATTCTTAAAGAATATACGTGCAACAAATGATTATGCAAAACGATAGTTCATTTAAAGTTTAAAGAATTTTGCTTTAATCTCACGAAATTAATAATATCAGCTTGTAAGGCTATCACGTAGATGGAAGCTCTACCGTGCTAAGGTTTTGAGCCGGCAAAGCAAATAGAAGCTTTTAGTTGTTTTAGAAGTGTTTAAGAATTGTAATTGTAATTACTGCAACTTGTAAAACATCTTCAGTAGCAAGCTACTTCTAGGATGCTTTAACATAAAAATTGTATAATTTGTTAGACAAGTTTTTGGTTGAAGAGTTTTGTAATTGTGGCCTTAAGGCCTACCTAGAAAACAGTGGACAATTCTAAGGCCGTCAAGCAGTTGTAGAATTATAGGCAATTATAGAGGTCCAGTTCGAATGTGATCTAAATTTGAAATCCAGTCTCTAGTGGCAGAGGCGTTTACTGCGTAGAAACCTTGGAGCAAATGCTCCATCCAAAAAATAGGGCGGGGATCAGTCAATGCACGTGCCATCATTAATAAGGAGGAGGAAAGGGAAGGGGAAGAGCAGGGAGAGAAGGGGAAGTTGTTCCAATGACTTCGGGGGGATAGACGCCCCTGTCTTTTAATATCGAAACGGCAAAAGTGCTTAGTTGAGCGAGTGATTTCCATATGTAGGCCTACTTCGGACTAAGTGATACAAACAGTAACGCCATTGGTGATGAGGTTGATTGAAAAGTATGCATCAGTCATTTAGAATAAAAAAGCTATATAATAATAATAATAATAATAATAATAATAATAATAATAATAATAATAATAATAATAATAATAATAATAATAATAATAATAATAATAATATATATTGGTTTAATTTCTTCAAACTGACAATAACGCAGTATGATTACAAATCAGTATGAACGGATGATCAAGTTATTACAGGAGTCGAATTTAACTGTATACGGCAGCCATGCAAGGCGCCCATCACGTCCTACATCTCATTTTTAAAAACGCGCCATCTCGCGAAAGAAAATAGGTTGAGTGGACCTTTTTTGGAAGGGTTGCGGGAAGCGATCCCGCTACCGCTTGCTCTTCACGCCAGTGATGTTACCACTACTCTATGGATTGGCTTCAATACCGTGATTAAAACTATAATGACATGAGATTTGACAATAGCAGTTATTTAAAAGTATGAACCTCTATTAACATATTGGAAGTAAAGCAGTGTTTAAGCGAATACTGTACCGAGGCCAAATGGGATGATATCATTTCTTCTAATGACGTTGTTATCCTTATCCAAGAATCTCTCTGGTCTGAAGTTCTCTGGGTCTCCCCAGACCTTTGGGTCCATGTGAACGCTGTATATATTTGTGATCACCTAAACAATAGAACATGGCACAATTAAGCACTCAATTAGAGTTTATAATATCAGTCATGTTGCAAATTATTGAAATTAAAGGCAGTATTCGGACAATGTATGGTAATGCATATTGCTTGCAAACCTAGCGAATCATGACTGAACATCTCAGAAGTCTTTAGCTAAAGCTCTAAATAGAATCGTATCCCTCCAGTTCCAAAATCATTACGTTAACTCTTATTGGACATAGAACTTTTTTACTAAGCAAAATTGGACATTTTTATAGAAGACGCTGCTTTCAAAATGTGCTTGCCATGAGATCTAAAAGAACTCCACTAAGTACATGTACTTGTGGAGTACTTGCCTTTCTTTTTCCATATTTGAAGTATCCGTTTGATTGCAAGAGGTACATTTTTCTGTCTCCAGGCAAGGGTTCTAAAATGTATTACTAAGTCTTTCCATTCTCGACTTAAAGTGTTTTTATTTAAGAGTAGGTCTACTTATCATCCTTCGATCGGTTGTCTCATTGTACTAACCTCTGAGTTGATCGGTTTGCAAATATGTTTTGGAGTGCCATAGATTGATACATATTGCTTTATGATGAGGGGACCACAGACGTTCGATTATCATATTAGATTGAATTATGTTCGCCAATTATGTTAGTTGAATCTGGAGTGACACTAAATGGACAGTTACTTAACAATCTGCGTTTTGCTAATGATATTGCCATACCAATTGCAGGAACTGACAGACAGGATAAAGGACAGCAGCACAAGGTTTGGACTCAGAATAAATGTACAAAAAAACAAAGACAATGACTATTGGAAAAAACATAAAGAGCTGAAAGTGAAACTGGAAGGAAAGGAGTTGGAGAAGTAACAGAGTTTGTGTAGCTGGGAGGATTAATAACGGAAGATGGCCAATGTACAAGGGACATAAAACGCAGGATTGGCCTAGCGGCAGCGATGTTTGGCAGATTGAGTAGGATGTGGAAGACGAGCAGCATATCAACAAGAACAAAAATAAAACTGTACAAGACAGTACCGATGTATGGATCTGAGTGTTGGTGCTTATGGAAAGAGGACGAAAGAAGGATTCTAGTGGCGGAAATGGGATGGCTAAGAAGATTATCAGGGAGGTCAAGACGAGACGGAATTCGAAACAAAGTAATCCGGAAGGAGTTGAGACAGAGAGAAACACTGGTAGACAAGATCAGAAAAAGAAGACTCACATGGTTTCGGCATGTAACAAGAATGGACGACAAGAGATTACCAGCAAGAGCATTACATTGCCACGTGGAGGGAACACGTAGTCGAGGAAGACAAACAAAGCCATGGATGGAAAACGTGATGAAAGATCTTAAAGAATAAGACAAGGACATGAGAACGGCCCTAGATACTCTTAGAGACAGGAAGAATTGAGCCATCTTGAAAAAAAACCTCACAGTCGGCACAGACCTGACGGAAGAGAGAAGAAGTAGAAGATGTTAGCCAATAATTCCTATTATAAAAGTTGACTTGCTTGATGGCCTGTGTATGAAATACATCATACACTACAGATGACCATGATTAAAGTAAAAAGTATATTGATAAAAAGCACATATCTTCACATGTTTCTTTAGAAACGGTACGCCGATTGGTCAACTCAAAGACCTTCCTACATAACCGTAAACACATTCGCAGTAATCCGCAGCAAGATTTTTTAAATATTGAGACAGGCTGTTAAGTCAGACTGTTAAGCCTTTTAATAGATTTTCATATCTTCTTAGGCGCAGTGGTGGACTGGAGTGTCAAAGCGGCCCGGGAAAAAATCAAAAGCGGCCCATTCAGACTTATTTTTCTTGGGGATTTGTTTTCAGCCATGGTCACATGTAACTTTACAGCGAGACAATCATAACAGAAGTCACCTTGTGCTGTCAGCTCGTGGAGCTCTAGCGAATAACGATCGTCATGGTGAACACTCTCCGTTGTTTCCTATTCGATGACAATATGTTGGAGCCATCTTGTAAAAAAAACCTCACAGTCGGCACAGACCTGACGGAAGAGAGAAGAAGAAGTAGAAAATGTTAGCCAATAATTCCTATTATAAAAGTTGACATAAAACGATGGATTGCTATAGGGAAAGCTGCAATGACCGGACTGGAAAAGATATGGAAAGACAAGCATGTGAGCATAGAAACAAAAAAAAGGCTCGTGAGAGCACTAATCTTTCCCACGGTACTGTACGGTTGCGAGACGTGGACAATGACAAAGAACATGGAGAATAAGGTTAACGCTTGTGAAATGTGGATATGGAGGAAGATGCTGAGAATATTTTGGACTGAGAAACGAACGAACGAATCAATACGAGAGGAGATTGGAGTCTAGAATGAAGAGTCGTTAAAACAAACTGCGACAAGAATGAAGCTAAGGTTCTTTGGACATGTTATGCGATCTGATGGTCTGGAGAAGGAAATGATGCTGGCGTGTGGTGAGGGGAGGAGAAGACGGGGTCGCCCAAGGAGGAGATGGATGGATGAGATACAAGATGTAACTGGTATGAATTTGGCGGAATTAAGGGACTTGTCATCGAATAGGAAACAACGGAGAGTGTTCACCATGACGATCGTTATTCGCTAGAGCTCCACGAGCTGACAGCACAAGGTGACTTCTGTTATGATTGTCTCGCTGTAAAGTTACATGTGACCATGGCTGAAAACAAATCCCCAAGAAAAATAAGTCTGAATGGGCCGCTTTTGATTTTTTCCCGGGCCGCTTTGACACTCCAGTCCACCACTGCGCCTAAGAAGATATGAAAATCTATTAAAAGGCTAACAGTCTGACTTTCTTCAATATTAAAGATTTGTAATATTGCAGTGTTTATCGCGTACATACCAAACATTCACGAGGTATGAAGTATCCACAGACCTCCGTGTCTTTCATCGTGAAACGCGGAACTGAACTGTAGGTTATGGGATGACGTCGCGTCACTTCACATATCACAGCCTCCGTAAATGGCAAACGTGGTTTGTCATCAATCGAGGGAAATCTGTTATCAGTGCATACTTCGTCGATTTCTCTCTGAAGACGGGACCGAACCATGGGATGATTGGCCAATTCCAACAGCGCCCATAACAAAATCACCTCGACGGTATCCGAGCTACCTAAGCACAGATCTCTCAAGATGAACATCAGGTCCTGTTGGTTGTAATTGGGTCCCTCGATTTCAATAAATCGCGTCACAAAATTTCTTTCCGAAGGATTTGTCTTGTTGTGTTCTATGGCCATCTCAATTTGGTGCATCATGTGTTTCTGCGAACTTATCGAATTTGCAATCTTCTTGCGAAAAGTTGGAAGAAATCGAATGAATGGAGCGTAATCGATTCTTGGATCCATATTCTTAAAAAATTCATTCGAATTTTCAATTAACTTACTACGATTGATACCAGCCTGAGATTCACTGCCGAAAAGAATATTCATAACCACATTTGAGGTGGCATACATCAGTACCTTCTTTGGATCAAACGGGCAGCCATTTTGTTTCCGAATTTCTGTAATCATACCTTCGGTTTCTTGTGAAATTCTGGTATCCGTTTCTTGATTGATTCCAAATCCAAATTCCTTCAAGATGGAAAGCGTGAGCTTGTGGTAATGCTTGAAAGTTTTGTTGTAATGCGAGAAGATGATACCTGGGTAAAGTTTAAAAGTCACATCTTCATACAGTATCTAATGTTTCACCAACGCCTATGGCTATGAAAACCGCAATTAACGCGTCTTTTCCGCAGGTAGTGACGTATAAGTTCATGACCATCCTGATATAATAATAATAATTATTTATTCTTTAAATAAGCGCCTGCAAACGCACTGCGCTGTACAAGTACATGTTATGCGATAAATCTTGACTACTAACAAAACAGACAGCCTGCAATAAACGGCGCAAATTGCAGCCTACAAAGCATGTCCGCCTATGGAACTCGATCTCTGTACCTCTCGCACTCTACGCCAGATGTTATCCAATGCGCTATAGGGCCCCCCAAATTTATACCAAATTCAGTTTCAGTTTAAACTTCTAAGCATTTGTAATGCAATGTGCAAGTAAACATAACTTATCAGCGCCACACGAAACGATTTACTATCATAAGGGCGACTTCGAAAGTTACCATCAAAGGGCGCATTAAAAAAGGCGCCGCTCATAAATGCGCATGTTTAAACGTACGCTGTTCGAAAGAGCGCACTCCTAAAAGGGCGACAATCGAAAAGGCGAGAAAGGTCGCAGTTGGAAGAAGCATAGACTTTAAACACAACTTAGGAACAAACTAAAAGTTCAAAGCCAAAAAACAGTTCGCACATACGAAATGTTGTATAACACTTTGATGACATTTGATCTCTTCATGTCCAGAAACCTTTCATAATGACAGACAGTAGTTTACCTCGGCTATGATATATATTTACTCTGGTCGACCAATATTTCACTGTGTATAAATGAAAGCTTTAAATGAAAAACTTCGAGTGTTGTTTCATGATTCGCACATGTTAGGTTCTCATGGAATATAACATTTTACAGTAGATTATATAAATTGTATAACTAAACAGAGGGATAGCTCATAATCTCAACCCCAGCATTTGAAAATATCAATTAAAAAACGTTGGTCTGACATTTGAAACACAGCCATTGGTAACGGGGGAGAACTTTTAGTTCCTCGGGCTCGCTCCACAATTAGGCAACGCCGGGCTTTCTCTATAGCTGGGCCCTCCATTTGGAATGGTCTTCCATTAGAGATTCGCCTTCTCCCTAGGGGTAACACATCTGCTTTTTACAAGCTGCTCAAGTCTAATCTCTATTGCCGTGGCTGGACTGGGAGCGCTTCTGAGTAGGTTTCTTGAAGGTGCGCTATATTAAATTTTTGAATGAATGAATGAATGAATGAATCTCTAACTACAGTAGCAATAACTATGAAAATATCAAGAAAATTGCGTAGCATTATCATTTGAAGCACGTAACTTAAACCTATTGTTCTTCTTTTTAATAGCTTGCTCTTATGATTGCGCGCTCTTTTGATCAGCGCCCTTTTAAACATGCGCCTTTTTGATGGTCGCCCTTTCGAAGTCGCCCTTATTATAGGATACCATACGAAACAGCGTCAGGATACCAGCTAATTCACCGGCATTGCATAATATCAAGTCCTTCGATCTGCTTCTGTTCCAAATTAGAAACCGTGTTGTCAAGCCGAGGAAACAGCTTAGTTCTAAGGCGGAAATATTTGGTGAAGGCAGCCATAACATGGCACAGGAACAGTACCAAGATAGTACCCGAAGTCAGTCGCTAAGGATTTACCGAATGATTTCATGAGTTAGCGACTAATTTAGCAACTCAGTCGACCAAGTCACTTGTTTATCAACTGACTAAGTTGCTAGGATTTATCGACTGACTTACCAACTTGCTGTCAACTTCTCAGGTATTCAGCTAGGCCCTATGCTTATTAGTCACCTAACAACAAAATGCATTTTACCGCATACTGTACTGACCGCGTTCTCATTTAGATGGGAACCATATGGGTTCTATACGGATCCAATATGGGTCCTATATGGCTCTACTCCATGTGACCATGCTGACAGAGGACAGACCGATGACTGCGAAATGTTAGCGTGAATTTATGAAAGGTCAAAGACGTATTTGAGTGTTTATGAAAGCATATATAGGCCTACGACTAAGTCCAAGGCTGGATTTCTCTCGGAACGTAAATAGCCGCCTATTTTCCCAAATTTTATAAAGGTATTATCAAATTTCCTGGCTTCACCTGCAGTTGGCTAAAGTCGTTGAAATCAGAGCATTTTCAACGAGACGTTTGCATGTACGACGAGACGCCATTGTCGATGAAAACAAGTGCGTGACGTCAGGTAACATGACACACATCTGAATGATGGTAGAAAGGATAGCTAGTAAAGTAGTAAGTAGGTAAGTTGTAAGGTAGTAAGTAAAAAAACTGTTGACCTGACATCGACTAAGTCTGTTGCGCTGTGATTTGTACTTTATACGATCGCATATACGGATCCAATATGGGTCCTATATGGCTCTACTCCATGTGACCATGCTGACAGAGGACAGACCGATGACTGCGAAATGTTAGCGTGAATTTATGAAAGGTCAAAGACGTATTTGAGTGTTTATGAAAGCATATATAGGCCTACGACTAAGTCCAAGGCTGGATTTCTCTCGGAACGTAAATAGCCGCCTATTTTCCCAAATTTTATAAAGGTATTATCAAATTTCCTGGCTTCACCTGCAGTTGGCTAAAGTCGTTGAAATCAGAGCATTTTCAACGAGACGTTTGCATGTACGACGAGACGCCATTGTCGATGAAAACAAGTGCGTGACGTCAGGTAACATGACACACATCTGAATGATGGTAGAAAGGATAGCTAGTAAAGTAGTAAGTAGGTAAGTTGTAAGGTAGTAAGTAAAAAAACTGTTGACCTGACATCGACTAAGTCTGTTGCGCTGTGATTTGTACTTTATACGATCGCAAATTGTATTGCAGCATGCCCTGCTGCTCATTTTCCAGTCGTCCCCTAGGGAGTGAAAAGGCTGAGCCAACCTTATTGCTAGAAGGTATCGAACCCGTGTTCTTCTGATCTTCGTGCCAGTGTGTTACCACTCAACCATCTCCCCGCCCCTTGACAATTACTACTAACCGCAACTACATTTCACGCATCCTTTATAAGAATGCCTATTGACAATTTCATGCATAAAACCCTGTACTTTTGGCCCTAGAATTTGTCTTTTATAGTCTTGTTTGTCTAAGTTGCGTCTGTGTCAACTTAATGTTTGAACAAACGAATTTGATTGATTGATTATTACAAGAAGATTTATAAAGCACAAGTTCATATATAGCTAAATGCACCGCATATGCCCTAGTAGTCGTTCGGCTTAGTCAGATGACGTGAACAGGTAAGTCTTCAATTTCTTCCTGAAGCTTTCGACAAAGCATTGACTTCTACGAACAGCGCATTGCAGAACGTTGGGCCATATGGACCGAATGTTCTTCTACCGGTCACAGTGGCCTTTCTGAACTGCAGAGAGTCGAAACTGTTTTCCGAACACAATCGAAACCGACCAAGTGCTGGCGATGCTGGGTGCCAGTCTTTCGCTAAATACGGTGGCGCATTCTGTGAAGGCTCGTGTGCAATATTATTGAAAAACTTGCGTGGAATTTTGATCTTCTGTTTTGGTGTTCATAGAGTTGAAAACCAGATCGAACTTCCATACTGTTGAACCCTTAAAAAACTAGTCGATTATTTATTATTCATTTTTTTATCGTTGCGTGTCTTGTGCAGAAATAGTACTACCCTTTGACTTTCCAAACAGTTTTAGTTATTTCTTTCTCGTGAACGTTTGTGTTTAAACCAACCTCTTAAATCGGGGTTCAGAATGTTGGCTTCGATCCAGAAGTCAGGCCGATCACCGAAGGCTTCCGCGTTTTTCTGCAGAGCTTCTACAAAGGCCTCCTTTCCGTTGAGTAAAACAGCCAACCTTCAACATAAAATAAACGCTGCGATATGCAATGCAACAAATAGGCCTATATGTTTCAAGCAACAAAACAAGTTCAATATGTTTACCGTGCGTTTTGCAAAAGTCTTGTAATGTAATAGAGCATTTATACAGCGCCTCTTCAGTACCTCACAGAAGCGCTAAACATGAGGCTAACAGTCAGTTGAATAAGTGCGTTTTTAGTAGTCTAGAAAAAGCAGCAATATCTCCAATGTTAAACTACAACGACACACAGTAGCCTCGTGCGGTGTCTAAGAAAGATAACCTTCTGAGTTTAGCCTTTAATTTAAAGAAATAGAATCTTTTAATAAAGGAATTTAAGCTTTCCCAATTCTCTCCTCCATCTGTGGATAATTGGCTTTGCACACCACTCCATATATAATAAAAATCATAATAATAATTATTATTATTACTATTATAACAGACATTTTATTGCGCGCCCAAAGTCACATAGAATAATGCTATTCTGAATCTGAATACAATTTGTTCGACTAAATGCATTATATTATAATAAGGTTGAAATCTGTATTTTGATGCGATCGCTTATAAACAGTCATTTATAATCGATTTTCTTAGCACACCATCTAAGAAAAGCCTCTAAATAAAGCCACGCTGATCGTAATATGATCAGGCCTATGCCTCTGGAAATATAGTAAAAATTGTAGTGTAGGTCTATACCTTGGTCCAGCGTAGAGGCGAATAACAGGACCCAGTTGTTCTGCCTTTCGCATGAAAAAGATGTGCAACGTTTGCAAGCTCCCTGTGAAGAATGGAATCGATCCAAGAAGCGGTAAAGCTGGAATAGATGGTGGATATCGTTTTCCAGCACCTGCAGTGCTCCAATTTCTTCTCACGAAGAGAAAAACCATGCAGACGGAGAGCACTGCAGTAAGAACTGCGTTGAGGTCAAACATCTGAGTAAGAATGACAGAGATTTCAAAGTTGAAGGTGTTATTGTAGCGTAAACTAATGCTCCAATATAATCAACAACAATCTCACAATATTATGATGTTCTCGCCATCACGTACTACAATCGCCAACAAAACCACAACAAATCTCATCATTAGTGTGTTCGTGATGGTTTTGGCACTGGCGGGGTGGCGATGAATATGGCAGGTCGAGGCAAGACAGTGATACAACAAACCATCGCATTTCTAATACGTCATTTAGCATTTGAAGACCCAGAGATCATACCGAAGCATAGGAAGAAAGTGGGGAAATGGCGTCATATATCGGCCTGCACTTTGCTTAATGCTACATTCAAAGCACCACGAGAAACTAACTGTAACCTTGTTACTATTCCTCTGCGTAAAAGTTGAAGGTCGGTTTAAAGTTATTTAGAGGAGAGCCTTGAACAAACTGGAGAACTGATTAAAATGGAAGGCTGCGTCTTGATCATTTATACAGGCCTGCTTCCTGGACTTTGGAAGGACCGCAGGCATTGGAGAACGTAAACATTTACTTATATTTTTACGTTGATATTTTTACGTAAATTCCCCAGGCAAGTGGGTTAATATATACCGGTACCAGATGTTCACGTGACCTAGTTGGCTTTTACCCGTCCGTCCAGTCACAATACCTCAACATATTAATCAATATGCTTTTACTGATTCGGAAGAAACTCCTCCACGACCAGTTGCCAGCTGTGCTGTGAGTGCCAGGTAGTGCATGTCCCAAGCCTGGTGAAAGGAGGGCGACTGTGGTGGCCACGGCAGCCATAAGACGTCGTAAGCACTGGAAACCGGTTGAGAAGACAAGCGGTCTCTTGAACTGAAGAATTTCTGCCCTTTCGGTTTTTTAATGAATAATTTATAATTATGTCAACGAGCCCACTTGCTATCTGCCAATTCAAAAGACCTCTCACATTGCACTACGTTTACGAGAAACACTAAACCTGTATTCTGTCAGTTCTAAGGTATGGCCGCGAGGAATACGACTGGCCATCCAACACTAAATGCCGAAGCTACGAAAATGAAATGGACAAATCTTGATAGCCATACATGTTAGTCCTCCAGGAGTTAGTTTGAAGGAATGCTGTTGTTCTATCCTTTCCATATCTGTACCTGGCTATAGGTGATTTGAATTGATACAGCGCCGGTGTTTAAGCTGGTCTCCCTGACGTGGCTATTGTGCGGCGCGGAAAAATTTCGGTGATTTACATTCCATTACATTACATCAGAGTTAATGTGTTAACAAATGTCAACTTCGACAGTAGCAGTTCTCATCAGACGTTGATCACGTGCCCAATGCCAATATTCACTCCAACTGCCAGAGTAAAAAAAGACCCGTATTTTTCTATAACCAGAAACGAATGTGGCATGAAGTATTTGAGCCATTGCTCAAAGAAACCATGCAAGTCAATTATAGTTGAACTTTATATGCACGCCTGAAACTCAAAGTTTAAAGGTTTCAGATTTACGAAGTGGCCTTCAATTCTCCAGTGATCTAAATTATTTCGAGTCTAGCTCTTAGCCTCGTCAACTCTATCTCCAGAACAGATTGTTGTCTAGTCTTTAAAGTTTAGAATAGCATTTGTCTGGTAATTTCCTTTATGCTAGTTTTATTCTACGCCCATTTCAGTTGGAGCTTTGCACGATGTCGTGCCAAACTTCTGCCTATCACATATTATGGTCGTCTATCCCTTTCAATCTCCTGTTTCGAAACCGTTACATTAACACTAACACTAATTGCCGAACATTTTGTGTGTTAAGCTAAATGTGTAAAAAGATGCCAACCTTGACACGCTGGCCCCCATCCTACCTCCCTTCACCAGCGCCACGCGCGGGAGCGGCCGTGGAAATAGCAGATGTGAAAAAGTCTAAAAAAAACGCGTTTCTCTATAACCAGAAACGAATGTGGCGCGAAGTTTTTAAGCCACAGCTCAGAGGTTACAGTTTAACTTTATATGCACGCCTGAAACTCAAAGTTTAAGGATTTCTGTCTTACGAAATGACCTTGAATTTTGCAGTGATCACTATTATTCCATTCTAGCTCTTAACCTTGTCTACTCTTTCCTTCACAACATATTAATGTCTAGTCTTTAGCAATATTTGTCTGGTTAATTTCCTTTATGCCAATTTTATTCTACGCCCTTTTCAGTTGGCGCACTGCACGATGTCGTGCCAAACTTCTGGCTATCACATATTATGGTCGTCTATCTTTCTCAATCTCCTATTTCGAAACCGTTCCATAAACACTAACTAACAGCAATATTGCCGAACTTTGTGTCTATGACGAGCTAAATGTGTAAAACGATGCCAACCTTGACACGCTGGCTCCCATCCCACCTCCCCTCAACGTCGGCACGCGTGGGCGAGGCCGAGGAAATAGCAGATGGGAGGAAATCTCGACCAAATTCTAACACCGAACTTTGAGCGAATGTTTTAACGAAACTGAAATCTAAAACTGAGGCGGTGAATTCTAACAATTTAACGACATATCAATGCAAATAACAAAGAATGTACGGTAGGTCCGTATACCTTCGCCCTGAGTAGAGTCGTATAACGGGACCCAGTTCTTCTGCCCTACGCATGAAAAAGATATGCAACGTTTCCAAGCTCACTGTGAAAACCGAAATCGATCCAAGCAGCGGTAAAGCTGGAATGTGACCTAGTTGGCATTAACGCACGTGCCATAACCTAACTTGCACAACATGGAAGTTAGCTGGTTAAGAGGGCAGGCATTCTGTGTGAGAAGCACCGCAAAATGCTTAGTAGTCCGTCCTGCATAGTCTCTGCTTACACAATTATGCAGTAGTCTCCACCGAGACAGTACTATCATCCAAACCATTCTACAAATCAACAACCCCAGCGCTCATGAATAGGCTGGAGTAATACGCTTGGCCTTCGAGTGGCGCTTTAGAAGTTTGGAGATTACGACTACGATTGCATTGAGGTATTTCTGCCTTATAGTTCCTTTCGGTTTCAAAATAAATAGTTTAGAGTTTTAAACCTATATCTTCCAGTCCATTAGCTTGGTGCTAGTTCAAAGAACCTTTCCCAACGCACTGCCTCCTCCGGGTTCAATGACCGTACACTGTCAGTTGGAATATCAGACGGCGAGAAAGAAGACTGGCCATTAGCACTGATATACCCCACACTTCTAAAGCGCCACTCGAAGGCCAAGCGTATTGCTCCAGCCTATTCATTCATTCATTCATTCATTCATTCATTATTCATGAGCACTTAAAGCGCTATTCGAAAGCCAAGCGCAGGGCACCAGCTTATGCACACGCGCTGTTTCAAGTCTGAGAGGTTCCATAGGGTAGTCAATAGAGGTCGGAGTATGGTTTCAGATCAAGACAGGAAGATGAGCAG
Organism: Allolobophora icterica; assembly: GCA_963556255.1. Classification (NCBI taxonomy): domain Eukaryota; kingdom Metazoa; phylum Annelida; class Clitellata; order Crassiclitellata; family Lumbricidae; genus Allolobophora; species Allolobophora icterica. The sequence continues at coordinate 7,534,315 of OY744608.1, forward strand.
CTGCTAAGGCGGATTTCGTTTAAGGCGAGAAGAATTGGAGGATCAATTGGCTTCCTCCAGAGATTAAACTGACGGATGATGTTTTTCTGTGGTTTCTATATGTGTATATGCATTTTCGAAGACTGTTTAATAACAAAGAAAAACAACTGGGCCTATATTTTCAGCGTTAAATAGGTAAACAAATGTCAACACTAACAAAAATGTCTTATCAAAATCGATCCAATTCTATCACCGAACAATAAGCAATAGCTTAGCGCAGATCGAACTCTGAAACTGAACAAATGAACACAAGACAATCATTTAACTAGTTCAATGTAAGTGCTCATTCAATGTCTAATCTCGAACTGTTCTCTCCTCGCGCCAGTCACATCTATATGTTAAATCACGATAATACAATATACTACAGTACATATGACGTTTGGTTTCTCTAGAAAATACATTGCTTATTTCCTTTGCTTGCACCACGTTTCAGTGAAATCACTAGGTGTTCAGACATACAAAGTATTTTGCACCTGTCAGCACTGGCACTTTGCAGCACTTCTTAAAGCAGGAAGCAAGCAACAGAAGTGTAAGCAAATAGTTAACATCTTGGAATAAGCCTTATTTTGAAAGGCGATGGTGAAACGACAAGGCCTTGAACTTCTTTAACACTGATGAAATCCTGGCCCTCTGGTGGCTGGATATCAAAATTCTGGACAAGGTTGGCGAGAAAGAGGAATACCTCTTGGCGCGCTAATGTCTCTCCAATGCAAGAACGCTTTCCTACAAGCAAAAATAGCACCAATAACAATTGTTTAAATCGATACAATTTAGGCATTTTCTGTTGGTTATTTTCCCAAGCTCCAATGCAATTTAGGCCATTTTCTAGTAATTATTTTTCTCAGGCTTTAGTGTTGAATTTCAGTCTATCGGTGCTCTTGACTGTTTTCCAAAGCCTTTTTAAAGAGGCTTTTCTTTCTATTTTACCGAAACATGTTTGTCAAATAATAGTTGCAAAGTTTTATTGCCAATTGCCATTATAGATTTCTACTCTGTCTGGCAACCGGACTCGGACCTCCATTGGACATCGATCTCTGATACGACGCACCACTCGCGGCAGGGGCGTCTACTGCATAGAAACCTTGGAGCAAATGCTCCATTCAAAAATAGGAGGGATCCGTCAGTGTATGTGCCATCAATACAGGGGGGAGGGGAAGAGCAGGGAGGAAGGGGAAGTTGTTCCAATAACTTCAGTGGGATGGGGATAGACGCCTCTGTCTAGCGGCGCACGGTCTTTTAATATCGAAACGGCAAAAGTGCTTAGTTGAGCGAGTGATTTCGATATGTAGGCCAATCTTCGGACTATGTGATCCAAACAGTAACGCCATTGGTGATGAGGTTGATTGAAAAGTATGCATCAGTCATTTTGAACAAATAAGCTATGTGAAAAAATTGTCTTCATTACGGTGATTAAAACTATCCTGACGAGAGATTTGACAATTGTAGTCATTTGAAAACAAGAACCTTTATTAACAGATTGGAAGTAAAGCAATGTTTAGGCGTAACCTACCGAGGTTAAATGGGATGATATCATTTCTTCTAATCACGTTGTTATCCTTATCCAAGAATCTCTCCGGTCTGAAGATCTCTGGGTCTCCCCAAACCTTAGGGTCCATGTGAACGCTGTACATATTTGTGATCGCCTAAACAATAGAACATAGTACAATTAAGCACTCAATTAGTGTTTATAACAGCAGTCATGTCGCAAATTATCGAAGTTTAAAGCAGTATTCGGACAATGAATGATAATGCAAATTGCTTGCAAACCTAGCGAGTCATGACTGAACATCTCAGAAGTCTTTAGCTAAAGCTCTAAATAGAATCGTATCCCTCCAGTTCCTAAATCATTACATTAACTCGATATTGGACACAGAACTATTTTACTGAGCCAAAAACCGACATTTTTATAAAAGACACCTCTTTCAAAATGTGCTTGCCATGAGACCTAAAAGTACTCTACTGGGTACTTGTGAAGTGCTTGTCTTTCTTTTTCCATACTTGGAGTATCCGTTTGATTGTTAGAAGAACATCGTTCTGTCCCCAAGCAAGGGTTCTAAAATGTATTATTAGATCCTTTGCATCTGTCCGTAATCGACATAAAGTGGTTTATTAAGAGTAGGTTTACTTATCATCCTTCGATCCGCTGTCTCATTGTATTGAACTCGGAGTTGATCGGTTTGCAAATCTGCTCCAGAGTGCCATCGGTTGATACATGTTGCTTTATTATCAAGACGTTCGAATATCATATTAGATTACGTTAAGTTAGTCTATAATTCCTATTACAATAGTTGACTTGCTTGATTGCCTGTGCACGAAACACATCATACACTACAGATGATCATGATTAAAGTGAAAACTCTACTGATGAAAATCACATCGCTTCACATGTTTCTCTAGAAACTGCAAGCCGATTGGTCAACTCAAAGACCTTCCTACATAACCGCAAGCATATTCGCAGTAATCCACAGCAAGCTTCTTTTAAATATTGAGACAGAAAACCCATAGGCCTAGGAAGATATGAAAAGCTAAAAAAAAGACTTGACAGTCCGCATCTCTTAAAAAACACAGATTTGTAATAGGCCTATTGCAGTCTTTAACATGTACATACCAAACATCCACGAGGTATGAAGTATCCACAGACCTCCGCGTCTTTCATCGTTAAACGCGCAACTGGACTGTAGGTTATGGGATGACGTCTCATTACTTCACATATCACAGCCTCCATGTATGGCAAACGTGGTTTGTCATCAATTGAGGGAAGCCTGTTACCATCGCATACTTCGTCGATTTCTCTCTGAAGACGGGACCGAACCTTGGGATGATTGGCCAACTCCAACAGCGCCCACAGCAACGTCACCTCAACGGTATCTGAGCTAGCTAAGCACAGATCTCGCAAGATGTACATCAGGTCCTGATGGTTGTAATTGGGTCCCTCGATTTCAATAAATCGCGTCACAAAATTTCTTTCGGAAGGATTTGTCTTGTTGCGTTCTATGGCCAGCTCAATTTGATCCAGTATGCGTTTTTGCGAACTTATCGAATTTTCAATCTTCTTGCGGAAAGTTGGAAGAAATCGAATGAATGGAGCGTAATCAATTCTTGGATCCATATTCTTAATAAATTCATTCGAATCCTCAATTAACTTACTACGATTGATACCAACCTGAGATTCACTGCCGAAAAGAATATTCATAACCACATTTGAGGTGGCATACATCAGTATGTACTTTGGATCGAACGGGCAGCCATTTTGTTTTCGAATCTCTGTAATAATACCTTCGGTTTCTTGAGAAATTCTTGTATCCGTTTCTTGATTGATTCCAAATCCAAATTCCTTCAAGATGGAAAGCGTTAGCTTGTGGTAGTGTTTGAAAGTTTTGTTGTAGTGCGAGAAGATGATACCTGGGTAAAGTTTTAAAAATGTCACATCTTCATACAGTTTTTAATATTTCACCAACGCCTAGGGTTATGATAACCGCAATGTATGTGTCTTTTCCGCAGGTTGTGAAGTATAATTTCCTAACCCTCCTGATACAATTATACCAAATTCAGTTTAAGTTTTAACTTCTAAGTATTTTTAATGCAATATGCAAGTATACTTAACTTCTCAGCGTCACACAAAACAGCATCAGAGTACCAGTTAATTCACCGGCACTGCATAATATCAAGTTCTTCGATCTGTTTCTGTTCCAAAGTAGAAACCGTGATGTCAAGCCGAGGAAACAGCTTAATGCTAAGGTGGAAATATTTGGTGAAGGTAGCCATGACATGGCACAGGAGCAGTACCAAGATAGTACCCGTCAGTCGCTAAGGAGCTACCGAATGACTTCATGAGTTAGCGACTAATTTAGCAACTCAGTCGACCAAATCACATGTTTCTCAACTGCCTAAGTTGCTAGATTTATCGACTTGCTATCAACTTCTCAGGTATCCAGGTAGGCCCTAGGCCCTGAATACCCCTAGGCTAATAAGCCTAGGGCCTACTAGTCACCTAACAATTAAATGCATTTTACCGCATACTGTAGGCCTACTGACCGTGTTCTCGTTTAGATGGGCACCATGGGTTCTACACGGGTCCGCTCAATGTGGGCATGTTGACAGGGGACAGACCGATGACTGCGAAATGTCAGTGTGAATTTATGAAAGGTGACAGATGCATTTGAGTGTTTATGGAAGGAATAAAGCATAGAACTAAGCCCAAGGCCGGATTTCTCTCGGGAACGCAAATGACCGCCTATTTTCCCAAATTTTATAAAGGTAAGATTATTATACCACAAACTGAACTCGTCGAAACCAGCGTGTTTGCAACGAGACGTTTGCACGTACGAAGAGACGCCAATGTCGATGAAACAAGTGCGTGACGTCAGGTAATATGACACACATCTGAGTGATGGTAATAAGTATAGGTAGTAAAGTAGTAAGTATGTAGGTAGTAAGGTAATAAGTAAAGGACTGTTGTCCTGACATCGACTGTTAGTCTGTTGCACTGTGATTCGTACTTTATAAGACCGCGAATTGTATTGCAGCATGTCCTGCTGCTCATTTTCCAGTCGTCCCCTATGGAGTGCAGGGAGTGAGCCAACCTTATGGGGATAGCGAGTCCCGCGTCCTTCTTATCTACGTGCCAGCGTCTTACTACTCAACCATCTCCCCGCCCCGTGACAATTATTACTACTTTTACACGAAGATTTATAAAGCGCAAGTTCGTATATAACTAAATACACCTGATATGCTCTAGTAGTCGTTCGGCTTAGTCAGATGGCATGAACAGGTAAGTCTTCAATTTCTTCCTGAAGCTTTCAATAGAAAATTCCAGAACTCAGAGTTCGACGGACAGCGCATTGCAGACCATTGGGCCAGATGCACCGAATGTTTTTCTAGCGGTCACTGTGGCCTTTCCGAACGGCAGAGAGTCGAAGCTCATTTCCGAACGCAAACGAGACCGACAAAGAGGTGACGATGCTCAGAGGCGCGTTTACACGTAGGCGTACTAGGCGCGCGCCTAGGGCCCCTAAATCTCAGAGGGCCCCCAAACGATGGAAAATATTTTTTTCAATTATAGGGGCCCTACATGTAAAATATAACATTAAACCAAATAACTTCACACTCCTTGAAATAGCTTCTGTAAGTAATCATACTTTCAGTGTCAATAACACATAGAAACGGCTTCAAGTGCAACTTCGTGGATTTCTGCACATGATAAGCTTAACACCACTAGAGTCTCAAACTCTCAGTTTACACGTTCAGAAGGGCCCCCAAAATGTTTGCGCCTAGGGCCCCGCTTTCTGTAAACGCGCCTCTGACGATGCTGAGACACAGTCTTTGGTTAAGTAGGGTGGCGCACTCTGTTAAGGCTCGTATGCAATTTTATTGAACACCATATAGTTGAACACCAGATCGAACATCCCTTACTGTTGATCCCTTTAAACAATTAATCGATTGTTTATTATACAGTTTTCTTGTGTCTCTTTGCCTGTCTTGTGCAGAAATAGTACTACCCTTGGACAATTCCAAACAGTTTTAGTTATGTCTTATTCATGAACGTTTGTGATTTAACCAACCTCTTAAATCGGGATTCAGAATGTTGGCTTCGATCCAGAAGTCCGGCCGATCACCGAAGGCTTCTGCATTTTTCTGCAGAGCGTCTACAATTGCCTCCTTTCCGTTGAGTGAAACAGCCAACCTTCAACATAAAATAAACGCCGCGATATGCAATTTAACAAATAGGCCTATATATTTCAAGCAACAAACCCACTTCAATTAGTTTACCATGTGTTTTACAAAACGTCTTGTAATGTAATAGTGCATTTATACAGCGCCTCTTCAGTACCTCACAGAAGCGCTAAACACGAGGCTAACAGTCACTTGAATAAGTGCGTTTTTAGTAGTCTAGATAAAGCAGCAATATCTCCAATGTTAAACTACAACGACACACAGTAGCCTCGTGCGGTGTCTAAGAAAGATAACCTTCTGAGTTTAGCCTTTAATTTAAAGAAATACAATCTTTTAATAAAGGAATTTAAGCTTTCCCATTACCTCTCTCCTCCATTTATGAATAATTTGCTTTGCACAACACTCCATTTATAAAAATAATAATAATTATAATTATTATTTTTATTATTATTATAACAGACATTTTTAACTCGCCCAAAGTCACATAGAAATGCCATTCTGAATCTGAATACAATTTGTTCGACAAATTGCATTATATTATAATAAGGTTGAAATCTGTATTTTGATGCGATCGCTTATAAACAGTCATTTATAATCGATTTTCTTAGCACACCATCTAAGAAAAGGCTCTAAATAAAGCCATGTTGATCGCAATATAATCAGGCCTATGCCTCTAGAAATATCGCAAAATTGTAGTGTAGGTCTATACCTTGGTCCAGCGTGGAGGCGAATAACAGGACCCAGTTGTTCTGCCTTTCGCATGAAAAAGATGTGCAACGTTTGCAAGCTCCCTGTGAAGAATGGGATCGATCCAAGAAGCGGTAAAGCTGGAATTGATGGTGGATATCGTTTTCCACCATCTGTGCTCCAAATTCTTCTCACGACGAGAAAAAGTATGCAGACGGAGAACCCTGCAGTAAGAACTGCGTTGAGGTCAAACATCTGAGTAAGAATAAAAGACATTTTAAAGTTGAAGGTGTTGCTGTAGCTTAAAATAATACTTCAAAATAATCAAAATGATACTCACAATCTCAAAGAACTCCGCCTTAACAGTTCCTCAGTCTACTCTGTCTGATCTCTCTGGCAATAGAGCTTGGACTTCCACTGGACATATCTGGACAACCCCTCTGATACGACGCAGCGCTCGTGAATAAGCTGGTGCCCTGCGCTTAGCTTTCGAGTAGCGCTTTAGAAATGTTGAATTTACGATTGCGACTACCAGGCAGTTGAATCTTTCACTGCGCTACGGTGAGCATCTACTCATAAGGTTGACCTAGAGTATACCGATTGAGTACGGTACCTCATATAAGGGGGCTACCTTTGCCACCTTACGGCATACCATCAGTCAAAAAATTTGGGCATTGGGTACCCCATATTCCCCGATATGATGTTCTCGCCATCACGTACTACAATCGCCAACAAAACCACAACCAATATCCTCATATGTGTGTTCGTGATGGCTTTGGCACTGGCGGGGTAGCGATGAATATGGCAGGTCGAGGCGACACAGTGATACAACAAACCATCGCATTTCTAATAGCATTTGAAGAACCAGTGATCATACCGAGGCATAGGAAGAAAGTGGGGAAATGGCAGCATTTAGGCCTGCACTTTGCTTAATGCTACATTCAATGCACCACGAGAAACTAACTCTCACCTTGTTATTATTCCTCTGCGTAAAAGTTGAAGGTCGGTTTTAAGTTATTTAGAGGAGAGCCTTGAACAGGCTAGAAAACTGATTAAAATGGAAGGCTGCGTCTTGATCATTTATACAGGCCTGCTTCCTGGACTTTGGAAGGACCGCAGGCATTGGAAAACGTATACATTTACATATATTTTAACGTTGCACGTTAAACCGGCAGCCTGTTTTAGGCATACAAATTCCCCAGGCAAGGGGGTTAATAAACAATGTCCACGTGACCTAGACTAAATCTGTATTTTGTCAGTTCCAAGGTATGGCCGCGAGGAATACGACTGGCCACCCAACACTACATGCTGAAGCTACGAAAATGAAATGGATAAGTCTAGATAGCCATGACGTTCTCCAGGAGTTAGTTTGAAGGAATGCTGTTTTTCTATCCTTTCTATATCTGTGAGACTGTATCTGCCTTTTCGAAGGCGACCCAATGACAATGATAAACAGCTACATTATTCCTAGTTCCTATATTTCTATTTCTATGTTCCAATTCCTATCCTGATTCTATACGCCTGCGCCATTACACGACCGCCATCATCAACAATTTCCACCGTAGCATCATGCATGCTGTCTCCTCGGCTTGACTTCCCCGGATTCTGACCTGGTACCGCAACGAAGAAAGCAACCTGGCTATATGTGACTTGATTTGATATAGCACCGGTGTTTAAGCTGGTCTCCCTGACAAGTTCCATTGTGTGGTTTAGAGAAATTTCGGTGATTTACATTCCATTACATTACATCAGAGTTAAATGTGTTAACAAATGCCAACTTCAACAGCAACTGTTCTCATCAGGCTTTGATCGCGTTCCCAATGCCAAAATTCACTCCAGCTGCCTGAGTCTAAAAGACCCGTATTCTACTACAGCCAGAGACGAATATGGCGTGAAGTTTTTAAGCCATAGCTTAGAAAAACAGGGCAAGCCGATAACAGTTGAACTTGATATGCACGCCTAAAACTCAAAGTTCAAGGGTTTCAGTCTTACGAAATGACCTTCAATACTGCAGTGACCCCAATTATTCCAGTCTAGCTCTTAGCTCTTAGCCTCGGCTTCTCTTTCCTCCAAATAGATTAATGTCTAGTCTTTAGAGTAATATTTGTCTGGATAATTTCCCATTATGCTAATTTTATTCTACGCCCATTTCAGTTACACGATGTCGTGCCAAACTTCTGTCTATCACATGTTCTGGTGAGGGGCCCGTGGGGAAGGGGCGCCAGTGCGTAGAGTAATGGATAACATAGGCCTACTGGCGTGAAGAGCAGTAGGTACCAAGATCGAATTCCGTAGACCCTGTAAGGTTTTTTCAGCCTTCCACTAGGTCGCTAGGTGGCGGCGGTGGTTAAATGAATAGTAGGACGTGATTGGCGCCCTTGTGGCTGCCGTATAAACAGTTATATTCGAATCCCGTAAAACTGTTATCATGTGCTTCTACTGTATACACGTATGTAAGGCGCCCTGCGTGGCTGCCGTTTCTAATGTATGTATGTTCACTGGCGCTTAGATAGAGAAAATGTTATTATTATTAGGTAAGCCTGGACGTCGTACGCATATGACTGGCTCAGTACAGCGGGAGCAGCAAGAATTGAACCTTACAGAGTGAGCATCTAGAATTGCCCTTAACAGCCGTGTAGATAATGTAGAGGAGGGGCTCAGAACGGAGCCAGGTGGTAGTCTGAATGGGACAGGGACCTGGTAGGCCCATGTACCTCGCAGAATATGCACTCGTGTGCAAAAAAGAGCCCGGAGGAGGTTATTTGTCTCAAGTTAAGTAGTACGCTGGTAAGCAATAATCTTTTCAATAATTTTAGTAAGAAGTGAAACATTTGCAACTGGTATACAGTTAACTGGGTCAGTGGTGTCAAGACGTTTGAGAACTGGAACCAGTATAGTCTTTTTCTGCGACGATGGTCATTTCGTCTACAGTGTACTCTGAGTCGGCTAGGGAGGACAGGTGGAGCAGAAGTCTCGAATCAAATTCTTGCCCTAGCGGAGATTGAATCCCCGACCCCTCGACTACAAGTCCAACACGCTAACCACTTCAATTTCGAGCACCTATCCCCCCATCAGTTCACTTTAAATTGTCCCAATTCCTTCCCAATTTCTTTCCTCTCTTCAGGTAAAAATTTAGGTTATCGTTCATCTGTCCATGGACTTATGTCCATTTAAACCCATTTCAGATGTTCCGCTACAGTTTTCAGTAAACTTTATCGTTACGGTGTAGAGAACATTTTTCAAAACTCATCTACATCTGAAAAAAAAACGATTTCAACAATTTATTTATTTATTTATCATTTATTACACGTTCAAGGTCAGTTACTTGAATACGTTCGCTAAGGTATGGTGTCACGCATCGGCCCTATGCTTAACATTTCCCACGCATAAAGTTTCAAATCAACTATTCATGATTTTGATGCGCCTTTATGAATTTTTATACAAAGAAACCTATCAAATACAAAATCCAAAGAATTGGAAGGGAAAATAATGAAAAATGCTTTAGAACCAAATTAGGCTGTATTATTATTATTATTATTATTATTATTATTATTATTATTATTATTATTATTATGCCCCAAGGTACATATGATCCCTCGAGGACTTAGATATTAGACTATTTATTGTTTTTTCCGGAAAATCAGGCCTCGTCATTATTATTATTATTATTATTATTATTATTATTATATTTTTTTACCCGAGGTATATATGATCCATCAGGTGTCAGATACTAATTAAGCATATTGATTCTGGAGTGGCCATCCTTGTCAAGATCTGGAACAACAAAAGTGCTGTGGAAGGCGACTGCGTTGAAACGCTGAATAACTATGGATATGCGTTGAAACAAATAACTGGTTTCTCTTGGGTCTCCCGACGTCTGGTGCAGGAGACGCCCTAGGTCGGTGAGAAATTCCAGTCCCTTGGCATTAACTGGTCCCAAGGTCTCAAAGGCCAATGGGACAAAATGGTAGGATTGCATCAACTGAGTTTATTTCGAGTTTTTCCTGGACTCAGCCTTATTATTATTATTATTATTATTATTATTATTATTATTATTATTATTATTATTATTATTATTATTATTATTATTATTATTATCATTATTATTATTATTATTATTATTACTACTATTTTTTTTTTTAATTATTTTTATTTTTATTTTTTTATCGCCCGAGGTACAAGTAATCCCTCAGGCTCCTAGAAACTATCCGAAGAGCTTACTATTATTATTATTATTATTATTATTATTATTATTATTATTATTATTATTATTATTATTATTGTTGTTGTTATTATTATTATTGTTGTTGTTATTATTATTATTATTATTATTATTATTATTATTATTATTATTATTATCGTCATCATCATCATCATTCCAGAATGTTAGTACTTGCTTAGTATTGTTGCCCTTGATGTTTTGCCTAAAACTGAAGAAGAATGTTTCGGTTAAATTGAAAATGAAAGAAAATGTTTCAATACGTAAAATTACTCTTTATTGTATTATATAAAGTTTACTAACGAAAGCTTATTGCAACTTCTTTGCAACATGGTTATGTTAAATGAATAAGTCTGAAGTGTTCAGAAATGTAAGCATTATGAAGCTGTCAACCTTCGCACTTGGGAGCGCTTTGTAAAGCAGCATGCATAAATTGAAGCGCATATTTATAGCTAGCATCTTGGAATAAGTCTTATTTTGAAAGGTGATGGTGAAATTACGAGACCGTAAACATCTTTAGCACTGATAAAATCCTGGCCCTCTGGTGGCTGAATATCAAAATGCTTCACAAGGTTGGCGAGGAAGAGAAATACCGCTTGACGTCCTATTAGCTCTCCGATGCAAGAACGCTTTCCTGAAAGAAAACGTAACACAATATTTATTATAAATAGTATAATTTAGGCGTTTTTCTTCCATTGTCTCTTCAATTCTTTCTTCTGCTCTTTCTTCACCTACAGCCTAACGTAACATCCGGTCCTATTCAGCAGAAGGATATTCATTTATTATTGTTCATTCATTCAGAGCACTTATATAGCGCATCTTCAAGATGACAACTCAGAGGCGCTTCCAGCGCAACTCCGGCGATAAAAAATGAGTTGCTTGTTAAAGGTGTATGCCGAGTCCCGCACCCCTAAAAAATATTCAATTTGGCCGAGAATGGAAGCGTTTCAAAGGACAAATGACCAATTACGTTGAAACCGGCAAAAGAGAGATCGCGAGGCAAGAGATTGCGAGGTGGCAATTTTCCTTTCTTGCATAGGGTCGGACCACTGCTTTCTATAATAATATTATTAAAATTGTCTTCAACGTACTATATTATAGTACGTTGAAGACAATTTTCGGACGCGTCAAAATTGCTCCAGCTTTCTGACAACCAGAATGGGCGGGACAAAAACTGCACAGCTTTACCAAGCGTTTGAAAACCAAAGCGTTTGCGAAATTAATTAAATGTAGGCTATGAGCACTAGGGCCTATATTTTCCATCGCGGAAAATAAGAGCCAGGTGATGCTTTCGACTCAAGCGTTTCTTTTTAGACTGCGGTTACTCGTCAAAACCTATGGTTAGAAGACGGTGGAAGGTCGCATGCTGCAAGTTAGAGTTCATATTTTGTTCGTTTTCAAGGGTAGCGTATTCCGAAAATCGGACAGGCAAGCTTTGATGGTTCACGCACTTGATCGTAGTCCTGTCGGAACTCTAACCTGTAGCACGCGACCCTTATCAACGAAAAGGCCTAGACATCATACACAGGCTTACTTATGACGCAGTGAATACTGAAAACTCAATTGACGATTTCTGATTAACTAGTAAAAGAACTGGCAGAATTATATGTATTTTTTAAATACTAGACCTAAACTGCTTACAAACAATTGTGGAAATGGCAACGTTCTGGAGAGCAGCAAACCACCCATGGTGATGGTGATTGAAAAATTGTTCATCTGCTTTTGTTACTGAGATCAAGACAATAATAGCCAAACTACCATTATTAACCGCTCGAAAGTAAGTCAATGATTAAACGTTACGTACCGAGGCCAAACGGGAGGATATCAGTTCTTCTAATCACGTTGCTATCCTTATCCAAGAATCTCTCCGGCCTGAAGTTCTCTGGGTCTCCCCAGACCGTTGGGTCCATGTGAACGCTGTAGAGATTTGAAATGGCCTAAAATAGTGAAAAATTAGTCTGTATACAGTTAGAAGATAAAGTAGAGTTAATAAATAGTGTTCAAATTGAAGATAATCAAACAACTATATGTATTTTACTGGCTCATTAGCTGCACAACTAATAAATCATAACTCAAGCCACTTCCTTGCACACCTTGATATAAACTACTAAAAGATTGGTCGCACTTAGAGCGAAGCTCTTCAAACTGAGCCAGAGACAAATCTGCAGCATTGCAACAACATGGCACATTTATAATATAATTATAATAATTATATTCTTTATTATTTTCAAACCGACAGACGCAGTAAGATTACATTGAAACATGAAAGTACAATCAATATTTTAATTAACACACGGTTTGGCAGCCAGGCAAGGCGCCGCCCTAGAGGGGGGTTACGGGAGTCGAACCGCGTACCTTATGTTCTCCTGGCCATGAGTGTTACCACTACTCTATCCCCTCACAATAATAAATATCAGGATAGGAAGTCTGTTAGCCAAACAACAATCCTAACAATTCTTATTCCCTCTAAATCAGAGATTTGCATTACTGGAATGTTTTAGCTACATACCAAACATCCGCGAGGTATAAAGTATCCACAGATCTCCGTGTCTTTCATCGCTGAACGTGGAATTGTATGATACTCTAAAGTATGACGTCGCATCACTTCGAACATCACAGCCTCTGTGTATGGCAGATGTGGCTTGTCATCAATCGAGGGAGGCCTGTTGCCAGTACATACCTCGTCGATTTCTCTCTGAAGACGGGACTGAATCTTAGGATGATTGGCCAATTCCAACAGCGTCCACATCAAAACAACCCCGACGGTGTCTGAGCTACCGAAGCACAGATCTCGCAATATGTACATCAGGTCTTGTCGGTTGTAATTGGGTCCCTCGATTTCCAGAAATCGAGTTACAAAATTTCTTTCAGAAGGATTTGTTTGGTTTTGCTTTATCGCCTTCTCAATTTGATCCATCAAGCGTTTGTGTGCACCGGTCAAATTTTCAATCTTCTTCTGAAAACTTGGAAGAAATCTGATGAATGGAGCGTAGTCAATTCTGGAGTCCAGATTAGCCAAAGATGTATTTGAATCCTCAATTAATTTACTTCGTTTGGTGCCAGTTTGAGATTCGCTGCCGAAAAGAATAGTCATAACCACATTTGAGGTGGCATACATCAGTGCAGACTTTGGGTCAAACGGGCAACCGTTTTGCTTCCGAATTTCTGTAATCAAGTCTTCTGTTTCTTGTGAAATTCTAATATCTATTTCTTGGTTAATTCCAAATCCAAATTCCTTCATGATGGAAATTGTCAGTTTGCGGTAGTATTTTGAAGATTCGGTCCAATGCGAAAAGCCGATACCTGTGTAAAGTTAAGTAAAGTGTGGCGACTGAAAAACCAACGCAGCCAGGGGCGTCTACACCCTAGAAATCTGAAGTAGTAGGCCCTAAGCCAGCAATCTAGCAGGAAGGATATGAAACATAAGGAAACCATTACCATTGATGATAGACGGCGAAAACAAAGAAGCTAAAAGGATATTTACGACCGCGGAGGTTCTTAATATACACATGTGTCTGAAATAGTTGTGACATGACTTAGTTGACACCTGCCGTCATTATACAAGCCCCGATGTTGCGTCGGACGTTTTGTACCTGACACAAGACTATTGAATGAACCCAATGTCCCAACACATTTACTTCTAACACACTACAGCATAAGGTTTAGTAGTAATTATAGGGCGTCTAACATTGTTTATTTCTGTTTCAAGGCACGGATGTAATCATAGGCGTAGCTACATTGAGGCAAGAGGAGGCAGTTGCCTCCTCTTGGTTTTAAAAATTAAAACATTTTCCTTGGGTTATAGCCCTGCACCTGGATTTTGCCTCCTCTTGAACGGTGAATCCTGGCCCGAGAGAAGAAATTTAAGAAGAAATCCCAAAAAAGGTCATGAAATTTTTTGACAGAAATCTCCCAAACAAAGGTCATCAATTTCTTTGGGCAGCAATCTCCAAAAAAAGTCATCAAATTTTTTTTAAAGACTTTTTTGCCTCCTCTTGAATTTAAGTCTAGCTACGCTCCTGGGGCCGTATTCATGAGACAAGATTAAGCTAGTCCAAGCGTAGGGCCTACGCCGGGATTAACTATTCCCCGAATAGCACTTAGTCGTGGTTCGTATTCATGAGACCGGAGTATCTAAGGGATTAGTTATTCCGGGCGTAAATGCTGGGATTTCCCCGCGCGAAAGTACACTCGTCATAATTTGAGTGGTTATGGATTATTTTAGCATGCTTACAAGGTATTTATATGCCGTCAGTCCCGACAGCTGAAGTAAACACAGATTAAACGACGGCCGTTAATCAAAACGAATCATATTTAACATAGGCCTAAACGTAAAATCAAAAGAGGCGTGGTTAGAGTAAGTCTGGATGATTTTATGGTTAAATAATAACAACTAAATTATAACACAAGATAAATTAATGAGGGTAAATTGATATTCTCTGCATTATTATGAAAGATTGCATTACAGCTAGGTTACTATAAAATAATGTGTATAATGTTTGTAATGTCTATGCTAATCAATTGCTTAAGAATGAGAAATCAACATTTTCACCATTACTTACGGGATCCAATTAATTATTGGATATAAAAAACGCAATAGATTTAATAATAATGCCTTCAGAACAAACCTAAGCTTATACAAAATTCTCAAATGCACCAGTCAACTCATGAGTTAAACACTCTTTCCTTGACAATAATATTCCAGCACAGCTTTTTTGGTATCCGTTGCATTCTACAGTTAAATTACGTGAAAATAAACCCGCGTTACCCACAGCATTGTATTCTTCCACTGTGCCCACAGTAAGCTTACTGTAAGGAACCCATGCGCGGCACTTCGAATGCATCATCGTCAGACATCTCATCAAATTTTAGCAGTTTGTGACAGCTAGAACGAAAAACAGTATAAAGTTCGTTGTCGGTGAACAATACGAGCTAATTACGGCACCTCTGAAAGACTTTCTGACATCTAAAACCTCATCGAATGCGGCGAATTTCGACGGCCGCCATCTTTGTTTATAGCCGCTACGCTGGGAATAGCGGACTTACTCCTAGGGTCGATTCGGAGTAGCGTTACACCCGGCGTAAGGCGGTACGCTTGTCTCATGAATACCGATTTAACCCACTACTCCGGCGTAGGCCAGATTTAAGCTGGGAGTAAGAGTTACACCCATCTCATGAATACGACCCCTGCACGTTAAAAACCCTGAGTGAAATGGGCATACCCATGCATCTGATAACTCTCCTCAAGAACCTGTATGGCAATCAGGTGGCGGTGGTCAGGACAGAACATGGCGGCACGGCAAGTTTTCGAATAAAGAAAGGGGTCAGACAGGGATGTATACTATCACCATACCTATTCATTCTATATGCAGAAAGGATAATGAGGGAGGCAGGTTTTGATGATGAGGCGGAGGGTGTGAGGATAGCTGGAAGGATAGTGAACAATTTAAGGTACGCGGACGACACAACACTGCTGGCGGAAAAAAAGGAGAAACTGAAGGATAACATCAGAAGGCTAAAACGTGCAAGCGAGAAAGCAGGAATGTACTTTAATATAAAAAAGACGAAGATAATGACCACTGAGAAATGGAGTTACTTTGAGGTAGATGGAGAGGAGATAGAGGTGGTATCAAGCTTCTGTTTCTTGGGGGCCATGATGGAGAGTGAAGGTGGATGCGAACGAGAAATACGACGGAGAATTACATTGGGGAAGACGGCAACGCAGGGACTGGAAAAAATATGGAAGGACAAATCAGTGAGTTTGGGAACGAAGACAAGAATTGTTAAAGCAATGATCTTATCAGTGGTGCTTTACGGATGCGAAACATGGACAAAAACCAAGGCATTGGAGAAGAAAATTGAGGCATGTGAAATGTGGATCTGGAGGAAAATGTTGAGGGTTTCTTGGACTGAGAAGAGAACTAACGAGGATATCCTGGAAGAAATAGGACACTGGAGAGGGAGTTTGACGTTGGGGCAGAGAGCGTCCAGGCAGAAGATGTCATACTTTGGACACGTGATGCGTGCAGATGGGCTGGAAAAGGAGATGATGTTGGCGTGTGGGGAGGGCAGAAGGAGGAGAGGACGACCAAGGAGGAGATGGATGGACGAGATACAGGAGGCATTGAAGATGAACATCTCGGAGCTGAGAGAGGCAACGAGAAATCGGAGCACATGGAGAAGGTTGACCAGGACAGTCGCTAGGATTCAACGAATCGACAGCACAAGGTGACAAGGTGACGCTCCTGCAGGATGTAATATTATTTCATGATTAGAGTGTAATTTTGATTTGGTGTTACGGTGCCTCATTGAGTTGAATTGTTCCAGATTGAGCCTATCATTATTATGGAAACCTTTTAAAATAGTTATTTTAGTTTTTCTAATTTTTTTGTTTCCATGCGCGGAAATAGTAATTTCCAGTGCTTTTTTCTAGAAATAAGGTTCCGCATCTGAACAACAGGTTCCGGAACTGAACAGTTAAGGAAGGGTTAAAATCCAGAGAAAAACGGGATTGGAGGTTGGGAAGGGTTTCAATGAACACTGAAAACAGTTCACAACACTGAAAATAAATTAAAATAACTAAATTTTGGTTTTTATTATTAAAATAAATAAATTTTTTAGGAGCTGAAAAAAGGTGCCGTTCCGGCTGAAAAAAGCACTGGTTATTTCAAGTAAAAGACAATCTCAAGGAGTTTTATCTTCATCATATCAACTTTGACGTTTAAACAAACCTCTCAAATCGGGGTTCAGGATGTTAATTTCTGTCCAGTAGCCAGGCCGATCAGCGAACACTTCTGCATGTTTCTGCATGGCACTTACAATTGCCTCCTTTCCGTTGAGTGAAACGGCCATCCTTCACAGTAAAGCAATCGCAGAAATATTAGTGCAACAAATAATTAACTTTTAAGCAATAAACCTTGTTTAAAACAGTTCAGAGTATAGATTCAAAAGCTATGAGAAGAATTTCTTTGTAGGTTCAGAAATACAGCCCTATAATTTAAGAAATATATTCTTATAATTAGAGGAATAAAACTCTCTGTTTTTGTCCAACGGTTGAGATTTCACTTTACACAACTTTCTATTTCCACTCTGCTCTGTTAATTGCAGTTTAGCATGTAGGCCTAACTATCATTCCGTACTGATCTTCTCTACGTCTAGCGACAGTAATAATCGACTTGCATGGGTCGATGATTTAGTCTAAGAAATATTCTACACGTCAATTCGACTGCAGTTTGATTATAATTTTCTAAATAACGCAGAATACATGTGGCATCGGAGTACGGTATACCTTCGTCCTGCGTTGAGTCGTATAACAGGACCCAGTTGTTCTGCCCTGCGCATGAAAAAGATGTGCAACGCTTCCAAGCCCCCTGTGAAAAATGGTATCGATCCAAGCAGAGGTAAGGCTGGAATTGATGGTGGATATCGTTTGCCATCGTCTTTGTTACCATTTCTTCTTAGGAAGATGAAAAGTATGAACACTGCGAACACAGCGACAAGAACTGCGTTGGGGTCAAACATCTGCATAAGAGTAAAACACATTTTAAGTTTAGGATATTGTCGTAATCGTTATCTCTAGATTACTGCAGCTCCCAAACATGGAACCAGATTATTCACAAGCGCCCTGCAGTCAAAACAAAATCGATAGGTAGGTAGGTAAATTCGAGTGCGCTTTAGAAGTTTGGGATTACGATTACGATTGCACTTAGGAATTTCTGCCCTATTTTTCTTTCTTTTTCAAAATAAATAGTTTAAACCTATGCCCTCCAGTCCAATACCTTGGTGCTAGTTCATGGAACCTCTCCAAACGCACTGCATCCCTCGGGTTCACGGCATTTCTAATGCGTCATTTGGCATTGTAACCAACCTAGGCATAGGCCTACAAGGAAAGGAAAGAAACTAACGGTAGCATATATTGTCGTTGTCACCACAATCATTATTCAATGCACCAAGAGAATAAACGTTCACCTTTTTCTTATTCTCTTCCTCGTTGTAGCCTAATTGAAGATCGATTAAAAGTTGTTTAACGTTATCTTAGACAAAAATTGAACGAATTTAAATGGATGGGTATAGCGTAGACATTTATACAGTCCTATTCCTTACTGCTGTCACTGTCGCCCGCATACACTCGCCATTCAGGTAAATATTTACTAAACGTGGATTTCGGACGGATGGGTGTATGGTAAATATTTATCAGACATTCATTTAACCTATTTCGCCGTGTCTCGTGCGATGTTGTTGTAATACTATGGGCACACAATCCATGCCATAATGTAGGCCGAGAGAACAGGTCAAAGCTTTTTTAATCTGAGCAGAAATAGAAAATATTTTCTATCGACTTTTTATTTTATTTATTTATTCCGGATATTTCTATAGCGCCTCTCGAAGTCTACACTACTACTCAGAGGCGCTCCCGACTACAGCATTTGATACTGTGCCAGAATTTTCACGCCGAAGCGCCACGAGCAATTGCGAGTGAAGGACTTGCCCAAGATCCGTACGCAGCGGCTAGAGTGGGATTCGAACCTGCAACCCTCCGGTCACAAGGCGCCGAACTTACCACTGAGCCACCACGCCCCACAACCTATTTCGTCACCGATCTTTGATGCTATAAGACTTAACATGTCATTCATGGGGGCGATACCGGGGGGGCGGTTGAGGGGGACAAGACCCCCACCTTTAACAGTGGAGGGACACGTCATACACCGGAGTCCCCAAATTTTGAAGAAACACCAAAAAAGGTCATACAAGTTTTTCGCGCTCAGGTCATAAAATGTTTTCACCTCTTTTTTGACCAGATCAGTTCAAAACTCTTTTTTGACCCGATCAGTTCAAAAATGCCCCCCACCCCACCTGTCAAACAAGATCGCCGCCACTGATGTCATTAGAATTGTTTTGGCATCACAGGTCGCTGGCTTGTTAGGAAAATTGTGTCGTTAAGCATGTCGTTAACCTGCTGAAATCCTCCTCTTGTTTGAGTTCGGTTTGCATCGAAGCGTTCGTTAAGAATTCGAAATCAGTTCATTTGGGCCATGGCAGTTGCTGTTTACGTCGATAGATGGTTAAATTTTTAACTCATAGCAAGCATAAAGTTCGCCAATATAGGCCTAGTTGTAGTCAATGTCATTGGACTGCAGAGTGCAGACTCCGAAACAGAAGACATTGGGCCTAGAGGTAGAAAGCATAAACGACCAAAGTACGTCGTAGAGCAAACTTTTAAACAACATAAATCAGACAGAAACTAGTTTTTACACTAGAAAGTAGGCCTAGTCTATAGCTTAGTCTCTACGCTAGAAGAGACGAGAGTGGACAAGACTATTATGTAGACTGGACTAAATTACATTAGCTTATTAGTAAAGGTTATTTCGTCAGACTTAAACTTATGTACAAGTGGTGTGCAAAAGTTAGGAATCACTTGCCGATTTTTGCAATTCTTTGATTCATTTTTTCCATAATTATTAAAACCTATCACAAGAAGCTCTAGGCAACAAGCGCAAAGTCAACAAAAGAAAAGCACCATGCTGCCTGATAGAGTTCGTGCGTAAGGGACAAGATGTTCACCTTCGCAGAGGGGCGTAGAAAGCAGCGACCCCGCACATCTGAGGTAGCGCAACACAGCTTTTTCAGAAATGCAGGGGCCGAGCCCAAAAGACAGATGGCGCAGACCCTGTAAATAATTCCCTGCGGAAGATGGAGCCAATAGAGAAAGACGCGCATGTGACTATAAGCGTATACTATAGCCAGACCTTTTGGAATACGCAAATGCCCAGTGGCGCTGCCGAACGAAGAATCCGCCCCAAGTACCTTATCCTCCCCGCCGGGAGACCAGTGTAGAGCTAGCAGCAGCAATCAATTCGAGTAAAACCAAAGTAATGGATGAGAGTGGTAGTAGCACTAGGAGAGAGGGAACGGGAGTCAAAGCTTAACAGGCGCAGCTCGTAATAGCAGTCACGGCAAAGCTGGTGGATGTGCCGGGAAAAGGTGGGTTCTTGATCCAAAGTGACACAAAGATCTCGGACAGTAGTTGAGAAGATAAAATGAGGGAACTCAGTAGCAAGAGTACCCAGGCCAATCTTCGCAACCTGTTACCGTGCACCCATCTATGTGAACTGGGTCTAGGAGGAGTTAAGTCGTAAGCAGTTTGACGACATCCATGCAACCAGAGCAGCCATCTCCCGGCTCATGACCCGTACTGCAGCAACAGCTTCTGATGCCGGGCAGTTCAGGCAAGCCTGGACGTCGTTCGCATATAACTGGGTCAGTACAGCGTGGATATACAGCAAGAGGTGAGCCTATCACCCGAGGAGATAAAATAAAACGGAGCCGTATAGCAGTCCGAAAGGGGCAACGTCCCAAGGGGACCTATTAGGCCCATGGACCATGCAGAATGAACGTTCGTGTAAAAACAGAGCCTAGCCATTCAATGAAGTCACCAGAGAGCAGCTGTTCGTACTCTGACAGTGCCAGTCCCAAGCCTGGATAAAGGAGGAGGGCGACGCTAAACATCTTTGTTATGACACAGCGTCGCTAAACTGAAACTGCTGCTAGCAGCGGCGTAGCTAGGATATTTTGCGCCCGGGGACGGACTATGAAATTTGCGCCCCCCAGTTTTATTTATTTCACATTTTCCAAATACATCAAATGGCAATTTTAATTTTAAATAAATAAAATATGAAAAATACATATAGTGCTCAACTGGGTGCCAAAATCATACCTGATAACTCGTTCGTAAGTAATTAAGATATAGCTGGATATATTTGGGATACCAAAATTAAATCTTATAAATTTGGGATAGACTAGTTTAAACTGCATCAAAACTAAGAGCAAAATTATTTATCTTAACCCTAATTTTGGCGCCCCTTCCCTCGGCCCCGCGGGGACACATATATCCCTCTGAACCCCCTAGCTACGCCTCTGCCAGAGAGACCAAAAGAAAGAGAGTCGTATGAGAAGAATTTCATGGTCAACGGTATCAAAAGCCGCGCCGACATTAAGTAAGGCCAGACTCACCTGAGAGAATATCTGAAAGAAGGCGGACTAAGAGGGTCTCAGTAGAGTGGCCTTTGCGAAAACCAGATTGGAAAACCGGCAGGAGGTTATTTGCCTTAATCTAAGTAGTACGCTGGTAAGCAATAATCTTTTCAGTAGCTTAAGGGAGAAGTGAAACATTTGCAACTGGTATATAGTTAACTGGGTCAGTGGTGTCAAGACGTTTGAGAACTGGAATCAGTATGGTCTTTTCTGCGACGATGGTCATCTCATCTTCCCACCGACAGTGTACGGTCAGTGTAGGCTTACTCATTATAGCTGAGTTGGCTAGGGAGCGCAGGTGGAGCAGAAATCTCGAAAACCAAATTTTTAGCCTAGCGGAGATTTGAACCCCCGATCTCTCGGTTGACAACCCAACACGCTAGCCACTACGCTTGGAGCATTCCCACTCTATTGGTTAATTGAAAATCGTCCTTATTCCTTCCCAAATTTCTTTCATATCTTCAGATAAACATCTAGGATATGGTTAATCTGTTACTGGACTTATGTCCGTTTAAACCACTTCAGATGTTCCACTACATTTTTCAGTAAACTTTATCGTCACGGTATAGAGGATATTCTTCAAACCCACCTTCATCTAAAAAAAGATTTAAACAATTTATTTATTTGTTTAAATCATTGATTACACGTTCAAGGTCAGTAACATGAATACAAGGCGCGGATCTACGTTCGCTAGGAGATGGTGTCAGGAATAGGCCCTATGCTTAGCATTTCCCATGCATAAAGTTTCAAATCAACTATTCATGATTTTGATGCGCCTTTATGAATTTTTTTTATACAAAGAAACCTATTAAATTCAAAATGAAATGCAAAGAACTGGAGGGAAAAACAATGAAAAATGCTTTGGAACCAAATATAGGCCCTATTATTATTATTACTATTACTATTACTAGTACTATTATTACTATTAGGCCTACTATTATTAGTACTATTATCATCATCATCATCATCATCATCATCATTATTCATAAAATGTTAGCCCTCTAGTTACTCGTTAGCATTATTGCCCTTGATGTTTTGCTTAAAACAAAAGACGAATGTTTCGGCAAAATTAAAATGAAAGAATAAGTGTACAATGCATAAAACTCGTATTGTATTATATATAGTTTGCTAACTAAAAGCTTATTGCCACTTCCTTGCAGCATGGTTATGAAATATCATTAAGTCCGAAGTGTTCAGAAATGTTAGCATAATGAAGCGGTCCACCATCGAACTTGGTTGCATTTCGAAAAGCAGCATGCAGAAAACTAAAGCGCAAATTTATAGCTAGCATCTTGGAATAAGTCTTATTTTGAAAGGCGTTGGTGAAATTACGAGACCGTAAACATCTTTAGCACTGATGATGTCTTGGCCCTCTGGTGGCTGAATATCAAAATGCTTCACAAGGTTGGCGAGGAAGAGGAATACCTCTTGACGTGCTAGTATCTCTCCTATGCAAGAACGCTTTCCTGAAAGAAAACAACACAATATTTACTATAAATCGATATAGTTTAGGCCCTATACTTCCATTGTTTCTTCTATTATTTATTCTGTTGTTTGAACTTTTTTCTTCTATTGTTTCTTCTATTCTTTCTCGTATTGGTTTTCGGGTGCGTGGCAGCGGGAAAATATCCAGTGTTGCCTTGAAACTCTATGTGTTGAATTATTTTTCAAACAATCCTCTTTCAAAACAATGTTTAACTTGTTTGTCTTTTAAAAAAATAGTTAATCAAACTAAAAAGCCATTATTGCTACCACAGTTGATTCGATCTTAATGAATAACAGTTGCAATATTTTGTGATAGTTTTAAGGCTCGATTGCAATATCAAGAGTTATCAGTTCATTCATTCATTTATTCATTCATTCGTTCATTCAGTGACAGCACCAGGGCTGTAGTCGAGGGTTTACGCGGGTATACAGCGTGTTCTCACCTCGAGAGACCGTATACTCACCTCACAAAATATTTATATTTATTTATATTAAAATACTGTAGCGTATACTCACAAAATACTGTAGCGTATGCTCACCTCTAATTTGTTTCAGAAAACTAACCGGTAGCGTGTACTCACCTCTAATTTTACCACTACAGTCCTGGACAGCACTTATATAGCGCCTCTTCAAGATGACAACTCAGAGGCGCTTCGAAGGGCAATATACTAATTACGTCTAAACCGACCACGAGAGATCACGAGGCGGCAATATTGCTTGCTACCATAGGGTCGGACCATTGCCTTCTATTTATAGCATATTGAAGGAAAGTTTCGGATTGTTCTAGATATACGCGAAGACGCTAGAGGAAAAACTTTTTCCTCCAAATGCGCAAGCTTGACCTCATTCAAGCAATGGACATTGGACATCTGCCGCCCGTTGGAGGCGACAATGCAACACCTGGAGACGCCAGATGGAGTCCAGACCATGACACAGCAATCACGGCGACGATAAACAACCTCTTACGTACAACAGCAGTCCCGAAATTTCTACAGCTCGAACGAACATAAGGAGCAAAGCAGCCATCGGAGAGAATTGTCGCGTTGCTATTACTACCACCAAGTGCGCGAGCCATCAAAGCTTGCCTGTCCGATTTTCGGAAAACCTTTGAATACGAACAAAATGTCAACACTAACCTGTAGCGCGCGAACCTTGTCAATGCCGTCAGTGAAACAGGCTTAGATATCATACACCGGCCAACTTATGACGCAGTGAATATTGAAAACTCAAATGACGATTTCTGATTAATTACTGTAGTAAAGGAACTCTCTGGCTGCAATATTTATGTCTATTGTTTTAAATACTATTCCTAAACTGCTTGCAAACAATAGTGGAAATGGCAACATTCTGGAGAGCAGCAAGCCACTCATGGTGATGGTGATTGAAAAATTGTTCATCTGCTTTTGTAATAAGTAGACTTTCATTGCAGTCGTTGAAACTTTACTGAGATCAAGGCGATAATAGCCAAAATACCATTATTAACCGCTCGAGAGTAAAGCAAATGATTAAATGTTACGTACCAAGGCCAAACGAAACGATATCACTTCTTCTAATCACGTTGTCATCCTTATCCAAGAATCTCTCCGGTCTGAAGGTCTCTGGGTCTCCCCAGAACTTAGGTTCCATGTGAACGCTGTAGAAATTGGAAATGGCCTAAAATATTGAAAAATTATTTTGTTTAGTTAAGCGATAAAGTAGAGTTAATAAAATAATAGTGCTCACATTGAAGACAACATAGAAGAACAGGCAACTACCTCCATTGTAATGGCGCATTTACCGTACTGCACAACTAATGAATCATAACTCAATCCACTTCCTTGGGCTCCTCTATAAAAAAAATACAAAAAGTTTGGTCGTCCTTAGAGTGAATATCTTCCAACTGAACCAAAAACACATCTGCAGCATTGGAACAACACGGCACCGATTAAATAGGCTAATTATAATATCTACATACCAAACATCCACGAGGTATGAAGTATCCACAGATCTCCGTGTCTTTCAGCGCTGAACGTGGATTCGCAAAATAAACTAAGGTATGACATCGCATCACTTCGAACATCACAGCCTCCGTGTATGGCAGACGTGGCTTGTCATCAATCGAGGGAAGCCTGTTACCATCGCATACTTCGTCGATTTCTTTCTGAAGACGGGACCGAATCTTAGGATGATTGGCCAATTCCAACAGCGCCCATGTCAAAGTAACCCCGACGCTGTCGGCGCTAGCCTTGCACAGATCACGCAAAATGTAAATGAGGTCCTGATGGCTGTAATTGGGTCCCTCGATTTCAAGAAATCGAGTCACAAAATTTCTTTCCGAAGGATTTGTCTTGTTGTGCTCTATGGCCATCTCAATTTGATCCATCAGTCGTTCCTGTGCACCGGTCAAATTTGCAATCTTCTTGCGGAAAGTTGGAAGAAATCGGATGAGTGGAGCGTAGTCAATTCTCGGTTCAAGATTCGCCATAAATGCATTTGAATCCTCAATTAATTTACTTCGTTTGGTGCTGGACTGAGATTTGCTGCCGAAAAGAATAGTCATAACCACATTTGAGCTGGCGTACATCAGTGAAGACTTTGGGTCAAGCGGGCAACCGTTTTGTTTCCGAATTTCTGTAATCAAGTCTTCTATTTGTTGCGAAATTCTAACATCCATTTGTTGATTGATTCCAAATCCAAATTCCTTCAAGATGGAAAGTGTCAGCTTGCGGTAGTATATGGAAGATTCGTGATAGTGCGTGAAGCTGATACCTGGGTAAAGTTAAGCAAAGTGTCAGAACACATTGTGTGGAGATTTCACTCTAGGTATTCAAAGAAGTTGTTTTCTATTCAATCAGTTATATTCTGCTATTAACTCTTAAGGACGAAAATCTACTAAAAGTGACTAACAAACCAATGCAGCTCGTCGTCAAAGTGTTAAACTACTCCGCACCAACAGAAACCGAAAGTTGGTGACCTTTGTTTCAGTGTAAAATTCTTCTGGTTAATGCTATTAGAAACGTTTTAAATGACCTAAAGTAGCTTCCTGTAGCTTAAGAAAAGTTTTAGCAATCTCAACTGTGGTTTATTTAAATTCGAATTTCTTTTAATAATTTGGAGAACTGCTGGATCATCGATCACCACTCATTCGTTTAGTGCAGTTCAGAATATTGGCGCCTTGTAGTTTATAATAGAAAGCATCGAACAATCCTTTCAAAAGAAACACTGAGAGCGCCAGTAAAGTGTTGGACGTGCTGTCGATGAGCAATTATTTAAGCAGAAGGCAGAAGAGAAGAATCGCAGAACGTTCAAGTGATTTCTTCCGAAGAGAGAGTTCAGGAACCTCGTTAAGTTCTGTATGGAGTTCAGCTTAGGTACTAGAAGGTTCAAGGGATTTCGACTTAAAAGAGCAGTTTAAAATCTAAAAAGTCTTGGTCTTGGTCTTGAGGTTCAAAGTCTTGGTCTTGGTCTTGAGGTTAAAAGTCTTGGTCTTGGCTTTCCAAGACCAAGACCAAGACTTTTGTCAATATGAACAGCCATTTAACAAAACGCAAGAATTTTAAAAAGTTATCCAATAATTACTAATACAATTGCTTTATTATTTACACGATGTGAATGAGGTTTGGACAATTATTTTGACTTCCGGTTATTTACCACGGGATGATTTTTAAATTGACTCACGATTTGTACATTTACATTCAGTGCTTGAAAAGCTGCTGTGTGTGCCAGCGATTTCAGCACCTGTAGAACGTATTTTTTTCACATGGCAGAATTTTTATGAGGCCCCACAGGTCACGTCTTGGTCAGAAAATTCTGAGTGAATTGGTTTTTATAAAACGCAACAGGCATTTGGAATAACATTTCGCTTGAAGAACTTTTGAAAATACTAATTCAGAATTCTCTGCAGTCTGCATTTAGATTTGTTTTGCTTGAAAAATAAGACTCATGTTTTCATTAAACTAGCGAGTATTCCGACCTAACTTTTTTAGTAAGGAATAGCAGTCTGGATATGAAGTGGCTTTTTGGGTCTTGGTCTCGGTCTTGGTCTTGAGGTTTAAGTCTTGGTCTTGGTCTTGATCTCGAGGTTCAAAGTTTTGGTCTTTTTTCAAAGGTTAATCATTTTTATATGGTATTTTATTTTAAGTTCAGTTCTCAAGTTGTAAAACCAGGGATATTGTAAAATGCCAGAAAGTTTATTATGCAAACAAGCCCTATTTTCAAAGGATTAACATTTTTAGATGGTATTTTATTTTAAGTTCAGTTCTCGAAAGCTACTGCAGTTTTTCTGTTTGCACACGACATACTCGAATGACCTTTGCTTAGGTCAGTTCTAAAATTAATCTGTCAATTAATAATTAATAAGTCAAGTGAAACAGTCGATGTCATTCTGGTATGTCGTGTGAAAACAGAAAAACTGCTTCGAGAACTGAACTTAGAATATATGGTCATACCATGTTTAAATGTTAATCCTTTGAATCAAGGTTTGTGTGCATAATAAACTTCGATTATGTTCGTCATTTTCATTTCAGGCAATCTGTCAAAATTTCGTCATCAGATTTCAGGGATTTTACAAAATCCCTGGTTTTTTCAGGGATTTTGTAAAGTGTCTGAGTGAATCAGGGATTTTACAAATTGCCTAAATATTTCAGGCATTTGACAAAATCCCTGGGTTTACGAATTGCCTGTAACATATATATTATACAACCCCCGATATTGCGTCGGACGTTTTATACAGATGACACAAAACTATTGAATGAACCCAATATACCTACACATTTAGGCTACCTCTTGCACACTACAGCATAAGATTTAGTAGTAATATTAGGGCATATAACACTGTTTATTTCTGTTTATGAGGCAGTGGTGTAATATTATAGGAGGATTACGGTTACATTTTGATATGATGTTACGGTGCCACATTGAATTGATCTGTTCCAGATTGAGCCTATCATAAGGGCCTAATATGAAAGCCTTTGAAAATAGCTTAGCTATTTCTAACTAGGCCTATATCTTTTTTTCTAAAAAAATTTTTTTTCGTTGTTTGCCATGCGGGTATTTCTAGCTATTTCTCCTTTTTCTAATTAAATTTTTTGTTTCGTTGTTTGCCATGCGGGGAAAAGTTATTTCAAGCATTAGACAATCGCAGACAGTTTTATCTCTATCATGTCAACTTTGGCGTTTAAACAAACCTCTCAAATCGCGGTTTAGAATGTTAATTTCTGTCCAGAAGCCCGGTCGATCAGCGAAAGCTTCAGCGTGTTTCTGCATAGCATTTACAATTGCCTCCTTTCCGTTCAGAAACACAGCCATCCTTCACAGAAAAAGTAATCGTAGAAATATGTAATGCAACAAATATATGAATAAGCAGTAAACCTTGTTAAAACGGTACCGGCCCGCTATTCCGGGGTCCGCTATTCCGGGGTCCGCTATTCCGGGGTCCCCTATTCCGGGGATCCGCCGGAATATACATATATACAACATACATACATGCATATATACATACATACATACATGCATACATTCATACATGAATGTATGCGTGTATGTTTACATACATGCATGTATGCATGAATGTATGTGTACATACATGCATGTACGTATTCATGTATGTATGTATGTATGTATCTATGCATGTATGTATGTTGTATGTATGTATATTCCAGCGGATCCTCGGAATAGCGGACCCCGGAATAGCGGACCCCCGGAATAGTGGACCGGAACCGTTAAAACAGTTCAGTGTATATTTTCAAAGCCTATGAGAAAGTTTGCTTGTAAGTTCAGGAATTTAGGCCAACAACTTAAGAAATATAATTTTATAATTTGAGAAATATATCTCTTTCTGTTGTTTGTCTAACTGTTGATATTTAAATTACACATCTTTCTATTTCCAATCTGCTCTTGTAATTGCTGTTTAGTATGTTACTGTCAGGCTATACTGTTCTTCTCTACGTCTAACGACAGTAATAATCGACTTGCATGAGTCTATGGTTCAGTCTAAGAAACGCCCTACATGAAGTCAAGTCGCCTGCAGTTTGATCAGAGTTTTTGAAATAACGAAGGTTATTGCGTCGGCGTGTACCTTCGTCCTGCGTAGAGCCGTATAACAGGACCCAGTTGTTCTGCTCTGCGCATGAAAAAGACGTGCAACGTTTCCAAGCCCCCTGTGAAAAACGGGATCGATCCGAGCAGCGGTAAGGCTGGAATTGATGGCGCATATCGTTTTCCAGCATCTTTGCTACCATTTCTTCTTAAGAAGATGATAAGTGTGAGGACTGCGAACACTGCGACAAGAACTGCGTTGGGGTCAAACATCTGCATAAGAGTAAAACATATTTTAAAGTTGAGGGTGTTGTCGTAATCGTTATCTCTAGATTTTTACAACTCCGAAACATCACATTCGGTGGAACCAGCTTATTCACTAGCGCCCAGTCAATGCAAAATCGATAAGTAGGCAGGGTCAAAATCGGTTCTACGTTAAGATCCAAAGGAGTCGGACAGGTAGACAGACAAGCAGGTATACAGGCAGGCAGTCTCACGTTAGTGGTGGTTGATGTTTAGAATAGAAACAACGAGAGAGGTATGGGGAATTGGTATAATCATTGCGGGATTTGTGAAAAAGAAGTGCTTTCAGTTTTGAGTGAAAGACCTGTGGAGAAATAGAAAGAGTGAGTTTGGAGGATGGATCAGATAATTGTCGTAATTATGGCAGGAGTTTCTTCCATAGAGACGTTCTGCTATTTTAAGCCAGTTTAATTATTTCAGAAGAGAAGTCATGTGATGGTGTTCGGGATTTTGTTACATCACGAGCGAGACATTCTGGATGGCTTGAAGGCGGTTTATTGGATAGTGTCTATATTCAGGAAGAGCTAATTGCAATAATCTAGCTTAGTATGGACTATGGACTGTCGCTACGACAACAGATGCGGTTTTGAAGTCAAGCGTAGGGCACTCTCTGCGACGATCGCGGACATGCATGAAGCAAGAACTGGAAAGATAAGTGATAAGATCGGAGAAACTAAGGTTTTGGTCGAAAATCACCGCTAAGTTGCTGAGAGAAGAATTGGCAGAAAATACGTGGATGGATGCAGAGCATAGATTGAAAAAATAGATTGATCAGGAACTTAATTCAGCTGGTCATGCAGCTGAGTAAAAGACGGGTTTATACCCAGAAGATTAGATGTCATCCAGGAGAAGATTTGGGCAATGGACATTGTTAAGGCAATGGAAGACCAATCTCCACATCAACACCAACATCGTCACTAGAGACTGATAAATTGGCCTTCATCATCACGTACTACAACCGCCGGCAAAAAATCTCCAATACCATCATTGGTGTGTCGTGGTGGTTGTATTGTTGCCCAGGTAGCGATGGATATGGTAGAGGTTACACACAACGATCAAATACACCACAGCATTTCTAATGCGTCATTTAGCATTTGAATCACCACAGGTCTTACTCTCTGTTAAGGAGGAAAGGAGAGAAACCACAGTAGGCTATACGCTATGCCGTTTCCTTAATGCGACATTCAATGCACCTCGAGAAATTAACTCTCACCTTGTTATTATTCCTCTGCGTAGTATTGAGGATCGGTTTAAAGTTTTTTAAATCACCCTTCGAACAAATTGTGAATTGAATAAAATCAACGGCTACAGTTTCGACTTTCATACAGGATTATTTCCTAACCTTTGAAACAGCTGCAGGCAATTCACATGATCCTGAATGTCTTATTAGTCATGGAGCTAGCTCATGTTTCGTGTGCACTTCAATGTACCCTCAGTTTGACCTCACAGGGTTATTATAGGTCATCAAAGTGTGTCAAAACAATTGGTCACATGACCCGCTTATTGATCGCTTAGCCGCCATGTTGGATTCAAGATGGCGGAAAAAGGACTTTTTAAATCACTTGTATCTCGGCCATTTCTTAGCCGATTTCGACGTTTTATTTGTTAAATAGTAGGTCTTGATAAGAGCTTTTGTCTTTTGTCTCTCTATATTTTTTACTAATTGTAGCCGTTTTTGAGATATTGAGGGAAAACAGTGTTTTTAAAAGTAGTTTTCTGTATTTTTTTACTTTTTGGCACTTAAGGAGTAGAAACTGGGAAAATATTACTCTGACAAAAGATAATAAAGACCAAAGAGATAACTCTTATCAAGACCTACAATTTAACCTCTTCGCTGCGGATGACGAGTATGTCTCGTCATGGAAATGCTATTGCCGTACGCGAAGGACGAGTATGTCTCGTCATAGAAATTATAGGTACCCATTTGATGCACTGGTCATATACAACACATAAATACATACATACATACATACATACATACATACATACATACATACATACATACATACATACATACATGCAAACATACATACATACATACATACATACATGCATACATATACACATACATATATACATACATATATACGTACATACATATATACACACATGCATATATACATACATGCATAATATACATATATACATACAAACATATATACATACATGCATAATATACATATATACATATATACCTACACATATACATATATACATGCATATATACATATATACATACATACATACATACATACATACATACATACATACATATATACACACATACATATAATACATACATAGTTACATACATATATACATATATATACACATATACATACATACATACATACGTACATACATACATACATAAACACAAATACATACATACAAACATACGTACATACATCCATCCATCCATCCATACATACACACATATCTGCATACATACATAGGGGCCTACATACATACAAACATACATACATGACGCACACGGGATTCCAAGGCCGTCGCAGCGAAGGGGTTAACAAAGAAAACGTCGAAATCGGCTAAGAAATGGCCGAGATACAAGTGATTTAAAAAGTCCTTTTTCCGCCATCTTGAATCCAATATGGCGGGTAAGCGATCAATAAGCGGGTCATGTGACCAATTGTTTTCACACACTTTGATGACCTATAATAACCCTGTGAGGCCAAACTGAGGGTACATTGAGTGCACACGAAACATGAGCTAGCTCCTTGACTAGATTTACCAGACGTTTATGTGACCTAGTTGGCATTAACAACACGTGCCATAACATAACTTGCACAGCATGGAAATTAGCTGGTTAAGTGGACACGGCACAGGGTGTGAGACCTAGCGCAGAATGCTTAATAGCCCGTCCTGAATAGTCTCTGCACACAGATGTAGTAGTTTTCGCCGAGACAGTACTATTATCCAAACCATTCCACAAATCAACAACCTCATGGCTCGTGAATTGGCTGGTGACCTGGATATTACGATTACCATTGCACTGAGGAACTTCTGCCCTATAGTTCCTTTTGGTTTCAAAAGAAATAGTTTAAACATATGCCCTCTAGTCCATTAGCTTGGTGCTAGTTCAAAGAACCTTTCCCAACGCACTGCATCCTTCGGGTACACTGATCGCACACTGTCAGTTGGAATATCAAACTGCGAGGATTAACTCCAATTAGACTGTCATCGGTTGAACATGGCTCCTTCGGTCCATCTGTAAATTTGTCAATTATCTATTTCTTGTCAAACGAAAACTAGCCGTGGATCCAAGAGTTTAAAAAGTAAGTAAGTAAGTATATTCTTTATTGAACCACTTGCAGAGTCACTGCGGCTTACAAAACACGAGCATGCGAAACGAGGCGCAATAAACAAAATATGGAAACAAATAGATAAGTTAAATGATGATAAATTGGTGATGATGAAATTGGGTTGGATTTGACTAAAAGACATAAGAAGTATGAGCGATAAGTTCGAAGAAGTTAAGATTTGGTCACAATTCACACATAAGTTGCGTAGAGAAGAATTGGCAGTAGGCCTAGCCTAAATGTGTGTTTGGATGCAGAACATAGGTCTAAAAATATAGAAGAAATATGAATGATAGAGGGCTTTTGACATCAGAGGCCGTTTCCGACAATAAGAAGACATTGTTGTGAACAGTTCTCGCCGTTCATATGGCAGAATGTAGCACTAAAGAGTTGCGTGTTGACAATGTTTATTTAAAGACACCGTACGTCGCGCATCAGATGATTGCTGTAAGGAGCAGCGCGAATACAAAGACTATAATATACGGCAAAGTAACCGTTGCTCTTCTAAACGCCTCCCACCGCAGCCTTCTGAATGCCTATCTGCATGACCCTTAACCTTCTGACAGTTTGTGATGTAGTATCATTTAATCTTGGCTGCATTCTGTCATAATATTTGAAGGGCTGAAGACTATATTACAGGCCAAGCTGCTTTTAGGTGTGAGCCTTTGCATTCCAGTCTAGATAAGAAGCGAACAGCACAGTAATGTAATGCGATGTAAATCTTGGAAAATTCCCAGTTTATTCACTGGTGAGGGAAGTCAGCAGATATGTCCTGATAACCTACTTTTTCAGCTGCTTCCCATTACCCAGCCATATAAAAAGCAGCGGGAATATAACAAGGGCAAAGTCCTAGATGGTGTAACAGTCTCAATAGTTGTTCTAAAACCTCCCACCGCACCCTTCTGAATGCCTGTCTGCATGGTGTGCCGACATTTAAACACACTACAGATAATCACGCGACACTTAAACACAGACACTTAAACACACGACAGATAAACACATGGACAGATAATCACACGACAGATAAACACATGGACAGATAATCACACGACAGATAAACATATGGACAGATAATCACACGACAGATAAACACATGGACAGATAATCACAGCGACTTATTAACACGAGAATTCCAAACACACGATATATTTTTCCGAATCGGTTAAAACCAAATTAATGAACCTTGATAATCTTGATAATCTGTCTTAAAAACACAAAAATGCAAAAATTTAAAAATAATTCCCTTTTAATTATTCAACTAAAAGTAATTGATGAATAAGTATACCTACTTTTTAACTACTGGTGAGACAGATGAGCTATTGCTTGCAAAAACTGCAGAACGTTTGCAGCTAAATAGAGACTAACTTGATCTTTGTTGCTGACGATTCGATCTTCTAATGTGTTCAAATGAGCTTCACACTTGTAACTCTGATACATTTTACAACACCAATATATTTCTCCATTCTTATTCTCCCGAACAATAAAATACTCAAAATGTCTGTACATTACTGTTGAACGTCCTTTTGTTGAGACGCAAAATGTAACAGAATCTGTTTGTGTCGCCATATCGTAATAAATAATATAATTTTATGTGATAAACTGTCCGCCATTTAGAATCTCTACTTGGCAGTTTTTGTTTTTAACCGATTCGGAAAAATATATCGTGTGTTTGGAATTCTCGTGTTAATATGTCGCTGTGATTATCTGTCCATGTGTTTATCCGTCGTGTGATTATTTGTCCATGTGTTTATCTGTCGTGTGATTATCTGTCCATGTGTTTATGAGACAGCTAGATGGCGACGTAGAAGTTAAAGCAATGCATAGTGTAATGATATAGGTTACTGTAGGTTAGCAGACCACAGACCAGACTACGGACAGACAAGCACAAAGCATGCACCCCCACAGGTTGGATGACCCATAGTCTGAAAGTGGCCTTTAGAACTAGCAAGCAGGGACGAAGGCAGACAAGGACGTACAGACATACTGACAGAGGACAGCAGGAACACACAGACAGACACATTCACTTAGACAGATACGGAGACGTACGGAGACACATGGAAGAGGTAACCATGCAAGCAGTCAAGATGGGCATGTTCTAAGTTTAGTTGCTGCGGACATTTGCTGGCCAGGCGCTAGACGCTGAGGTAGATGCAGCTTGCTAGGCGAGTTGTGCTGATGGGAAGCCAGTATAGCACAGCCCAGGTATAGGCTAATCCTAGCAGAAGGGGATCGCCAGATATAACTTTTAAGGTTATGGAAATGGACACCAACGCTTGGTAGAGTGAGCTAGCACTGATAGCCTAGGGTGGAAGAGTGGAGGAATTGGTCAGGGAGGATGAGATAGCTGGGCCCAAAGAGAAGAGAGATAGCCAGAGGTTTTGGGCAGTTCAGTTCTGGCAGTGCTCGCAATAAGACGCTCGCGAGGATGCACAACATTGAGGGCGAGAACTGACTCAGACAGACGTTGAAGAATAATGTCTAATACTAAGTAGAAACTACATCGGTTGTCTCGTGTAGAATAGACTATCTATTCGTTGTAAGCTACGTCGTAATCGTCTCTGTAGTATAGCTCAGTGACTCTTTACGCATTCGAAAGAGTATAGGCTGCTCGTTGAAGTGACAGTGTTGAAGACATTGACAATAAACGAGAAAAGGAACATTCGTGTCCACTGTCCAGTGTTGGTCGGTAGTCATGTCAGTCGCTACTAGACGACAATGAACGATCCCATATGTTTATCTGTCGTGAGTTTAAGTGTCTGTGTTTAAGTGTCGCGTGATTATCTGTCGTGTGTTTAAATGTCATGTAACCGTCTGCATGACCCTTAACCTTCTGACACTGTTTATGATGTAATCCCATTTAATCTTGGCTGCAGTATATCTTAACAGCTGAAGGCTTGGAGACTATATCGTTGCTTTCAGGTTTCAGCTTTTGCGGTCCGGTCTAGATAATTATGAATCGAAAGCACAGTAATGTAATGCAATGTAATGCAAATTTTCTAAAATGTGTAACGTCACACAAAAACCGCGACAGGGAGATCAGCCTAAACACAGGCGCTATATCAAATCAAGTCGACAATAGTCATGTTGTTTCATCCTTTTCGATGCCAGGCCAGAATCCGAGGAGGGCAAGCCAAGGAGACCGCATGGTGCTACGGTGAAAATCGTTGTGATGGCGGTCGTGTGGTGGCGAGGAGTAGTCAAGATAGGATAGCTTTAGTTGTTCACAGGAGTCGATCAGGTCTCGAATGCCGACCTTTCAATCCAGTTCGTCTGCTTGAGCACAGACAGAATTAGCCTATTGTGCAGTCTTCAGCATATATTTTGTCTCGTTTCTATCATTCATAGGTTTGTTCAAAGCCCGATGTCCAGTATATTGAACATTGTGCTTACACCGAGTTATCTGTGTGAAAGGTAGGCCTACACCGTTACACGTTTTTCTATTGCGACCGTACGGTTTCATTTCGGAGCCTGTTGAAAGATTTGACAATTTCAGAATCAAGCATATGGATAAAAGGAATATCTGCATTAATGCAACAGGAAAGCGATAAAAACTTTAAGGAGAATTTATCAAAGAATGTAGCTAGGGATAGGAAGAGAAAGCAAGCTGAGAAGAAAACAAAGGGTATAGGGTCTTTGAATGGGAAGACTTGAATTTACTTGGGTAATTAGGCCTACTCTATTATCAATTTTATGCTGACGTGTTGGAAGTCAGGTAGTCATTGATCCGCGACAGGACAATGCGTTCAGTTAATTTAGAGATGAATGGCAGGCCAGAGAGAGATCGTTGGATAGAGTTGGGTAGTTAGGATTTCGCTATCCAGTGATGGTATCTTGAGCAGTGGATTGACTAAAGAGTGTTTGAAAAGGAGGGGAATTGCCTGTAGATAAGGACAGCTTGATTATTTTTGGTGATGATGGGAACATGGATAGATGCACGTCCTTCAGTAAGGAGGAAGGTATAGGCGCCCTGCCTATGCCTACCTCCTTACTGAAGGACGTGCATCTTTTGCCACTGCAGCCCTTGTAGTGGTGAAATTAGAGGTGAGTACACGTTACCGGTTAGTTTTCCGAAACTAACTAGAGGTGAGTACACGCTATCGGATAGTTTTCCGAAACTTATTAGAAATGAGTACAAATATTTTATGAGGCGAGTATACGGTCTCTAGAGGCGAGTACACGCTGTATACCAGCGTATACCCATGACTACAGCCCTTGTATCGAGTTCGCACTGCCTGTTTGGAAGAGATTGTATAATAATTATGTAGAAATAAAGCACCTATCTCGTGATTACTTTTCTTAGCGTTATAACTACTATTTTGTTTAAACCAGAGGAATAATGTTTCCATGATGTTAGAAATGAAACAGTGAACGTCTGGCTACAAGGAATTAGTTTCTATGAATTCGTTGATTGTTTGGTGTTCAGAAATATAAAGCATTTTGCACCTGTCAGCACTGGCACTTGTCAGCACTAAAGCCGGAAGCAAGGAACAGAGGTGCAAGCATATAGCTAACATCTTGGAATAAGTCTTATATTGAAAGGCGTTGGTGAAATGACGAAACCGTGAACATCTTTAGCACTGATGGTTTCTTGGCCCTCTGGTGGCTGGATATCAAAATGCTTCACAAGGTTGGCGAGGAAGAGGAATACCTCTTGGCGTGCTAGTGTCTCTCCAATGCAAGAACGCTTCCCTGCAAGAAAAATATCACCAATTGTAGTAAATCTGTGCAATCTAGGCCTTTTTCCTACTCGTTTTTACCCATTCTCCGGCGATAAAAGGCTTTTTGTAGTTAGGCTAAACTTGATGGCTAAACAGATTTTGCAATATTTTTAGGCTTGGCTGAAAAGTAGATGTATAACTTAGGTGTTGTTAGTAGTTTAGTAAGTAAGTTAGTAAGTATATTCTACAATCTATAGGCCTATCAATTACCAAACTATACCTTATGGAAATAGCCTTATGACAAAGATCATTACAAAAATACATTTATTATGAGAGCAAGATCCCAGACTCTCGATACAGTGATATTAGGCTAATATAGAAATTATAGCTATGCTATTTTTTTAGATTTACTTCTCTTAATTTCATTGTTAAAACCGTCCTTCGTTTGCCGTCTTCTCCCGACATCCGACATCGCTTTTGTTCTTCCACCGACCCGTCCTGCTCCAGACCTTGGATCAGACTGCTCCTCTCTTCCTCGTTCCTCTATCTCAAGAATACCTTTCTGGCTCGGCAAACTCTAATCTTCCCTGGACTCCTGTTTCCAACCCTCCTGTCTGGACACATCCTATCCCAGGTGTAAATACACATTTTCATGTCATTTACCTAAAGTTGTACTGTGCTACTGGCTTCCCTCCGGCACAGCTCCCTATAACAGACTACCTCTCCCTCAGCCTCTGGCGGCTGACTAACTTAGGACACGTCCATCTAAAGGATGCCTGGTTAACCTTTTCTATATATGTCTTCATGTCTGTCTAAGTGTGCGTACTTGTCTTCGTTTTCCCATGGACCTCTGTCGGTATCTCTTACGCATCCTTGTCTACCTCCAACCTTGTTTGCTCGTCCGTGGTCTACTTTCGGTCAGCCTACTGTCCGACAGCCGTATTGCATTGGTTTACTTTATGCCCAGTATACATATACTAAGTCTGCAATATTTATACAGCTCCATTTTTACTCTGTGATAGATCTAGCGTTGATAGAGTGATTCACCTGACATGGACTAACTACTTTAATACGTCCCTGTTATCTACGTTCATAGTGGAGCAGAAGTACACATTGGACCAGAACAGCGAAGGCGTACCTTCACCCTCTGAACTTCAGGCTTCTTAGAGACAAGACAAAGAGCGCGATGCATATTTCAAAAGTATACATGGAAATTGTCCACACACAGTCCGACAAACAATCAGATGACGACTCAATATGCCAGATGAATATTCCTGATCTCATCACCTCTGACCAGGATCACGTGGCAGATATTGACGATATGAATACTCAAATATAAATTGGTTTCGGCTATATTCTTAAAGAGATTAGCACAACAAATTACAAATATACAAAACGATGACTAATTTATTTAAAGTGTTAAGAATAATTGTTTTAATCTCACGAAATTTATAAATAGTAGCTTGCGAGATTATAACATAGATAAAAGCTATTCGTTGATAAGGTTTTGAGCCGACAAAGCACACAGAAGCTTTAAGTTGTTTTAGAAGTGTTTAAAAATTGTAATTGAAATTACGACAACTTCCATAGCATCTTCAGTAGCAAGCTACTTCTAGGATGCTTTACATAAGAAAATTGGGAAATTTTTTAGGCAAGTTTTTGGTCGAAGAGTTTTGTAAATGTGGCTTTAACTATATAACTGTGAACAATTCTAAGGCCGTCAAGCAGTTGTAGAATTAGCGGTCCAGTTCTAATGTGAACTAAATTTGAAATCCAGTCTCTAGTGCAAGTTTTCTTGACACCGAAACTGCAAAAGTGCTTAACTGGGCGAGACAGATGTCAATATACAGGCCTATTTTCAAACTATGCGACCCCTACAGCTAGGCAAACAATCGTGGAAACGGCGACGTTAGAGAAAAGGCAACGTCACTGGTGATGAGGATGATTGATAAGTATGCCTCAATCATATAGAATAAGTATGCTTTGTGAAAGATTAGCTTGAATACGGT
This sequence comes from Allolobophora icterica, assembly GCA_963556255.1. NCBI lineage: Eukaryota > Metazoa > Annelida > Clitellata > Crassiclitellata > Lumbricidae > Allolobophora > Allolobophora icterica. The sequence continues at coordinate 7,573,754 of OY744608.1, forward strand.
GATTAAAACTATAATGGCATGAGAGATTTGACAATAGCAGTCATTTAAAACTATGAACCTTTGTTAGCAGATTGGAAGTAAAGCAATGTTTAAGCGTAACATACCGAGGCCAAACGGGATGATATCATTTCTTCTAATCACGTTGTTATCCTTATCCAAGAATCTCTCCGGTCTGAAGTTCTCTGGGTCTCCCCAAACCTTAGGGTCCATATGAGCGCCGTACATATTTGTGATCGCCTAAAACAATAGAACATGATACGATTAAGCAGTCAGTTAGAGTTCTTAAATTGTATTCATATTGCAAATAATTGAAATTCAAAGCAATATCGAACAAAATATGATATTGCAAATTGACTTCAAAACCTATCGAGTCATTTAGAGCTAAGAAGACTTTAGCTAAGGCTATTACAAATCCCTCTAAATAGAATCGTATCCCTCCAGATCCTAAATCATAGCATTAACTCTATATTGAACAAAGAACTATTTCACTAGACCAAAAATGGACAATTTCATAGAGCACACTGCTTTTAAGTTGTGCTTGCCATTAGATCTAAAAGTGCTTCACTAGGTACTTGTGAAGTACTTGTCTTTCTTTGTCTTTCTTTGTCACTTGTAGTGAGTATCCGTTTGGTTGCAATTAGATCATTTTTTATCTCCTGGGCAAGGGTTCTAGAATATATTCATTCATTCATTCTTTCATTCAGAAACTTAATATAGCGCATCTTCAAGAATCCTACTCAGAACCGCTAACAGCCCAGCTACGGCAATAAATATTAGACTTCAGCAGCTTGTGAAAAGCAGGTGTGCTACCCCTGGAGAGCAGGCGAATCTCTAATGGAAGACCATTTCAAATTATATTTTTAGGTCCTTTGCGTCTGTCCCCTCTCACCTTGAAATGTTTCTATTTAGGAGTAGGACTACTTATCGTCCATCAGCTGTGTCTCATTGTACGAACCTCAGAGTCGACTGGTTTGCAAATCTCTTTTGGGGTGCCATCGATTGATGCATATTGCTCAATTATGAAAAGCTAATAACAGGCTAACAATCTGAATTCCTTCTAAATTGATGATCTCCAATAAAGCAGTTTTTATCATGTATATACCAAACATCCACGAGGTATGAAGTATCCACAGACCACCGTGTCTTTCATCGTTAAACGCCCAAGCGGATTATTGACTAAGGTATGACGTCGCATCGCTTCGAACATTACAGCCTCCGTATATGGCAAACGTGGTTTGTCATCAATCGAGGGAAGTCTGTTACCATCGCATACTTCGTCGATTTCTCTCTGAAGACGGGACCGAACCTTGGGATGATTGGCTAATTCCAACAGCGCCCACATCAACGTCACCTCAACGGTATCTGTGCTAGCTAAGCACAGGTCTCTCAAGATGTACATCAGGTCCTGATGGTTGTAATTGGGTCCCTCGATTTCAATAAATCGAGTCACAAAATTTCTTTCGGAAGGATTTGTCTTGTTGTGTTCTATGGCCAGCTCAATTTGATTCAGTATGCGTTTTTGTGAACTTATCGAATTTGCAATCTTCTTCCGGAAAGTTGGAAGAAATCGAATGAATGGAGCGTAATCAATTTTTGGATCGATATTCTCAAGAAGTTCATTCGAATCCTCAATTAACTTACTACGATTGATACCAGCATGAGATTCACTGCCAAAAAGAATATTCATGACCACATTTGAGGTGGCATACATCAGTGCGCTCCTTGGATCAAACGGGCAACCACTTTGCTTCCGAATTTCTGCAATCAAACCTTCAGTTTGTTCCGAAATTCTGGTATCCGTTTCTTGATTGATTCCAAATCCAAATTCCTTGAAGATTGAAAGCGTAACCTTGTGGTAGTGTTTGAAAGTCTCGTTGTAATGCGCGAAGACGATACCTGGATAAAGTTGAAAAATCATCGCACATTAAGCAATAAATTTATATGTTTGAGCAATGCTATGATTATATCAAGCTTTTATTCACCAAACTATCGTTGCACAAAACAAGAAAATGAGAAAAAACACAAAAGACTCAATAACTTATGGTATCTGAGAGATTACACATCGTTGTCATTTAAAAGGCAATTCTGAATAAATCGCAGTCTTCTAGATAACCAACAGTCTAACATTACTTTCATGAATGAAGTGCAGAACGATACAACACTACGATGACAGATTTTGAAAATTTTACATATAGCCGAGCTGTAAGCATATTCTACGGAGTTTAGCTCACTGTTGGTAGGGCTGACAGCTTCCATTGCATAAATGGTGTACAGTACGCGGGCACTCACCAAATGTAACAAAACAGGCTAACTAAATTTGTGACACTTGCTAAGCAAAAAATTAAATGATCTGTAAAACTTAACCTGCATTTCATGCATACTAATTTTATATGACTTAGCTGCAACCAGAAAAGCCCACATATTTTAGCTTGTCCACATTACTGATCTCTACTCCGTTGACACTAACGTTGTTACACATATATTATGGAACTGAGATCCAATCCTTACGACTTGAAATCCGGCTACATTTAGCTTCATATCAATAATTTCTAGCTCAACAGAGCAAATGTCAACCATAGCTTGGAGATCACATAGGGAGACTGATATTAAAATAAGGTCATCTGCATACATTACGCACTCCATGTACCTGTCCCCAATTCTACACCTATGTCTGGATCGACTTAGCTTTTGAATTATCTCATTGACATAAACAGCAAACAGAACGGGACCTAGAACACCACCATGCCTAACACCACAGGTTAGAGTAATCATGTCTGATAATATATAGTCCCACCTCACGAAAGCTGCACTCAGACTATACCAGATTACAAGAGTGGTTAGAACTTCACGAGGAACCTGTCTGTCCATAAGCTTATTGAACAAAGCATAGTGGATGGACAACATTGGCGAATGGTTGGGACTATCAACAGAGAGGTTGCTGCGAGTAGCCGAAGACAGGAAAGGATGGAGAAGAATCGTCTACAATGCGACCAACCCTCGTATCGAGGACGGTTAAAGAGAGAGAGAGAGATAGTGATTCACTTTGTCAAAGGCTTTTGACATGTGCAATGCACATAAGTTGACAGTGGACCCATGATATTTAAAATAATCAATTACTGCTCTGACTGCAAGGATTGCATGTGAACATCCCAACCCCGTTTTGAATCCAAACTGCAAATCAGAAGTGTAAAAATAGCTGCCATATTGGCTAAACCTATTGTGAAATAACTCATTAAGTTTCTCACTGGTTTTTGCATCATTAGGTGAGCATGCAGCTCTGAAATTTGTAGCAAAGGCCATGGCAATGTCTCTCGGTTGACTACGACCATCTACAGATATGGAAGGTTTATGCATAGATTTAAATTTGGTTTGCCAAGATTTCCAGCAGCATTTGTGTCCTTTGCCACAAGATATTCGTTTAAAAGTCATTAGAAACATTATAATAACTGCATTGCGTGTGTCAGTGGTGTAGTGGGGCGGGAACGCGGGGGAACGCCGTTCCCGCACTTTTTTCCAGGGAGGGAACGCGATCCCTCACTATTTTGCAGCATTTCTGCTGAAATAAATGAACAAAGAAGACTTCAAGACTCACAGTTTCAACTGCTTACTTACTGGAGCCTTTCGCAGTTTCGCAGATATATTTATATATGTGTTGGCTTTATACTAAATAACAAATTCCTATGTATAAATTTACATAATTACATTTATTAATTTTTTTGTTATTTTTTTACATTCAACAGTTTCAAAAATAGCAGCGCTCACACTATGCAAAATTCTTGCAAGATTGCACTTTTTGCTACAGTTGCTACTTCAATTTCCAGGCGTTCCCCCACTTCATTTTTTAGGACTACACCACTGGCGTGTGTATTTTCAGAGATAGCGACGCGTATTTCTTAACCTTCCTGGTATGCCAAATTCAGTTTAAGGCATTAACTTCTAAGTATCTGTAATGCAATGTGCAAGTGAACACATGATTTATCAGCTCAATACGAAACAGCTTCGGGATGCCAGCTTTATCATCGGTGCTAAATAAAATCTGAACCCTTGATCTGTTTTTGTTCCATATCAGAAAGCGTGGGGTCAAACTGAGGGAACAGCTTGGTGCTAAGGTGGAAATTGTTGGTGATGGTAGCCATGGGAACGGGGCCTGAGCAGCATCAAGATAGCTCGAATGTCTTTGTCCAAATGAGTTTAGCTATATACACTTGGTTACAAAATAAACAAGTGTCAAAAAAAGAACAACTAACGTGAAATTTTTATCTTGTGTTTTGCTGTTCACAGAGATGAAATCCACCAGATTGAATCTCTCATAACCCTTCAAAAAAACTATATTTATAATTCATTTTTCTGTTTCGTTGTCTGTCTTGTGCGGAACTAATGTTACCCTTTGACAATCCCAAATAGCTTTAGTCATGTAACATGAAAGTTGGTGTTCAAACAAACCTCTCATATCGGGGTTCAGAATGTTGGCTTCAGTCCAGAAGTCCGAGCGATCGCCGAACGCATCCGCGTTTTTCTGCAGAGCTTCTACAATTGCCTCCTTTCCGTTGAGTGAAATAGCCAACCTTCAACATAAAAGTTGCGATATGTAATTCGACAAAATTATAGGCCTACAGGTTTTGTATATGATAAATAAACTAACTCATCAACATTCATAATTATGTTTTACTGTACATTATTCTGTACCCTAATGCGGTCTGTCATTTAAGGTTTCAATAAACATACATATATATACATATATATCACAAGGTCACATATGTATGTTTTAAGCAACGGACCAAGTTCAATCAAATTTATTGCGCGTTTTATAAAACCTTTTAGAAAGCTAACCTTCTGAGTTTAAAAGTTAAGCCTTTTATTTTAAGAATTAGAATCTTTTAATAAAAGGAATTTAACCTTTCCCGTTTCTCTGCTCCATTTGTGGAGATTTTGCTTTGCACGACACTCCATTTATTATTGTTATTATAATGATTATTAATTTATTATCACAAAAAATATTTTTAATGCGCGAAAAGTCATATAGAAATGCGAATCTGATATGCGGAGAAATGCGAATCTTAATCTGAATCTGAATATAATTTGCTCGACTAATACCTTATATTGTAATATCTATACCTTGCTGCTATCACTTAGACACAATGATAATCGATTTAATTAACTCGCCCTCTAAGAAAGGCTCTAAAGAAAGTCACACTGATCGCATTATGAGTAGGTCTATACCTCTTGAAATATCGCAAAATTTTAGAGTATGTCTAATTGTCTATACCTTGGTCCGGCGCGGAAACGAATGATAGGACCCAGTTCTTCTGCCTTGCGCATGAAGAAGATGTGGATCGTTTCCAAGCCCCCTGTGAAAAACGGGATCGATCCTAGAAGCGGTAGAGCTGGAATTGATGGTGGATACCGTTTTCCAGCATCTTTGCTGCAGTATCTTCTCACGAAGAGAAAAAGTATGGAGACTAACAGCACTGCGATAAGAACTGCGTCGACGCCAAACATCTGTTGAAGAATAGAAGACAGCTCAAAGTTGAGGGCGTTATCGTGGCGTAAAATAACGCTCCGAAATAACCAACAACAACCTCACTATCAACAACAACCTCATTCTATGATGATGTTATCGCCATCACGTACTACGATCGCGAAGAAAACCACAACCAATACCCTCATTAGTGTGTGGATGGTGGTTTCGCTACTGGCGGGGTAACGATGAATAATCTATGATACGTAGTGGAGATGCACAATAATAGAATACACCACCGCATTACGATTACATCATTTAGCAGTTGAACCATCAGAGGTCATACCGAGGCATAAGAAGAAAGGAGAAAAACGACCAGGTACCTTTTGTCTAATGCTACGTTCAATGATCCTCAAGAAATTAACGCGCAGCAAGATAAGTTTAACGTTGCTTAGAGGAGCCTTTAACACAATGGTGAACTGATCATAATCGATGGCAGCAGCTTCAGCATTTACACAGGTCGGCTTCCTAGCCTTGGAACGACCGCTGGCATTGAACTTTAAGCCGTCAGCCGTCTTGTAAATAGTTAGACCTACCAGACGAACGTTTGTTTAACCTATTTCGCATTGACCCGTACTCAGTATTTAATCTAGTCCCCCTCTTCTGGGAGGGGAAACAAGGTTTCTGGGGGACCAACGAATTTACACAAGATTTTTTGGGTAATTTCAGCCATCTTGAAAAAGTTGATGACTTCTTCAAATTTCATCTTCAAAAAAGTCGATCACCATTTTTTAAGTCCTTCAGTTCGACTTTTAACACTTTATCTACAGGGTGGGCCAGTAGGAATGCACCAACTTTGACGCCTTATAACTTGAATACTTTTTATCTAAGCGTCTTGTCCGATATATCCGATTGAAGATAATTATCCATTTTATCATTCTGCAAAATATCTACGAGATACCATTACGACGTTTTGAGATAATCATATTAATATTCGATGTGCCATTTTCTTGCCATAAAACTGCAAGAAAAAACAAAAGTCTGAAACTGAAGATGTCAATACTAAACAATCACTTAGTACAAACAATTAATATCTTGAGTACTTCATCGCAGTAATAAACACTGTTCACCTTAGCCTTTGGAGTAACAAAGAATGGCGCCGTCTTCCAAGCTTTGAAACAACCAACAGAAACAGAAACATCACACTTTGCGGGAAGTGCTTCCTGCCCTTCAGAAGCCGAGCAGGCGCAACCTCACGCTTAAAGCTAACGTTTGCATGCACACGGTCGTTCTGAGTGTTTGTTGGCGTCTGAACCGTAAAGATCTTATCGTCTGTGAACCATGTTCTGTCGATCTTTTCATCTGTCATTCGCTTCTTGAGTCGTTTGCAGCCGGCTAGACGTTTCATCGAATCGGCATCAGACAATTTCGGAACCTCACGTCGACGATTGACTTTGAGGTTGAGGTCATGTTTAGCAATGCGCCTAACAGTACTGCGTGAAATTCCGGTCGCACGCTCAATTTCTCTCGGACTCTTACTCGTCCCTGGATTGTTGTCTTGGCTGCAAATTAACTCTTGGACTTGTGCAATGTTCGCTGCTGTGCGCGCAGAGCGTTTGCGACCACAGTTGCGGCTGTTAGACGTTCCCGAAGCATCAATTTGTTTAATCAATCGATTTAGAGCATATTTATTCCATTTTCTAGAAGGGAATTCTATCATCATCTTACTTGCATTGTATCCTTTTTCTGCTCTTAAAATTCGGATTAAAATTCTATACTCTTCCGTGAGCGGCGCCATGATGTTCAATATTTACATTCAAAATTGAGAGGTGTGCGCCGCACCGAAATTTTATAACAAGGGTGCCGTATGTCAGTGCAAGATTTGACACTGTAGTAGAGTGGATGATTACTTTCAATTTAGTATATTGGGCACGATGTTCGGATAACAATTGTTCAAGTTATATCCATTCAAAGTTGGTGCATTCCTACTGGCCCACCCTGTATAGGAATTTCCTCCCCTAAAGGTCTCTGTCGTTAAACATTTGAAAATGATTTAATAGACATGCAATCCGTGCTATAACTTCTAAGAAGCAGTGCAGAATGCCTAATAACTCGTCCTTCATATAGTCACTGTAAAAAGGCTCTGCTTATCTATACTGAGAAAGTACTCAAGGGGTTGCCGTTCTTCTATCCTTTCTATATCTGTATCTGCTGTTTCGAAGCCTCGTAATCGTAATCGTAATCTCCAAACTTCTAAAGCGCCACTCGAAGGCCAAGCGCAGGGCACCAGCCTATTCACGAGCGCCCAATGACATTGAAAAAAACATATTATTCATACTCCTATATTCGTGTTCCTATATTCCTATATTCCTATTCCTATATCACTTTCCTATATTCCAATTCCTGCCCTGATTCTACTCCTGCGCCAAAGCACGACAACCATCATCAACGTTCCCATCGTCGCACCATGCATGCTGTCTCCTCTGCTTGACCTCCCCGGATTCTGACCTGGCACCGGAACGGACAAGACAACCTGGCTATAGCTGACTTGGTTTTATATAGCGCCGGTGTCTAAGCTGGTCTCCCTGACGTGGCTTTTGTGTTGCGCTGAGAAATTTCGGTGATTTACACAGTCTTGTTGTCAAGACCTTAAACCTAAAGACCAAGACCAAGACCAAGACCAAGACCAAGACCTTGAACCTCAAGACCAAGACCAAGACCAAGACCTTGAACCTCAAGACAAGACCAAGACCAGGACCTTGAACCTCGAGACCAAGACCAAGACCAAGACCAAGACCTTGAACCTCAAGACCAAGACCGAGACCAAGACCCAAAAAAATCAGAGTCGTATCAAGACTTCTATTCCTTAGTAAAAATTGTCCAGTCGGACTACTCGTTATTGTAATGAAAACATGAGTTTTTATTTTATTCAAGCAAAACAACTCTAAATGGAGACTGCAGAGAATTCCGAATTCGTATTTACAAAAGTCCTTCATGCGAAATGTTATTCCAAATGCCTGTTGAATTTTATAAATAACAATTTGCTCAGAATTTTCTGACCAAGGCGTGACCTGTGGGGCCTCATAAAAATTCTGCCATGTGAAAAACATGGTCTACAAGTGTTGAAATCGCTAGCACACAAAGCAGCTTTTCAAGAACCGGATGTAAATGTACAAATTAATCATGAGTCTGTTTTGAAATCATTCCATGGTAAATAACCGGAAGTCAAAATAATTGTCCAAAACAACAGTGAAGCCTCATTCACACCGTGTAAATACTAAAGCAATAACTGCATGAGTAATTATTGGATAAATTTTAAAAATTCTTGCCGTTTGTTAAAATTAATGACTGTTCATATTGACAAAAGTCTTGGTCTTGGTCTTGCAAAAGACCAAGACCAAGACCTTTATGTTAGTTTATTCTACGCCCATTCAGTTGGAGTGTTGCACGATGTCGTGTCAATCATCTGTCTACCAAATTATCTGGTCGTCTATCCTCTTAAATCATTCAATCAATCTTTTATTTGGTATCCAAACTGAACAGGCAAACAACTCAAACAAAAACAGGCAAATCAATTTGTTTAGTTTGAGTAATCAGGTGACACAGAAAGGGCTGTAGACCCCGCTTAAACAGTGTCACCTTGGTAGAATTACCAAACTTCAACTTCCATAATCTCCTGTTTCGAAACCGTTCCATTAAAATGATAGCGAACAACAAAATTTCCGAACTTCGTTTTTATGTCGAGTTACATGTGTAAAAAGATGTGAACATTGACAGCGTCTATAGCTTCCTTGAACTCGACCAAATTCTAGTACCGTGCAAATGTTTTAGCGAAACTGAATCTAATACTGAGGCGGTGAATTCTGACAATTTAATGACATGTCAAGGCATCGAAGGCCGTAGACGTCCGAAGCAAAACATATTCTTTCAGTCTTCACAATCCTGGTCGCTTGCTTCTCATGGACAAGGGTAAGGTTACAACACTTGTTCTACTGGACTTATCTGCTGCTTATATTATTGTGGATCATTCTTTTCTTCTTCCTCGCCTCAAGCACCGGTTTGGGATCTCTCTACTTATCTTAGTCCACGCACTCAATCAGTGTATGTAAATGGTAATTATTCATCTAGGACTTTATTGTCATGTGGTGTTCCACAGGTTTTTGTGCTTGGTCCTCTTTTCTTTGTATCATACAGTCTAGGGTGGAGTGAATTTTTTTTAAATAAATGAATTCTAATATTGGCCAAAAGATGCAACTTGGGTAGAGAAAGAAACACACCAAATATTTTAAATTTCAAATAATATCTTCTGCCCTCTACCATCGATGCAATATTTCAACGTGGTTAACCTATAGTCTCACAGTGGATGTCGTCCAATCTCTTCTGCTTTAACCCTTCCAAAACAGAATTCATAATCTGATCATATCAAGAAAAGTCCTAACCCTTACATACACCTATCGACTAACTTATCGTTTCTTAAGCTTCACCTCGGACTCCCCCGTCCGCAATCTTGGTATTACTTTTGATCCACATCTCTCCTTATCTAACCACATCTCCAACCTCTCGCCTTCCTGCTTCGTGCACATTCATGACCTTCTTCGCCCAAGATCGACCTTAAAACTGCCTATGTATGCCGTTTGTTTATTGCGACATTCGGTACTCCACGAGAAATTAACTCTCACCTTGTTATTATTCCTCTGCGTAGTAGTTGAAACTCGGTTTAAAGTTGTGTAAAGCAGCCTTCGACAAAATGGTGACCTGATTTACATCAACGGTTACAGTTAAAATATTCGTAAGGGCCTCCCCTAAAGCCTTCGGACTGCTGCGGGCAATGTGCATTCACTTGTGAACCTGAACGCTTTATTTATCAGACTTTCACGTGACTAGTTAGCCTTGACATGTGCTGAGCCATAACGTAGTATGCACAACATGGAATTTAGCTGGTTAAGGGGACATGCAGTCTGTGTGAGAACCAGCGGGAATGCTTAATAGCCCGTTCTGCATAGCCTCTGCTTCCCATAAGCTGTGATAAGATACACAGAGACAGTACTATTATCCAAACCATTCCACACGTCGACAACTCTTGCACTGAGGAATGTCTGCCCTATTGTTCCTTTAGGTTTCAAAATAAATAGTTTAAAACTTTAAACCTATGCCCATAATGCCCTCCAGTCTATTACCCTCGTGCTAGTTCAAGGAACCTTTCCCAACGCACTGCATCCTTCGGTTCACTGACCGTACACTGTCAGTTGGAATATCAAAGGACGAGGTAGATGGCTGACCACTTGCCCTTACATACTGAGACTAAAAAAAGATTAGGTAATCGTAATGGCAAACTGAAAACTTCTAAAGCACCACTGGAAAGCCAAGCTCAGGGCATCAAACAGCCTATCCACGAGCGTTGCGTCAAGTCAGCGTGGTTTTCAAAAGTCTACTGAAAATGAGGTTCGAGACGGGTTTCCTAATCAAGTGAGGAGGTTGAGCTGAGCAGATGCTAAGGCTGGTTTCGTTTAAGTCGAGAAGATTTGGAGGATGAATTGGCTTCCTCGGAGTTCCTCCAGAGGTTAAACTGACGGACTGCTGCTTTGCTATCGTTTCTATAATCTGTATATCACTTTTTCGAAGACGTCCATGCAGCAATGATTCACAGCTGCGCCCATATTTTCAGCGTTAAATTGGTAAACAAATGTCAACGTTAGCAGAAAATATCTTCCTAAAATCGATCCAATTCTATCACCGAACTCTAAGCATTGGTTTTAGCGCAGGTCGAGCTCTGAAACTGAACATGAGGCAAACATTTAACTAATTCACAGTTTCACTACTACAATGATAGAGTTCGGGAAATATTAACTGCAATTAGATTGTAAACGGCTGAAGATTTGGAGGATCAATTGGCCTTCAGTGCATCTGTATATTTCCCATTTATCTATTTCTTGTAAGAGTAGAACTGTGGATCCAGCAGCACTGTAACGATTCCATTGACATCAAAGGCCGTTGCCGTCAATAAGAAAACATTGTTGTGAACAGCTCTCACCGTTCATATGGCATGATGCAGCACTCCGAAGAGTTGCGCGTTGACGATGTTTATTGAAAGACGCCTTCATGCAACAGATGATTGCTGTAAGGAGCAGCGCGAATACAAAAGCAATAGAGGCTACAGTCCAACTGTCTGGATAGCTCTTCTAAACACCTCCCACCGCAGCCTTCTCAATGCCTGCCTGCATGACCCTTAACCTTCTGACAGTTTGTCATGTAGTACCATTTAATCGCGGCTGCATTCTGTCACAGTTGAAGGGTTGGAGACTAAATAGCTACCTTTATGTTTGAGTATTTGCGTTCCGGTTTAGATGTGAAGCGAAATGCACAGAAATGTAAATTTTCTAAATTTCTCAGCGTCACACAAAAACTGAGTCAATGTGACATTATATTCGCCGGCGCTATATCAAATCGAGTTCGCATTAGCCAGGTTGTTTGGTCCGTTCTGGTGCCAGGTCAGAATCCGGGAGGTCAAGCCGAGGAGACAGCGTGGGGCTACATTGGAAATCGTTGATGATTGTGGTCGTGTGGTGGTGCAGGAAAAGAATGAGGATAGGAGAGCTTGAGTTGATCACAAGTGTTGAATACATCTCTAGTGACGACAATTCAATCCAGTTCGTCTGCTTGAGCACAGACAGATTATTGTGTAGTCTTCAGCGCATTATTTGTCTGGTTTCTGTCATTCATAGCTTTAGTCAACGCCCATTTTCACCCGGGAACGCTTCATGCGTCGCGACTATAACTATATCAGTCTTATTTTTTTCATGCATCAACATCTTCTTTTTGGTAGCAGGTCCAGTAGGCCTAACAATCACAAACACCTACATTACTGAACTTTGTGCTTAGATGGAGTTAAAATAATGAGTAAAAGGTACACGTTTTTCTATAGCGACCGTACGATCTCCATCTTGCTCATTTTTCAATGAGCTGTTCGGGTGAAACCCTTCATCACCGCTGTCCGTTTGAATGGGTGCCACGCCATTTCAGGTCCCAGTGTACGGACCGTGAAGTTCCAAGATGTAATTCTTTGAAATGTCCACCATCGGTATATGAAACGGAAGCCGAACGCACATGGAGCCAATGTAGCTAACCAGGAAATGTAACAAATGTCAACGTTGACGACAGTTGTCCTCGTAGAACTCGAATGAAGTATCGCTCCGAACTCAAAGCGAACGCTTCAAAACTAAATAAGGTCTAAGCCGAGGAAGACAATTCCAACATCTTATCAACATATCAAGTTATTAACTGGCTTTGACGTCGATAGAAAAGCAGGTTTACAGAATAATAAGGATATCAGTGGAGTTATAACAAGTTGAACAACACAATTAGAGTCCTACAAACATCTAGAAAAATTTAATGTTTACTTGAGGTACGATCATAGTTGCAGACAGGCTTTTACAGAACACTCCAAAATATATAGGCACCACAAAATCCTGCTCCTATTGGCTGCTTTTATTGGCTTTATAATGTTCTAAAGCTCACCTAGGAATCTCTACAATATCTAAAAAAAATTCCCTGGATCCCCACAGTTCCCACTTAACTGGGCAGGCAGGGGATAGGTTGAGGCGGGACGAGACAATAAGTGAGGGGACGTAAGGATAGGGAAGCGGAGAGGACAGGAGGGGAGGGCATGGGTCGAGGAGCGATTTGCCTCGTCTTGATTTTGCCTCTGGTTACGGGCCTGAGGATGCTTTGATGAGTGAGCTGAGTGGAGTACTGTAGAGGATGAACAAAAGGGGCCCAAGAACAGAACCTTGCGGAACACTAGGCCCTACAGATGAGAGGGCATGATTGGGATGAGGTTTCCAACGTTTTTACGGAGAAGAAGCGATTAGAGAGATAGGACTGAACCCAGAAGAGAGCAGTGTCAGTAAATCGAACCAGATTGGCAGCCTTTTGGGTAAGATGTTGTGATCAATGGAATCGAAGGCTGCAGAAATATCAAAAGAGGCATATACAAGAGACCTGTTGAAGAGAGATGACAGAAACAAGTTTTATTGCAGTGAGAAGTGAGTAGGGTTTAAGTTGAGTGCCGCTTCGTTAAACCAGACTGCTGTGGGTTGAGGAACGTGCTGGAAGTCAGGTTGTCATTGATCCGCGACAGGACTATGCGTTCAGTTAATTTAGATATGAATGTCAGGTTAGAGACAGATCGGTAGATAGAAAGGATTTCTTTATCCAGTGATGGTTTCTTGAGGAGTGGATTGACTAAAGAGTGTTTGAAAAGAAGGGGGAATTGCCAGTAGATTAGGACAGCTTGATTATTATTTTTTTGGTAATGATGGGAACAAGGACAGATGCACGTCCTTCAGTAAGGAGGTCGGTATAGGATCGAGTTCGCACTGCCTGTTTGGAAGAGATATAGCACCTTTCTGGTCATTACTTTTCTTAGTGGTATTACTACTATTTTGTTTAAAGCCGGAAGAAAGGAACAGAGGTGTAAGCCTATAGCTAACATCTTGGAATAAGTCTTATTTTGAAAGGCGTTGGGGAAATGACGAAACCGTGAACATCTTTAGCACTGATGGTTTCTTGGCCCTCTGGTGGTTGGATGTCAAAATGCTTCACAAGGTTGGCGAGAAAGAGGAAAACCTCTTGGCGTGCTAGTGTCTCTCCAATGCAAGAACGCTTCCCTGCAAGAAAAAAGTCACCAATAATAGCTGTATTAAATCTTTGCATTCTAGGCCTTTTTCCTACTCGTTTTTACCCAGACTCCAATGCAAATTAGGCCTTTTGTATTTATTATTTTTCTCAGGCTCAAGTGTTACTTTTAAATCCATCGTTGACAGATTTTACTGCGATTTAACAGGCTCCCTTAACTGATTCTAAATCCACTGGACATCGATCTCTGGACAATTCCTCTGAAACGACGCAGCGCTCGTGAGTAAGCGGGTTCCTGCGCTTAGCTTTAAAGTGGCGCTTTAAAAGTTTGAGCTTAGGATAACGATTACGATTAGAAGATCAGGACTTGATGGCTAGGCAATGAACAGTATAATATTTTGTTGTATATTAAGGCTCGACTGAAAGTAGATCTAGCGTTGAAGGAGTATATTCAAAACTCCCTCCCTTCGCAATCGGTCTCAGCAGATACAAGGCGGCCCCAAATTAATCTACCAACACCTCTATTCAACAGAGCAAGAGGCAGGAAATGTTGCATACAGAACAAATCCTCAACAATGGCAAAACCCCGAAGGTTAGTAATATAGCTAAGCTCCTCAAATGAAGGTATAGGCGGGATTGCATGGTTCAGTGGCGTGAACAGCCTTAATCGAAGCATTCAAGTTCATCTGGATTTTAAAATCCTCCCATGTTCATCTGACATAGAAGAAGAAGAAGAGCAGTCCCATAAGCTAGCCGTTTATGAAGTGTTAGCGACTTCATTTTCTTAGCCTCGGCATATTAGGGCGGGTGGCAATTCCTGTCCCTCGCCGTCTGATCTTCCCACCGACAGTGTGCGGTCAGTGCACACATTATAGCTGAGTTGGCTAGCGGGTGCAGATGGAGCAGAAATCTCGAACCAAATTTCTGTCCTGGCGGGGTTTGAACCCCCGACCTCTCGATTGACAGTCCAGCATGCTAACCACTACACTATCGAACACCCCTTCAACTGACATAGACCAGTTACTTTGACACTACTTGTCCCTATTTCCTGCGCTCATAGTGGAGCAGAAGCACACATTGGACCAGAACAGTGAAGGCGTGCGTCCAACCACTGAACTTCAGGCTGATTAGAGACGAGACAAAGACCGCGATGCATATTTAAACAGCATATATGGAAATTGCTCACCCACAATCCGACAAACAATCAGATGATGACTCAATATTCTGCATGAATATTCATGATCTCATGACTCATATATCACATGGCAGATATTTACATTATGAATATTCAAATATAAAATGGTTGGGGCTATATTCTTAAAGAGATTTCGCACAACAAATTTCAAATATGCAAAACGATGACTAATTAAAGTGTTAAGAATATTTGTTTTAATCGCAGGAAATTTATAAAATAGTAGCTTGCAAGGTTATAACATAGAAAAAGCTATAAGATAAGGTTTTGAGCCGACAAAGAACAGAGAAGCTTTAAAGTCTTGAAAAGTGTTGGAGAATTGTAATTGTAATTGTAATTAGGACAATTTCTCTACCATCATCAGTAGCAAGCTACTTCTAGGATGATTTTTCAGGAGAAACTTGTATGATTCGTTACAGAAGTTTTTGTTTCAAGAGTTTTGTAATTCAGGGCCATAACTAGAAAACAGTGGACAATTCTAAGGCCGTCAAGCAGTTGTATAAGTAGCGGTCGAGTTAGAACGTCAACTAAATGTGAAATCCAGTCTGTAGCGCACGATATTTTTAACACCGACACGGCAATATTGCTTAGTTTAGCGAGAGATTTCCATTATGTAGGCTTATCTTCGGACTATGTGATCCAAACAGGTAGGCAAACAATCGTAGAAAAGACGACGTCATTGGTGACAAGGTGATTGAAAAGTATGCATAAGCTATTAAGAATATTATAAGCTATGCGTAAGATTAGCTTCAATACGGTGATTAAAACTATAATGACATGAGAGATTTGACAATAGCAGTCATTAAAAGTAAAAACCTTTATTAACAGATTGGAAGTAAAGCAATGTTTAAGCGTAACCTACCGAGGTTAAATGGGATGATATCATTTCTTCTTATTACGTTGTCATCCTGATCCAAGAATCTCTCCGGTCTGAAGTTCTCTGGGTCCCCCCAAACCTTAGGGTCCATGTGAACGCTGTACATATTTGTGATAGCCTAAAACAACAAGACATAGTAAAATTAAGCAGTCAGTTAGAGTTCATAAATAGTTTCTTTCAAGTCATGTAAACAGGTGTCTTTGTTACCCGTTTAACTTTTACTCTAATGATGTTTACCTGTAGTGTATGATGTGTTTCATACGCAGGCCATGAAATAATTATATTTCAAATTATTGAAATTTAAAGCAATAATCGAACAAAATATGATAATGTAAATTGACTACAAACCTAGCGAGTGATGACTCAAGGGCTCAGAAGTCTTTAGCTAAGGCTATAACAAATACCTTTACATGCAATCGTATCCCTCCAGTTCCTGAATCATTACATTAACTCTATATTGAACACAAAACTATTTCACTAGACCAAAAATTGACAATTTCCTAGAAGTCTCTGCTTTCAATATGTGCTTGTCGTTAGATCTAAAAGTACTCCACTAGGTACTTGTGAAGTACTTGTCTTTCTTTGTCAAATTTGTAGTTAGTATCCGTTTGGCTGCCCGCAGAGCTTGGTTTATTTCCTGGGCAAGGGTTCTAGAATATATTACTAGGTCCTTTACGTCTGTCCGTTCTCGACTTAAAATGTTTTTATTTAAAAGTAGGTCTACATATCATCCTTCATCTGTCTCATTGTAAGAACCTCGGAGTTGATCGGTTTGCATATCTGCTTTGTAGCGCCATCGATTGATATGCATATTGCTTCACTAAAATGGCGCCAAAGAAGTTCGAATATCACATTTGAATAGATTAAATTAAGTAATAATGCCAAATATGAAAGCTGACTTGCTTGATGGCCTGCGTATGAAACACATCATACACTACAGGTAAACATCATTAGAGTAAAAGTTAAACGGGTAACAAAGACACCTGTTTACATGACTTGAAAGAAACTATGGACAGATTGGTCACCTTAAGCTCCAAGGCCTTCCTGCAGAACCGCAGAGACATTCGTAGCAATCCACAACAGGTTTCTTTTAATTATTGATACAGGAAACCTTGATGGCCCGATCGATGATCATGTGATCAAACAACTGCCACTCTTCAATCAGACGCGAAATCCAAACCTGGAGTGTACTGGAGGAGCGCGTTTATCGTTCCCGCATTCGTGACGTCGATCACCGGAGGCGCGTCTGATTGAAGAGTGGTAGCTGTTTGATCACGTGATCATCGACCGGGCCATCAAACAGTGGTGTCCACGTCTACGGTCGTGTGTCCGTAAACAAAAAGGACATTTTGAACACCAGCTGTAGCTGAACTTCACTTCCTTATGGCTCTTGTATGTTGGAAACTTCCCATTTTCAGGGCTGCGTCTCAAACATTCACAAACTTGACAAACTCGGCAACATTTCCAAACGGCGTCAGGATTTGCTTGTAATATGGCTATTGTTGTTGTTTTTCAAATTTCAAGCAAATGCTAAAAGTTTTGACCGAGTTATGACACTCTTTCTTGGGGTCCACTTTTCATCGGGACACAGTGTATATAAATGATATCTCGAACACCTCTTCCCTACTCCATTTTATTATGTTTGCTGACGACAGGGGCGGATCCAGGGGGGGGGCCAATCCGGCCATGGCCCCCCCATTTGAAATTTTTATTTATTTTTGACATGTGTTTTATGGGTGCCGTAGCGAATCGCCGAATCCCGAATCGCCGAAATGGTATTGCCGCCGAATCGCCGAAACTGTTTTGTGAAGAATGGCCGTATCGCCGAAAATGCTCTTCGTAGCGAATCGCCGAATCCCGAATCGCCGAAATCGTATTGCCGCCGATTAGCCGAAACTATTTTGTGAAGAATGGCCGTATCGCCGAAAATGCTCTTCGGCGGGCCTGTGTGTATCTATAACCTAGGTCATTGTATGTATATGTACAGCCAGTGTATATCTAGATATACACTGGCTATACATATACATACAATGACCAGTGTATATCTAGATATACACTAGCTGTACATATACATATAATGCCCTAGGTTATAGATACACACTGATCTCTTAATAGACGTCATGGGAACCGTGTCAATGGCTGCGGTTGCGTTGCGTATAATCGCAATAAATCTTATTAAAGTAAATTCTAATTCTTTGTTGGTGAGTGACGTATACTACATATATATGTATAGGTCAGTAGCCTATATACTATATATATATATATGATGTAATCTTACTGCGTACTTGTCAGTTTGAATTAATAAAGATTATTATTATTATTATTATTATTATTATTATTATTATTATTATTATTATTATTATTATTATTATTATTGTTATTATTATTATTATTATTATTATTATTATTATTATTATTATTATTATTATTATTATTATTATTATTATTATTATTATTATTATTATTATATACGGGTCAGTGTAGGCATGGACGCAACATCTTTACTTTCCGCCCGCCAGATTCTGTGCACTAGCTTTAGGGACATCGAACTCTGATCACTTTCGGCGATTCGGGATTCGGCGATTCGAGTCGGCAGTGGTTTTCGGCAAATCGCCCGCTTGGTAGAAAACTGCTTTCGGCGATTCGGCCGATTTTGCAGTTTAAGGGCTTTCGGCGAATCGGCGGATTTTGCAGTTTAAGGGCTTTCGGCGATTCGGGATTCGGCGATTCGGGTAGGTGCCGTTTTATGGGCGTTTATAATCTTTACACAGGCGTGCCCCCCCCCTTGTAGGCGTGGATGAGTAAATGAGTAAAACGTAGATGTAGACTAAAGAAAAAGGTTGATGACTAAAAAAAAAAAAAAAAAAGGTCATCAACTTTTTTGGGAGATGACTAAAAAAATTTTGGCCCCCCTGATTGACCTTCTGGATCCGCCCCTGGCTGACGATGCAAACGTGTTTATGTCAAATGAATCGATCCACGTATTAATCAATAAGATGAGTGCTGAACTAAGTCTAGTTGGCAAATGGTTCAAAGCAAACAAACTGTCGCTAAACCTCGACAAAACGCACTTCTTATTATTCTGTTCAAATAGGAAAATTCTATAGTCGACTCTGGGGGCGACACAACTATCAGCATAGACAACCAGAGAATAACCAGAGCAACAACATCCAAATTCTAAGGAGTTTTTATTGACGAGCAGTTGACATGGAAAGAACATATAAACGACATCTCTAGGAAAAAAATATAGGCATAATATCCCGTGTTCGACATCGCTCGCCACGCCATATACTTATAAATTTGTATTACGCACTGATTTATCCTTATATGTCTTATTGCAATATTATATGGGCCTCCACATACCGCTCCCGTCTAACTATTCTGACAACCCTGCAGAACCGAGTTGTGAGAACCATATGAAGCCTTCATCGGAAGAACCACTAGAGTCCATTTTTGACATTTTTGAGTTAACTGTGTCCTGTGATACTTAATGCTATAGAGCATGTATTTACAAGTGTGTTTTTAAGAAAACTCACGTCAGTCCAGACTTACTTGTACAATGGGAATAAAATATAGTGTTCATGCAAAAACAACTAGAGTCCTTGGACTTAAGTGGTTCTTGCATGAATCGTGAACTGCAAACACACAAGGCAAAAAATTTCTACATTTAATTTTAATGCTAATTTTAACTTAATAGCAGCAGCTATTATGAATAATTTGTTACTGTTGAACAAATTTGCAATAATTCATTGAATACGATCTATTCACGGCGAAAAAATGAAATTTACATCAGAAATTGCAGTACGCAGCAAAATTTAGACCTTTACAATGTGGCGCCACCTACCTGTAAAATCAATATCTTTTTTACTTGTTATAGAGACATAACACATTCGTGTGAATGCCAAATTTCTTTTCGATATTTTCATAAATAAAATACTTGTAGACTTTTAAAGTTTATTTTGTGAATATCTCAAAATGTTAAAAATGAACTCTAGTGGTTCTTCCGATGAAGGCTTCAAATGCAATGCGCCCTACAGAGCCCACACCAAACCCTTGTTTCATAACTTGAATATGCTGACGTTTGATTGCATAAACAAGATGCAAATAGGAGTGTTTATGTTCAATACTCATACTCATCATATACCCACTAATTTTGGTAATTGGTTTTCCAGAAACTCAGAGGTACACGACCATTATACTAGATCATCAAAAGCTACCACCAAAACAGCGTACACACAAACATTAGGAAACATGGCATTGGAATATGTAGACCTCTGCTCTGGAACTCTCTGCCCAGCGAACTTACTTGCCTATCTACTGTCCACCAATTCAAAAACAAATATAAAAGTTATCTAATGGACACACTCGTTTAAAATAATTAGAAATCATTGTGCATGTATCAATGTGCCTATAAAATTCAGATTCCTTGTTTGGCTTTTCATTTATTTCAGTGCTGAATTAATCCTGTCATTGTTTTATAAACTTTCTGTACTCGTTAATGGACACACTGGTTTAAAATACTATAGGTCGCGGTGCAGTAGGCCTACCAATGTGACTATGAATTCGGGTTCTTTTTTTGGCTTTTCATTGAATTCAGTGTTGAATAATAAACCCTGTCATTGTTTTATATACTTTGTTATATGCACTGTTATATACACTGTGTATACTCATTGATGGACACCATAACCTGATGATTTTGCTTGCGAAATATAGCATTATAAAACAATTTAACCTGTTAAACTAACTGATGTAACTAGGGTGACCCTGTTAGCGGAACACCATGTTCCCTAGGGCTAACCCCTTGAGGCCACTGATTTTCTTGTTAAATTTGTGTTGATTGTACATGGTGTGCAATAAAGTGTTTTGATTTTGATTGATTTGATATCGTGTACATACCAAACATCCACGAGGTATGAAGTATCCACAGACCACCGTGTCTTTCATCGTTAAACGCCCAAGCGGATTATTGACTAAGGTATGACGTCGCATCGCTTCGAACATTACAGCCTCCATGTATGGCAAACGTGGTTTGTCATCAATCGAGGGAAGTCTGTTACCATCGCATACTTCGTCGATTTCTCTCTGAAGACGGAAACGAACCTTTGGATGATTGGCTAATTCCAACAGAGCCCAAATCAACGTCACCTCAACGGTATCTGTGCTACCTAAGCACAGATCTCGCAAGATGTACAACAGGTCTTGTTGGTTGTAATTGGGTCCCTCTATTTCAATAAATCGAGTCACAAAATTTCTTTCGGAAGGATTTGTCTTGTTGTACTCTATGGCCATCTCAATTTGATCCAGTATGCGTTTTTGCGAACTTATCGAATTTGCAATCTTCTTGCGGAAAGTTGGAAGAAATCGAATGAATGGAGCGTAATCAATTTTTGGATCGATATTCTCAAGAAGTTCATTCGAATCCTCAATTAACTTACTACGATTGATACCAGCATGAGATTCACTGCCAAAAAGAATATTCATGACCACATTTGAGGTGGCATACATCAGTGCGCTCCTTGGATCAAACGGGCAACCACTTTGCTTCCGAATTTCTGCAATCAAACCTTCAGTTTGTTCCGAAATTCTGGTATCCGTTTCTTGATTGATTCCAAATCCAAATTCCTTGAAGATTGAAAGCGTAACCTTGTGGTAATGTTTGAAAGTCTCGTTATAATGCGTGAAGCCGATACCTGGGTAAAGTTTCAAAATCATCTCATCTTCAGCAGCATTTATATGTTTGAGCAACGCCTATGATTATATAAATCTTTAATTCACCAAAAATTGGTAGCACAAAACAAGAATATAAAAAAAGACTCAATCACTTATGGCATTTGAGATATAACAAAGAAATCTCACAGCATCATTGTCATTTGAGAGGCAATTCTGAATAAATCGCAGTCTTCTCGACAGTGTTTTTTTTCTAGGAAAAAGTTTTCGGAACTGAACAATAGGTTCCGGTTATGGAATGGCTAAAAATCCGATAAAAACAAGATTGTGGGTTGGGAGGGTCTCAATAAACACTGAAAGCAGTTCACAACACTGAAATAAAGTAAAACAACTAAATTATTGATTTTATTATTAAAATAAAGAAACTATTTTGTAGTAGCTGAATAAAGGTGCCGGAACGTCGTTCCGGCGCGTTCCGCTTGAAAAAACCACTGCTTCTTGATAACCAACAGTCTAATTTTACTTTCGTACATGAAGTGTAGAACCGATACAACACTACTATGACAGAATATTGAAAATTTTACATATTGCAGAGCTGTAAGTGTATTCTAAGGAGTTTTGCTCATTGTTGGTAGGGCTGACAGCTAGAGAAGAAACCGTTTACAGTAGGCACTAACCAAATGTAACAAAGCAGGTCCCTAAATTTGTGACACTTGCTAAATAAGGAAATAAATAACCTGTTAAACTTAACGCGCATTTCATGCATACTAATTTTATATGACTTGGCTGCAACCAGAAACAGCACAGACATTTTAGCTTGTCCACATAACTGATCTCTACTCCGTTGACACTAACGTTCTTACACATATTACGGAACTGAGATCCAATCCTTACCGCTTGAGCTTTGGCTACATTTAGCTTCATATCAATACTTTCTAGCTCAACAGAGCAAATGTCAACCAGAGCTTGGAGATCACAAAGGGATGCTGATATTAAAATAAAATCATCTGCATACATTACGCACCCAAGTACGTCTCCCCAATTCTACACCCATGTCTGGATCGACTTAGCTTTTCAATTATCTCACTGATATAAACAGCAAACAGAACTGGAGATAGAACACCACCATGCCTAACACCACAGGTTAGAGTTATCATGTCTGATGACATATTGTCCCACCTCACGAAAGCTGCACTCAGACTATACCAGGTTTTAAGAGTGGTTAGAACTTCACGAGGAACTTGTCTGTCCATTAGCTTATGGAACAAAGCATAGTGATCACTCTGTCAAAGGCTTTTGACATGTCCAATACACGTAAATTGACAGTGGACCCATGACTTGTAAAATAGTCCATTACTGCTCTGACTGCAAGGATTGCATGTGAACATCCCAACCCCTTTTTGAAACCAAAATGCAAATCAGAAGTGAAATATTAGCTAAACCTATTGCCAAATCGCTCATTAAGTTTCTCACTGGTTTTTCATTATTAGATGAGCATGCAGCTCTGAAATTTGTAGCAAAGGCCATAGCAATGTCTCTCGGGTCACTACGACCATCTACAGATAAGGGAGGTTTATGCTTAGATTTAAATTTGGTTTGCAATATTTTCCAGAAGAATTTGTGTCCTTTGCCAGAAGATATTCTTTTAAGTCATTAGAAACACATAATGGCATTCCGTGTGTATTTTCCAGAGATAGCGACGCGTATTTCTTAACCTTCCTGATATGCCAAATTCAGTTTAAGGCATTAACTTCTAAGTATCTGTAATGCAATGTTCAAGTCAACATATAATTTCTCAGCTCCATAGGAAACAGCTTCAGGATGGCAGCTAAAACACCGGCGCTAAATAAAATCTGGACCTTCGATCTCTTTTTCTTCAAAATCATAAAGCGTGGGGTCAACCTGAGGGAACAGCTTGGTGCTAAGGTGGAAATCGTTCGTTATTGTAGCCATGGGACGGTGCTGGAGCAGTACCAAGAGAGCTCGAAGGTCTTTGTCCAAAGGCGTTAAGTTATATATAGTACTGAACAACTAAAGTCAAATTTTGATCGTCTGTTTTGCTGTTCATATAGTTGAACTACACCAGATTGAACCTCTGAAAACTGTGGAACCTTTCAAAACTAGTCTACTAGTTATTATTCACTTTTTTCTGTTTCGTTGTCTGTCTTATGCGGAAATAGTAGGCCCCTATACCCTTTGACAATCCTAAACAGTTTTAGTCATGTCACATGAACGTTGGTGTTTAAACAAACCTCTCAAATCGGGGTTCAGAATGTTGGCCTCAGTCCAGAAGTCCGGCCGATCACCGAACGCATCCGCGTTTTTCTGCAGAGCTTCTACAATTGCTTCCTTTCCGTTGAGTGAAATGGCCAACCTTCAACATAAAACACACGTTGCGATATGTAATTCAACAAATAAGCCTATATGATAAATAACTAACTCATTCAACATTCATAATTAGACTTAACTGGACAAACCTGTCTGTCATTTAGGATTCAATAAAAAACACACATACATACATACATTAGGGTGGTCCTTAAAAAATGAAAGTTGGAAATTTTAAAGTCTTACCCCTCTATATTGTTACTTGTGTTAAGAAAATATTATACAAATTTTTTGGGATTGATTGGATGTTTTAAACAGGTGCCGCAAGCTGCTAGAACTTTGTAAGGAGTTGTTGAATTTAAGTAAAATTCGGGTTCACCGTTAACATTACTTTTTTTGCAAGAAAAGTGATATACCTTGTAACAAATACTGTTATTAATAGGTACTTATCATAAAAAGAAACTGTAAACTCTCTAATTGACTATGTACAAAATAGATTTCAACAAATTTCTGCTCTTTCACAATGCGAAGTCTGCCTACAGCAGCCGCCAGTCTTGGATGTGATTCACAAGAATTTGCTATTAACCGTAGCACTATTCGTAGAACGCGAGTAGACACAAGGAGGCGCATTGCAGCTGACATTAAACAGTCGTGCAATCCTCAGATTCCATTAACTGTCCATTTGGATGACAAAATTTTACCTGATTTATCTGGAGGTGACAAAGTTGAAAGATTACCAGTGATTATTTCTGGAGCTGGAAAAACAAAACTCCTCTGTGTTCCCAAGCTGCCAGCAGGAACAGGTGAGGCAATGGCCAAAGCAGTGATAGACTGCTTGGAAGACTGGAATATCAAAGACCGTGTTCAGGCAATGTCATCTGAAACAACCAGTAGCAATACTGGCATTAATCTTGGAGCTTGTACCTCATCGAGTTAAAGATTGGGAGAAACTTACTCTATCTTGCATGCCGCCATCACATAATGGAAATTGTTGCAGAAAAGGCTTTTGCTGCGTGTGAAATGCAGTCAACTGGTCCTGACATTCCGCTCTTTAAGCGTTTCCAGCAACAATAGCAATGTATAGACAAGGAACAGCACACAACTCTTGGTGATGGTGTGGCAGACAATGAAGATAATGTTTCGCAAACAGTAGTTGGCGATAACGCAAGCAGGTGATGACTATCGGGAGCTGCTGGAACTGACAATCATCTACCTTGGTGGCATCCCTCAACGAGGAATCCGGTTCATGCAGCTAGGAGCACTCCATCGAGCCAGATGGATGGCTCGTGTCATCTATGCAATCAAAATGACTCTCTTCCACACACAGTTTGTCATGAGTAAACGCGAGCAAGCTGGTATGCAGAGATTTGCTATCTTTGGGGTCAAGGTTTATGTTCGCTACTGGTTTATGGCTCCGCTTGCAGCTGCAGCTCCTGCCAACGACTTGTCATTCCTCACCAAGCTTCTAAATTATGGAGACAAAGCTATCTCAAAAGCGGCTAGCAGTGCTTTTTCAAGACACCTTTGGTACCTGAGTGAAACACTTATATCACTGTCATTTTTTTTATCCTGACATCTCTGTTGCAGTCAAGCGCGAGATGGTGAAGGCCTTGGAAACAGAAGGTTCAGAGCACCCTCCGAAACGGATAACTGTTGAGGTTGCTGCAACACCTATCAGTGAAAAGACTGTTTCTAACTTCGTAACAAAATCTTCACGCCGTTTCTTTGAAGTGTTGAGTCTTCCAATAGAGTTTCTGCTAGTTGCTCCACTCGAATGGGAAAAGCGACCTGACTACCAAGGTGCCATGTGGTTTGTTCAAACAACTGTGCAAACTGTGCGGAAAGGGGAGTTGCGCTGATGCAGAATTTCAACAGTATTCTCACAAAGAATGCGGACCAAAAGCAGTTCCTACTACAGTTAGTGGAGCAACATCAGCAAAAGTATCCAAATGCACTGAAGCAGACAATAACTAAGAACTTGCGATCGTAGCAAATATCAATGAGTGATTGGCTGTAAATCTGTATGCAGACTTCGCATTGTGAAAGAGCACAATTTGTTGAAATCTATTTTGTACATAGTCAATTAGGGAGTTTACAGTTTCTTTTTATGATAAGTACCTATTAATAACAGTATTTGTTACAAGGTATATCACTTTTCTTGCAAAAAAAGTAATGTTAACGGTGAACCCGAATTTTACTTAAATTCAACAACTCCTTACAAAGTTCTAGCAGCTTGCGGCACCTGTTTAAAACATCCAATCAATCCCAAAAAATTTGTATAATATTTTCTTAACACAAGTAACAATATAGAGGGGTAAGACTTTAAAATTTCCAACTTTCATTTTTTAAGGACCACCCTAACATACATACATATATATATATACATATATATATATATACATACATACATACATGTATATATATATATATACATACATACATACATGTATATATATATATTATTATTATTATTATTGAATCCTAAATGACAGACCGCATTAATGTCCAGTTAAGTCTAATTTTGAATGTTGAATGAGTTTGTTATTTATCATATATATATGTATGTATAATTATATATATATATATATATATGTATATATATATGCGAATCGGAAACGCGGAGAAATAGGAATCTGAATCTGAAAACAATTTGCCTGACTATTAATGCAATAATTGTAATTGTAATTGTAATTGTAATTGTAATTGTAATTGTAATCGAAAACTTATATAGCGCCACTCAAATCAGCGGCGCTTTCAACCCGCATCAATGCCAGCACCGGCAAAAAGGAAAGTTTTCAGGCGTTTACGGAACTGGAGAGGAGAGAGGGCAAGAAGCTCTTGGCGGAGAAACAAGGGGAGACAGTTCCAAGCAGAGGGGCCAACATAGGCGAAACTTCTGGATTGTGCCGTGGAAGATCGCATGCGAGGGACAACCATAAGGCCGCGAGCCGAAGATCGCAAGGAAGCCCTCGCAGGCAAGGAAGAAACTGGGTTGCAAAAATTCATTAGGTAAGACGGAGCAGAGGCAGTAAGGCAGTTGCGCATGAGAGTGAGGGTTTTAAACTGAATTCGCTGTTGAGCAGGGAGCCAGTAGAGGGAATCACGGATAAAGGCAGAAATGTGGGCAAACTTAGGAATGTCACCTATAAGCCGAGCAGCAGCATTAAGGATAGTCTGGAGTTTGTGCATATTGGAGGAGGAAAGGCCAATGTACACAGCATTGCCAAAGTCTACCCTAGTGCAGATCAGAGCATGGACCAGTGTAGTAACAGCATGAAATGAAAGAGACTTGCGGATGGATCGGAGCTGGCGTAGATGATAAAAGCAAGATCTGGATACAAGGTTAACTTGATCAGTAAAGGAGAGGGTAGGGTCAAGGACAATCCCCAAGTCACGAACAGAGCAGGAGAATTGAATGAGGGGAAACCTAAGATGTAGAGATTCAAAATCAATCTTGCTGAGTTGGAGGCGACCACCGAGCCAGATAAACTGAGTCTTGTCAGGGTTCAGCCGCAAGCGATTAGAGGAAAGCCAAGAATCCAGAGCAGAGGCTGCTGCTAAGATGCGTTCGACCATTTGGACAGCAGAAGAGGCTGGACCATGAATTAGAGACTGGGTGTCATCAGCATACTGATGAGACGAAACCCCATACTGCTGGAAAATCCCCCCAAGGTCCGAAGTATATAGGATGAAGAGCAGAGGAGCAAGAACAGAGCCTTGGGGGAGACCATAGGAGATAGTGGCCCAAGGAGTACGATGTGATCCAAAGACAACAGATATGGACCTGTCAGAGAGGAAAGAGCGGAACCATAAAAGGGCACTATCAGAGATACCGAAGGATATAGATAGCCGATTTAAGAGAATAGAGTGGTCTACCGTGTCAAAGGCTGCGCTGATATCATAGAGAGCTAACAGGGTGACATGACCACGGTCAAGAGCTTGGAAGACGTCGGCTAGGAGCCGGACTAGTAGGGTTTCAGTTGAGTAGGATTTCCTAAACCCAGATTGAAATGGAGGCATGAGGGAATTAGATTCGAGGTAGTGAACCAATTGAAAAGCAACACACCGTTCCAGGAGCTTAGAAAGGAAGGAAAGGTTGGAGATGGGCCTAAAATTAGCTGGAGAATTAAGATCCAGACCTTGACGCTTAATGGAGGGAAAGACGACAGCCCGCTTGTGGGAGACAGGAACAGAACCCTGGGTCAGAGAGGAATTACAAAGTAATTGCAAAAACGGTCCAAAGTCATCAATGAAATCCTTAAGTAAAAACGGGGGTAACAGGTCCAATTCACAAGACTTAGAGGGGGAGTCTAGAACTAGTTGACGGATGGTAGTTAACTGAAGAGGGTCCCAGGTTGAGAGCGAAGAAGTCGTAGGTAGAAACGATGGAGGTGGAGCATTAGCTGTTGCTTGGCGTGTTGAGTCAATCTTAGTCTGAAGGAATTTCAGGAAATCGGCATACCTTGCTGCTATCGCTTAGACCACAGTGATAATCGATTTTAATTAGCTCGCCCTCTAACAAGGGCTCTAAACAAAGTCGCAAAAATGATTAAGACTTCTTGAAATATCGCAAAATTTTAGATTAGCCTAAGTCTATACCTTGGTCCGGCGCGGAGGCGAATGATAGGACCCAGTTCTTCTGCCTTGCGCATGAAAAAGATGTGCATCGTTTCCAAGCCTCCTGTGAAAAACGGGATCGATCCGAGAAATGGTAAAGCTGGAATTGATGGTGGATACCGTTTTCCAGCATCTTTGCTCCAGTTTCTTCTCACGAAGAGAAAAAGTATGGAGACTGACAGCACTGCAATAAGAACTGCGACGAGGTCAAACATCTGCGTAAGAATAAAAGACATTTTCAGTTGAGAGTGTTTCATAACCTAAAATAACGCCCCGAAGGAACCAACAACAACCTCATTATATGATGATGTTATCGCCGTCACGGACTTCAATCGTAACAACGAAACGACAACCAATACCCTCATTAGTGTGTTGGTGGTGTTCCTGCTACTGACTGGGTAGCGATGATAAAGATAGGTGGATGCGACACACAATGATACAATAAACCACCGCATTTCGAATACGTCATTTAGCAGTTCAACCATCAGAGGTCATACCGAAGCACAAGAAGAAAGGAGAAAAACGACAACGTACCGTTTGTTCAATGCTACGTTCAATGCTCCTCAAGAAATTAACGCTCAGCTTGTTATTATTCTTCAGCTTGAAGATAGGTTTAAAGTTGTTTAGAGGAGCCTTTAACACAATGATGAACTGGTTAGAAGCAATGCAGAATACCTAATAACCCGTCTTTCATATGGTCACTGTAAAAAGGCTCTGCTAGTTTACATTGACACCAGCCTATTAACGAGCGCCCAATGACATTGAAAAAACATATTATTCATACTCCTATATTCGTGTTCCTGTATTCCTATATTCCTATTCCTATATCACTTTCCTATATTCCAATTCCTGCCTTGATTCTACTCCTGAGCCAAAACACGACCACCATCATCAACGTTTCCATCGTCGCACCATGCATGCTGTCTCCTCTGCTTGACCTCCGCGTATTCTGACCTGGCATCGGAACGGACAAGACAACCTGGCTATAGCTGACTTTGTTTTATTATTATTATTATTATTATTATTATTATTATTATTATTATTATTATTATTATTATTATTATTATTATTATTATTATTATTATTATTATTATTATTATTATTATTATATATGGCAGTGATGACACAAAACGATACAATACACCACAGCATTTTCTAACGAGTCATATGGCAATTGAACCACAAAGAGTCATGCCGAGGCATAAGAAGAAGAAGGGAGAGAAACGACTGTATGCCGTTTGTTTATTGCGACATTCGGTACTCCACGAGAAATTAACTCTCACCTTGTTATTATTCCTCTGCGTAGTAGTTGAAACTCGGTTTAAAGTTGTTTAAAGCAGCCTTCGACAAATGGTGACCTGATTTACATCAACGGTTACAGTTTAAGTGTTCGTATTCGTAAGGGCCCACCCTATAGCCTTCAGACTGCTGCAGGCAATGTGCATTCACTTGTGAACCTGAACGCCTTATTCGTCAGACTTTCACGTGACTAGTTCGCCTTGATATGTGCTGAGCCATAACGTAACATGCACAACAGAGAATTTAGCTGGTTAAGGAGATATGCAGTGGTGGCGATCTTGTCTGAGAGATGGGGGAGGGGGGAAACAAGTCGGCCGTGGTCTGGTTGATAATCTTTTTTAGGAATTCATCTCCCCCAAAAAAGTTTCCTGCTTTTTTAGGAAAGTTCTTGACTTTTGCCGGAATTCATCTCCCAAAAAAGTTGATGACCTTTTTCTAGTCATTCGCCTCTTTTACAACTCCCCCACGATGTCATTACCTTTTCTTCAGAACGTCATCCCTTCTTATGAATTAATCTCCAAAAGTTTCTTGCTCTTTTTCTTTTAGGTACGTTAACGACTTTTCCCAAATTCATCTCCCCAAAAAAAGTTGATCGAATTCATGTCCCCAAAAAAGTTTATGACCTTTTTTAAGTCATTAGCCTCTTTTACAACATTTTTAAGGGTCTCCCCCAATCTCATTACCTTTTTTCAGAACGTCATCCCCAAACATTCTTACACTTTTTTGGAAATTCTTCTCCCACAAAAATTCTACGATTTTTCTTAGGAATTTCTTCTTACTTTCTCTTAATTTTCGGGGGGGGGGACACTTCTGCTGACAAATTTCATTTATCTCTCGTCTGGTCAAAAAGCCTGTGAAAACCCTCACACGCAATTACATTTGCTGGCCTTTTTTGGTTTTTCTTCAAAATTTGGGGGGACAGATGTATGGCGTGTCCCCCACTCCTAAAGGTGGGGGGTCATGTCATGTCCCCCGCAACCCCCCCCCCTAGATCGCTGCCCACGGGGATATGCAGTCTGTGTGGGAACCAGCGGGGAATGCTTAATATCCCGTCCTGAATAGTCTCTGCTTCCTATAAGCTGTGATAAGTTACACAGAGACAGAACTATTATCCAAACTATTCCACAGGTCGACAACTCTTGCACTGAGGAATGTCTGCCCTAAAGTTCCTTTCGGTTTCAAAATAAATAGGCCCCTAGTTTAAACCTATTCCCTCCAGTCCATTACCTTGGTGCTAGTTCAAGAAACCTCTCGCAACGCACTGCATCCTTAGGGTTCACTGACCGTACACTGTCAGCTGGAATATCAGACGGCGATGAAGATGGGTGGCCACTTGCCCTTACATGCCGAGACTGTAAAGACTAAGTAATCGTAATCGTAAACTCCAAACGTCTAAAGCACCACTCGAAAGCCAAGCTCATGGCATCAACCAGCCGATTCACGAGCGCTTAGTCAAGCAGAGGGATTTTCAAAATGAGGTCCGAGTCCGGCTTCCTAAATCAAGTGAGGAGGCAGAGTAGCTGCCAAGGCGGGTTTCGTTTAAGTCGAGAGGATTTGGAGGATCAATTGGCTTCCTCCAGAGATTATTCTGATGGACTGCTGCTTTTCTATCGTTTCTATATCTGTATATTATTTTTCGAAGACGGCGTACGTCGTGCAACAGTCCTGTAACTTAGAACTGCACCTATATTATCAGCGTTAAATAGGTAAACAAATGTCAAAGTTAACACAAAATGTCATGTTAACATCGATCCAGTCCTAACACCGAACTCTAAGCAATGGTTTTAACGCAGATCAAACTCTGAAACTGAATTACTGAACACAAGACAATCATTTAACTAGTTCACAGTTTCACTACCGCAACGATAGAGTTTGGGAAACATTAACTGCAATTAAATAGTCAACGGTTAAAAGTGGTGCCTTCAGTTCATCTGTTTAGGGCTTTTGCCATTTATCTATTTCTTGTCAGAAAAGCACTGTATATCCAATGGTTTAACGATATCTTTTGACATCAAAGGCCGTTGCCGTCAATAGGAAAACATCGTTGTGAACAGTTCTCAACGCTCACACGGCATAATGCAGCGCTCCAAAGAGTTGCGTGTTGACAATTTTCATTCTAAAGATGCCGTACGTCATGCAACAGATGATTTCTGTAAGGAGCAGCGCGAGTACAAAGGCTAACCTATACAGCACAGTCCAAGAGGCGTAGCCGTCTGGATAGTTGTTATAAACACCACGCACCGCAGCCTTCTGAATACCTGTCTCCATGACAGTTTGTGATGTCGTATCATTTAATCATGGCTGCATTCTGCCTTATCAGTTGAAGGGATCGAGACTGTACAGCTGCTTGCGGGCTTGAACATTTAAAGCCGTCGTGCGTTCCGGTCTAGATATGAAGCGAAAAGCGCAGTTATGTAAATTTTCTAAATTTCTCTGCGCCACACAAAAACTGTGTCAGGGAGACATTTCATATCACTGGCGCTATATCAAATCAGGTCTGCAATAGCCAAATTGTTTGGTCCGTTCCGGAGCCAGGATGTCGGAATCCGGGAAGGTCAAGCCGAGGAGACAGCGTGAGGCTATACTGGAAATCGTTGTGGCGCAGGAGTAGAATGAGGAGAGCAGAGCTTGAGTTGATCACAAGTGTTGAATACGTCTCTAGTGACAACAATTCAATCCAATTCGTCTGCTTGAACACAGACTAAATTATTGTGTAGTCTTCAGCATATCATTTGACTGGAGTCTATCAATCATAGGTTTCGTCAACGCCCATTTTCACTCGGGAACGCTTCATGCGTCGCGACTATAACCCATCTATCAGTCTTCTTTTTTTCCACGTCATCATCTTCTTTTTTGTAGCAGGCCCACTGGCCCAGTAAGAGTCACAAACAACTATATTAACTCTATTACTGAACTTCGTGCTTACATCGAGTTAAACAATGTGTAAAAGGTACACGTTTTTCTATAGCGACCGTCCGATCTCCATCTTGCTCATTTGTCAATGAACTGTTCGGGTGAAACACTTCATAGGCCCGTTTGAATGGGTGCCACGCCATTTTACGTCCCAGTGTACGGACCGTGCAGGCCCAAGATTTAATTCTTTGAAACGTCCACCGTCGGTATTAGAACCAGCAGCCGAATGCACATACAACCAATGTAGCTAAATAGGATGTGTAACAAATTTCAACTTTGACAACATTATTGTCCTCGTAGAACTCGAATGAATCCTCGGAAATCGGACTTGGACATCTTTCGGACTACTCTCTGGAAACCCCCTTTGATTTGGTTTGGCCTCCTGGAAATCGGACTTGGACCTCTCTTGGACCACTATCTGGAAACTGATCTGGTACCCTGGAAATCGGACTTGGACCTCTTTTGGGCTACTCTCTGGAAACCCCATTTGATTTGTTTTGGCCTCCTGGAAATCGGACTTGGACCTCTTTTGGACTACTCTCTGGAAACCCCCTCTGATCTGACGTAGCGCTCGTTAATAGGCTGGTGTCCTGCGCTTGGGCTTCGAGTGGCGCTTTAGAAGTTTGGAGATTACGATTACGATTACGAATCCTCGCTCCGAACTCCATAGTGCGACCGTACGTTACCTCCCGGAATAACGTACGCGTACTGTACGTACGTTATCGAAAAAAATAACGTGCGCGTACGGTAAAAATGCCACAAATTTATCTGGTCATTCACAAAGAACCTCAATATAACCATGGTCTTATAAGCTTACGTTACGCGTACCGTACGCGTACGTCAAAATGATCAGTTTAACTCTACAGTAGGCCTATTAGTCTCTCCGTACGCAGGCATATTTATTTACGAACGGTACGGAAATTTAGTATTACCAATAAAATGACCATTCTATAAAGTGTGCCGTAAAATCTTAATATTCTTCACATTAGACAGAATATTACCAATTTGGATTTTAAAAGTTTGAAAGTAGAGATCATTGAACAGCCACAGATGACTGATGTAATGGTTAAAATTGGTTACGACCGTCAATCACCAACTATTATTGACTTTTGTTGGGCATAATGTCATGTATTTATTTTCGTCATGAATTGATGTGAACGTACGGTAACGTACGGCATAATAACGTACGCGTAGCCTACTGTACGTACGTTATGGAAAAAAATAACGTACGTACAGTAGGCCCCTACATACGGTCGCACCTTGCCGAACTCAAAGCGATCGGTTCAACACTAATAATGTCTAAGCCGAGGAAGACAATTCCAACATCTTATCAACATCTCAAGTTATTAACTGGCTTTGAAGTCGATAGGAAACATGGTTACAGAACAATAAGGAGATCAGTGGATTAAAATACTAGAAGTACATATCCATTATCCTGCATATTTTAATAATACCAGAATACACAGTGTAAACACCAGGTCACGTGTGGATCTAAGTTTATGCCAGATTAGGCTTAGTCCAAGTTTTTGTAGCTCATTTGCCATATCAGATATACACTCAGAATTAAGGTAAGGGTAGGAGGTGAGGGAACCTACGAAACATCCCGAGGAAAATGAATTAAAAAGCGAGTCAGTCACTAATAGTTGAAAGTAGTCCTTAGGTGGAGCATAACCCCGTGGTTCGAAAAAAGAAGATATCAGTTGATTAAAATACTAGAAGTCGATTTCCATTTCCTTTAAATTTTAACTGTGGATCTAGGTCTGGGTCACCTTAAGCTTAGTTCAAGATTTTATAGCATTATTTCGATGTCGAACTGTTCTAGTAAGTAGAATGTAGAAAACAAAGACAGCGGGGCTTCAGCGTAGTTGTCTGTTACAATAATTCAGAGCTCCTAACTAAGCTGATGTCCTGGGCTTAGCTTTGAAGTGGCGCTATAAGAATTTGCAGTTTACGATTAAGATCACGATTAAAATATGATCGATATTACTTGCTACATGTTGGTTGCTTTCATAGTTGAATTTCTGCTACAACAAAATGGTGCACAGAGACAAATTGAACTTTGGAAGAACTAAACAAGTAATATTTTTCAACACATTTCACCAATCATCCTGTGTTATTTGTCATCGGTTGAAATGCAAATGTTATTCATTTCAGTATTTGCCTGCAACATGTTACAGCATAATTAGTAGCTATTAATTTTACAAAGGTTTCCCTTCCTTAAAGGAAAAGCTCTTGTACGACTGATACAAAGACTTTCAGAAAGCGTTTGACTCCATCAGATACGATGTGGTACGGGCGGTGTTGAAACCATTCGGAGTAGGCATGGCATTGCAGTCTACGCAAAAAAATAATCAAAAATGCGTACGAAAATTCGAAGTTAGCACTCAGAGTAGGTAAAGATCTTAGTTAGTGTTTCAACATCTCAGGAGACATAAAACAGATGGACCATATACCTCACCAACAATATTCATTAATTATCTGGAATGAGTGATTGACAATATCCGAGGCAATGGGACAGGAACTGCGACCCATGGCAACAGAATCAACAACGCAAGGGTTGCGGACGACATAGACCTGATCAGAGCAAATTAAAATCAAGGAAAATGCGGAAATTTCCCATATATATACAAGGGAAAGCTGAAGGGCTAAATCTTAACATCAGTGAAACTAAATCACTGAAATTTCGGATGATAGAAAACATGA
Organism: Allolobophora icterica; assembly: GCA_963556255.1. Classification (NCBI taxonomy): domain Eukaryota; kingdom Metazoa; phylum Annelida; class Clitellata; order Crassiclitellata; family Lumbricidae; genus Allolobophora; species Allolobophora icterica. The sequence continues at coordinate 7,609,439 of OY744608.1, forward strand.
TCTTAGTGGAGGTAACAGGGCAGAACATTGAGAATGTGGGAGAAATTGTCTACCAGAGTATCCTACTCACTTGGGACAACGACTGCGGCAAGGGTAGCCTATGTGAAGACGCTTATAATAAAAAAAGCAGCTGAAGCAATGGCGGTTTTGGGAAGAATGAATGGTTGACTACAATGAAATAGTTTTATTGTATTATAGATTGTTTGGAAACTAATAGCTTGTCATGTTTTATAACATTTTATTCCCAACTGATTCCGATATTAGTTGAAAACCGAATGACAAATGCACAGTAATGTCTTATTTCGAACTGTTCTCTCCTCGCGCCAGTCACACCTACATGTATTATTATATTCAAGATAATACAAGATACTACAGTATATATGACGTTTCTGTTCCCTAGATACTACATAGTTTATTTCCTTTTCCTTGCACCATGGTTCTGTGGTATCTCTAGGTGTTCAGAAAGATAAAGCATGTTGCACCTGTCAGCACTGGCACTGTGCAGCACTTCGTAAAGCAGGAAACAAGCAACAGAAGTGTAAGCTAATAGTTAACATCTTGGAATAAGTCTTATTTTGAAAGGCGCTGGTGAAATGACAAGACCGTGAACTTCTGTAGTTGTGACAAATTCCTGGCCCTCTGCTGGCTGGAAATCAAAATGCTTCACAAGGTTGGCGAGAAAGAGGAATACCTCTTGGCGAGCTAGTGTCTCTCCAATGCAAGAGCGCTTCCCTACAAGCAACAATATCACCAATAATAGTTTTATTAAATCTGTTCGTTCTAGGCCTTTTTCCTACTTGTTTTTACCCAGGCTCTAATGCAAATTGGGCTTTTTGTATTTATTATTTTTCTCAGGCTCCAATGTCGCTTTTAAATCTATCGTTGATAGATTTAACTGCAATTTAACAGCATCCCTTAACTGTTTTCTAAATTAACTGGATATCGATCTCTGGACAACCCCTCTGAAACGACGCAGCTTTAGAGTAGCCCTTTAAAAGTTTGAGTTTACGATAACGATTACGATTAGAAGGTCAGAACTCGATGGCTAGTAGACAGTTTAATATTTTGTTATAAGGCTCGACTGAAAGTAGATCTAGCGTAGAAGGAGTATGTTCAAAACTTCCTCATTTCGTAATCGGTCTCAGCAGATACAAGGCGGTCCCAAATTAATCCACCAACACCTCCTATGCTCCAGAGCATGTTGCTTACAGAACAAATCCTCAACAATGGCTAACCCCCGAAAGTTTGCGATAATATTGCTAAGCTCCTCAAAGAAAGGTGGGATTGCATGTTTCATTGGCGTGTTACTTTGTGAACGTCTAGAATACCGTTTACGCGCAAGATGACTGGATAAAAATCAGCAATTGCATTAACAGCCTAATCGAACAATTTGGAGCACATCCGATATTAAGATCCTCCCGTGTCCATCTGACATAGACTTTTATAATATTACTTGCCTGTATCACATACGTTCATAGTGGAGAAGCACACATTGAACCAGAACGGTGAATGTGTGCATCCAACCACTGAACATCAGGCTGCTTACAGCCTGGAGACGAGACAAAGACCGGGACCCATAATTCAAACGTATGTATGGAAATTGCTTACCCACAATCCCTCAAACAATCAGATGAGAATTCAATATGCCGGATGAATATTCATAATTTCATGACTCATAACCAGGATCAAGTGGCAGATATTTACATTATGCATAAAATTATTCAAATGTAAAAAGGTTGGGGCTATATTCTTAAAGAGATTATGCGTAACAAATTAAAAATATACAAAACGATGATCAATTAAGTGTTAAGAATATTTGTTTCAATCTCATGAAATTTATAAATACTAGCTTCCAAAGCTATCACATAGAAGGAAGCAATACGGTGGTAAGGTTTTGAGCCGACAAAGCACATAACATCGAAGCTTTAAAGTGTTTAAGAAGTGTTTAAGAATTGTAATTGTAATTACGGCAATTTCTATAGCATCTTCAGTAGCAAGCTACTTTATGATGATTTACATAAGAAAATTGCATAATTCCTTAAACAAGTTTTTGGTTGAAGAGTTTTGTAATGGTGGTCTTAACTAGATAACTGTTGGCAATTCTGAACCCGTCAAGCAGTTGTAGAATTAGCGATCCAGTTCGAATGTGAGCTAAATTTGAAGTCCAGTCTCTAGCGCACTATCTTTATAGTACCGACACGGTAAAAATTGCTTAGTTGGGTGAGAGATTTCCATATGCAGGCCTATCTTCGAACTATGCGACCCAAACAGGTAGGCCGTGGAAACGGAAACGTTAGAGAAAAGGTAACGTCACTGGTGATGAGGGTGATTAAAAAGTATGCATCAGTCATTTAGAATGAATAAGCTATGTGAAAGAGTAGCTTCAATACGGTGATAAAAACTATAATGACATGAGAGATTTGACAATAGCAGTCATTTAAAAGTATGAACCTTTATTAACAGATTGGAAGTAAAGCAATGTTTAAGCGTAACATACCGAGGTTAAATGGGATGATATCATTTCTTCTAATGACGTTGTTATCCTTATCCAAGAATCTGTCCGGTCTGAATTTCTCTGGGTCTCCCCAAACCTTAGGGTTCATGTGAACGCCGTACATATTTGTGATCGCCTAAAACAATAGAACATAGTACAATTAAGCTCTCAATTAGAGTTTATAATAGCAGTCATATTGCAAATTATTGAAATTTAAATCAGTATTCGGACAGAAGGCTTTAGCTAAAGCTCTTAATAGAATCGTATCCCTCCAGTTCCTAAATCATTACATTAACTCTATATTGAACAGAGAACTATTTCACTAGGCCAAATATTGACAATTTCCTAGAACACACTGCTTTCAAAATGTTCTTGTCATTAGATCTAAAAGTACTCCACTAGGTACTTGTGAAGTATTTATCTTTCTTTGTCATACTTGTAGTGAGTATCCCGTTTGCTTGCCAGTAGAGCATTATTCTAGGTCCTCTGCGTCTGTCCGTTCTCGACATAAAATGATTTTATTTAAGATTAAGTCTATTTATCGTCTCATTGCAAGAACCTCAGAGTTGATCGGTTTGCAAATCTCCTTTGTAGTGCCATCGATTGATGCATATTGCTTTATTATAAAGGCGTCACAGACGTTCGAATATCATCTTAGATTGTATTAAATAAAATAAATTGTAACTTGCTCGATGGCCTGTGTTTGAAACACATCATGCACTACAGCTAATCATCACTAAAGTAAGAAGTATATTGGTAAAAAGCACAACTCTTCACATGACATTTTTCTCTAGAAACTACACACCAATTGGTCACCTTATGATCTAAGATCTTCGTACATAACCGTAAACAAATTCGGAGAAATTCCAAAACAAACATCTTTTAAATATCGAGGCTAGAAATCCTTAGGCCAAAGAAGATATGAAAAGCCAGGGCATATTTTAACTGTATAACTAGTGGGACAAATGTCCCAGTAGTCTTAGGATTTGTCCCAGTAGTCAGAGCGATTTGTCCCAGGCAATGTATGTATAAAGTACAACTAGTGGGACAAATGTTGGAAGAATTTAAAGATTTGTCCCAGTAGTATGAAGAGAAAGGTATGACATTATTGTTGAATGACCCATTGTTATTGGTTGGGAGACCCGAGAAAAGTTATAAAAGAAGGTGATGACTAAAAAAAAAAAGAAAAAAGGTCATCAACTTTTTTCGGAGATGAATTTTGAAATTTTTGTTTGAAAAAGTCAAAGAAAAAGTTGTAAGTTTGTGAACATTACTTTAGATTTTGTCCCAGTAGTCAAAATTCCTTAAAATATGCACTGTGAAAAGCTAATAAAAGGCTTAACAATCTGAAATTCTTGAAAATTCATGATCTGCCATATTGTAGCGTTTATCGTGTAGGCCTACATACCAAACATCCGCGAGGTATGAAGTATCCACAAATCTCCGTGTCTTTCGTCGTGAAACGCCCAATCGGATTATTGACTGGGGTGTGACGTCGCAGCGTTTCGAACATCACAGCCTCCGTGAATGGCAAACGTGGCTTGTCATAAATCGAGGGAAGTCTGTTACCATCGCACACTTCGTCGATTTCTCTCTGAAGACGGGACTGAATCTTAGGATGATTGGCCAACTCCAACAGCGCCCACATCAACGTCACCTCAATGGTATCTGTGGTACCTATGCACAGATCTCGCAAGATGTACATCAGGTCCTGTTGGTTGTAATTGGGTCCCTCCATTTCAATAAATCGAGTCACAAAATTTCTTTCGGAAGGATTTGTCTTGTTGTACTCTATGGCCATCTCAATTTGATCCAGTAAGCGTTTGTTTGCACTGGTCGCATTTTCAATCTTCTTCCGGAAAGTTGGAAGAAATCGAATGAATGGAGCGTAATCAATTTTTGGATCCATATTCTCAAGAAGTTCATTCGAATCCTCAATTAACTTACTACGATTGATGCCAACCTGAGAATCGCTGCCGAAAAGTATATTCATAGCCACATTTGAGGTGGCATACATCAGTGTGCGCCTTGGATAAAAGGAACAACCATTTTGCTTCCGAATTTCAGCAATCAAACCTTCAGTTTGTTCCGAAATCCTAGTATCCGTTTCTTGATTGATTCCAAATCCAAATTCCTTCAAGATTGAAAGGGTGAGCTTGTGGTAGTGTTTATAAGTCTCGTTGTAATGCATGAAAGCGAGACCTGGGTAAAGTAAAAAAAATAATCGCACCTTCAGGCAGTATTTATATGCATGCTTGACCTGCGCCTATGGTTACGATAACCGCAGTGCGTGTGTCTTTTCCAGAGGTAGTGACGCGTGTTTCTTAACCCTCCTGGCCTAGCAATTCAGTGTAATGCAGTAACTTCTACACTGTGTCCCGATGAAAAGTGGATCCCAAGAAAAAGTGTCATGACTCGGTCAAAACTTGTAGCATTTCCCTGAAATTTTAAAAACAACAATAATGGCCATATTACCACCAAATCGTAACGCCGTTTAGAAATATTGGGGAGTTTGTCAAGTTTATGAACGTTTGAGATGCAGTACTGAAAAGGGGAAATTTCCAACATACAAGAGCCATAAGGAAGTGAAGTTCAGCTACAGCTGGTGTTCAAAATGGCCCCCTTGTTCACGGACACACGACCGTAGACGTGGACGCCACTGTTTGATGGCCCGGTCGATGATCACGTGGTCAAACAGCTGCCACTCTTCAATCAGACGTCAGGTGATCGACGTCACGAATGCGGGAACGATAAATGCGCTCCTCCAGCACACTCCAGATTTGATAGTCAACTGGATTGAGGTCTGGACTGTTGGGCGGCCACAGCTGCGGGGATATGAAGTCGGGTGTCTCCCGGGACAGCAGAGCAATGGTCTCACGTGCTCGGTACGCAGAGGCCAGTTGTTGAATGTGAAGTAGCCGCCCGATGAAAAGTAGACCTCTAAACGTTTGTTAAAAAATTTGTATGTTGGAAATTTCCCCTTTTCAGTACTGCATCTCAAAAGTTGATAAACTTGACAAACTCACCAACATTTCCAAACGGCGTTACAATTTGGTGGTAATATGGCTAATGTTGTTGTTTTTAAAATTTCAGGCAAATACTAAAAGTTTTGACCAAGTTACGACACTTTTTCTTGGGGTCTACTTTTCATCGGGACACAGTGTAAGTATCTGTAATGCAGTGTGCATGTAAAAGTAATTTCTCAGCTCCATACGAAACAGCGTCAGGATACCAGCTAATTCACCGGCACTAAATGAAATCTGGACCTTCGATCTGTTTCTGTTCCAAATCACAAAGCGTGGGGTCAAACTGAGGGAACAGCTTGGTGTTAAGGTGGAAATCGTTGGTGATGGCAGCCATGGGACGGTGCTGCAGCAGTACCAAGAGGGCTAGAAGGTCTTTGTTCAAAGACGTTAAGTTATATATACTACTGAACAACTAACGTGAAATGGTGATCTTGCGTTTTGCTGTTCATTGAGTTGAACTCCACCAGATTGAACTTCTCATAACTGTGGAACCCGTCAAAAGACTAGTCGACTATTTATTATTTATTTTTTTCCGGTTTCCTTGTCTGTCTTGCGCGGATATAGTATACCCTTTGACAGTCCCACACAGTTTTAGTTATGTTAGATGAACGCTGGTGTTTAAACAAACCTCTCAAATCGGGGTTAAGAATGTTGGCTTCAGTCCAGAAGTCTGGTCTATCACCGAACGCATCGGCGTTTTTCTGCAGAGCTTCTACAATTGCCTCCTTTCCGTTGAGTGAAACAGCCAACCTTCAAAATAAAACACACGTTGCGATATGTAATTCAACAAAAAGGCCTATCTATATCACATATAACTAACTCATTCAACATTCATAATTACGCTTAACTGAACACTATTCTGTACCCTAATGCGCTCTGTCATTTAGGATTTCAATAAACGAATATATATATATATATATATATATATATATATATATTATGTGTGTGTGCTTGTGTCCGTGCGTGCGTGCGTGTGTGCGTACGTGCGTGCGTGTGTGTGTGTGTGTGTGTGCGCGCGCGCGTGTGTGTGTGCTTGCGTGCGTGCGTGCGTGAGTGCGTGCGTGTGTTTGTGGGTTTGTGCATGTGTCTGTGTGTGTGTGTTTGTGTGTGTGTGTGTGTGTGTGTGTGTGTGTGTGTGTGTCTGTGTGTGTGTTTTAAGCAAGGCACCAAGTTCAGTCACGCTTACTGCGTATTTTATAAAACTACGTAGAAAGCTAACCTTCTGAGTGTAAGGGTTTGCCTTTAGTTTTAAGAAATAGAAGCTTTTAATATAAGAAATGTAACCTTTTCCCGTTTCTCTTCTCTATTTGTGGAGATATTGCATTGCACAACAAGCCATTTATTATTGTAATTATAATGATCATTATCACTATATTTCAACGCGCGAAAAGTCACATCTGAGGCGCGGAGACATTGGAATCTGAATCTGAAAACAATTTTCTCGACTAAATGCATTATATTATAAATTTTATCCATGCCTTGCTCCCATCACTAAGACCACAATGATAATCGATTTTTAAATTAGCTCGTCCTCTAACAAGGGCTCTAAACAAAGTCGCAAAATGATTAAGACTTCTTGAAATATCGCAAAATTTTAGAGTAGCCTAAGTCTATACCTTGGTCCTGCTTGGAGGCGAATGATAGGACCCAGTTCTTCTGCCTTGCGCATGAAAAAGATGTGCATCGTTTCCAAGCCCCCTGTGAAAAACGGGATTGATCCGAGAAATGGTAAAGCTGGAATTGATGGTGGATACCGTCTTCCAGCATCTTTGCTCCAATTTCTTCTCACGAGAAGAAGAAGTGTGCAGGCGGAGAGCACTGCAATAAGAACTGCGTTGAGGTCAATCATCTGTTTAAGAATAAGAGACATATAAAAGTTGAGGGTGTTATCGCCATCACGTACTACGATCGCCAACAAAACCACAACCAATACCCTCATTAGTGTGTGGATGGTGGTTTTGCTACTGGAGGGGTACAGTGGCGTACCGAAGGGGGGCCTATAGTCGAGTCGCCCCGGGCGGCACATTTGTAGGGGCGGCAAAATAGGGTTGGAGAAAAATAAAAAGTGTGAATTTTTGATAAAAAAATAAAAAGTGTGAATTTTGGATAAAAAATGAAAAAGTGGGAGAGAAAGAAAGAAATTGGGGAAGGAAAGAAACTTTGGTCAAGTCGGCTTGGCTTGCTTTGATCGTTAGGGGCAGCGTCACTATCTGCAGAGGTCTACATTAAACTTTAAACTGAATTGCAGAAGAGGAACCGAAATCGAATTTATCTAGTAAACTGTTAACAGATTAAGAGACTAGGCTACTTACAGCATAGTCTACTTTAAAGCATATTCTTGTTATGCCGCCCTTCGTAGTCATAATATATATATATATATATATACATATATATATTTATTTATTTATTTATATGTGTATATCTATACGAATTTATGACTTAGAATATGATTTGATCACAAACTATCAATATGTCCACCACAGCCTTTAACCACTTAGTTTAGTCATTTTTTTAAATTAATTTTAAAATTGGCCTGGTTTTGACAGATATTGACTGCATGATTTTGTCAGTAATAATAGTCAGTTATTTTAAAATCTTGGTTACTCGCTGTGAGAGAAGTTTTTGATAATATGGTAGGCCTAATTATAACATAATGTGACAAAGGCCTATATGTAAGTGTGGCGGTCAAGGTCACAGTGCGTATGTGGGAGGATTTATTTGATGCGAATAGCATCGTTTTCTTTAAGTTTACATGCGAAGGGAACAGCATCGTTTCTCTTAATTTTACATGCGAAGGCCCAGTATCGATCATTTAATTTTTATTTAATTTCAATAGGCGACTGTCCAGCAACGACCGTGATAGGGAAGATCGATTATATATTTTAAGCCAAAGTATAGGTGATCCGGTTGACCATACCCTGCCTCACGGTGTGCTGCTTTATACGTGAAGAGTTGGTTCGACTCTTCATACATAGCAATACTGTTAAACAGCGTTGTTGGTTAGCGATTCAGTTACCGATTCAAATATACTGCACTCAGTGTGGTAGGCGAGTGATTTTGGTTACGACAGAGTCAGAGTTCGAGTTTCCGGTTAGTACAAATATATTTACGGACGAAAGGGGCGTCCGAATAATATAATCAGGCGATCCCGAGTACAGCTAAAGAAGTTCACTGTTGGGAGACGGGCCGACAGCGCCGATCCGGCGGGTTGGATCCCTCAGTTGATCGCGAAGCGGTCTAGATCCCGATTGTGGGAAATCTACGGCTGAGTAATACTCGGGGAAGGATACCGTTGATACACAGGAAAACCAATTCAGTGTGAGATCAAAAACCAGGGTGAATTTGGCGTCGGGCAAGGAAATCCCTCTTGGAGTTCGAAGAACTCCAAGATCCGACAGTGTTTGGTTTTATCCACTGAGAAGAGTTTTACGCGATTTCGGCGTACTCGACACAGGGGAAGTTCTACGCGCTTTCGGCGTACTCGGCCGGGAGAGTTTTACGCGACTTCGGCGTCTTCGGCTGGGAGAGTTTTACGCGACTTCGGCACTCGGTGAAGTGACCGTCGGGATACCTGAAAAAACCAATTTAGTACAAAAACGATAATAAGGGTAAATTTGGCGACAGGCAGGAAATTCCCTCTTGGGTTTTGAAGAACTCCGCGATCGGAGCTTGTCCGGTTACCTGTGGGAGTAAGTGTGACCTTCGTTAGGGAACCAAAATTCGGAAATTCTTGGGAACAAAATTCAGGACATTCTGGTAACCTTACGGGGTCAGCGTTACATTTGGATTGTGACACTTGGATGGCTGACACGCCGGTGGAGCGTTGGAGGGGCTCCATCGCCCGGTAACTAAAAATAGTTACTGGGAAAGACCACTGTTACCGAAAGACCGCAGTACGGGAAAAGACCGCCCGACAACTGATTACAGTGCGGTAAGACCAGGAAAAACGATAGAGTCAGGAAAATCTTGTATTCAAACCAATCGTTATTCAGAGCAAATAACTTGGTGATCGAAACACGTAGTTCCGAGAACTGACCGAAGGCGAAGTAGGGCCCACCTCGTGCGCCGGTTGGAACCCAGTTCTGCGTGCGGTTAGGGAGGTTTTAGACCTAGAACCTGTCCTATCAGAAGAGAGTGTCGTGAGACCAGTACACCGCGTTAATATCACACGTGCATATATTATCGCAAGATGTTCGCGTGTTTGAGACGGCACGACGTGACGACTCGTCAGATGTACACCTTGTCCTCTCGGACAGGAGAACGTTCAGAGATTTCCCCTATTGACGATAACTCGAGAGGCATGAGATGCAGAATGGTACGTGAGGGTTCGGTTAAGGTGGAGAAAAAGAGGAAGTCTTTGACTAAGAGATCTCACAGGAAGTTGAGGACTCCTGCCGGCAAGAGAGCGAACCCTGTTCTAAAGGACGGCCATCCTGAGGACGAGGACGTTGCCCACCCGGCGACCGCGGCAGTGGCAGAGTCCGAAAGTGAGATGGAGCTTGACAGCGACACTGTTCGCAAACAAGCGATACCCTCGGAACCTCCTCCTGGAGGAATGGGCACTGAGAGCGGAGACAGGGAACCGCTCGTCTACATCAGAAGTAGACAGGATAGTGACCCGGGTGACTCCAGAAGGTCAGTTGGCTGGAGCCGAACCCAGCCCGACGACGAAGCAGCGTCTCGGGTAAGACCGACACAAATTGGTACCATGTCTGATGAAGGGTTAGTTGATCTCGAGCGACGAACGTCACAAACTGGTACCAGAAGTGGGGTTCTAGCGTTTTCTTGTCACAGAACCAGGCAAGGTCAGGAAGATACCGAGGACGAGTCGGATGAAGTGCCCCATAGTGAGCACAGAGGCGCGCGTCCAAAGTTACGTAAACGGAAAAGCAAACGAAGGTTGCTTGATGAAACGGGTGCACCTGACGAAACCAGTGCATTTGAAACGGAAGCTGGAACCCGCAGTGGGCGTGAAAGAGGTTTCCATGAGGATAACGGATGGTTGATAACCGTTCCAAAGACTACTGAGGTAGTACGGAACGATGTGAATAACGAGGCATTCACACACTGGCGAGAGACCGTTGGTGAGAGTAGGCTTGACAGGTCCAAACCACTCGACGACAATAGAGTTCCGCGTATAATGCATGAGAGAACGTTCGACAATAGATCGGGGAACCTTGTGCAGGTTCAAGTACCTAGTATTGTACGGGGCAGGCAACCTGTACAGTTGAGACAGGCTTGTGATAGGCCAAGAGACATTGAGACAGGCCTGAAACCGCGGGGTGACGCCGTAGTGCAGAAAACGAGTGGTGACATCGTGGCGCATCAGCGAAACGAAGGTAATCGAGTACCGTTTACCAACATGGAAGAAGGTCGCCCAAGACCTGTGACCGATGAGGTAGATTGGCAAGCGGAGATGTCTTACCTGCGACAGAGTGTGGCAATGATGAGTTCGAAACTTGAAGAACTGTCTGTTCCTGCTGCTCAGCATGCGAAGTCTTACCGACGCGAGACATTGGGGAAGCCTACGGGCCCAGGTTACCAGATGGATCGCCGAGGGAAGCTGCAGATCGAAGAGCCGGCACGGAGCCGAGGTAACACAGAGACACGCGAGGAAGTTTCGCTTTCGGAAACTTCGGAAAAGTTACGTAGCCGCTATCTTCCCGAGGACAGCGGGAGAGAGTCACACGGAAAAACGGCAAGGCAATCGAGTCGACAACGTCTGTTGACAAGAGGAAGAGTTGAGGCGAAATTACGTTCGTCAGTGAGTTCTTCGGATTCAGACACCGATAGTGTTGGTCCAGAAGAGGCCATGAGAACCGGAGTCTTTGACAGGAAAAACCTCCGCCAACGAGGAAGACACGAGAGTTATGAGAAAACTGAAAGGGAGACGTATGGTAAGGAACGTTTACCAGAGTACGAGAGACGCGGTTTAAAACAGGCACTTGATAGAGAAACCGAGAGAGAATCGAACATGGGAAGAGACAGAGATCATTTGGCCTGGGATGAGACCCACGAGCGGTACTCTAAAGGGCACAAACCAGATTCGAGAAGTCGTAATTGTCTTAGGTACGACGAATCTGACAGACCGCCAGAGTCAGGAAAAAGAGATATTCGCGAAGAAGACAGAAGAGTTACGTTCGTCAACGGAAACTCTCAGAGCTCTCGCAATAAATATAAACGATCGGAGTCCAAAGACTACGCAGGTGGTGAGCCTCGTAGAAAAGGTCAGAGACCGGCTGAGTACATCTCTGATGAAGACAGTGCAACGTCAGACGACCGAGAGATGACTACGATGTATTCTAAGTGGCGTACAGGGAAGACGTTGGGTACTCTGAGGGGACAGAGTCGGCACCGGTCAGTGGTGAGGACAGACGAGGAAAACGATTCCAGGAGTAACGATGGGGACAACCGGAGAGGAAATCCCAAGAAGAGTGTCGGAAGATCACTTGTTACACGGACAAGAGGCGAAGACCGATCGGATCGCGGTATACGAATCAAGCTAGAGAAGTACGATGGCAAGTCAGCGATCGCAGCCTTTCTAGCAAAGTTCGAAGTTTGTGCACGGTGCAACCGGTGGAGTGATCAGGAAAAAGCAGACCAGTTAATGTGTGCCCTAACGGGTCCCGCTTCGCAGCTGTTGTGGGACATGGGTGCACAGAGGGACGTGTCTTGGCGAAAACTTGTTGAGCGGCTTAAGGCCCGGTACGGGTCTGATGACCAAACTAGCCTATATCGGATGAAACTTCGCACTTACCGGCAGGCTCACGGAGAAACGCTGAGTAGTGTAGTGCAGGAAGTACGAAGGCTAATGGCTTTGGCATACCCAGGACCAACAAGTGATATCGTCGAGACGGTCGCTTGTGACGCTTTCATTGATGCACTGGCAAACCAAGATTTGGGGCAGAAGGTGCGCGAGCGAGAACCAGTTAACCTCGAAGCGGCGTATAAACATGCGGTGAGGTTGGATGCCTATGGTCGATCTTCGACACAAGGTGGTGATTTAGACCGGAGACACGCGAGAGTTAAAGTTACCATGGAAGACCGAAAAGACTCGAGCACTGAGGGGCAACAGTCTCGTCGTCTAGAAGATCTCGAGCGAAAGATTAAAAATCTTTCAAGAGAACTTGATCGAGTGACAATAAATCAGAATTTGGGCATCGTTCCGAGAAAACCTCATGAAAGGGAGAACAGTTCTGATCTAGCGGTGGGAGATCAGAGGACAACCGAACCGAATGTGGGGTGGCGACGGATTTATCCGCCCACACGGTTGCGTAACCCGGATATCGAATGCTACTTGTGCAAACGAAAAGGACACATGAAGCGATATTGTCCTCAGAGAAACGCTGAGACGAATGGTGCAACCGGTACCAGTGAACCTACAAAGGCTGAACCGATACAAGAGGAAACCCAAAACCGACTGGTCAAAGGCAGTAGGGTGGCCTACGTGGTTGCGAGACTGGCAGGAAAACGTATACACTGTCTACTTGATCCTGGAAGTGAAATGTCACTTGTGCCACGACGTTTCGTGCTAGACGCTGTGCTAGTATCGTCAGAACAGCGACTCCTAGCCGCTAATGGAAGTCAGATTAAGGTGGATGGTGAAACTAACCTTAAGATTCGGATCGGAAAGCAGGTGTACCCTGTACCCTGTCTAGTTACAGACCAAGTGACAGAAGTGATCTTGGGGTTATCTTGGCTGGAAGCCAATCAGGCAAGATGGGACTTCGCAAGTCGATGCGTTTTCCTTGGGAGCGAGAAGATCCCTCTGAAAGAGGTCGTTACCGAGTCCATGTGCCGGAGGGTTATTGTGCAAGAGGACATAATAGTTCCTCCAAGGAGCGAAGTTGACGTTCCAGCTTGGGTAGTATACCCGCATTTCCAAAAAGATAACGAAGATTGGACGACCATTCCAATGGAATTATCAAAAGATTTGATAATCGGACGTACGTTGGTGACAGGAAGAGACACGGAAGTGTGGATCAGGATGTTGAATGTTGGAGACAGAGATTCGCTAGTCAAGAAACGGACTGAATGTCCGCTGGAGCGAGTGAACGTAGTCGATGTGACAGTTAATCGAGCCAGAACGGAATCGTATGATGAGCCTTACCAAAGCGAAAATCCGGAGAAGCCTATGGGCCCAGGTTATCCGGAGGAACGCCGAGGAAAGCAGCAAAGTACGATTGACCGGTTTGGATCGAAGATTAGTACAACGGCCAGTGTGGCGGAGCAGACGCTCAACCCACTTGCCGAACAGACCCTAAAACGACTATGGGAAGAAGTGCCAGCAGACATTTCGGAAGAAGAGCGAATCAGGTTACGAAAACTTGTGCTAACGTACAGCGCAACGTTTTCCCTTAACGAAAGTGATAACGGATTCACTTCGGTTGATCCAACACGAGATCGATACGGGACAGGAGAAACCAGTTCGGCAACCTTTGAGACGCCAACCGCTTTCCATGTTACCGGAAGTTGATCGTCAGGTAGAAGACATGTTGAGACAAGGAATCATTGAACCTTCGATATCGGAATGGGCATCCAATGTCGTAATGGTTAAGAAAAAGGATGGCAGTATGCGTTTCTGTATCGATTACAGGCAACTGAACCTGAAGACACGGAAAGATGCTCATCCGTTACCCCTTATCCGCGAGAGTTTAGATACCCTGGGTGGCGCCAGATGGTACAGTACGTTCGATTTGAGAGCAGGTTATCACCAGATGGCCTTGCACCCAAGAGACAAACACAAGACCGGGTTCGTTACGAGAAGGGGCAGCTTCCAATTCAAAGTGTTACCTTTCGGATTGTGCAATAGTCCGGCCTCGTTTTGTCGACTAATGAACTTAGTCTTGACAGGGCTAAACTATGACATCTGTCTGGTTTACTTGGATGACATAATTGTGTTCTCGAGAGACGTAGAGACGCACATGCAACGTCTAGAGATGATTTTCAGGAGATTACAAGAGTATAATCTCAAGCTGAAACCATCCAAATGTTACCTGTTACAACAGAGAGTATTGTTTCTTGGTCACGGCTTGAGTGAAGAAGGGGTCGCGATGGATCCGAGCAAGATCAAGGCCGTAGAAGAATGGTCTGCTCCTCGGAACTTGAGGCAAGTCAGATCCTTCGTTGGTCTTTGCTCCTATTACCGACGTTTCATACATGATTTCGCGGTGGTAGCTCAACCACTTCATTTCCTGACCAGGAAAAATGTACCGTTCCATTGGACTGACGAATGTCAGGGAGCTTTCGAAGAACTTAAACGAAAGTTGGTTTCCGCACCTATACTTGGGTTACCGAACGACGAGGGCCAGTACATCCTAGATACGGATGCCTCGGCATACGCCATTGGAGCGGTGTTATCGCAAGTACAAGAAGGAGAAGAGACAGTGATTTGTTACGCGAGTCGGCTCTTGTCGACGGCGGAACGGAACTATAACGTTACCAGGCGAGAGTTGTTAGCTGTGGTGTATTTCTTGAAAGAGTTTCGTCAGTACTTACTGGGTAGTAAATTCCTACTCAGAACAGACCACTCCGCACTTCAGTGGTTACGCAGAACACCGGAACCGATTGGCCAACAGGCTCGTTGGTTAGAGATGATAGAGGAGTTTGACATGGAGATATGTCACAGACCGGGAGCAAAACACGGTAACGCAGACGCGATGTCTAGAGGTCCGGGTGAGGAACAACCTAAAGTGGTTACCATGAGAGTTACGCATGAAGACGTGATGTGGGCACGTCCGATCGGAGAAGTAACGCGCTCCGAGGTTACCAGTGAAGATACAGGCCAGGAAATCCGTTGGACAAAGGAGTTTCTTCGAAGAGAACAGCAGAGCGATTGCAATATTGGTACGGTCCTTGGTTGGAAGGAGTCGAAGCATCATCCAACACAGGCAGAACTATCACCTGCTAGCGGAGAAGTGAAAGTGTTGGTGAGCAACTGGAATCAGCTGGAAGTCCTGCAAGGAGTGTTACACAGAGGCTGGATTCAGGGTAACACAGGAAAAGCTGAGCGATCTCAGTCTAGTGCCCTTATCTCTACGGCAAGAGATGCTTCAGTTAACACACGCAAGCTTTGCCGGAGGACATTTCGGGATTCGGAAGAGTTTAACTCAGTTGCAACGTCGGGCGTATTGGCCGAGTTGGAAGGACGATGTTAGACGGTTCTGCCAAAGGTGCGATCGCTGTGCTCGTTATCGAAGGGAGAAACCTCCAAGACAGGGTTGCATGCAGACTCCTGTGGTCGGTGAACCAATGGAGAGATTCGGAATTGATATAACTGGTCCGCATCCTGTATCAAGTAAAGGCAACAAATACATACTGACAGCGATAGATTACTTCTCGAGATGGGCTGAAGCTCTGCCTATCAGAAACCAAGAGGCCGTTACTGTGGCAGAATCGCTTATGGTACACGTGTTCTCGAGGTTTGGTATGCCACGCCAGATCCTGACGGATCAGGGACCGTGTTTTGAGTCGAAGTTATTCAAAGAGCTGTGTAAACGCATGGAGATTGACAAAGTACGTACAACTCCATATCGACCCTCTGGTAACGCAATGATCGAAAGGTTCCACAGAACACTGAACATGTTGATCGGAAAGGTAGTGTCGGAACGACAAAAGGATTGGGATGTTCATGTACCATATGTAATGGCGGCATATCGAGGTACTGAACATGAAGCGACCCAACGGACACCTAATTTCCTGTTCCTGGGAAGAGAGAACCATACGCCATTAGACTTGATTCTAGCCCAAGTTACAGAGTTCGAGAGACCGTCTTACAGTGACATGGAAGAGTACGTGGAGAAACAGAAAGAGAAAATGGAACGATCGTATCGGCTTGTACGAGAACAGTTAAAGAGAGTAGCAGAAAGAAGGAAAAAAACCTACGATTTGAGAGTGAGACCTAGCAAGTTCGCTCAAGGAGATTGGGTTTACTATTACTACCCTCGGCTAAGAAGTGGAAGGAAGACAAAATGGGCTCGCTATTACACCGGCCCATTCTTGGTTATTCAAGTGCTCAGTCCGTGTCTGTACCGGATTCAGAAGAGTCCGAAATCCACGCTAATGGTTGTGCACGTGGATAAATTGAAGCCGTTTTACGGTAAACCTCCGAGTACCTGGTTACCGGAGAGGGACAGAAATCTTGAGTTACCTACAGTAGACTGGCCAGTCCTGGCTCAAGATCCTAATGCAGAACATGAACCAGAGGAACCTTCAGAGAATCCAGAAGAGACCGCTGATCCAGAATTGCCACCTGTACGACGGACGAGACGAAGACCTCGCTTGGATGGATGACTACGACTGTAGAAGTCCTTGTTAGTGACCTTCTGAAGCAGACGTGTATCTAGGACCAACTAGATGAACGCTTAATTGCGTTGGTTTCATTGACTATTCGAGGCCCATGTTTCAGTTGCCCTTTTGATGAGAGTATTTCTTTTGAGCGGTATCTGGGAGCATACAGTACCTGTGCTACCAGCAACGCTTAATTGCGTTGGTTTTACAGATTGTCAGTGAATGACTGTTTAAGTTTCCTTTTGATGATATGTTTTCGGTTAAACATTGGATTAGTGGTTAGAACTGAAACGAGTAAAGATTCCAGTACTAGAACGCTTCATTGCGTTGGTTCTACAAGCGAACTATTGGAGAACCATGTTTCCGTTTCCTTGTGATGACAGAGTTCCTTTTCGACAGTATAACGCTCGTAACAACGAGTGTTAAGGAAATTCGGGGCAATGCGATTTCCTTGGTTACCGTTTCATGATACTTTAGTGCGCTACCTTAGTGCGCCACTTAGGATAGATCATCATGCGATAGAAGCATATGTTAGGACTTAGATCATGTGCGTAAATATGATAACTTGTACTAGTTAAGATATGTAAAAAAAAAAAAAAAAAAAAAAAAAAAAATATAAAAAAAAAAAAAAATATATATATATTTTAGCAAAATAAAAAGGTTATCGGATCGAGGCGGGGCAGTACAAACTGTTGTCCGCTTTTATTTTGCTTTCACGATTTTGAAGTGGTACCGGGTGTGACTGATCGACGATGGTTACCAGATCGGGAGACAGTGGGCGACTTTTCTCTCCTTTAGTTCTCCTGGCCCTTGGGGTCCGGTAGAGCCCAGGTTCATGATAGAGGGCCTGTTAAGGTTGGCGATTTGTCAGGTACGACAGGTTGCCAGTAGGGTGGTGGTTCGGATCGAAAGCATCATTAAATAGGCTGTCGCTATCACGGTTCTCATCGTTGTTTGGCGTACGTGCAGGGTGCCGAGATTGTTGATATACCGCCCTATAACCAAAGGTGCATTTGGTTCCTTGCTCTCTAAGGGGATCTGGGTTGGGGATGTTCCTGTCACGTTTGATTAAGGTCCCCGATTTTGGCAGAGATGCTCCGCATCTAAGTAAGGTGGGGAGAGTGTGGCGGTCAAGGTCACAGTGCGTATGTGGGAGGATTTATTTGATGCGAATAGCATCGTTTTCTTTAAGTTTACATGCGAAGGGAACAGCATCGTTTCTCTTAATTTTACATGCGAAGGCCCAGTATCGATCATTTAATTTTTATTTAATTTCAATAGGCGACTGTCCAGCAACGACCGTGATAGGGAAGATCGATTATATATTTTAAGCCAAAGTATAGGTGATCCGGTTGACCATACCCTGCCTCACGGTGTGCTGCTTTATACGTGAAGAGTTGGTTCGACTCTTCATACATAGCAATACTGTTAAACAGCGTTGTTGGTTAGCGATTCAGTTACCGATTCAAATATACTGCACTCAGTGTGGTAGGCGAGTGATTTTGGTTACGACAGAGTCAGAGTTCGAGTTTCCGGTTAGTACAAATATATTTACGGACGAAAGGGGCGTCCGAATAATATAATCAGGCGATCCCGAGTACAGCTAAAGAAGTTCACTGTTGGGAGACGGGCCGACAGCGCCGATCCGGCGGGTTGGATCCCTCAGTTGATCGCGAAGCGGTCTAGATCCCGATTGTGGGAAATCTACGGCTGAGTAATACTCGGGGAAGGATACCGTTGATACACAGGAAAACCAATTCAGTGTGAGATCAAAAACCAGGGTGAATTTGGCGTCGGGCAAGGAAATCCCTCTTGGAGTTCGAAGAACTCCAAGATCCGACAGTGTTTGGTTTTATCCACTGAGAAGAGTTTTACGCGATTTCGGCGTACTCGACACAGGGGAAGTTCTACGCGCTTTCGGCGTACTCGGCCGGGAGAGTTTTACGCGACTTCGGCGTCTTCGGCTGGGAGAGTTTTACGCGACTTCGGCACTCGGTGAAGTGACCGTCGGGATACCTGAAAAAACCAATTTAGTACAAAAACGATAATAAGGGTAAATTTGGCGACAGGCAGGAAATTCCCTCTTGGGTTTTGAAGAACTCCGCGATCGGAGCTTGTCCGGTTACCTGTGGGAGTAAGTGTGACCTTCGTTAGGGAACCAAAATTCGGAAATTCTTGGGAACAAAATTCAGGACATTCTGGTAACCTTACGGGGTCAGCGTTACATTTGGATTGTGACACTTGGATGGCTGACACGCCGGTGGAGCGTTGGAGGGGCTCCATCGCCCGGTAACTAAAAATAGTTACTGGGAAAGACCACTGTTACCGAAAGACCGCAGTACGGGAAAAGACCGCCCGACAACTGATTACAGTGCGGTAAGACCAGGAAAAACGATAGAGTCAGGAAAATCTTGTATTCAAACCAATCGTTATTCAGAGCAAATAACTTGGTGATCGAAACACGTAGTTCCGAGAACTGACCGAAGGCGAAGTAGGGCCCACCTCGTGCGCCGGTTGGAACCCAGTTCTGCGTGCGGTTAGGGAGGTTTTAGACCTAGAACCTGTCCTATCAGAAGAGAGTGTCGTGAGACCAGTACACCGCGTTAATATCACACGTGCATATATTATCGCAAGATGTTCGCGTGTTTGAGACGGCACGACGTGACGACTCGTCAGATGTACACCTTGTCCTCTCGGACAGGAGAACGTTCAGAGATTTCCCCTATTGACGATAACTCGAGAGGCATGAGATGCAGAATGGTACGTGAGGGTTCGGTTAAGGTGGAGAAAAAGAGGAAGTCTTTGACTAAGAGATCTCACAGGAAGTTGAGGACTCCTGCCGGCAAGAGAGCGAACCCTGTTCTAAAGGACGGCCATCCTGAGGACGAGGACGTTGCCCACCCGGCGACCGCGGCAGTGGCAGAGTCCGAAAGTGAGATGGAGCTTGACAGCGACACTGTTCGCAAACAAGCGATACCCTCGGAACCTCCTCCTGGAGGAATGGGCACTGAGAGCGGAGACAGGGAACCGCTCGTCTACATCAGAAGTAGACAGGATAGTGACCCGGGTGACTCCAGAAGGTCAGTTGGCTGGAGCCGAACCCAGCCCGACGACGAAGCAGCGTCTCGGGTAAGACCGACACAAATTGGTACCATGTCTGATGAAGGCTTAGTTGATCTCGAGCGACGAACGTCACATATGCACATCTGTACACATCACAGCGAGTCAGCTGCAGCGACAGTAGCAAGTCATGCAATAAAGTGTTTATTGTCTAATAAAATAGATTTCAGTAAGTTGAAATGTATAGCTAAAAGGGATAATTACAAAATACAGTGAAAAGTGAAAACCCAGAAAGGCTCTAAACCACCGGCGCTCTTGTTTGACAGGTGGGGGAGGACCATGGGCACTAGAACTGATCCGGTCAAAAAGAGGTGAAAAAAAATGAGTTGACATTTTTGGTGTTTCTTCAAAATTTGGGGTATACAGTGTCCCCCACTCCTAAAGGTGGGGTTCTTGATCCCGACCTCGACCCCCGGGATCGCCGACCACGCTATAAACTGTATAAAATAAAATTGTATATGTAATACGATTGCCTTGCCATATCTTAGAGATGATAGCATATCGAAAATTAAGTTGCTAAGGGCGGCATTTTGATCCCTCGCCCGGGGCGGCATTTCAGCTCCGTACGCCACTGGCGGGGTAGCGATGAATATGATAGGTGGAGGCGACACACAATGATACAATACACCAGCGCATTTCAAATACGTCATTTAGCACCTGAAATATCAGAGGTCATACAGAGGCACTAGAGGAAAGGAGAAAAACGACAAAGTACCTTTTGGCTAATGCTACGTTCAATGCTCCTCAAGGAATTAACGCTCAACTTGTTATTATTCTTCAGCTTGAAGATAGGTTTAAAGTAGTTTAGAAGAGCATTTAACACAATGATGAACTGATTGGAATCGATGGCAAGGGCTTGAGCATTATACAGATCGGCTTCCTAGCCTTTGGAACGACCGCTGGCATTGTCATTGAACTTTAAGCCATCAGCCGTCTTGTAAATAGTCAGACCCTACCAGACGATCCTTCGTTTAACCTATTTCGCATTGACCCGTACTGTCTCATAAACTAACATAAAATATGGGTTTTTACTGGTTCGGTAGAAACTCCGCCACTACCAGTCTATGCAGATTGCGACAGGCAGTTCCTGGAGAAAGGAGGAGGGCGATGTCAACTGCTCTGGCAGCCATCAACAGCTGCTGTCGTTAAACACTGGAACTGATTTAATAGACATGCAATCTGTGCTATACCTTCTTAGAAGCAATGCAGAACGCCTAATAACCCGTCCTTTATATAGTCACTGCAAAAAGGCTCTGCTAGTCTCCACTGAGACAGTACTCAAAGGGTTAGCCACTTAGCAACTTCTCCAAGGGTTAGCAATTTAGCTCGAAACATTTGACCTTAACTTATCTTAATTAGTAGCGTAAAAGCTGTTCTTCTGTCCTTTCTATATCTGTATCTACTGTTTCGAAGCCGGCCCAAACAACAATGACAAACAACCATAGTATCCCTATATACTCCTGTATTTGTGTTCCTATATTCCTATATTCATATTCCTGTATTCCTTTCCTATATTCCTATTCCAATATTTCTTTCCTGTATTCCAATTCTTGTCCTGATTCTACTCGTGCGCCAAAACACGACCACCATCCTCAACGTTTCCATCGTCGCACTATTCATGCTGTCTCCTCTGCTTGACCTCCGCGGAATCTGACCTGGCACCTGAACGGACAAAACAACCTGGCTACAGCTGACTTGATTTTATATAGCTAGAAAAACAGGCAAGTCAATAACAGTTGAACTTTATATGCACGCCTGAAACTCAAAGTTCAAGGGTTTCAGCCTTACACAATGGTCTTCAATTCTGCAGTGATCTTTGTCTACTCTCTCCTCCAGAAGAGATTATTGTCTAGTTCTTAGAGTAATATAGTTGTCTGGTTAATTTCCTTTATGTTAGTTTATTCTACGCCCATTCAGTTGGAGTGTTGCACGATGTCGTGTAAATCATCTGTCTACCAAATTATCTGGGCGTGTATCCGCTTAAACCTACACATCCTCTGCTTAGAAACTGTTCCATTAAAACTAGCAAACAACAATATTGCCGAACTTCATCTAAGACTTTATTGGCATGTGGTGTTCCACAGGTTTATGTGCTTGGACCTCTTTTCTTTACATTATACACCACACCACTAGGAACATCAATTGCTGGATAAGCATTCGCTGGCATATCATTTCTATGCTGATGATACTCAACTCTATATTTCATTTCAGAGGGAGTCCAAGCAGAGAATGGTTGGACGATGTTAAAGATTGGTGCGAAATGGACATAAACAGGCTGAGCCTGATATGGAGGAAAATGGTGGAGTAGGCCTATGCGATTGACACCAACGGGCGCTGAGCCCATGGACTGTGATGATGATGATATTTCTTTTTGCAGTCTGTCATGCCACTTATTTGTGTAGCTGTTGTCTGCTATCTTTGATGAGTTACCGTCTTGGATGACGGGCAGTGAACTACTCCTTGACCCATCAAAGGCTGAATTCTGCTACTGGACACTCCACAACTTACAAAATTTGATAGGCTTGTCATATGAAGCTTAGTGACTCAATTGTTGAGCTGGCAGACGCTGCTCGCGTACATTAGGCGTTGCTTTCAATTCTACCATATCTCTCACTGGCCATGGAAACAGTTTTTGTAAGTCATCATATATATTCATTCGTGACATACGCTAAATTAGGCGTTATGTGCCCATGTATGCAAGGACATCTCTGGGGAATGCATTGGTTTCCAGTCGCTTAGATTACTGTAACTCGCTTTTTACTGGTGTCAAGACAAATATCCTGAAGCTGCAGAGAGTGCAGAACTCTTTGGCTTGAGTTATACCCAATACCTAAAACTATGAACGTATAACCCTGGTCATACATACATGTAAATCAAGAACTGTTCTTGGTGAATGAGCTCTCTCGGTTGTTGGACCTAGGCCTACTTTTTGGAGCACTCTCCCTGTGTCTGTGCGCTCTGCAAAGTCGCTTGTGTCATTTCGTTCTCGATTCAAGACTTACCTCTTTCAAACTGCTTATCTATTAGAGAAGTACAAAGCTCTAACGCCCCAGCCACGCTTACTCAAAAACACGTCAATTTTATATTAAATCTAAAGAGGCCGTTTTATGGAGTAAACATCCCTCCTACATTCTTCAGGCTTTTCACTTATGATCTTTCAAGTATATGCTGCTGTGCTCTCACTTGATAAATGGGTCCCAGAAGAAATCGAGACTCCGCTAAGTAGGGGTCTCTACCTACAACAACCTCCCAGAACGACGTACATTAATGGCACAAGTTATGCAGTCTGTAGTCGACTATGTCCAAAGATCAGCAGATGGCAGATAGCAATATACGTAACCAGCAGCGCGAAACATTTGACCTTAACCTATCTTAATTAGTATCGTAAAACCGGGTTACATTGATTCCGGTTGAGTCTAGTTAGAGCTGCTGTACCAGCCAAATAGGACTTGGGTATGGTCCATATAACAAAGAAACATGATTGGTAAAATGCCCAAAATGACCAGGTGCTAGTTCACGATCATAAACAGAGATTAAGAATATGTTGAGAACAGATAAATTCAAACAGCTTCAGCAATCAAGTGAGAGGGCAGCATACACCTGAATGGTCGTAAATGAAAAGCGCGACGAATGTAGCCTACGGGCGCGCCTGCTGGTTACATATATTTATTCCGGATATTTCTATAGTACCTCTCGAAGTCAACTACTACTCAGAGGCGCTCCCGACTACAGCATTTGATACTGTGCCGGAATTTTCACGCCGAAGCGCCACGAGCAATTGCGAGTGAAGGATTTGCCCAAGGTCCGTACGCAGCGGCTAGAGTGGGATTCGAACCTGCAACCCTCCGGTCACAAGGCGCCGAACTTACCACTGAGCACCACGCCATCAGCCATCTGCTGATCTTTGGACATGGTCGACTACTGCATAACTTGCACCATTAATGTACGTTGTTCTGGGAGGTTGTTGTAGATGGAGACCCCTACTTAGCGGAGTCTCGATACCTTCTGGGACCCCTTTATTGCCTTTTTTTAGCAAGTTTCACTGTCAGCATTCTATTTAGGAAAAATGGTTTCAATAAAAGGATATGTCACGTTACGTCGTGCTATGTTAGGTTTAAAAGTCATGTGTCAAAGGCTATAAGTTCCTTGCAGCAAGGAACGTTTTTATCGACAAACCAGTATGGTTTTCGCTCGGGCACTCGGCCTTCATGGTTCAACTAGAATTGCTCACAAAAATAACTGAAGTTACGGACAATAACCTTTACTGCATTGGAATTTTTTAGACAAATCAAAGCATTTGATACAGTAAATCATCGAATACTCATTAAAAAGCTGGAACATTATGGCATACGTTGAATCAGCCTAAATTGTTTTTTGACTATTTCAGAAACAGGAAGCAATATTATGTATCCTACTCTGGCTACCTTTCACAACTAACAGATTACGATGTGGAGTCCCAGAAGGTTCCATGTTGGGTCTCTTGTTATTTTTGCGTATATTAATGATATTACGTGCGCCTCATCAATGTCTCAGTTTATAATATTTGCTGATGGTACTAATGTATTTCTGGCTGAAAGATCAATGGATGTGTTAGTTAATAAAATAAATGTCGAACTATAACTTGTATCAACGTGGTTTATAGCAAACAGACTTTCTCTGAACTTAGTTGAAATGAACATTATATTATTCCGATCTCTAATCTTAATCTCAACATTAGTATTGATAACATTACTATTGCACAGGTGTATTTGTGATATTCTTAGGCGTTTACATTGATGAGAATCTAACATGTAAGGAACATGTTGATATTGTTAGTAAAAAAATTGTCAAAAACTATGGTATAATATCTCGCATTAGCTATGTCCTACCGCGAAATGTACTAGTTATTATTATTATTTTTTCTCTATTGAAAAACCAAAAGCGAACCGCACATTGGTGAACAAATATAGAAAAATATAAAACATAGAAGTAGTAAAGAGATAATATTTGAAAAAAGGAGTATACATTTTTTTAAATATTACTAATAACACTACATGAATAGCATCATAATAATAGAGAAATGTAAAACTATAACTATTATTTAATAGTATTTAATAATATTTAATATTATCGTTGTGGGGCGTGGTGGCTCAGTGGTAAGTTCGGCGCCTTGTGACCGGAGGGTTGCAGGTTCGAATCCCACTCTAGCCGCTGCGTACGGACCTTGGGCAGGTCCTTCACTCGCAATTGCTCGTGGCGCTTCGGCGTGAAAATTCCGGCACAGTATCAAATGCTGTAGTCGGGAGCGCCTCTGAGTAGTAGTTGACTTCGAGAGGCGCTATAGAAATATCCGGAATAAATAAAATAAATAAATTAATTAATTAATTTAAAATGGGCAGCAGAATTGGAGAAGTTTTACTGATTAAACAACATCAAAAAGCATCCTAGTAATATTTTCAGCGTTAAGCAGAAAAACAAATGTCGACGTTAACAGAAAATGTCTTTTCAAAAGCGATCCAATTCTAACACCGAACTCTAAGCAGTGGTTTCAACGCAGACCGAACTCTGAAACTGAACAACTGAACACAAGACAATCATTTAACTAATTCACAGTTTCACTACAACAACGACAGTCCATAATGTATATTTGCCATTCATCTGTTTCTTGTCCGAGAAGAACTATGGAGTGTGGATAGGGTTGCCAGACGTCCGGCAAAAGGAGGACATGTCCTCCTTTTTGGCCTAATATCCTCTGTCCGGCAGGCAAAGCTTAAAAATGGAAAATGTCCGGCTTTTATATGTTTATTGCAGGGCACCGCCAGGCTTAAAAAAATTGGACGCACACCCTGAACACAAGACATCTTCCCATCCACACCCGTCCCCTGTTTGCCACTCGCAGTCATACACGCTCTAACGTTCAGACCCTGGGATGGCCAAGGATGCCTTGAAAATGACTCAGAGTGACTCATTAAAGTACACTGTAACAGCGGTTCCCAAACTTTCGTGGGTCGCGACCCACTTGTGAATATCTTGGCAGTCTCAATACCCACTGTGTAAAATTAAGCATTGTGTACTAAAACTTGCTTCGTAAATTGGTATCGAAATATGCGGATTTACGCACAGCGCTTAGAAATTTAAAGCATTAAAAGGAAATTTAGGTAAAAAATAGTTTCGCGACCCACAGTTTGGGAAACTCTGCACTATAACAAATAAAAATATGATATCATATGATATTATTCATACATACTGTATGGTAAACCAAAATTACACAACGAAATTGTCTTCTTTTTTTCTACATCAACATCTTTTTTGTAACAGGCCCAATAACAATTAAAAACAACCATATTACTGAACGGCGTGCTTAAATGTGTAAAAGGTACACTTTTTCTATAGCGACCGTCCGATCTCAACCGATTTTTCAAAGAACTTTTCGGTTGAAACCCTCATCACCACTGCCCGTTTGAATTGGTGCCACGCCATTAAAGGTCCCAGTGCAGGCTCAAGATTTAATTCTTTGACATGTCCACCATCGGTATTCGAACCGGCAGCCGAACGCACATGAAACCAATGTAGCTAACCAACGGTGTTGGTGTCGCGTGTGGAGATCGACGACAACGACGAGATGTCATCATCATCATGATAATGATGTCGTTGCCGGTCGAGATAGGATGATGACGGACGAAAGCCAGCCTCCACTTGGGCAACAATGAAGGCCGCGAGGCCCAGGTGTAATCGGACACCACACAGCCAAGGTGTAATAGGACACCTCGCGGCTATGGTGTAACCAGACACCGCCCGCGCTGCAGGCGAGCGACGACCCGCGTATCGAGGAGCAATCTGACACTAATTGACGATAGCTTGACGTGGGGAGGGGGCTGACTGATGCACGCTGGAGTTCCTACTTAACAGAAGGGAACGGAGAATACGGGACTGTTACTACTGACGAACGCGACGTGTGAACATCGGTCGAGCGATCAACATCGGGAGGAACGACCAGCGGGGCGGCAGAGTATTAGTCCGTCAGATTCAGAGACTGACGCGAAAGAACGATCTGTAGTTAGGCTGTACGAAGCAACATTTGAGATAGTCCGATTTAATATCTAAACGCTTTAATACTACGTGGAAGTTCCCGTAGAGTTAGTGTATATATATTTGTTTCTTTAATTAAATTCATTTATTAATTAAACAAAGTTCGTCGTGAATCTTCTATAGAAAAGTTAGGCACGTTAAATAAAAGTGCAAGTAAAAGAAGTAACAATCGAGGGTCGACATCAACACACGGCAAACACACGACAGGGCGACCTCCGATTGCGACATTGGCGCAGTCGACAGGATTTTCAACTGAAGACGTCACGACGAAAAGCGGAACCGGAAACGGAACGAGGAATCTCAACAGATCGGGACCAGCAGCGAACACAACCCTTCGCAACTGGAGAAGTCGAGTGCCGGACTCCTGAGGACGAAGGACTCGAAGGAACCGACAGCAACAGGCAAGGACGAGGAACAAGAGCGCCGACGGACGACCGACCATCGCTAGCAACGACGGACGGGAGTGGCAACGGAGGACAGCGGATCAGCCAAGATACCAAAAGACGGAACACGCTCGACGTATCAGAGGGTAAGTCCTTACTGGTAGTCGTGGTAATCTGTGAGGTTGCGGTTGAGGTCTGGATGAGGATTGGTGTGCGAATAGCCGAGGCTTTTGCGTAGCTCCTTTTGCTCAGTTCTGTTCTTGTTGTATTTGTGGTAGAATTTTAGGACGTTGTTTTCTTTGATTTCTGACCAACGGTGACTCTCCTCTAACTTACTTATCTTTTTCTATTAGTGAGCGGACTGTTGGAAGATGGATAAGTTGTCGGCATGGAAAAGAATGATGGTACGGAACATACCCCATCACAGACTAGTCGCATATCTGATAAAGATGGGACTAGGAGAGGAGGAATTGGATCCCATGAATATGAACCAGCTCCGAGAGGCTAGCGCTGAAATAATTGTTTCTGGACGGGAGGCCCCGCCAGAAGTAAGTGAGGAAGTAATCGCAGGTAGCCTAGATAGCATTATTAACGCGACAGTGCAGAGGCAGCTAGTCGAACTCAAACGACTAAAATACGAGAGAAAGGAAGTGGAGAGAGCGGAGAAGAGAAAAGAAGAGGAGGAGGAAAGGCAGAGAAGGATCGAAGAAGAGAGAGAGAGGAGACTAGAAGAGGAAGAAGAAAGGCAGAGAAGAGAAGCGAGAGAGGAAGCGGAGAAACTGAGGAAAGAAGAAAAAGGGGAAACGGAGAAGCAGAGGAGAGAAGAGAGAGAGGAAGCGGAGAAGAGACTCAGGCTGCTTGAGGAGAGAGCGGAGAGGAGAGAGGAAGAGAAGGAGGAAAGGCAGAGAAGGATCGAAGAAGAGAGAGAGAGGAGACGACAAGAGAAAGAAGAGAGACTCAGGCTCCTTGGGGAGACGCAGGCTGAGAAGCTCAGGATAAGTAGAGAGGAGAGCAGGCTGCTTGAGGAGAAGCGGGCTGAGAGATTAAGGTTTCAGGAGAAGTTGAGGAAAGAAGAAAAGGAGGAAACAGAGAGACTCAGAATGCTAGAGGAAAAGCAGGCTGAGAAGCTCAGGCTTCAGGAGGAGAAGCAGAGGAAAGAAGAGAAAGAGGAAGCAGAGAAATTAAGGCTTCAGGAGGAGAAACGGAGGAGAGAAGAAAAGGAGGAAACAGAGAGACTCAGAATGCTAGAGGAAAAGCAGGCTGAGAAGCTCAGGCTTCAGGAGGAGAAGCAGAGGAGAGAAGGGAAAGAGGAAGCAGAAAAATTAAGACTTCAGGAGGAGACTTATGTAAGAGAGTACATGAAAGTGTATATTACAGGGCTCCCTGTGACATCGTCTCTAATAGATAGCGGGGCCGAATACAATTGTGCGCGAGCAGAACTAATCAGGCCGCTCAACCTACCTGTGGTCAAGCAGATAGAGGTGAAGGGGCTGAACGGTCAATCAATGATTGTGGACGTGATGCGGCTGAGACTAAAGGGGTCTCAGGCCGGCGAGGACAGCGAGGGGGAGGTAAATTACGCCCCTGATGTTCGGATATGGGCGGCACTCATTAAAGACCTTAATGAACCGTTAATTATCACGCCCACTACAGCCGACTTGCTGCGCGAGACAGCGTTGCATTCGAGTCACGCGGCCAGCGCTCCTGAAATAGATCAAATTTCAGAAGCGCAGGCGGTCGCAAGGACTGAGACGAGTGAGGAAGAGGAGAGAGGGGAGGAGGTAGAGGGACTTAGGACGCTGATAGGCGAGGATTACTTCACGGTCGCTCAAGCAGACAGTGGGAGTGTAGGAGAAATCGGTCCCGAAGAAACGGATAATGAAGAGCTATTCTTCAATCCTGAGATACCACCCCCACCCAAGGAAGACACAATAGTAGGCAGAAACAAGATGGCGGCTGAACAAGCACAATGTTCGACACTAGCACCATTCTTGGCCCACGGGAAAATTGGGGCGAAGAGCTTCTTCACTGAAGACAATTTGCCCTTTCATAAAGACAAAATAGCTGGGCATTCTGTAAAACAACTGTGCTTGCCTAAAGAGAGAATAGACAAAGTCATCATCCAATCACCGGAAGCGCGAGGAGCAAAGAAGGAGGGCCAATGGCAAGGCCCGGCCATCATCGCTCAGGTGAAATCGCCCTACACATACATCGTGGAAATAGGGGGCAAAAGCCGCTTACTACACGCAAATCGGATTCGCAAATATAACGAAAGAATACAGCAAGCATTGATTAACAATTGCTCCATTCGGTTCGAGAAGGACGAAGACTTCGGTCACGGGGAAGCGGGGGGTAGCTTCGTCACGAGGCAGACAAGGCCCAGTGCACAAGTAGACCCTATTGCCGTTGCACACTTAACGGTACCCGAGCGGAAACAGCTGTTTAGTCTGTTAGACAGGTTTCCAGATGTGTTCTCGGACAAACCAGGTTTCTGTCCCGTCCTAGAACACACAATCACTGTTAGCGCGGAGTTCGGGCCGAAGAGTTTGCGAGCCTATAAGGTGCCGGAACTGCTCAAACCGGAGATGGAGAAGCAGACCCGCGAACTTTTGGCCCTAGGTATTATCACTCCCTCACATAGTGACATGGCAGTACACTCGATGACGTGGCCGGATCACATGAAACACCTAGAGAAATACTTAATGACTATTCAACAGTCGGGTCTGACCCTTAACATTAAGAAGAGTTCGTTTGCTAGGCAACAAACAACGTTTGTTGGTCACCTGATCGGATCAGGGAGCATTGAACCGGATCCTATTAAAATCGCAGGGCTAGGGAAAATCCCTCAACCCGAGTCCAAAAAGGACATACGGAGATTAATTGGCTTCTTCAGTTATTTTAGGAACTTCATCCCTAACCTGGCTGAGACAGCCAGAATTCTCACTGACTTGACCCAGAAATCGGTGCCTGCTAAGATACCCTGGCGAATTGAACATCAAAATGCGCTAGATAAACTTACGCACGATTTAAATAACGCTGTATGTTTGCAGACAATTGACTACGGCAGAGAGTTTGGTTTATCGACTGACGCTTCAGACAAAGCAGTCGGTTGCTGCTTATTCCAAATTCAAGACGATGGAACAGAACGGCCAATATGTTTCGCCAGTTCTAAATTAGATGCTACGCAAGCGCGTTGGTCCACTGTGGAACGCGAAGCGTATGCTGTAATCTTTGCGTTGAAGAAGTTTAGGAATTGGATTTTTATGTCAAGGACCACCCTCTATTCTGATCACAATCCCTTGACTTTCCTAACTGCTTCTACGCCCACAAGTGCTAAACTTGCGAGGTGGGCTCTGGCACTCCAGGACTTTGATATCGCTTTTAAATATCGTCCTGGGGCGCTGAATATTCCCGCTGATCTTTTGTCCAGACTATGATTGAGGAAGAAGGCGGACTACCATGTAAGGCACCGCGACAACTGTAAATAATAATTACTAACTGTACTGTTATTTTGTAATTTTCATGGGAACCACGAGGACATGGTCTGGAGGAAATCGGCGGAGGGAACGACATCATTCTCAGCCGGGAGGCGAACCAATGACTGGCTTTGTCCTCCCCCGGGAAGGGAGGTGTCGCGTGTGGAGATCGACGACAACGACGAGATGTCATCATCATCATGATAATGATGTCGTTGCCGGTCGAGATAGGATGATGACGGACGAAAGCCAGCCTCCACTTGGGCAACAATGAAGGCCGCGAGGCCCAGGTGTAATCGGACACCACACAGCCAAGGTGTAATAGGACACCTCGCGGCTATGGTGTAACCAGACACCGCCCGCGCTGCAGGCGAGCGACGACCCGCGTATCGAGGAGCAATCTGACACTAATTGACGATAGCTTGACGTGGGGAGGGGGGCTGACTGATGCACGCTGGAGTTCCTACTTAACAGAAGGGAACGGAGAATACGGGACTGTTACTACTGACGAACGCGACGTGTGAACATCGGTCGAGCGATCAACATCGGGAGGAACGACCAGCGGGGCGGCAGAGTATTAGTCCGTCAGATTCAGAGACTGACGCGAAAGAACGATCTGTAGTTAGGCTGTACGAAGCAACATTTGAGATAGTCCGATTTAATATCTAAACGCTTTAATACTACGTGGAAGTTCCCGTAGAGTTAGTGTATATATATTTGTTTCTTTAATTAAATTCATTTATTAATTAAACAAAGTTCGTCGTGAATCTTCTATAGAAAAGTTAGGCACGTTAAATAAAAGTGCAAGTCAAAGAACAAGCAATCGAGGGTCGACATCAACACACGGCAAACAATCGACAGGGAGACCTCCGATTGCGACAGTTGGGTATGAGTTAACTCATATGAGTTTAAACTCACGAGTTAACTCACTTGCTGTGATTTATGAGTTTGAGTTAACTCACCTTAAAGAGTGTGAGTTATGAGTTTGAGTTAACTCATATTTTCTGTGAGTTTGAGTTGTAACTGTCAATTATTTTAAACTCAACTCACTCTTCGGCACTCGGCACATATCATGTTGAAACAAGCCTTTTTTTATATCGTCGGCTTTCCATACTGGTGAGTGGTGACGGCAGGGAGGGTCGTAAACACTGCTAGCGGACAGTATTTAAGCACTGCATATTTTGTATATTGTGAACAGTTAAGAACAACATGGCTGAAGTACCATGTATTCTTGATGGAAAATATTTTTCTGTTACAACTAGGCGTGATGGAAAAATTGTTGCTCGATTAGAACGTGCTAGTATGAAACATGTGAGTTTATGAGTTAACTCATTTAACAAGTGAGTTTGAGTTAACTCATTTCACTTAGGATGAGTTGAGTTTGAGTTTAAACTCATTTTGAGGTGCGTGAGTTGAGTTTTGATTTAACTCATTTCTTGTGTGAGTTTACCCAACACTGCTAACCAAGAGGTGTAACAAATTTCAACGTTGACAACATTATTGTCCTCGTAGAACTCGAATGAATTCTCGCTCCGAACTGAAAGCGAACGCTTAACCACTAATCACAGGAACCATATACCTCACCAAGACTATTCATTACTTATCTGCAATGAGCTATGGACAATATCGAGGCAATGGGATAAGAACCGCGGCCCTTGTCAACAGAATCAATAACCCAAGGGTTGCGGACGACATAGACCTGATCAGAGCACAAATAAAAATATAAAAAATATGGAAATTTCTCACAGAGAAAGGAAAGCTGAAGGGCTAAACCTTAACATCTATGAACCTAAATCGTTGATATTTCGGATGAGAGAAAACACGAGAGAAAACTTGATCTCATTGTAGGTAACTGAGGACAACATTAAGAATGTGGGAGAACTTGTCTATCTGGGAAGCCTACTAACTTGGGACAACTAGGCCTACTGCGGTAAGGTGATGAGCAGCTTATAATAGCAAAGGCAGCTGAAGCAATGGCGGGTTTTGGGAAGAATGAATGTTTGACTACAATAACATAGTTTTTTTGCAATATTTTTTTTAAACTAATAGCTTGTAATGTTTAATAACGTTTTCTCCCGAACTGATTCCGTTATTCGTTGAAAACCAAATGACAAATGCACAGTAATGCCTTAGTTCGAACTGTTAGTCGCACCTACATGTATATTCAAGATAATACAAGATACTACAGTATATATGACGTTTGTGTTCCATAGATACTACATAGCTTATTTTTTCCTTGCTCCATGGTTCTGTGATATCACTAGGTGTTCAGAAATATAAAGCATTTGGCACCTGTCACCACTTTGCAGCACTTCGTAAAGCGGGAACCAAGGAACAGTAGTGTAAGCTTATAGCCATCATCTTGGAATAAGTCTTATTTTGAAAGGCGATGGTGAAATGATAATTCCGTGAACTTCTTTAGCACTGATAAATTTCTGGCCCTCTGGTGGCTGGATATCAAAATGCTTCACAAGGTTGGCGAGAAATAGGAATACCTCTTGGCGCGCTAGTATCTCTCCAATGCAAGAACGCTTCCCTGAAAGAAAAAGCACCAATAATAGTTGTAAATTGGCACAGTTTAGGTTTTTTCTTTTCGTTAGTTTTTCCCAGCCTCCAATGCCATTTAGGCCTTTTTGTAGTTATTATTTTTCTCAGGCGTGTTGCATTTAATGTATCGGTGCTCTTAACTGTTTTCTAAATCATTCTAAGAAGAGTCTTAGCTTGTTTATTTTAACGAAACAAGTTCGTCAAATAATAGTTGCAAAGTTTTATTGCCAATTGTCATTATAGATTTCTACTTCCTGTGGCAACCGGACTCATACCTCCACTGCACATGCATCGATCTCTGATACGACCCACCCACTCGTGAATAAGTTGGGGCCCTGCGCTTAGCTTTAGAGAAACGGTTTAGAAACTTGGAGTTTACGATTTTGATTAGAAGACCAAAACTTCATGACTAGACTGCTTTAATATATTTTAGCATTTTTAAGGCTCGACTGAAAAGCAGATTGAGCGTTGAAGGCGTATATTCAAAACATCGTCCATTGTTATCGGTTTCAGAAGATACAAGGCAATCCCAAATCAATCTAATAATAATAATAATAATAATAATAATAATAATAATAATAATAATAATAATAATAATAATAATAATAATAATAATAATAATAATAATAATATAATAATAATAATAATAATAATAATAAAAATAATAATAATAATAATAATAATAATAATAATAATAATAATAACAATAATAATAATAATAATAATAATAATAATAATAATAATAATAATAATATTCGTTTAATATCTTCAAACTGACAATTACGCAGTATGATTACAAATCAGTATGAACGGATGATCACAAGTTATTACAGGAGTCGAAT
Source organism: Allolobophora icterica (assembly GCA_963556255.1). NCBI lineage: Eukaryota > Metazoa > Annelida > Clitellata > Crassiclitellata > Lumbricidae > Allolobophora > Allolobophora icterica. The sequence continues at coordinate 7,643,684 of OY744608.1, forward strand.
TTTAACTGTATACGGCAGACATGCAAGGCGCCATCACTTCCTACATCTCATTTTCACAACGCGCCATCTCGCGAATGATAGGCTGAGTGGACCTTTGGGAGGGTTGCGGGAAGCCATCCCGCTACCTATTGCTCTTCACGCCAGTGATGTTACCACTACTTTATGGACTCCCCCAGGGGAATACTCACTCCTCCTACGCAACAGACCAAGTGGCAACAGATGTTGCATACAGAACAAATCCTTAACAATGGCAAAGCTTCCCAAAGTTGGCAGTATTAATGCTGGGCTCCTGAAAGGAAGGTATAATAGTCTTTCTTTCCCGTGCCGGGACTGCATGGCTGTATTGTATTCGTGAACGTCTAGAATACCGTTTTACGCGCATGCCGACTGTACAAAAACACGCAACTGCATGACGATCCTTAATCATAGGCGTAGGAGGCGGGAGGTCAAGGGGGCAAACGCCCCCCCCCCCCAAATTTCGGGCGTTCCTGTTTTTCGGGCAAGTAGGCACCGGGAAAAATGCTGAACAATTTGCCCGAATCGGACTAGTATTAGACTATTAGTAGCTACTAGCTCGCAAACCACCATAGCATTTGTCACGGCTTCGTCTCCCAATTTGGCCTATGACAAACGGCCAGCACATCGTGGTGATGGAAGAACGGCAGATGCCTTAAACTATATCACATATCGCAGGAGGCCACATCAATCGCAGAGTATCCTCCATCCACCCCTTCGCCGTATTCACCCCAGAGTCGAGGAATCTGACCTCGGCCGACTGGTCTGTAAATTGGGCAGCTGCCTGCCTGCCTGCCTGCCTGCGTTCCACCCTACCGGCCTGGAGTCGGCTCAGCGAGGCTGATGGGGCGATACAAGCGATTGTGGAGGAGAGGAGGGGAGGGGAACACAGAGGTTGTGGGACTGAGAACACGAGGCAGACGGAGTTGAAAGACGAACGGTGAAGAGGAACTGGGATAGATAGAAACGATACAGATTAGTATATGTAGGCCTAACTTAAACTATAATTTATGTAGGTCGTTACATAAAAATCTACAAACCTCCTTTGGTCCAAGATTGAATAGGTCGCGCTCTCTCGACATGGCTTAGACAGACGCGAAAGCATTTACAGTTTTATTCAATGATGTACTCAATAATTAGTTACTTACTTACCTAATTATGGCATCCAACATGTGGGCTGGATACCGACTTCAGAAAAGAGGTAAATTCAAATTCTGTTGCACTCCACTTTTCAGCGTGCAGTTCCCGAAGTGTGGTGCGCAGACATTTCTCTCATGTTTGATATTAGTTGTGAATTTGTGACTCAAAACTAGATGTTGATTGTTAATAATTATAAGTTATCAAGTTAGAAATATAGGCCTAACTTTGTAATGGCTGAACTTTTGCGGAAACGAAGGTATCGACAGCGTGTTACGTGCAGTGAATGTGGTAAGGATTCAGACTACGCATAGCAGCATGGTAAAAATCACCAGAGTAAACATTTTATGTTCATCGCTGTGCGTGAAAAATCCCAAAAACAGCTGACTTTTTTCGTCCAACCAAAGCAGACCGCAGTCTCACAATCTGCCTCAGATAGACCTACTCAGTCTGCTGAGTGCATCGGACATATCTGATGTAAGCTTATCGACAGATGACCGCTGTGCCAAACGAGATGTTTGGTGAAAACGACCCTAGTGAAAGTTCAAGTTCTGATGAAGGTGATGCTGACCAACCTGACTCTGAGAATGAGAACTTCAACACTCCCTCTAGCGATGATGTAATGAAGGATGGCCAGCCTTGCCCAAACCAATCGGCCGGACGTGAAGGAACTCGAAAGGATTTTAACCGTGAGTGGTTCAAGAGCAGGCCCGCCGAACGGGGTAGAGGGGCAGGGGAGGCAAATTCCCAGGGGCCCGGCGACTTTTTGGGCTGTTCTAGAGAGACGTGAAGTCAGTGACTAAAAATGCACGACGCCATGGCAATTACTCGGAATTTTTTCGGGCAGAAATAAAATCTTGCCCCCCCTGCCGCTGAAATTTCCCCTACGCCTATGTCCTTAATCGACACATTTGGAGTACATTTCGGTATAAAAATCCTCCAGCGTCCAACGAACATAAACTTTATACCACTTGTCTCTCTTACCTACGTCCATAGTGGAGCAAATACTGCATGCCTTGCAAAAATGGTGCTTCTTTGCTTAAAGTCAGAAGAATTACATATTCTACGTAAGGACGTAGCCAGACTTAAATTCAAGCGGAGGCAACTCCGGGAGACATTCAGGTGTAGTAGGGGTGCGGAGGTATAACCCACGCAAAATTTTTGAAATCTAAAGAAGCAAGGAAGCAACTGCCTCTTGCCTCAATGTGGTTAAGCCTTTGATCCTACGCACTTCAACGACGCAAAAATGTATGGTGGTAGGAGACAGATCCCGGTTTCGGAAAGGGCCATGACAAGGGTACATGACACAGTACGCTTGCAACCAGGACCATGCGAGGCCGCTGCGGTCCTTGAATTCAGGTTCCCAAGGAACCGGAAGAGCCCAGTTTGACGATCAAACGAGGCACTCATTGGACCAGAACGGTGAAGGCGTGTATCCACCCATTGAACTTCAGGATGCTTACAGGATGGAGACGAGACAGCAACCGAGACGCATAGGCCTATTTCAGAATCATACGTGGAAATTGCTCACCCACAATCCCTCAAACAATCAGATGATGATTCGATTTGCCTGATGAATATATACATGATCCCATGACTACTAACCAGGATCACGTGGCAGATATTTACTTCTTGAATATTCAAATATAAAATCGGTGGGAGATTACGCACAACAAATTACAAATATACAAAACGTTACCTAATTAAAAGTTTTAAGAATGTTTGCTTTAATCTCACGAAATCAATAATAGTAACTTGCAAGACTGTCATGTAGATGGAAGTTATATTGAGGTAAGGTTTTCAGCCGCAAAGTACATAAAAGCTTTAAAGTGTTTAAGAAGAGTTAAAGAATTGTAATTGTAATTACGGCAATTTCAATAGCATCTTCAGAAGCAAGCTACTTCTAAGATGCTTTACGTAAGAAAATTGTATAACTCGTTAGACAAGTTTTTGGTTGAAGAGTTTTGTAATTGTGGCCTTACCTAGGTGACTGTGGGCAATTCTGAGGCCGTCAAGAAGTTGTAGAATGAAACCTCCAGTTCGAATGTGAACTAAATTTGCAGTCCAGCCTCTAGCGCGTGATCTTTTTAGGCCTAACTAACATCGACCACGGCCTTCTAGATATTTAGAAGGTTGTGCATCGACACGGCAAAAGTGCTTAACTGGGCGAAAGATTTCCATATGCAGGGCTATTTTCGAACTATGCGCTCCAAACAGGTAATGATAATAATAATAATAATAATAATAATAATAATAATAATAATAATAATAATAATAATAATAATAATAATAATAATTATAATAATTATAATAATAATAATAATAATAATAATAATAATAATAATAATAATAATAATAATAACAACAGTAATTCTTCGGAATTACTTATAGGCGCCTGAGGGATTATCCTACCTCGGGCAATAAAAAAAATAAAAATAAAAATAAAAAAATTAAAAAAAAATATAATAATAATAATAATAATAATAATAATAATAATAATAATAATAATAATAATAATAATAATAATAATAATAATAATAATAATAATAGCAGAGATTTAAGTGCCATAGTTCGTAAACAGTCGAATCAGAAGCACTGCATGCAATCGTGGAAACGGCAACGTTAGAGAAAAGGCATCTTCACTGGTGATGAGGGTGATTGAAAAGTATGCATCAGTCATTAAGAATAAGTATGCCATGTGAAAGGTTACCTTAATTACAGTGATTAAAGCTATACTGACATGAGAGAATTAACAATAGGAGTTATTTTAAAGCAAGAACCTTTATAAACAGATTGGAAGTTAAGCAATGTTTAGGCGCAACCTACCGAGGTTAAATGAGACGATATAATCTCTTTTAATCACGTTGTTATCCTTATCCAAGAATCTCTCTGGTCTGAAGTTCTCTGGGTCTCCCCAAACCTTAGGGTCCATGTGAACGCTGTATATATTTGTGATCACCTAAACAACAGAACATGGCACAATTAAACAGTCGGTTAGAGTTCATAAGTAGGCTAGTATTCATATTGCAAATTATTGAAATTTAAAGCAGTATTCGGACAAAATATAGTAAAGCATATTGAACTTCAAAACCTTGCGAGTCATATACAGCTCAGAAGTGTTATCTAAGGCCATTATAAATACCTCTCAATGCAATCGTATCCCTCCAGTTCCTAAATTATTACATTAACTCGATATTGAACAGAAAACTTTTTCACTAGGCCAAAAAAGACAATTTCATAGAAGACACTGCTTTCAAAGTGTGCTTGCTATTACAGTAGATCTAGAAGTACACCACAAGCTAGGCCTATACTTGTATTTCTTTTGCCATACTTGGAGTATCCGTTTGATCGCCAGAAGAACATTGTTCTATAAATAGGCAAAGGTGCCAGAATGTATTATTAGGTCCTTTGCGTCTGTCCGTTCTCAACTTAAAATGTTTTTATTTAACAGTAGGCTTCCTTATCATCCTTCTGCTGTGTCTCATTATACGAACCTCGGAATTGACCGGTTTGCAAATCTGCTTTGAAATGCCATCGATTGATGTGTAATTATTGCTTCACTAAAATGGCGCCAAAGAAGTTCGAATATCACATTTGAATAGATTAAATTAACTAATAATGTCATACATGAAAGTTGCCTTGCTTGATGGCCTGTGTGTGAAACACATCATACACTACAGGAAAACATCATTAAAGTAAAAGTTAAACGGGTGACAAGCACACCTCTATACATGACTTTCAAGAAACTACGCACACATTGGTCACCTTACACGTAAGTACTAAGACCTTGCTGCAGAACCGCAGAGACACTCGTATCAATCCACAACAGGCTTCTTTTAAATATCTTGACAGGAAACCATTAGGCCAAAGAAGATATGTAAAGCTATTAAAAAGCTTAGCAACCTGATTTTTCTTAATATTAGAGAGTTGGAACATTGCAGTGTCTCTCGTGTACATACCAAACATCCACGAGGTATGAAGTATCCACAGACCTCCGTGTCTTTCATCGTGAAGCGCGCAACCGGGTTATTGACCAGGGTATGACGTCGCAGGTATGACCAGGGTATGACATCGTTTCGAACATCACAGCCTCCGTGTATGGCAGATGTGGTTTGTCATCAATCGAGGGAAGTCTGTTGCCATCGCATACTTCGTCGATTTCTCTCTGAAGACGGGACCGAACCTTGGGATGATTGGCCAATTCCAACAGGGCCCATTGCAAAGTAGCCTCTGTGGTATCTGTGCTAGCTAAGCACAGATCTCGCAAGATGTACATCAGGTCCTCTTGGCTGTAATTGGGCCCCTCGATTTCAATAAATCGAGTCACAAAATTTCTTTCAGAAGGATTTGTTTTGTTGTGCTCTATGGCCATCTCAATTTGATGCATCATGCGTTTTTGCGAAGTTATCGAATTTGCAATCTTCTTCCGGAAACTTGGAAGAAATCGAATGAATGGAGCATATTCTATTCTTGAATCCATATTCTCAATAAACTCATTCGAATCCTCAATTAACTTACTACGACTCATACCAGCCTGAGATTCACTGCCGAAAAGAATATTCATAACCACATTTGAGGTGGCATACATCAGTATGTACTTTGGATCAAACGGGCAGCCATTTTGTTTTCGAATCTCTGTAATCATACCTTCGGTTTCTTGTGAAATTCTAGTATCTGTTTCTTGATTGAATCCAAATCCAAATTCCTTCAAGATGGAAAGCGTTAGCTTGTGGTAGTGCTTGAAAGATTTGTTATTATGCGAGAAGATGATACCTGGGCAAAGTTTAAAAACATGTCACATCTTCATGATGTATTTATATGTTCACCAACGCCTATGGCGGCACGTGATGAGCCTATGTTCATAGACATAGAGCCTAATGATCTCGTGGCAGATGTAAATACATACCTTAGTTGAAGAGCGGCGCAGGTGTAGTTCGCTGAACCCATTTTGAAAGTTATCTCGGAGGAAGCAGAGTAACTTTTATGCAGAACATAACCTATTGTATCATCGCGATACCCTCCTTGGGCATAAGGTGTCCAAGTTATGCTTAGCTGAGACACCAGTAGGCACCGTCCTCGAAGTTGCACATGATGCACCTTTCGGAGGTCCCATGACGTTCAAGACTAAGAGGTGTCGGATCAAAATGGATTTTGGTTCCCGAAGATGAGCGAACGGATCAAATCTTATTGCTCATCCTGTGAGGTATGTCAGCTAAGGGCCCAGTCAGAAGGGCCGATCGGGTCCCATTCTCACCAATCCCTCGAAGGTCCCATTCAACATTTATTTATGGATTGTATCGGATCAATTTTGCCACAGGGCGATCCAGCAATTTCAGCTCAATACACGTCCTGGAGAAGTCTAGCGCCAGCGAAGTGCAACCCAGTAGGCAATTAGATCCTATCACGGTAGCGCACTTGACGGATCAGGAGAGGCGGAAACTATTCGCGGTGTTGGATAAATTCCCTGAGGTGTTCTCGGATAAACCTGGGCATTGAATACGAGACCAGGCTTATGCCCGACTTCAAGCCTAGACAGCTGAGGGTCTAAAAAGTTCAGGCACTCCTGAAACTGGAAGTGGAGAGGCAGATCAAGGAAATGCTAGGCAAGGGCATCATTGTGCCATCGAATAGCGAAATGTCGTCAAGCAGTCTTCGTTCTGAAGTGCCCTCAGTGCAAGAACGAAGTCAGGCTAGCGATAGACTACCGACATGTAAACCGCCACTCCCTAGAGGAGTGTTTCCCTATACCAGACATCGGGGATGTATTACAAAAGGTTGGCGGAGCAAATTTCATCAGCTGCTCTGATGCCAAGAGCGGTTATTGGCAGCTTCCGCTGCAGGTCGGATCTCGATGGGTTACTGCTTCCGTCCGTCTATCGGGTCTGTATGAATTCCAACTGATGCCCTTCGGACTCAAGTCGGCAGGCAACACATTCATGCGATGCATCACCCGGATCTTGCAGCCAGTAAGGGATTTCACTCCATGACCTGGGCCGAACACCTCGACCACTTGGAAAAGTTCATCCAGACCATCTGCGAGTCAGGCCTCACCTTGAATTTGAAGAAGTGTAGCTTCGCTAGAAGTAAAGCATCTTTTGTAGGCCATGTAGCAGGCTCAGGAGTCATTGAACCGGACTTCAGTAAAATCTCGACATTAGATGATATCCAACCGCCGCAGACACAAAAAAAGGACGTTGGATGTATCAAGGGCTTTTTCAGTTACTTCCGGAATTTCATGCAGTGCTTTGGCGACCGGTTGATATCTGATTCAGTGGGCGGATGATGGGAGCGAGAGGCCTATATCTTTTGCCAGTGTGAAACCTTCTGAGACACAGGCTCGCTGGTCTACGATCGAGCCCAAGGCCTTCGCCGTCATCTGAGCATTGAAGATGTTCCGGTCCTGGATCTTTTTATCTAAGGTCATCGTCTCTTCCGACCATAATCCTTTGACCTTTCTAACGGAAGCAGCACCTAACAGTGCGAAGTTTGCACCCTGGGCGTTAGCTCTTCAGGAGCACAATTTGGACTTTCATTATCGACCTGGACATAGGAATGTTGCAGCTAATTTCTTGTCCCGGATTTGAATGAAGGGCGAGAATAAGACCCAGTCGCGACGGGGGAATCAACCCTATAAAAGTATATAAATGTCTATAACCAACGTGTATGTGTTTTTTCTGTGAATGCTGTTGTCCCGACGAACAACACTGGAGATGCTTCGATGTAAAGATTCGGCAACTCATGACATCGCCTTTGGGAAGGGAGGAATGTCACGTTCACAGCATTCCTGACAATGGCGATCTGGAGCAGGCAGGGCGCCATAGAAGCCGGACCTGTGGAACTCTCCGTTCAACGGTCTGACGCTAGAGAGCGCTAGAGTCGTGAGTCTAAGTTAACGACGTCGCTAGCAATTGAGAGTCAACGGTCGAGCGAGAGCGGTTCGCTTTGAAGACCTACGGCCGGGTGACAGCGTTTCTTTTAAGTGCGAGGCTATCTTTTGCCTATAGAGACCCTTTCTTTCCCGCCGCTCTATTCGTCTATAGAGTTCCCTCTCCCTCATCCATTTGGCTGGCACGAGGTATTTCTTTCAAGGGTACAATGCTCTTTTTCGCCTATGTAGTCCCTCTCTTCCCAATCGCTCCCTCCTTTGAATGACACGCTCCGTTTCTTTCAAGTTTGCGATCTCCCTTTCGCCTATAGAGTCCCCTTCTCCCAAGCCGCTGTTTTCGTTTATAGAGTCCCCTTCTCGCCCGTTGGTCCCCTTAGGAAACGTATATAAGGCAGATGAGTATGAAACAGAAAAAGGAAGAAGAAAACGAGGAGACCCGAAATGGTCGTTTTCGAAACAGTTGCTGAGCTATATTTCTGGTTCGTGCAGTGACGAATTTTTAATTTAGCTGGCTACCTTAGTTGTGTTTCGTCGATTCGTCTGTTTAATAAACTTTGAACTGTTGAACTGTCGACCGGTGTGATAAGTCTTCTGACAGACCACGGAGGTCGAACCGCCGTGCTCAGAGGCAGCGATAGATAACCCTGAAGATCCCTCCGACGAACGACTCGGATTGATAGGAGCAGAAGAAGGGATCGTTTTTGCAACAATAGTTTAGCGAGCCTTAGCGGTGTCGAAGGCAGATGGCGGTGTCGCCGGGTACTATACCAAGAGAACTTGAAGGTTTTCTGCAAAGGCGTTGGCAATAAGCTGAATAGATTCTTTTCATTACTCACTTTTGAACTATGTATTTGAAATTCAGTGTGTCTAAGTTTGTATTTGACCAAAAACGTTGGAAGGCGGTATGACAACTCTATGCCTACAATAAAAGTAATCTACTACAGTCTTTCGGATGGAACGTGTATTATTTGAGAAGGAAGCATGTGTGTTCTCAAGCTCTCAGGGTCCAGTATTGTAGTTGTAATTATTGTAACCGAAGACTTATATAGCGCCACTCATATCAGCGGCGCCCTCGACAAGCATCATTGCCAGCAACGCTCAAAAAGTAAGGTTTCAAGCGTTAACGGAACTGAAGAGGAGAGAGGGAAAAAGCTCCTGGCGGAGGGACTGGGGAAGACTGTTCCAGGCTGAAGGACCCAAATAAGCGAAGCTTTAGGACTGGGTCGTGGAAGAGTGCATACGAGGAACAATCAAAAGGTCAAGGGCTCGGGATCCCAAGGAGGCCTTCTCAGGCAAGGAAGAAATCGGGGTGCTGAAATACTACATACTATTATATTGTTACATGAAGATTTATGAAACGTAAGTTAATATATATATATATACATATATATATATATATATATATATATATATATATATATATATATATATATAACTAAATACACCGCATATGCGCTAGTAGTCGTTCGGCTTAGTCAGATGACGTGCACAGGCAAGTCTTCAATTTTTTCCTGAAACTTCCGATAAAAAATTCCAGAACACGGATTTCGACGGACAGCGCATTCCAGACCGTTGGGCCATATGCACCGAATGTTCTTCTACCGGTCACAGTGGCCTTTCCGACCTTCAGATAGTCGAAGTTAGTTTCCGAATGCAATCGATACCGACGAAGTGCTGACGATGCTGGGACACAGTCATTGGCTAAGTACGGTGGCTTAATTCCGTGAAGGCTCGTGTGTAACATTATTGAAAATTTACGTGAAATTTTGATATTGTGTTTTGGTGTTCGTAGAGTTGAAAACCAGATCGAACCTCTCATGCTGTTGAACCCTTTAAGACACTAATCTATTATTTATTATTCATTTTTTGTTTCTCGTTTCCTGTCTTGTGCGAAACAGTAGGCCTACTACATTTTGACAATCTCAAACATAGTCATGTCAACTGAACGTTGGCATTTAAACCAACCTTTTAAATCGGGGTTCAGAATGTTGGCTTCGATCCAGTAGTCCGGCCGATCACTGAAGGCTTCTGCATTTTTATGCATAGCTTCCATAATTGCGTCTTTTCCGTTGAGTGTAATAGCCATCCTTCAAAATAAAACAAACGTTGAGATATGTAACTCAACAAATGGGCCTATATGTTTTAATCAGCAGTTCAATATAGTTTACCGTGTGTTTTATAACATCTTTGAGAAAGCTAACCTTCTGAGTTTCGGAGTTTAGCCTCTGCTTTGAAAAATGGAATCTTTTAATAAAAATATTTAACCTTTCCCGTTTCTCTGCTTAATTTGTGGAGATTTTGTTTTGCACAAAACTCCATTTATTATTATAACTATAACAATGATAATCGATTCACTTAGTTCGTCCTCTACGGCTCTGAATAAAGTCATACTGTTCGCAATATGAATAGGCCTAAGCTAATACTGCTTGAAGTATCGCATATCTTTGGAATAAGTCTATACCTTGGTCCTGCTTGGAGGCGAATGATAGGACCCAGCTGTTCCGCCTTGCGCATGAAAAAGATGTGACTGGTTTCCAAGCCCCCTGTGAAAAACTGGATCGATCCGAGAAATGGTAAAGCTGGAATTGATGGTGGATACCGTTTTCCAGCATCTTTGCTCCAGTGTCTTCTCACCAAGAGAAAAAGTATGAAGACTGAGACCACTGCAATAAGAACTGCGTGGAGGTCAAACATCTGTTTGAGAAAAACAGGCATTTAAAAATTAAGGGTGTTATCGCAACGTAATATAACGATCCGAAGTAACCACCAACAACCTCATTAAATGATGATTTTTTTCGCCACCACTCACTACCACTCACTAATCTCTCTTTCCTATCTAAGCTGTCCGAACGTGTTGTCCTCTCTCTTCTCAACGGTTATCTTACCTCAAACAAACGTCTAACCCCAAATCAATCTGCCTACACCAAACATCACTCTACTGATACAGTACTCACCTAGCTATACAGCAGACTTGTCATGGCTATAGGTCGTCAACAAGTCTCTTGTCTGTGTCCTTTGGACATCTCTGCCGCCTTTGAAACAATAGACCAATGCTTTTCTCACGTTCTTTCAACGTTAATGTCGCTGGTCACTCCTCTAACCCGCACACCCTCCTCTGTGGTGTTCCTCAAGGTTCTGTCTTCGGTCCTCTGCTGTTCATCCTTTACACCTCTCCACTCAGCAAGCTCATTTCATCATCCTCTGTCGATCATTACCTTTATACTCACGACACACAACTGTTCACGTCTTTCTCTCCTCGCTCCCTTCCAGATCCACTACATGTATATCACCTACGCAACATCATCACCCAGATATCAGCATGGATGGCTGCCAAACTCTTATGTCTAAACCTTTCAAAAACACAATTTCTCATTATTGGCCTCCGCGAGCAACTAAGCAACGTAACCTATGCTTCAGACATTTCGCCAACAAATCTCACTTCCCCTCTACCTTACTCTTCTCCTGTTCGCAATCTTGGAATCATCTTTGACAAAAACCTTACCTTTGTCGACCACATCACTCAGCTATCTTGCAGCTGCTACGTGCACATCTGTGACCTTCGTCGACTGCGCCCAGTAGTTGATTACAGAGCGCCTGCACAAAAGCCACCTCCATTGTACATTCCAAACTCGATTACTGGAACTCTTTTTTCTTCAACATCGACTCTTCCCAAATAAAACGCCTGCAAAAAGTCCAGAATGCCCTCGCCCGCGCAGTCACCCAAACTCCCAAACACCATCACATTAACCCCTGTTTTGAAATCACTTCATTGGCTAAAAGTCCCTCAACGCATCCATTACAAAATCATATCTCTTACATACAACGCCCTTCAAACCTCTCAACCTTCTTACATTCGCCAGCTATTCACCTTCCAACCGCCCAAGTCTACTCGCTCATCATCATATCTTTCTCTATCTCGGCTTTCAGTCTCCCCATCTCTGAAATTCTGCAACCGCTCTTTACTCTATGCTGCACCGGCTCTTTGGAATGATCTCCCAAAAGATCTCCGCCAGTTTGCTCATCCTACTGTCTCGCCTGTTAACATCACCACTCCTCCGCTTGCACTGTCCTCCGCTGCTTTCTACTCACGACTGAAACCGAACTCTTTAAGCTATCCTATCCTGATTCCATTCCTTCGCCACCAAACAACCGCCATCATCACCGATTACCACCGTAGCACTCTGCTGTCTCCTCTTGATAAATACTTTTCCACCATTGGTCCACTTCCCGATATTTGTTTATTGCGTAGTAGTCGACGGGTTCGAAATAGATATCAGTGTTGACTTTTGACAGTTGCTGGTTGATAAAGATGTGTGATCCGTGGACTCTGTAGGCTGACGGAGTAAGCGACGCGCCCCGTAGTCCCTACACCCGTTCTGTGTCTTACGCGATACAAAGCAGACGATTATCGGTCGACTCGATCCCGACTTCCCACGACGCAGGCGACGGGCGACCCAGATGTCCTGGCGCCCAACATCAATTCCCAGTCTTTTAGTACATATGTCCACGGTCAAGTCACATGTAGAAGAATTAGTTTCTGGGCCCTTTTCCTGTTTTGTTTTACTCCCATCCAGAAGTCGGGTTTGAAGCTAGACTCTCTGGCATCCCATGGGACAGGAGATTGTCGGCTTTGTAAGTAGGCCTCCTGTTGATTGAGTCTTTCCTTCAGTAGTTCGTTTTCATGCTTGAGTTCCGTGACTGACTCATTAAGTGCTTTCAGTTGCGGTCCACCAACCCTCTCATCATCTTTCCCAATTCTTCATTAAGCACCGCTTCGAAAGACTTCACTTCGGTACGAACGATGCTTTCAATAACGCGTTTTAGTGTCACTGTAAGGCTCTTGGCTTAGGCCTCCATAACACGCCCCTCTGTTAAGGCCTCGATAAGGTCGTCTCTGTCGATTTTCGTAGATTCTTTTCAGGCATGTTTAGCGTTAGTATCCTTAACTTAAAGATGTAATGAGGTATGATATCGTCCGCGCCGAAAGCACTGGCGTTAAGTTGTCCTAAATATGGGGGGGGGGTTGGCTATTCATTCTATACTTGTTGCATTGGCTGTACACTGTACAGTCTAGGTCAGTTATTGGGGGCACGTGCCCCGGATGCCCACCCCCTCCCCAGAGTCTACGCCTGTGGCCGAAAGTATATCGAAACTTGAGACTCTAAACCGTCGTGTTACATCAAATTTAGTGAAAACTTCATCGAAGTAGACTCTATGTTTACTACTCCATAGGTCGTCACGTCAGTGCATATTTTAATGGATTTTTACTACTGGGACAAAGTCCACCTTAAAATATTTTTGGACTTTTTTGGGCTTCTACAAAATTCGGAGTTTACAAGTATACAACTGTATACTGTGTCCCCCTACTGTTAAAGGTGGGTCTTGTCCCCTCAACCGCCCGGGATCGCCAACCCCGGACAGGCTGAGTGACTGTGACCCAATAGAAGGGCTGCAGCTACAACAAACAATGATAGCTTTAACCTCAACAAATACATCCAACTTCATTTTCCAATTGAGATACGCAAAGAAAACAAGTAACATTCAATAAATGTTGCTTGGTGGGTGGATCCAAAGAGAATGTAACTATAGTATTAGTCAGCTATTATGCTACTGTTTTAGTCAAGACAGAGTTTGGTCACAACTACTTCCCATCTGGGAAGTAGTTGTGACCAAACTCTGTCTTGACTAAAACAGTAGCATAATAGCTGATCAAGGTACTGTTGGAAAAACTTGTACAATCATGTAGAACTGCGTAGCATAAAAGTCCGGATCCAATCATCCGAATGTCCTTCATGTCTGTCTTTGCTAGTAAGGAATTTGGCTACCCATGGCCTCGGGTCAAAATATGCAGTGTCCACTCCATTGAGTGATATCAATAGACGATCATTAACGGTATCCAAAGACATTAGCAGTCGATGGCTCATTCTCAAATAGTGAGAGATCACTCGTTCTACTTGCATAGAATGTGGAGCCACTGACATCATGGCCGCCAATAGCTTATGCAGACCAAAGATGTTATTAACCTATTAACATCTTTGATGCAGACAGCCATTGGTTGCTGGAAAAACCTAGAGTGTGCACCGGTCCCAGAGATAGAGGTAGACTTGTGTATCACGTGTTAACTATTTATGTATTTATGGCATGTATCGATTTGATTTTCAGATAATGTTTAATTCGTTGAATATTTTGAATTAGAAGGTTAATAATTTAATATTGTAATATAACATTAAATGTGGAATATTACCTGGGACAAATCACCCAAAGTACTGGGACAAATCCTAAAACTACTGGGACATTTGTCCCACTAGTTATACAGTTAAAATATGCCCTGCGTCACGTGATGTACTTATGAAGTAGTAAACATGTTTACATTATGTACGTGTCTCAGCCCAACAACTAATTAGAGTCTAGTATATAAATTATCTCTTTCTAATGCTTGAGAGCCTAGTTTCTATTCATTATTTTCGGCCGATGGCCTAATTACTGATCCAGGGTTGCGTCGACATTCACCAATCGGCTCACTGCCCTTATTAATCTGTCCGTCTGTTTATCTGTATTTCTATCTGTCTGTCTCTCTTCTAATCTGTCTCTTGTTGTTCCCAACGTGGGTTTATACATTACACTACGATGCAGTCCACAATACTACACTACATTACAATCGCCAACAAAACTACAACCAATGCCCCAATTAGTGTTATGGTGGTGTTTTGCTACTGGCGGCAAAAACGACGAATATGATAGGTCCAGACTTGTTGTCCTCGAGACCAAGGTCTTGGTCTCGAGTGCACTCGAGTTCGTTTTTAAAAGTCTTGGTCTTGGTCTTGGTCTTGAGACCAAAAGTCTTGGTCTTGGTCTTGAGGTTCAAAGTCTTGGTCTTGGTCTCCCAAGACCAAGACCAAGACCGGCTGTCAAATTGTCAATATGAACAGTCATTTAACAAACTCAAGAATTAAAAATTTATCAAGCCTGTTTGCATCATAACCTACGACAAAAACCTACGGACGTATACAAGTCTTGTTGGTCAGGAAAACCCATCGGCAGCAGCAACTAAGTTATGCTGTGTCTGGAAGCTCTGCCGATACTTTTTCTGAAGCCAGACGGTCTGATAAACCATGAGAGCATTTCAAAAAGGCTCACGATTTGTACATTTAGGCCTACATGTATCCAGTGCTTGACAAAGCGACTTCAGCACCGATAGAACTTATTTTTTCACATGGCGGAATTGTTATGAGGCCCCACAAGGCACGCCTTGGCCAGAAAATTCTGAGCGAATTGGTCTTTATAAAAAACAAAAGGCATTTGGAATAACATTTTGCATGAAGGACTTTTGTAAATACGAATTCGGAATTCTCTGCAGTCTGAATTTAAAGTTAATTTGCATGAATAAATTAAAAGACTCACGTTTTCATTAAAATAGCGAGTAGTCCGACCTGAAAATTTTTTGGTAAGGAAAAGAAGTCGGGCTGAATGCGAGTTTTTGGGTCTTGGTCTTGAGGTTCAAAGTCTTGGTCTTGGTCTTGGCCTTGAGGTGCAAGGTCTTAGTCTTGGTCTTGGTCTTGAGGTTCAAAGTCTTGGTCTTGGTCTTGAGGTTCAAGGTCTTGGTCTTGGTCTTGGTCTCGAGGTTCAAGGTCTTGGTCTTGGTCTTGGTCTTGGTCTTGAGGTTCAAGGTCTTGGTCTTGGTCTTGGTCTCGAGGTTCAAGGTCTTGGTCTTGGTCTTGGTCTTGGTCTTGAGGTTTAAGGTCTTGACAACAAGACTGGATAGGTCGAGGCGACACACGATGATACAGTAAAGACCGTATTTCCAATACGTCATTTTACTTTTGAACAACCAGAGGTCATGCCGAGTTATGAAAATGACTGATTTTTACATCATAAGAAAGACCGATCTGGAATGGCCTTCCCCCTCTGCTCGTAGCCAAACTAATCACTAGCTTTTCCTCATCGGTCTCGCATTCCCTAAAGGCATTTCTGTTTCTCCGGCGCTTCTGTGCTGAGTAGTTATTCTGCGAGAGGCGCTTCATAAATTTCTAGATATAATACAATACAATAAGAAGAAAGGAGAGAAACGACACCATTATTCTTTTGTTTAATGCAACATTCAATGCACCACGAGAAATTAACTCTCACCTTGTTGCTTTTCCTTTGCGTAGCAATTGAAGATCGGTTTAAAGTTGTTTTGAAGAAGGGAACAAATCAACTGATCAAATCGAAGCTTACGGCTTGGTAATTTATACAGGCCTGCTCTCCAGACTTTGGGACGACAGTAGGCAATGATAAACGTATAGGGGCCTACATTTACATTGAACGTTTAACCGTCAGCCTTGTTAATAGGCCCTATTTACCAGAAGTTCATGTGACCAGTGGCAGCTTTAAAGAGGGCCCGAGGGCCAGTGTACCACCAACTGAGTTTGTGGCCCTCCTGTTGGTCCCCAAATTCTAGTCTGATCGATTATGAAATCTATAACATTATTTGTATTAATTGTGATATTTTCAAGGGTATGATTTACGTACTTTATGCATGATGAAATCCGATATTATTTTATTTTATTTTATTCGTGGTATTTTCACATACACAACCTAATTACTTCCTTAGAGTCTTTATTATTTTATGACGTAGAAACTCCTTCTGCCTATCCTTTCTGTTATGAGATTGAGATGCATGTGATCGAATTTCCGCTTGTGGTCGCTGTAGTTTCGCAGACTTTGGTCAAGTTGCTGCAAGATGATCGATATTCGAGAAATGTTTGATAGTGCTTAGTCGATGGGCCTACACAACAAATAAAATCTTGGTAGCACTGGCAGATAGAGTTAGGGATCAGATAACCGACGAGGTTTAAATAAGGAGTCTATTAAGTTTTCCTTCTCTGTTGTGAAACAAAAGACATTCGTCACTTTGTTATACACTTTTTCCCAACAAGAAAGTTAACGAACGCTTTCTAGATTTTAAACCTGCAAACGGATAATTGCGTAGTTAGTTTCAGTGTTTATTTAGACTTTAGGCCCTATAATCATAGCGGTTTGACATCGGCTCATATTTAGCGGGTCAAAGTTATGATTGTAGGCCTATATGTATGACGAAGAGTCATAATCAGCGGTGTAAATAAGGATGTAGGCCTACAGCAGTTGGTAAGGCAGTCAGCTCCATTGGCCATTTAGTTCCATTATTACGCACATAAATTTTGAATCTAAATTTAATTGATGCATGTAAATCTATTTCGGAAGCTAAAGAGCTTTTCAAAATTACTTGAGAAGGACAACAAAAACTTCTTACATAGACTCATGTTTAAGGATATCTGCTAACACATTACTTCACCTCCTCTTCTCTCATTAGTTAATCCTCATTTCATGTTTCCTGTTAAACCATTCTTACTTTAACTAGCTCCTAATTTTACTCTAACTGATTTTAATGAAAACTATTATTGCTATTATTTTAATTAATATATTAATCCTTTAATGTTTTAATTATTGTACATTTTATCCTATTGTCAATAGTTGCGTTCTGTCAACTATCTAGTTGAATAAACGAATATACAATATGTTTTTACTTCAAGTTCTCTTATAATTATACAAGAAATGGGTTGAAACACAGATTGAACTGTACTCATGCAGAGGAACCGGTGAGGCAACTCAAAAGGCTCAGTGACACTGCATGTGTGTGTCGTGTAGTTATAGGCACTCTGTACTACTCAAATAGTGTGTTCGTAAAATACCCAGGCGCTTTTCTGGTTCTGCTGTTGATAAAACTGTGGAGCATCGTTCTGAAGTGGACACACAGACTGCATTTAGGCAACTTATTTACTAGCCAGTTATTGATTATAGCATTTCTATAGCTTGATTAAAGGAGGAGGAGTACTGTTATCTGCCCGAAGGCAGGTCCGTTGGCCTTATGCCACCAGGGGATGATATGAGTGAGGTGGTTTCCCGTTGCCTTCCTCACAGAAAATAGTGGGTGAGCAGCTTGTCCAAGGTCGCTACGCGGTGGATTGAGGTAGATTCGAACCTGCGACCCTCCGGCTACAAGGCACAGAACATACCGCTACACCACCGAGTCCCACGGTTACGAGTCTAATAAATGTAGCCTGCTAAAGTGTCATTCAATGTCTGAACGCTATGTATACAGGGTGGACCAAAAAAGTAAACCCTGCAGGTTTTTGCTAATATTTCGGCCAAAAGTAAGAATTTTTAAATCAAGTTTTACTGGCTGAAATGTAATTCATATTGACGTAGGCCTATAACAGCCAAATTTCAACAAAATATTTAGAATAGAACCAAAGTTATATCACTTTTACTGAGTCCACCCACTGTTTTTTGATGATCCAAAAACATGTAACGCAACAAAGTGTAACAAAAACGATTTTATTGTCATATCTGAAAAAAAAATGGTATCAAACAGAGTTGATATTACTTCACAAATTGTGTTCAATGTGTCCATCACCAGTACCCACACATGTTCCGAGTCTCTTTGTAAAAATATTTGATGGTCTTGTTGATAGGTTCCAGAGGTAAATCTTCCCATATCAACTCCAATGCGACCTTCAATTCTCTTATCATTTTTGGCTTTGGTCGCAGATTGTGGTATTTCTCTAGCATAGCTCCCCACACGTAATAATCCAGCGGGTTCAAATCCGGAGAGTTTGGGGGGCTATTGGTCCTTCTCAATGAAACCAGGGCAATTGACATTGAGACAATCTTGCGTGAGACGAGCAGTATGCGCTGGTGCGCCGTCTTGCTGAAAGATGAATCCAGCTGGCAGCAGACGCTTGCAATCTGAAATTAATTCTGGAAGCAGGCAAGAAACGTATTATGCAGCATTCACCTTCGCCTTTTCATCAACAAAATGCATTTTGTCTGTCACTGACACCTTGCACTTTTTGATTTTTATGAAATTATTAATCTGAAAAATTGTTTATTTACCAAATTGATTGTCTTCTTGTTAAATGACGTCACAGTGACGTGCAGCTGCGCTGGTGCCCCGTATCTTTTCAAAATATTAATAATAATAATTACATTTAATGATTTAAAAATTCTTACTTTTGGCCGCAATATTACCAAATTATTTCATATATGACAATAATATCGTTTTTGCTACTTTTTGTTGCGTTACATGTTTTTGGATCATCATAAAATAGTGGGTGGACTCAGTAAAAGAGATATACCTTTGGTTCTGTTCGAAATATTTTGTTGAAATTTGGCTGTTACACGTAAATATGAATTACCTTTCAGCCAGTAAAACTTGATTTAAAAATTCTTACTTTTGGCCGAAATATTAGCAACAACCTGTAGGGGTTACTTTTTTGGCCCACCCTGTACATCAAGGCTACGAATTGGTACTCACTCATCTTCAAAGGAAATCATAGTTCCAAATTAATTACACACGAAATATCCTGCAAGACAATGAACTTAAATCAAGTGTATCACTTAAAACGATGCTGTTCTTTCTCGGATCTTAGCCGTTCGTGACTTATTTTAAAATGTTGGCATTAATAAATAGCTGTAAATACGCTAAAATAGGCTTGGGTTATTTTTAATACTTGATTATCAAAAAAACTATCTAGAACCAACGACTTACTCACCTTCACTGGTCTAGATCTTTCGCAAAACTGAGATTCACGTGACAGTGATTGATCAATATGCGCAGTTAACAAAAAATGATCCAATGCCTCATTGCCTCGTTTCTCCCACTCACGGACTTTTACCCAGCGCCTGTTCATCCCATCCGCTTCCCTTTGAAGCTAACATCAGGGTACAGAACCCCGATAAACATCAAAAATATAAGTACATGGCTGGAACCCAATCTTAGAAGCTGTTCATAACGAACCTCTAAATAAAGACAACCCACAAACTCTTCAAGAAACGCTCTCTTGAATACAGAACAGACTCATTTAACTCTTTGATAAACAATGTGAATAGTCAGTAATTTCTGGCTACGAATACACATCTTAATTTCGTAGCCTTGAGGATATTAACCAATTTGTCACTCTTTCGGTATGTGGCTCTTTCAAATAATAATAATAATAATAATAATAATAATAAAAATAATCTGTTCTTAAATTAAGCGCCTGCAAACGCACTGCGCTGCACAGTGAACATACATATAGTAGAAACGGCAGTCACGCAGGGCGCCTTACATACATGTATGCAGTAGAAGCACATGATTACAGTTTTACAGGAGTCGAATATAGCTGTTTATACGGCAGCCATCAGGGCGCCATCACGGCCTACTATTCATTTAACCACCGCCGCCACCTAGCGAGTGGAAGGCTGAATAAACCTTACGGGGTCTACGGGATTCGATCTTGGTACCTACTGCTCTTCACGCCAGTGTGTTATCCATTACTCTACGGGCAATATTTCTGTCGCTCTTATAACACTGCTGATTTGTCGTTCTATTGTTATGTCACTCTGTCGTTATGTCGCTCTTTCGATACTAACCCCGTAGAGTGGCGACGCTGCACTCTGCGTGTACGATACGGTTCTTTAGTGTCGTTGGTAAGCGACTAATCCTGCACACCAGTGTGGCAGGCGAGTGCTTCGTGATAAATCGAAAGTCCGAGTTCGAGCGAGATGCAAATATATATTTATAGTGAGGTGGCTTAGTGAAATTATCGTTACCTGGCGGATAAAAGCACCAAATTTGGCCAGGGTCTACTAATTAATATTGGAATAGGAGCCCTCTGAGATTATTAAACATTTTTATGTGAAAAACCAAAATTCAAGATGATCGACATCTACGACAAAATATAACGTGTGTCGAGTAGTAGTAGTCATAAGAAGACGAGTTTACATGTGAAAATTAATTTTTGAGGACACTGAAGAAACTTATTTGTCGCACATGTCAACTGTGCGATGGAGAATTACACCAGATGTAAATTGAAGTCGGAATTCCAATATGGCGGCCCTAAAACCGGACACTATCTCTAAAGGAAGAAATGCTACATTTCCAATAAACATCCACCCTCTCATTCAAGAACTATCTACCCCTCTTATCTTAGGGTAGTTAAAATAGTAGTTCTCAACTTCAAGGTCTCAAGTTATTCATTCTATGGAAATGAGTTGTAATGCAATCTTGATAATAACTGTCTTGCAAACAATGTCTCGTTGTTCTGTCATGCCTTTTACACAGTTCTATCTAGTACAGTTGCACTTGCACAGTGGGGGAGCAATCCAGAACTGCTTTCCCACATTTGCAGTTGGAGCAGTCTCCTTTGCAGGAGCATTTGAGCAATTCTCTGCATGATCCGGAAACCTCTGATACTGTCATCCAGATTGGTACTCATGACTCTTAGCCGTGGCTGGACTGGGAGCGCTCCTCAGTAGGTACCTTGAAGGGACGCTATATAAATTTTAAGAAAGAATGAATGATATTCTGTTCCAAGCGAAATCCTGTGCGGAAGGAACCACTTGTTGGGTTTGTGTAATGGTCCTCCAGATTCCTGTGTGAAAAAACTCCCCGTCGGATATGCTGACCATTTTCATTTGGAACGCTTCATGCGTCGCGACTATAACCCATCTATCAGTCTTCTTTTTTCTACGTCATCATCTTTTTGTAGCAGGTCCAGTAGGAATAACAATCACAAACACCTACATTACTGAACTTCGTGCGTACATCGACTTAAACACTGTGTAAAAGGTACGCGTTTTCTATAGCGACCGTCCGATTTCCATCTTGCTCATTTTGCAACGAACTGATAGGGTGAAACCCTTCATCACCGCTGCCCATTTAAGGTCGGAGTGTACGGACCGTGCAGGCCCAAGATTTAATTATTTAAAATGTCCACCATCGGTGTTTGAACCGGCAGCTGAACGCACATGGAACCAATGTAGCTAACCAGGAAGAGTAACAAATTTCAACGTTAGCAACAATTATTGTCCTCGTAGAATTCGAATGAATCCTCGCTCCGAACTCAAAGCGATCGGTTCAACACTAAATAAGGTCTAAACCGAGGAAGACAATTCCAACATCTGATCGATATCTCAAGTTATTAACTGGCTTTGAAGTCGATAGGAAACAGGTTTACAGAATAATAAGGATATCAGTGGATTAAACTACTAGAAGTAAATATTCATTATCCTGCATATTTTAATAATACCAGAAAACACAGTGTGAAAGCATCAGGTCACGTGTGGCTTTAAGTTTGTGCCAGGTTAGGCTTAGTTCAAGTGTTTGTAGCTTATTTGCTATATAAAATATACATTCAGAATTAAGGCAAAGGTAGGAAGGAGGTGAGGGTAACCTGCGGTTCTGAATGCCTATGAAACACCCTGAGGGAAAGGATTTAAAAAACGAGTCACTAATTATAGTTGAAAGCAGCCCTTAGGTAGAGTATTAGGCCTATTTGTCATGGGTTGAAATGCAAATGTAATTCATTTCAGTATTTGCCTACCACAGTTACAGCGTAATTATTAGCTATTAATTTACAAAGCTTTCCCTTTCTTTAAGGGAAAGCTCGTGTACAACTGATACAGACTTCCAGAAAGCGTTTGACTCCATCAGATACGATGTAATACGAGCTGTGTAGAAACCATTTGCAGCAGGTATACAGTACAAGGCCTACGAAATGATCCTAAATGTATACGAAAATGCGAAATCAACACTCAGAGTAGGGAAAGAGCTTAGTTGGTGCTTCAACATCTCAGGAGGCATAAGCGTCACAGGGACCATTATACCTCACCAACAACATTACTTATCTGGAAAGAGTGATGGACAGTATTCGAGGCAATGGGACAGGAACTGCGGCCCATGGCAACAGAATCTGGCGGACAGCAACGCCTCATTTGTCCCTTAGCGATGAACTTTTCGCTCTTATTCCGTGGACGACGTAGACCAGATCAGAGAACAAATAAAAATCATCAAGGTAAATGCGGAAATTTCCCACAGACAAGAGAAAGCTGAAGGGCTAAATCTTAACATCATTGAAACTAAATCACTGATATTTCGGATGAGGGAAAACATGATCTCAGTTTAGGTAACCGAAGACAACACTGAGATGTGGGAGAATTTGTCTATCTGGGAAGCCTACTGACTTGGGACAACGACTGCGGTATGGTGATGAGGAGTTCATAACAGCAAAGGGAGCAATGGCGGGTTTTGGGAAGAATGAATGGTTGACTACAATGAAATAGTTTTATGGCATTATAGATTGTTTGGAAAGAAACTAATAGCTTGTAATGTTTTATAACATTTTATTCCCAACTGATTCCGATATTCGTTGAAAACCGAATGACAATTGCACAGTAATGTCTTATTTCGAACTGTTCTCTCCTCGCGCCAGTCACACCTACATGTATTTTATATTCAAGATAATACAAGATACTACAGTATATATGACGTTTCTGTTCCCTAGATACTACATAGTTTATTTCCTTTTCCTTGCACCATGGTTCTGTGATATCACTAGGTGTTCAGAAAGGTAAAGCATTTTGCACCTGTCAGCACTGGCACTTTGCAGCACTTCGTAAGGCAGGAGGCAAGCAACAGAAGTGTAAGCTAATAGTTAACATCTTGGAATCAGTCTTATTTTGAAAGGCGCTGGTGAAATGACAAGACCGTGAACATCTGTAGTTTTGACAAATTCCTGGCCCTCTGGTGGCTGGAAATCAAAATGCTTCACAAGGTTGGCGAGAAACAGGAATACCTCTTGGCGGGCTAGTATCTCTCCAATGCAAGAACGCTTCCCTGCAAAAAAAAAAATTGCAACAATTACAGTTGTTGTAAATAGGGACAGTTTAGGCTTTTATTCTATTAATTAGATTTCCCAGGCTCCAATGCAATTTAGGCCTTTTTGTAGCTATAATTTTCAAATCTATCAGTGCTTTTGACTGTTTTCTAAAAAAAATTTAAAGAGGCTTATCTTGTTTATTTTAACGAAACAAGTTCGTTAGATAATGGTTACAAAAAATGCCAATATAGATTTCTACTCTCTCTCTCTCTCTCTCTCTCTCTCTCTCTCTCTCTCTCTCTCTCTCTCTCTCTCTCTCTCTCTCTCTCTCTCTCTCTCTCTCTCTCTCTCTCTCTCTCTCTCTCTCTCTCTCTCTCTCTCTCTCTCTCTCTCTCTCTCTCTCTCTCTCTCTCTCTCTCTCTCTCTCTCTGTCGGTCCGTCCGTCCGTCCGTCCGTCTCTCTCTCTCTCTCTCTCTCTCTCTCTCTCTCTCTCTCTCTCTCTCTCTCTCTCTCTCTCTCTCTCTCTCTCTCTCTTTCTCTCGCAACCGGACTCGGACCTCCACTGCACAAGTATCGATTTCTGATACGACCCATCAATCGTGAATAAGTTTGGGCCCTGCGCTTAGCTTTAGAGTAACGGTTTAGAAATTCGGAGTTCACGATTAGGATTAGAAGACCAGAACTTGATGGCTAGACTGCTTTAATATCTTTTAGTATTTTAAGGCTCGACTGAACAGTAGATTGAGCGTTGAAGGAGTATATTCAAACCTCCGACCCTCCGCTATCGGACTGAAAAGATATAAAGTAAAGTAAGTAAGTAAGTATATTCTTTAATATAACCAGCTGCCAAACAGCACTCTGGTGAACAAGCATCAGCATACATACATCAGGATAAATTAATAAGTGTATAACATTCTGACTATAAATGTTTTCCTCATTTGATTGTTTGCTTTTGGCAGCACCCGGTCTGGGGCGCAGGCTGTAAACCGCTGGCTTAACTGGGGGGAGCAACCCATGAAGGACATGTCCCGGTTCTTCGAGAACCGCCCAAAACAGACGGGTATCGGCCACACGGCACATCTCTTCGATCTTTGGGCAGTCACCAGGGAGGTACCTCTGTCGTATTAGCCTATTTACAACTGCCTGGAGCCTTCCTTTTTCTTGTTGTCCAGCATATCCCCACCATACTGGAGCGGCATACAGCAGACGTGACAGCGTAGTAGCTCGCACCACATCATGCAGCCTGGTGCCAGCAAGACTACGCGGAAGGCATACAAGGACTGCCTGGCCCCACAGCATATTCGACCGATATGCTCATCGAAACCAAGGGTGTCAGACATAGTTACTACAAGAACTCTCAAGCTCTTGACTCTGGTTAAGCCCGGAGTCTCAGTTGGTTCATCCCCACGCCCTCGGGCCCCTCTGACGATCATCTCATAGGTCTTATTGCAGTTTAACTTTAGGTTACATTTACTCGCCCATTGGGTTACATGATCTAGTTCAGCCGTGATAGTGGAACTATTTGAAGATGGGATCAGCAGGTAGCTATCATCCGCATACTTTAGTAACCTGTTTCCTGGGTGGTAAGGCCTAAGTTTGGAGATTGTTGTTATAAAGTTATTTGGTCCGAACCCCGAACCCTGGACTATACTTGAGTTTATATAAATAATGGTGGAGATTTCCCCATTGAATTTAGTTGCATGGCTCCGGTCAGCTAGAAAGGCAGTAATCCAATTGTAGATGTTGTCTGATATCGGCATCTCGGCCAGTTGCTCCGCCAGGTAAGAGTATAGTACTGTATCGAACGCCTTGGTGAAATCCAACGAAATGAGGTGTACGTACTGACTCTCACCCAGAAGTTCTGTAAGATTGGAAGTTAGCGCCACGAGGGCAGCCGTAGTGGATCCGGTCGGACGAAACGCAAACTGGTCCTCAAAGTCCCGATTTAGCTCGGGGTCAAGCAGAATTGGATGGAAGGACCGACGCACGATGTATTTTTCCAATACTCGACATAAAATAGGCGTCACCGAGATTGGGCGGAAGTCAGCAGCCTCTTGAGGATGTTTCACCTTTGGCACGGGCGTAATGACGCTGGTCTTCCACTGCGCAGGGACGTACGAGGAAAGGATCGAAATGTTAAAAAGGTACGCCACCGGCTCAGCTATCATCGGAGCGACCTGCCGAAGGAACCACGATGGTAGGCCATCAGGCCCCGCAGCCGTGTTCCCCACTGACTCCAGTAGTTAAAGAGTTGTGGCTGTATATATCACCGTCTCAGTCCAATCCGTAGCAGTTGCCTTGAAATGAGGAAGAGTATACTGTTTATCCAGGATATTTTGCCAAGGTGCTGGTTTATTGAGGAGGCAGTGACTCCTCTAATCGGCACCCGGGCCTCACACCGTACGTATCCTCTCAATCGATTCACCTCGGTCCACATATTCCGTGATCCCGCTCAAGCCCCTCGAAGGATGTGCTATTGCTTCTCGTGATGAGAACATTTTTTCTGTCCGAGAGGGCATCGGCAGCCTCTTTCTGATTCCTCTTGCGCAGTTTGTTTCGTTTGCGGATCAGATATTTGACGACTGGTGTCATATAGGGCGGGTCCTTGTCTTTGATCATGATTTTTCGAGGGGGGAAAGTAGAAGTCATACACAGATGTTGTGTAGGTATAGAAGGCTGCAAAGGCCTCCGCCGGTGTGTTGCCTACTGTGATAAAGTTCCAACTTTGTACCCCAAGATGGGCCTGACTCCCCGCAAATTTGTTGGGTGGACGTAGGCGGAACTCCTGAGACCTTCTGCCATCTGTCCGAAGGGTCGGGTCACCAAGCCTCATCACAGGAGGAATAGCCACAATTGCCTTGTGCTTTGTGTTTATGGTGGATTTAACTGCCACGCATTCTTTGGATATGCCATCCAGAGTAAATCCTGTCTAACGAGTGTCCGTCATGCGATGGGCCCTGGAACTCGGCCCTGAGTCCCAATTCCATTATTCTTGTTGACGGCAGCTTGTTAAAATCGCCTGCCAAGATAACCGTCGAATTCTCAGGTATGTCCTGTATCTCATCCAGCGTGAAATCTATTTTCTCATTGAGGAGGTCTGTGCTGTATGAAGGTCTCGGAGGGTGGTAAATTGCTCCAACATAATAGCTTCGCTCTTCCCCTCTAAGTCTAAGCCACAGGACTTCCATATCTATCTCATATTCATGTCTGGGCTGGAATATTTTGGGCCCTCAGCAGGGTCTACAATAGACCGCCACTCCGCCCCCTCTACGCTTCTCGCGGTCTCTCCGGAACAGATCGTATCCTTTTAAGGCGGTCCCAAATTAATCTACCAACACCTGCTATGCAACAGAGCAAGACGCAGCAGATGTTGCATAGACATAGAGAACAAATTCTTAACAATGGCACAAAGCCCTCGAAAGTTGGCGGTATTATTGCTGAACTGCTCCAATGAAGGTATAGGCGGGCATTGCATGGCTCAGTGGCGTGTTCGCGAACGTCTAGAATACCGTTAATGCGCAAGCTCAAGGACAAAAACACTCAACTGCATGAACAGCCTTAATCGAAACATTTCGAGTACATATGGATATTAAAATCTTTCCATGTTCATTTGACTAGACCTGCTACATTTCTACTACTTGTCTCCATTGCGAATGTTTACAGTAGAGCAGAAGCCTTGCAACATTGGTGCTTCTTCGCTTAAATTCAGAAGAATTCCATATCTACGCACTTCGACGACGCAAAAATTTACGGACGCTCGAGACAGATCCCGGTTTCGGAAATGACTCTAACAAGGGTAGGCCTACTTGGCACAGCAAGCTAGAAACAAGGACTATTCTGTCCTTGATTTCCGATTCCCATGGAGCCGGAAGACCCCAGTTTGACGATCAAATGAGGCACTCATTGGACCAGAACGGTGAAGGCGTGCCTCCACCCACTGAACTTCAGGATGCTTACAGCATGGAGACGGGACAAAGACCGAGACGTGGCAGATATTTACATTATGCATATTCAAATATAAAATGGTTGGAGCTATATTCTTAAAGAGATTACGCACAACAAAGTTACAAATATATACAAAGGGATGACTAATTTAAAGTATTAAGAATATTTGCATTAATCTCACGAAATCAATAATATTTATTATTATTATTTTTATTATTATTATAAAATTATTTGTTGTTATTAAAATAAATAAATTATTTTTTAGCAGATGAAACAGGTGCCGGAACGCGTTCCGGCTGAAAAAAACACTGTATTTATGTATGTATGTATGCAGAGGGTGCGATCTTGTCTGACAAGTGGGGTTTTACAGGTTTTGACCTAGTCAAAAAGAGGTCAAAATTCCTTGACTTAATGCTTTAAAACAATAAAGCAGGCACTTTGTAACGGCATGTATGCACGTGTGTAATGTATGTATGCATGTAAATATGCATGTATTTAATTATGTGTGCATGGTTATATATGTGTATGCATGTATGCATGCATGCCTGTTTGTATGTATGTATGTAATTATGTATGTATGCATACATGCATGTATGTATGTTTGCAGATGTATATGTATGTATGCATGTACGATAAGTATGTACGTGTTATTTTTGGCCCCCTCATAAACCTTCTGGATCCGTCCCTGCTGTGTGCAATTCTGAGGCGGACAAAAAGTTGTTGTACAATAAGCGCTCCAGTTCCAATGTGAACCAGATCTGAACCCCAGTCTCTAGCGGATGTTCTCTTGACACCGAAACGGCAAAAGTGCTTTACTGGGCGAGAGATTTCCATATGCAGGCCTATCTTCGAACTATGCGACCCAAACATGTAGGGCGTGGAAACGGAAACGTTAGAGAAAAGGTAACGTCACTGGTGATGAGGGTGATTAAAAAGTATGCATCAGTCATTTAGAATAAGTATGCTATGTGAAAGATTACCTTCAGTACGTTGATGAAAAGTATACTGCCAAGAGAGATCCAGCAATAGGAGTTATTTAAAACAAGAACCTTTATTAACAGATCGGAAGTTAAGCAATGTTTTGGCGTAACCTACCCACGCCAAATGAGACGATATGATCTCTTTTAATCACGTTGTTATCCTTATCCAAGAATCTCTCCGGTCTGAAGTTCTCTGGGTCTCCCCAGACCTTAGGGTCCATGTGAACGCTGTACATATTTGAGATGGCCTAAAACAATAGAAGCAGTCAATTAGAGTTCATACATGTAAATAGCAATCACATTTCAAATTATTGAAATTTAAAGCAGTATCCGAACAAAATTTGATTTAAAATGCAAATTGACTGCAAACCTGGCGAGTCGTGACTCAACACCTCAGAAGGGTTTAGCTAAGGGCATTACAAATACCTCTAAATAGAATCGTATCCTTCGAGTTCCTCAATCATTGCCTTAACTATATTGAACAGAGAACTTTTCCACTAGGCCAAATGGACAATTTCATAGAACACACTGCTTTTAGAAAGCGCCTGCTATTAGATCAAAAAGTACTCCTCAAGGTAGGCCTACTTGTATTTATTTTGACGTACTTGGAGTATCCGTTTGATTGCCAGAAGAACATTGTAGGCCTACTGTTCCTAAGCAAGGATTCTAGAATATATTATTAGGTACATTGCGCCTGACCGTTCTCGACCTATAGTGTTGTATTTAAGAATAGGCCTACTTATCGTCCATCGGCTGTGTCTAATGGTAAGAACCTCGGAGTTGATCAGTTTGTAAATCTGCTTTGAGTGCCATCGATTGTTGCATGTTGCTTTATTATATGGGCGCCAGAAAAGTTTGAATATCATATCAGAATAGATTAAATTAACTAATAATTCCTCTTATAAAAGTTGACTTGTGTATGAAACATATCCGACACTACTGTAATAGGTAGACATCATTAGCGTAAAAGCTAACTGGCTAAAATGCAAACCTCTTCACGTGTTTCTCTAGAGACTGTACGCCGACTGCTCACCTTAAGTTTTAAGACCTTAATACAGAACCGCAAAGACATTCGCACCAATCCTCAACAGGCTTCTTTTAAATATTGAGACAGGAAACCCTTAGACCAAAGAAGATTTGAAAAGCTATTAAAAGGCTTAACAATCTGCATTTCTTCAATATTAAAGATATGGCATATTGCAGTGTTTATCGCATACATACCAAACATCCACGAGGTATGAAGTATCCACAGATCTCCGTGTCTTTCGACGTGAAACGCCCGATCGGATTATTGACCAGGGTATGAAGTCGCATCGTTTCGAACATCACAGCCTCCGTATATGGCAAACGTAGTCGGTCATCAAGTGAGGGAATCCTATTACCATCGCATACTTCGTCGATTTCTCTCTGAAGACGGGACCGAACCTTGGGCTTATTGGCCAATTCCAACATCGCCCATTGCAAAGTCACCTCGGCAGTATCTGTGCTAGCTAAGCACAGATCTCGCAAGATGTACATCAGGTCCTGTTGGTTATAATTGGGTCCCTCTATTTCAATAAATCGAGTCACAAAATTTCTTTCAGAAGGATTTGTTTTGTTGTGCTCTATGGCCAGCTCCATTTGATGCATCATGCGTTTCTGCGAACTTATCGAATTTGCAATCTTCTTCCGGAAAGTTGGAAGAAATCGAATGAGTGGAGCATATTCTATTTTTGGATCCATATTCTCAAGAAATTCATTCGAATCCTCAATTAACTCACTACGATTCATACCAGTCTGAGATTCACTGCCGAACAGAATATTCATAACCACATTTGAGGTGGCATACATCAGTACCTTCTTTGGATCAAAAGAGCAGCCATTTTGCTTCCGAATTTCTCTAATCAAACCTTCAGTTTGTTCCGAAATCCTGGCATCCGTTTCTTGACTGATTCCAAATCCAAATTCCTTGAAGATTGAAAGCGTGAGCTTGTGGTAGTGCTTGAAAGTTTTGCCATAATGCGCGAAGATGATACCTGGGTGAAGTTTAAAAAATATCACAACGTCATACAGTATTTATATGTTTTACCAACCCCTATGGTTATGATAACCGCAATGCATGTGTCTTTTCCGGATGTAGTGACCTGCTTTTTTACCATCCTGGTATACCAAATTCAGTTTAAGGCATAAACTTCAAAATATTCGTAATGCATTGTGCAAGTAAAAGTAACTTTTGCAGAGTCACAACAAAACAGCTTCAATATACCAGGTAATTCACCGGCATTAAATAGAATCTGGACCTTAGATCTGTTTCTATTCCAAATTAGAAAACGAGGTGTCAAACAGAGGATACAGCTTGGTGCCTAGGTGGATATTATTGGTGATGGTAGCCACGACTTGACGCAGGTGCAGTACCAAGACAGTACCCGGAGTCATTCGCTAAGTAGCTACCTACTGACTTCACGGGTTAGCGACTGATTTAGCAACTCATTCGGCAGTCACATGCCTGAACTGACTAAGTCGCTTGGACATATCGACTGACTTCCCGACTTGCTATCAACTTCTCTTCTAATTAGAATACATTCGGGGTCCAAATATTTGTCATGTTGAAGGAAGTAATAATGCTTATCTTCTTCTAAGTATATATGGAAAGGCGGTCATAGCTCTAATAGATATGGGTAGTCTGGCTTCGATGGCCTCTGTATCCTTGGTGAGAATTCAAGACATGAAAGTTTTGGAGCAATTGCCTAACCCAGCGAATATTAGTTCCATAAAGGTCCTTGGTGAAACCTTATCCAGCGTCGAGTAAATCACTATACGCTCGAAATATCTTGACTTGTCACAGGTCAAGTCGATGAAGTCATTCTTAGTCTGGCGTGGTTGTTAGAAAGAAAATCACAATGGAACTTTGGAAAAAGATGAATTAAAATAGAAAACCAATTCTTTCCCAACTATAGATAGAATCGAAAAGTAATATGTAGAAAAATTGATGATGCTCGGGATGTAATTGTGCCGGCTTCGTCAGAATTGGACATTGAAGCATATGCCATCCTGCCGAATCTGAAGATCACCAAATCCAAGTGGGCTTCAATGCCGAAAGTTCTAGAATCTAGTCTCCTGATCGCTGGAACTCTTCTTCCGGATAGGATGATTGACTTAACCGTGCGGGTAATGAATCCAACTGGTAGAGCCATTCACTTAAAGAATTTTTCCGATGTGAATTGGAAGGAGTAGAACTAATGAAAATCAAACCAGAGTCTAGTCAACCCCTTAGTTGTGTGGTTATCACAGAACTATTGACAGATGAAATCAATAGACTCTCAAAACCTATTTGAAAGGAAATTGCCGAAAACGTTCCTGCCTAGTCAAAGGAGCGACTTAAACAGATTATTTTGGAATATCGATCTGCTTTCACTCTATGAATGGGACTTACGATTTACATCGGTACTTCAGCATGAGATCGACACCGGAACTGAAGCTCCAGTGAGACAACCGCTTCGCCGTCAGCCTCTGATCGTACCACTAGTAATTGATGAACAAGTGGAATTGATGTTACAACAGTGGCCTCAACTGCATGATGGACTGTTAACCCGGGAATGGCTTGATGCAGAAGATAACAATGTGCGATGGCATCAATTGGTTCCTTCTCCGGTTCGACGAATTTCTATCCAACTCGCTCATGAAGGCAAGACCTGGGCAAGTGGGCATAGACGTACCTCCGCCCAAGTAAAACGTCGAGCATACTGGCCAGGCTTGCGCGAAGATATACAGCTCCAGTTACAAAGACATTTGGCGTGCGCACAGTATGTAGGCGGAAAGACTCCATGACAAGGTTTATTTCAGCGAATGAAAGTCAGCAAATTAATGGAATGCCTGGGAATCGACGTCACTGGTCCTCATCCACCGTCGAACCGAGGTAAACGATATATTCTTACCGTAATTGATCACTTTAGTCGTTGGACCGAGGCTTTCCCTATGAGAAATCAAGAGGCTCTCACCGTGGCCAAGATATTGGTAGAACAATGGATTACGAGTTGGCTGCTCACTCCAAATATTGACGGATCAAGATCTCTGCTTCAAAGCAAAACTGTTCCAGGAACTCTCTCGTCTACACCAGATTGAGAAAGTTTGAACATTCCCGTATAAACGCAATACTAATGGTTTGATCGAAAGGTTCCACCGAACATTGAATGCTATACTTGTAAGTAGTGGCTAATAATCAGGAGGATTGTAATTTTTATTTACAGTATGTAATGGCTGCCTATAGCAATAGTACCCATGAAAGCACTGGGTTTTCGCCCACAGATAATTCTTGGCTAGAGAAACATATATGCCCTTGGATTTAGTATTGGGAGATTGTTACGAACAGAGTGAAGTGAGTAACTGAAACGAGCTTGTCTTTGAAAGATGAGCGCAGTTACAAACTGCCTTTGGTATGGCTTGGAAGTTTATGAAACTCCAAGCCTCAAACAGAGCTTTCCGGTACTATGTAAGAGTAAGACCAGTTGGTTTCTGTCCAGACCAATTTGCATGGTATTATTATCCTCGTAAGTGGCAAGGCATAAAGGACAAATTGGCTCGATGATACACAAGACCGTTTAAAATTGTAGAACTGGTAGGACCTGCATTGTATAAAATTAAGAAAATTCTGCGAGCCCAGCTCAAATTAGTTTACATCGACAAATTAAAATTGTATGAGGATGAAATTCCGAAAGAACGAAGGAGTCAGACATAATGAAACGGAACCAGAACTACAGAAGAAATGGAGCCTAATAAGATGATCGATCCACGCCCCGGCGCGTGATTAGATGGCCTAAACACTTTGGTTTTGATGAGTAGATTGAAATGGTTAACTTTTCCGCCTGTTTGAAATTTCTTTTAGTGTTTATATCCGCTTAATTTCGTGAATTTTGACGAATAGAAAAACCATAGTTGAGTTGATTTTGAATGATGGGTACAAGCATTGTATTTTGGGTGTCTTAAATTTTGTATGCAGATAGTTTTTGATTATAACAGTACGTAGAGTTTTTGTCGTTTTGTTAATAATAATACTGGAGCTAGAGACATTCTTTGAGCTGAGTAGAAGAAAACAATTCTATATATTGTGACCTTTAATTTATTCCTTCGTGGATTAGTTTCAGCTTGACTGTAATGCTAATCTTGATAGAGTCATGACTGCTCATTAATTAAATAAGCACTAACTTATGCAGAAGATAACTTTTCAGTGTTATTAAGGTATTATTAAATCACAAAATTATGCAGCGCGATTCCAGGGCATTGCTGTGTGAGACAGAACACATCAAAAACTCCGTCAAGAGATCCAACACTAATGCAGCGCGATACCAGGGAATCGCTGTGTGACACAGAAGACATCAGGAACTCCGTCAAGAGATAGTGTTACTCCGTTGATTACTAAGGCCTGTCACCAATTACTGAAACTGGTGTAAATAGCGATTTTACTTGACTAAACACTGGGATTATGGCCTATCAGTTTGGAAATGCTTTTCACATAATTTATGCAGGCTGTAAGATATTGAGCTAGGCCGCTGGATGCATTGTACATAGGTCTTGACCTTTGGCGAGCGAAAAAACCGAAATCTAATAACATTGGCTCATCTTTTGTGGTAGTCATTGTTGGTTTAAAATCTCTTTATCACTTTAACCGCATCTTCAAATATGCAGATGACTGCTATCTTCTCATACTGGCTTCTGATATCTCCATCACTGTTGCAGAACTTGATCACATAAATACCAGGGCCCAGAAATGCAATCTTCACCTCAACTTTTCAAAACCAGTGACATTATCTTCACCAAGCCCAAGGCCAACCTTAAACCCTGTCCACCACCTATTTGCGGAGTCTCTAGGGTCTCTTCATTAAAAATATTAGGCATTGAAATAACCGAAAAGTTTGGATTTTCTCCATAAATCTGAAAACTGAGCATAAAGGCCAAGCAATCTCTTTACGCTCATTGTATTTTGATTTCACATGGGCTCTCGGGCCCCAGGCTCCATGACGTGATACGGGCCACCACTGTCAATCGTATGTTATTCTGTTCTGCCAACAAGCAGGAATTAGATCATTTGGGTGCAATTATTAGTAAGTTGGTTCGTCTTGGCTATCTCCCCTCCTTCTTTTCCAACTATTGAGGAATTCTGCAAAAAAGCTGATCATGATCTATTTATTCCGGATATTTCTATAGCGCCTCTCGAAGTCAACTACTACTCAGAGGCGCTCCCGACTACAGCATTTGATACTGTGCTGGAATTTTCACGCCGAAGCGCCACGAGCAATTGCGAGTGAAGGACTTGCCCAAGGTCCGTACGCAGCGGCTAGAGTGGGATTCGAACCTGCAACCCTCCGGTCACAAGACGCCGAACTTACCACTGAGCCAACACGCCCCTCTTTAATAACATTCTTAAAGCCCTAGTCACCTCCTCCATGACCTTCTACCTGCCGTTCTAAAGACTGGGTATGATTTGCGCCCACGTTCTCATAATCTGGTTCTCCCTAGATTTGACTCCCTTACCCGACGAGGTTTCCTGGGTAGGATGCTGTACAGTTAGGCTCTGTTGCTATTATTTCATTTAAGATCTAACGTTATTATTTCTGTTCTATTTCCTTTCCTCTGTGTGTAATATTGTATGTAAAGCGCTGTGCGTTTGCGAGCGTTTATTAAAGAATATACTTACTTACTTACTTACTTTCCATAAAGGATGGGAGATAAATGAGATGTTTGAAATTATTGATCGGTTGATGATACAGTCGATGCCTCAGCTTCTGCCCTCCACACGTTGTGCTTACCGGCTGATGTCTAACTGTAGCCTTTTGCCTCGGTCGTCGCCAACCCTAGATATTACCTAGTACAGTATTCCCCAGCTGGTTTAAGAAGACCACTCGGGGTTTCTTTGTATCCCAGTCTGTCATTAGCTACTGAGGTAATCTGTCAGTTCGAATCGAATGAAATCTATTGTAGAATGTTTCTAAAACCCGTAGAAAGCAATTAAAATTTCGAAGAACTGATAACACATGTAGGCCTAGCATGATTAGTGCATTTTTAAACAGTTGGTAGTTGTCTTTCTTGTAACTTTCTGATTTGCGAGAAGCCAAATTTAGTTTAAAAGGGTTTGAGACTTTCAATAACTAGCTGTCAGTAGAATGGTAATAAATATATTAAATTTCAACTTTTAAGCTTTTATCTCTGTTTCAGTTGATTATCACATATTAATGCTTGCAAAACCTTTTGGTGCTTTGACAGGTTTATTAATTACGAAAGAGAAATTAGGGAATGACTACGATAATGATGCTGGATGAGTGTAGGATGTCGCAGTTTGATTTAAGAGGATCTTGAAATAAAATCAAATGACTGTGTACTGGCCGTACTTACATTTGAAGTAAGTAGAAATCCAAAAGTTTGTGAGCAACCCGAAATATTTTTCTTCCCTAATAACGGAAGAATGTAACGGAACATAATACCATTAGGTCCATTACAAGTTTTATTGATTGGTAGATTCGGTTAAATTCTGTTATTTTACTACTTTTATTGCGTGCTAGTGAGCCTGCAATACCTTCGCTGCAATACCTCTACTTGAACTCGCCTGTTTCAAGGTACTGATGTCTAAGCGACGATGGGATGGAAGCAGACACGAAGACGGACGCTTGGACCGATATCGGTTGTGGAACTCTCCTAGTAAAAGGTGACTCATGTGTGGACGGCGGAAGTTGTGGCCTGCCACGTGGACAGCGCATAGACGTAACTTTTCGAGGAAGGGCTGCCAGACGACTGTGCACTCTGGAATAAGTGGACCGTCACGTGGACAGTACTATTCCACAAGACTGACTCACCATTGAAACGTGCAAAAGGAGATCGAGAAAGGAAGGAGAGCTTTCGTTGGGTACAAAAAGGAAAAGCGATGGCATTACTGGAGCAGTTTCCGTCAGACACAGTTGCAGTCAAGAGGTCGAGGTTGGAGCAATTGCCGCCTGACAGAGTTGCAGTCGAGACACAGAGGCTGATACAATTGCCGTCAGAGTCGCCGTCAGATTCAGGCGTAATCCTAGGACTAAGCTTTTTCCGACGGCCCGGTGACTGCGTTTCTTTTAAGTGTGCGAGGCTCTCTTTCGCCTATAGACTCCCTCTCTCGTCCGCCGCTCTCTTCGACTATGGAGTCCCCTCTCCATCTTCCCTTGGCTGGTATGCGGCACTTCTTTTAAGTGCGCGGTATTTTCTTTCGCCTATAGAGTCCCTCTCTTCCCCGCCGTTCTTTTCGGCTACATAGTCACCTCTGCCTCCTCCTTTGGCTGACACGCGCCATTTCTTTAAACTGTGCGATCTCTCTTTCGCCTATAGAGCCCCCTCCCTTCTCCCCCGCCGCTCCTATCGTTACAGAGTTCCTCTCCCTTCTCTTCTGGCTGAAGCGCAACGTTTCTTTCAAGTATGCGATCTCTCTTACGCCTATATAGTCCACTGCTCCCCCCGCCGGTCCCCTTAGGATACGTAGATAAGGGAGATGAATATGAAACTGAAAAAGGAAGAAGAAATCAAGGAGAGCCGAAATGGTCGTTTTCGTAAGAGTTGCTGAACTATATTTCTGGTTCGTGCAGTGACGAATGTTTAATTTCGCTGGGTACCTGAGTTTTATTTAATCGATTTGTCTGCTAAATAAATGTTCGACTGTTGAACTGTTCAACTGTGATAAGTCCTCTGACAGATCACGGAGGCCTAAGCAACATGTTAAAGCAGCGATAGATAACCCCGAAGATCCCTCAAACGAGCGACTCGTCCTGGAGGAGGGAGGTATCGTATTTGCGACAATAGTTCAGCGACTGGTTTCGACTTGAGGGGTTAGCGGCGAGCGGCGGCGAATGGCGACGTCGCTGGGGACTATACCAAGCGAACTTGAAGGTTTTCTCCAAAGGCGTTGGCATTAAGCTGAATAGATTATATTCACTACTTACTTGTGAGCTGTATATTTGAAATACCGTGTGCCTAACTTTGTATTTGACGAAAAAAGTTGGAAGGATGTACGGCAACTTAATGCCTGTATACAAATTATCTACTGCAGTCTTAAGGAAGTAGCGCTTATTCTTTGAGATGGAAGCAAGTGTGTGCTCAAGCTCTCAGTGACCAGTATTGAAATTGTAATTGCAATTTTAACTGAAGACTTATTATAACGCCATTCAAATCAGTGGCGCTCTCGACCCGCATCATTGACATCACCGGAAGAAAGAAAGGTTTTCAAGCATCTACGGACTGAAGAAGAGAGAGGGCAAGAGGTTCCTGGCGGAGGGACTGGGGAAGACTGTTCAAGGCTCAAGGACCCACATAGGTGAACCTTTAGGATTGGGTCGGGAAAGAGTGCATACGAGGAACAACCATAAGGCCACGGGGCCGAGGATCGCAAGGAAGCCCTAGAAGGCAAGAAAGAAACCGGGGTGATGAAATACTACATAATATTATGTTGCTATATTAAGATTTATAAAACGCAAGTTAATATATAACTAAATTCAACGCATGGGCGCTAGTAGTCGCTCAGCTTAGTCAGATGACGTGGACAATTAAATCTTCAATTTCGTCCTGAAGATTTCGATAGAAAACTCCAGAACTCGGATTTCGACGGACAGCGTATTCCAGACCGTTGGGCCATATGCACCGAATGTTCGTCTACTGGTCACGGTGGCCTCCAAACTGCAGAGAGTCAAAGCTCGCTTCCGAACGCAATCGAGACCGACCAGGAGCTGATGATGCTGGCACACAGTCTTTGGCTAAGTACGTTGCCGCATTCTGTTACGGCTCGTGTGCAATATTATTGAAAACTTGCGTGAAATTTTTATCTTGTCTCTCTGGCTGTTCGTAGAGTTGAACTGCGCCAGATTAAACCTGTCATAACTGTTGAACCCTTTAAAAAACTAGTCGATTATTTATTTTTCATATGTTGTGTGTGTTTTGTTGTCTGCCTTGTGCGAGATAGTACTACTCTTTGACGATAGTAAACAGTTTTAGCCATGCCAACTGAACGTTGGCGTTTAAACCAACCTCTAACATCGGGGTTCAGAATGTTTTTTTCGATCCAGAAGTCCGCCCGATCCCCGTAGGCTTCCGCGTTTTTCTGAAAAGCTTCCATAATTGCCTCCTTTCCGTTAATTGAAATAGCCATCCTTCGAAATAAAGCAAACGTTGAGATATGTAATTCAACAAATGGGCCTATATGTTTTAATCAGCAGTTCAATATAGTTTACCGTGTGTTTTATAAAATCTCTGAGAAAGCTAACCTTCTGAGTTTCGGAGTTTAGCCTCAGCTTTGAAAAATGGAATCTTTTATTAAAGGCATTTAACTTTATCCCGTTTCTCTTCTCTATTTGTGGAGATTTTGCTTTGCACAACACTCATTTGTAATTATAATTATAACAATTATAATTAATCGATTTACTTAGCTCGCCCTCTACGGCTCTAAATAAAGTCATACTGATCGCAGTATGATTCGGCCTGCTTGAAATATCACAAAAAACTTTAGAGAACCGGTATGTCTATACCTTCGTCCTGCTTGGAAGCGAATGATAGGACCCAGTTCTTCTGCCTTGCGCATGAAAAAGATATGCATCGTTTCCAAGCCTCCTGTGAAAAACGGGATCGATCCGAGAAATGGTAAAGCTGGAATTGATGGGAGATACCGTTTTCCAGCACCTTTGCTCCAGTATCTTCTCACGAAGAGAAGAAATGTGCAGGCGGAGAGCACTGCAATAAGAACTGCGTTGAGGTCAATCATCTGTTTAGGAAAAAAGACATTTTGAAGTTGAGAACGTTATCGTAACGTAACAAAGGCCTAACGCTACGAAATAACCAACAACAACCTCATTAAAAGAAGTGTTTTTGGCCACCACGTGCTACTTTAACGTTACTCGGACACCCGAATCTTGCGCGGTTGCCGACAGATGACAGAAACAAACACGATGTTGTGAAGATTTTTTTCACCCAAAATCAGATAGGAAGCGATCTCTCCTTTTAATTTTTTCTCACTCAGTTTAACGACACTGTGATAACAAAGATCAATGACGTCGCCTTCCTCCTTCATCCAGGCTTTGGACTGGCAGTGCCTGACAAAAGGGCACGGATCTGCATTGGCGAAGTTTCTCTATTTAATTTTTTTTATTCCAAAGTTTAAAGTCGTCGTATGACATCAAAGGCCGTTGACGACAATTCAAGTCATAATATACAGCGCAGTAAAATGAATTTATAACATCTGAAAGACACCATTTAAATGTGTCAAAACAGAACTATATAATGTCAATAATTTTCACTGTTTAGCAACATATGATAATACAGCTCATAATGCATATGCTGCATTTACTGTGATAAGACATTTCAACCAATAGTTTACAGCAGTTATAATTCACAAGAAATGTTAGATGTACAAAAGATTCTTGATAAACATTCTCAATGGACATGAGATTCTCAATCTATATGTTTGAATCACCAGAAAAAACTTTATTACAAGTTACTAAGTCAAGTGATTTAGGCATTCATATGATTCTTATTCTACTTCTGAATTTTCAAGAGTTATCAATCAATGCAATCAAACAATAATGAAGAAGTAAATTGAACCAGCTAATAGACATTTCATGATTTCTCTATCATGCGATACAGACTTGATAAAGGAGAACCGCTATTTCACTCGAGATTCTCAATCAACCACTTTAATGTTAAATTCCATTTAATTTATATTTGTCATATTCAATCAATCAATCAATTGGACATTTATATAGCGCGCTCTTCAAGGCAACTATTCAGAGGCGCTCGGTGAATTATATATTATAATATAATAATATAATATATAATGTAGTTATAATAATAATAATAATTTTTTCTTTATTTAAGCGCCTGCTAACCGCACTGCGCTGTACAGTGAACATAAGCTACATATAGTAGAAACGGCAGCCACGCAGGGCGCCTTACATACATGAATAGAGTGGAAACACATGATAACAGTTTTACAGGAGTCGAATATAACTGTTTATACGGCAGTCAACAGGGCGCAACTCACGGCCTACTATTCATTTAACCACCGCCGCCACCAAGCGAGTGGACGGCTGAATAAACCTTACGGGGTCCGATAATAGCACCCTCTGCTCTTCACGCCAGTGTGTTATCCATTACTCTACAGGCCCCCCATTAGGTTCTTATAAATTATTGATTAAAGTACTCAATGAATACAATCAAGCAATACTATCGTAATATATAAAAACGGTTTTAAAAGATTATAACATATTTACAGTATGTGCGTGTCTCAGCCCAACAACTAAGAATCTATATATCTCTTTAATGGACAAGAGTCTAGTTTAAATACACTATTATCGGCCGATGGCCTAATTACTGATCCAGGGAAGCGTCGACAGAACGACCAAAAGTATTTGACGTGTTTGGTCAAACACGTAGCTCAGAGCAGTGATTCTCAACCGGCGGTACGCGTACCCCTAGTGGTACGCCAGGTGTCGCTAAGGGGTACGCGAAAAAAATTGCGGAAAACTTTCTCTATAAGTTTCTACCCATGTTTCTTTCATTAGCTATTGACCATTGAAGTCACCATTCTACTTCCACCATTCGCTTCTTTTCTTTAAATTTTTTTGAATTTATGCCCATCTTTCTTTAATATTATTAGCTATTCTACGTCCACCGTGCGATTCCTTTTCATAAAAGTTTAAACTTTCTGTGAGTTAATGCTCATCTTTCTTAGATTAGCTATTCCACGTCTATGACAGTTTTAATGTTGAAACTTCATAGCCGCGTCATTTATTTTTCACAACAAATATTGATTGTACAAGTAACTACATAGTAGGCCAATAATTATTATTATTTCAAAACCAACAATGGATAAATGGTTGAAAAACAACTGCTTAACAGAAAGCCAGAATCTCTCAACGAGAACGTTAGCACTGAATCTACCGAGACTGACACTTCAGACGTCAGAGTAAACCCTAGCGAAACAGGACGTTTTACCGCGGCCGTTTTGGCCCGAACGTTTTGGCGCAGATCTGATACATATAGGGCCTACTTTGATGTCTACCACTGTATTTGCTTTTGTTCGTTCTCTGATAGTTATATTTTCAATGCTAATCCAGCTTCTAGCTTGAGCTATATTTTCATCGCTGATCCAGCTTTCAGTTTGAGCTACATTTTCATCGCTAATCCAGCTTCTTGTTTGATCTCTATTTCATCGTTAATCCAACTTCTAATTTGATCTCCATTTTCATCGCTAATCCAGCCTCTAGTTTGATCTCCATTTTCATCGCTAATCCAGCTTTCAGTTTAATGTTTAATCTCTATTTTCATCGCTAATCGTTGACAGTAACAGAACGAAACATCTTCGAGTAGGCTACCTTAGAGGAATAGCGCTTAATTTTTTGATGGACTCCTGAGGAGCCGATGGACTGTACACCTTACCAAAGGTAGCGCATTAGTGGTTCTGAACAGTATCAGCCTTGAACATTTCTTGCAAGCTTTTATATATTGGGTTAATTCGTTTTTTACACATGCAATAAAAATGACTAGACATTTATTGCCTACTGTTATGTACTACGTTTATTTCTGTTTATCAGCGCCAAAACGGCCGGCGCCAAAACGGCCGGTGTCCCAGATATTCTATCCCCCCTAAAGTGTATCCCCCCGGATGGAATAAACCGGTTTAGAGTATCCGGTGGGATGAACCATTCTATCCCACCTCGTCATACGCATCACGATAGCCTCGACGAAATTCCAGTCAAAATCACCAAAAACAAAGTAAATTGATTTCAGGTCGACGTACAAACTAAAGATACGCAATTCAAAAATTGTATGTGTGCAATAAATCCAAACAGTACGACTGAATACACTTAGAAACCGCCAAAAATGCAAACTAAACCGAATACTTCATTTTGCTAAGGGGGATACGCATGTATGGGGGATACTCTATTTCGTGACACCGGCGCCAAAACGGTTGCGCCAAACCGGTCGCGCCAAAACGTCACGTAGGCCTACCGAGGACGACGGCATTCGTAAG
This sequence comes from Allolobophora icterica, assembly GCA_963556255.1. Lineage (NCBI taxonomy): Eukaryota > Metazoa > Annelida > Clitellata > Crassiclitellata > Lumbricidae > Allolobophora > Allolobophora icterica. The sequence goes on from OY744608.1 coordinate 7,686,317, forward strand.
CAGCGTAAGTTTAAACGGTATGACGATAGCTATTTATCTTTTGGATTTGCGTGGTGTGGAGATCGAAATATAACGAAAGTTACATATGTCATCTGCAGTGAAAGAAACTTTCAAATAATTCAATAAAACCTTCTCTACAGCTCACATTAACACTTTATAATAGTGATTCAATGTTACCTTTTGTTGATATGATTAATTTTCATTCTTAAAATTATATTTAAAATTTGTCTACCTATGGTCCTATACGCTAATTGCAAGGGCACTTCGCGCTTGACGGTTGTTTGCTGATCAGATCTTTGCCAACATTCGATACAATAAAAATAAAGTTTGAGAACCCTTAGCTTAGAGGCCAAGGGTTTCTCCCTTTCTCGGGTCCTGTAAGCCAGCCACTCCATAATTCACCGATCGGCTCACTGCCCTTATTAATCTGTCCGTTTGTTTGTCTCTTTGTTCGTATATCTGTCTGTCTCTCTTCTAATCTGTCTCCTGTTGTCTCCAGTGTGGGTCTATACATTACACTACACTACAGTCTACACACTACATTACAATCGCCAACAAAACTACAACCAAAACCCTTATTGGCATTCTGGTGGTGTTTTGCTGATGGCAGGATAACGACGAATGTGATAGGTTGGAGGCGACACACAATGATACAATAGACATCGCATTTCCAAAACGTCATTTAGCATTTGAACCACCAGAGGTCATACTGAGTCATAAGAAGAAAAGAGAGAAACGACAGCATATTCTTTTGTTCAATGCAGCATTCAATGCACCACGAGAAATTAACTCTCACCTTGTTATTATTCCTCTGCGTAGCAATTGAAGGTCGGTTTAAAGTTGTTTCGAAGAACCTTTAACAAAATGGTGAACTGATTAAAGTCGATGGCTACGGCTTGATCATTTATACAGGCCTGGTTTTCAGACTTTGGAACGAAGGCAGGCAGTGAAAAACGTATAGGGATCTACAGCTAGATTTATTTTTGACATTGAACGTTGAACCTTCAGTTAATATTTACCAGAAGTTCATATGAACAGTGGCGGCTCTACAGAGGGTCCCTGGGGCCAGTGCCCCACCAACTGAGTTTGTGGCCCCCGATGGCCCCAAACTTTAGTCTGATCTAGGCCTAGCCTATTATGAAATCTGGTATTATTTAATTTTGATATATTCCTCACGTCCTATCTCTTAAGCCGTCTTTTGAAGAAGAGCTATATAAATTTCTAGAATGAATGAATGCATGAATAAATAGACGATTATATGACCATTCATTTACTGCAATCATAATATTACGTATTTTGCACTATTGTATGGCAGTAATGTTAAAGACCTTTGCTATGAAATTTCCCATACAAATTTGCATTTGGTTACAGTGTTCAAATTCCTTTGTAACTAATTATAATATAGCTACAATGTTCGACCTAGCTTGCCTTCTGTAACCATGTGACTTGTTTGTCATTGATATGGTTTAAAACAAGAATTAAATTTAAGTGGAATAAAAGTTATGTTGTACATATTTTTTACATTAATTTTTAATTACAATATAATATAATGCCCAGTGGTGCACACTGCACACAGTACATCTACACTGCCAGTGCCAATGGTCAAATATACTCAAATTAATGTACATCTTGCAAAAAAATACCCAGATACCTAGATATCCAGACGAAAGCCAAAACCCCAGATCTAGTGAAAAAAAATCCAGCTGTGTCAAAGCTGGGCGTTGATCATGTTCCCAATGCCTAAATTCACTCCAGCTGCCTGAGTCCGGACTCGCATTCATTTTACTGTAACCAGAGACGAATGTAGCGTGAAAGTTTTTAAAGGCATATCTCTGAGAAAAAGAGCAAGTCATTAATAGCTGAGCTTTAGATAAATGTCTGAAGCTGAAAGTCCAAGGTTTTCAGCCTTAGGAAATGACCTTTAATTCTGCCGTGATCTAGATTAGCCCAGTCTAGTTCTTAGCCTCGTTGACTCTCTCCTCCAGAAGAGATTATTGTCTAGTACTTAGAGTAATATTTGTCTGGTTAACTAGACAATAAAGAGTAATATTTGTCTGGTTCATTTCCTTAAAACTATATGTTTATTCTACGACCATTTTACTTGGAGTATTGCACGATGTCGTGTCAATCATCTGTCTACCAAACTATCTGGTCGTCTATCCTCCCAGGGCCGGTTTAACCACTAGGCGAACTAGGCGGCCGCCTAGGGTGGCACATTTCTGGGGGCGGCAGAAAAGCTACACAAAGAAATATTTTTTAAACCATTGCCGCCGTTTTGCCAGTCCAGAGGCGTAGGCCTAGCCGCCTAGCCATACAAGGCGCTTAAGGTGCGTACGCACCCCCTGTCACATTCTGCTTTCGGGCCCGATTCTTTCATTTCCCTCCAAGCGCACACATTTTAAATTTGGTTAATTGTTCCATCTGATGACATATTTAGCTGCTGCCTACGGTGTTCAAAAAGCCCGTGTACTGCGTGTATGACTCAGCCTCTCTGCAGTCTGAATTAGTCTGTATGATGACTGATGCGGCCGGGATGCGGCCGGGATGCCTCATGATATCTAATACATGCCATATTGTATGTGTATTGTATATTGTATGTGTGGTATTTGTCTATACATGTAGTAGGTTACCCTGATGTGTCGGAGTAATTGACCTTGTTCGACCCCCAAGTCGAAGCGAACTGGGTGTTCGCTTCGAATGCACATGAGCTCATTTAGGTGTACAACCACGGCGCACTTTAACCGTATAATCTCACAGCTCCAACGCTAAGATATGCCCGAAATAGTATGCCTTATTCGTCTCTCTCTCTCTCTCTCTCTCTCTCTCTCTCTCTCTCTCTCTCTCTCTCTCTCTCTCTCTCTCACTCACTCACTCACTCTCTGTCCCTGTCTGTCTCTCTGTCTCTGTATCGTTTTATCTCGTTTTCTCTCGCTCTGTCTCTGTCGCAGTCTGTCTCTCTCAATGTCTCTCTACAAGGCTTGTGGCCTGTACACTCTACATTGTCTTATTGCATTATTCAAAGCTCTCTTGAAAAAAGAAACTAAGACTCAACTGATGGTAAGGAACTTCTAAATTTAGAGTACCGGTAGTAGTTCTTGTTGCTTTAATTTTTTAAGTAGTACAGACGATATCTGCTTCTCGTTTCTACATTTGCTGAAGAGAAAGCGCGAAAAATCAAATTTGAATTTACATTAGGCCTATATATTTGTATAGACTTCGCACGTAGGTAGGACTAGGACTTCGTAAACGTAGCCACAGGAGTTACTAAGTGTTCAAATGAAACTGTGCACTGTATCATTAATTAATATTTACATTTAAAATTACCATTAAACGTGTTAGACCATACAACATAGGCTGCATAGCTAATGCAGTTCCAGACTAGGCCTATATTACTTTAATTATGGCTAACTTTAAAATTTAAAATTTATCAAATGCCATATTTTTGTTTAATTTAGAAGCAATAATGATTCTTATATGATTACAATGAACGACGAATCGATGGTACTAAATTAAAGATGCAGCATTCGGCTGCATTCCTGTGTGAGGGTTATATTAACTTGATTAATTTAATATTAATTAGGCCTATATATATAGTTATCGCACTTGCCAGAGGCGCGGAGCGACAGGTTCGCCTAGGGCACCAAATACTCTGGCGCCGGCCCTGTATCCTCCAACTTCTATATCTAATTCTACGGCCTCATTCTGCTGCTTCGCTGTGTCCTCTTCGATTTTCTGATCGTCTTGACCTCTTAGTTCCTCGTGCCAGTACTACTATGGCTCAATCCAGGTCCTTTGCCTGCATAGGTCCATCACTTTGGAACCGACTTCCTCCTTCTGTCCGGACCACCATTCTCTCTGGTAGCATTGCTTCTTCCTTTTCTCACCTTAAATCCTGCTTTTTCTCTCTGGGTCTCGCGCACTGGGAGCGCCTCTGAATGGTCTATACCGCGAGAGGCGCTTTATAGATGCCCATATACAATACAATACAATATCTCCTGTTTCGAAACCGTTCCACTAAAATCATAGAGGCCATCCATATTATTACGTACGCAAAATCCGGGAAAATTGGACCCCCTGTTCGCATGCGTACTTTTCTCCACCCCTCCCCCCCCCACCTGCGTACGTACAGTTGACGCACCCCCCCCCCCAGACCAGCTGCAGAATGTGTCAGTTACACAGGTCCAGGCAGCGACTCTCTGCACTTTAGGCCAGATTGAAGAATGAGTAATCCATAGACTCACTGTTGAGCTGTGTGATAGTTTAATAATAGCATTCATAGGTAAGGTGGCATACAAGTGACACCTCTCCCACAGTCCTGCTTCCTCTGGTAGTACCAGATAGCTGGAAAAACTGAACTATTGCTCACTTGAAGGCCAATCAATTTGCGTGCGTACATTATCAGTAGACCCCACCCACCCCCCGTTCGCAAGCGTACGCAAACACATGCATTTCGGTTACCCCCTCCATGCGTACGTAATATATGGAATTATGGATGGCCCCTAGCGAAAAAAAAATATTGCCGAACTTCGTTTTTATGTCGAGTTGCATGTGTAAAAAGATAAGAACATTGGCCTGGCGTCTAGCCTCTTCGAACTCGGAGCATCGAACTTTGAGCGAATTTTTTTTAGCCGAAACTGATATAAACCAGAGCTTCCCAGTGGGGAAGATTGTTCTATGAATTTAGCGACTTGTCAAGGCATCAAGGGCCGTTGACGTCCAAAGCAAACCATATCTTAAGGTTCTCACAGTCCTGTTTGCATGATTCTCATGCTCTTGAGCACAAGGCATCGACTAACGAGGCATCTATCAACGAGCTCTTTACCACAAGACACAGAGGTGGCGCCTTAGGACCATCTTGAAATTTGGAAAGAGAAAGAAAAAAATAAATCAAGGAAGAAGCTGACAAAGGAAACAAAAATGGACTGTAAAACGAGAATGTTGTAAAAATAAAAAGACACTTGGCATAGCGCCGTAACACAGCCGACGGAAGGGGCGTCTACTCCATAGAAATCTTGGAGCAAATGCTCCATCCCAAAAATGGGGGGAGATATCTGTCAGTGTATGTGCCATCATTATTGGGGGGAAGGAAGGGGAAGGTGGGAAGAGGAGGGAGGGGAGGGGAAGTTACTCCAATGACTTAAGGGGTATAGACGCTCCTGGTTGTAGGCCTTACATGAGTTTAAAAATATCAATAACAGTCGTATGATACTTAAAAAAGGTAAGTCTTTCGCTATGTTTTGAATGTCTCCAGAGATGGCGCAGTCTTCACGTGGTGGGGAAGATTGTTCTATGCAGTGGGTCCAGCGAAAGAGAAGCAACCAGATCTTCCCATTTGAGACGAGCGATCGATCGCTCTCCTGGTCGTTTGCTTAGCAGAGGTTCGTGCGAGCAGTAAATCGCTCGCCTAGCCGCAGGCGTCGCACCGTCGGCCGTCGCTGTAAGAGGTTGAGTTAGACTCCTAGACGACAGACGAACTTGGAGCCAGACCATTATTTTATTTACCTAGTTTTCATTACTTTAAGTTACTTAGGCCTACTTGAAGACCGTGGGACTTGTAAGTTGTAACTGATTTTATACAAGGATCGTAGCCGACATCTGTTGCGGTTGTTTACTATCCGAATGCAGATCAGCAGATGTAAGAGATGTTGTCTAGTTTCAGATCGTGCAATGCTTTATACTAGATGATCAGACAGTTTGTACGTAATCCGTTGCACCATTTTGGAATTTAAGAATTAAGTATATGAATAAAATAAATATCTGCAATAATGCCAACAAAAACAAAAAACTTTGAGCAGAAGTTATCAAGGGATCTAAATAATGCCAGGAAGATAATCAACTTGCGCTTAGAACTGTAATAGGCCTACTAGAAGCAAACAGAAAAGGAAAGAAATGGTAAACAATTGAAAAGGAAGAGGAAATAATTATTATTATTCAAGACGTGAAATAGGCCTACTTGAAAAATAAGTACTGTTGAAATACTCAATGCATGGGTCAGCTCAGTGTTTATTTTCAATAAACTAGAAAACATCGAGTGTATCACAGATAATGTTTTGTAAGGAAAATACGGTGCAGGAGCTGAAAAGGTTAAGAGAACTTACAAGTGTCCACTGACCATGCATAGACGAACAACATCTTACATGTTTAAATGAAGCCCGGGAAGGAATTGGAGCCGCTAGAACATGACCAATCCATTCCAGTAGATCACTGTTGTTGTTGCAGCTGCTTCTTCCTAACGACCATGTTGTTCTGTTGTTAATTTGTTTTATGTAATAAAGTAGGCATCCGATCACACGTCAGTCGCGGCTTTATTTCAATCGCAATAAGACATAAAGTTACTCTCCTTTTAAAAGGGCTACGGCCACAGTTACAAGTTATAAGTACCGTAATGTTGTTTACTAAGGTAAACAACTTATATATGGGCCCTGCTATGAAGCTATAACGTTATAAGAAAAGTAATGAAGCTTCTATTATTATTCGCCTGCCCCAAAGCAGTTGAAAATTACCGGATTCGCTGGTGAGGACTTTTGCTGGTCAATTATCATTAACGCATGATATCCATTGAAAATACCATTCTGGTATCAACCAGGTGTAGATTTGACAACAAACATGCAGAAGCAGAACACAGAAATACACAACACTTAACAGTCACAGCATTTGAATAGTCGAATGGCAGAAAAATGTAGGAAAGAAAGCTAACGTTAAATCTTTATGGGTTCAGAGGCATTGGTTCAGGTAGGTTGGCTACTTCACGTTTTGGAGCCGAATCTCAAGATTTACATGTATATTCTTGGCATAAACATATTAGCAGTATTCTATTGAAATGTTAAAAATGAGATGTGTATACAAATTAAATGTTTACCAGTATATTTAAATCTTAACAGATTATTCTCTGACATTTTTTGAGTGCGCAAATGTTATTCATACAATTAAATGCATACAAATCAATTGAGTACAGGTATGCTTGAATGTTTGCATGTCGTAAAATGTTTACAGACAATAACAGGCTTATTTGGTAGAAGTCTTCCAGCAAAGTTAACATAATGTACGAACATCTCGTTTCTATAAATCATGAGATTATTAGACCAGAGGGATAATTATACGCCCATTGCCCATACAATAGTGCAGTAGGGTTAGCAAGGATATGCTAATGCCTAATAGGGAACACTAACAGTATAACAAGTATATCTAAGTGAGTTGTGTTTCTCGGTCTCATTCATTACAGGCCGTAGATTTCTTTGCTCTGCAGCGCAGGGTGACCTGGTTGTTTCCTTAACCAGAACATCCAAGTACAGCATAGAAGCTTCGCTGTGGTCGGTCCAACTTTCCGGAGTAGGTAAGGCCTACCTGGCATCTTACGACTTGAACTCCTTGGTCTTTCTTTACTTCTATTCCGCAAATGCTTGAAAACCATTTAGTTCAATCCTGGTTTTTCCTCATTAGATCGAGAACGCCTCTGATTAGTTTCTCTTGAAAAGGCGCTATACAAATCTTGCATTTTTGCCGAACATAAAAACACGTGCGATTTTGTCTGTAATAAAAGATATTATTAAAGAAAATCGAGCTATGTGTTGTTTCCGCGTCAAGCGCTCATCCAAGTAAACTGTAAAAAATAAATTCTGTATATACTTGAGTAATTATTCCATTATAAAAATTAGAAAGATAACCTAACTATTTCATGTGACATCTTCCTTCCTACTAGTTAAGCAATCAGTTAACCACATAGACCTAATATTAATTCAACGCGTGTCAGGACTTCACTGGCTCAGCCTAGGTCTTTTCATTCCATCGGCCACTCCCCCTTTGGAATGAGCTTTCTCCGTCCGTTCGTTCTTCTGTTCTCTCAGGTAACGTCTCTTCCTCTTCTACCCGTCTTAAAACTTGGTTTTTCTCTCGGGTCTCTCGCTTTCCCACTAGAAGCGCTTTATAATTGCCCGAATACGATACAATAGGCCTACAATGGTTCTGTGACATCAGTAGGCATTAAGTGTTCAAAAATATAGAGCATTACGTATTAATTTTATCAAAACTCGCAATTGGCTGCAATGTGTAAAGCAGCATGCAGGAAACTCAGTGCAAGTCTATAGCTAGCATCTTGGAATAAGTCTTAGTTTGAAAGGCGATGGTGATATGACAAGACCGTGTATTTCGCTAGCAGAATATCAAAATGCTTCACAGGGTTGGCGGGGAAGAGAATGAACTCTTGGTGTGCTAGTGTTACTCCAATACAAGAACGCTTAGGCTATCTGAAAGAAAAATAACTCTGAAATATTTATTATATATCTGCACAGTTTAGACCTCATTTATTAATCTGAATTTGTGGAATTCATGAGGGAGAATGTTCCTGCGTCGAAATTGAGTGTTCTGCAGTGTGGTAAATGGGTCGGTGGGAGTACATGATCCTGATGGTGCTCCGTAACTATGCAATACAGCTCGGCATTTGTAACACGTAATTTCGCAATTTAACTAACAGTGATCAAACCTGAAAAAGGACAGATACTCAACCACACCGTTTGTTCAATGCGCCACTAGAAGCTAACTCATAATTCCCTTCAGTGTAGTAATTATTTAAGATCGGTTTGTAAGTTGTTTAAAGCAGCCTGCAACAAAATAGATAACCTGTTTATTAAATCGGTGGCCACAGATTAAACATTCATACAGGCAGGGGCGCCGCCAGGCTTATAAAAATTGGACGCACACCCCTCCCGTCCCCTCCAATCTCCACCCGTCCCACGTCCGCCGCTCGTAGTCATACACTGAAAATGAGCCAGAGTGACTCATACAAGTACAGTATAGCATAGTATACGTATGTTATTGGATCATGTGATATTATACATACTGTATGGTAAACCAAAATTACACAGTTAAATTGTCTAAAATATCGATGCGATGCCTAATCCTTGTGTGGATTTGATTTGGTGGGTGGACGCACGTGCGTCCAGTGCGTCACGCTGCCGGTGTCCCGTGACAGAGTCTCCCCCCTAAAAGTCTCCCCCCGGAGACTCTATTTCGAAACAGATTCTCCCCCGGCGGATCTGTTTCAGAATAAATTCGCCCCCCGGAGACTATATTCTGAAACAAAGTCTCCGGGGGAGAGAATATTTCATCCGTCGTTGAAATAAACTCTCCCCGGGGGGAGACTTTATTTCAACGCGAGATATACATAAACCATATCTCGAACTCCTCGTCAATTTTTCATTTTATAAAGCCCCTGCATACAGGCTTACTGTCGAAAGACAGAATGGCCACAAGGAATGAATTTGCGCCAATCTGGTGTTTACCAGAGGTTCGTGTGGGCCATTAACCTTGAGACTTGAGCCGTCATAACTATTGCAGTTTAAAATGTCTGTCCTAGTCTTCCTATCGGCTTCCTAAAATGTATTGACAGATTTATAAAGCCGCTCTCGCAGCACAAGCAAATTTATGCCTCTGTCTTGGAATAAGAGTTCAAAGAACCTTTGCCTAACCTTAAAAACAGTTGTTTATCTGGTTCAGAAGACATGCGGTCTCAGTTTTAACCACTGCAAAATGCAGTCTGACAAATATTAACCAGATGTTCATGTGACCTGTTTAGCCTTAAGCCGTCTGGGCGTATAATTATTGCGTCAGTTGCTTAACCTTAAAAACATGAGATAAACTGCTTCAGAAGGCATACAGTCTGAATTAAAACCACTGCGCAGAATGCTTAATATCCCATCCTTTAGTCAATTCTTAAGGCTGTAATAGTTTCCAGCGAGACTATCAGCTAAAGCCATTCTTCAAGTCTCCAGCCTTGGGCGTCGGCAGGAATTTTTGCAGGGGGAGCAAAGTTTTAAATTATTGGCACTGGAACTAGCGAGGATGCAGTATTCAAACAGTGTCCTAACCAGTTATCTGAACAATCTCAGCAGTGTACCTCTGTTTCTGCTGACTATTACCTCCTGATAATAACTAACGTTTGGTTTGCCTTTTCTGATGCTTATGTACAGTGCCTTAACATATTGTTGCACTCAAGTGCAACTCACTTCAGTGCAATGTATGTTAGAACCACTGAGTAAACGTAGAATTCTTTGTAGCCCGGCCTTCCTGGTCTTCTTAATGGCTGTGATAGTGTCGCAGTGCTATCATCCAAAGCCATATTCTACAAGTCTACGACTGATGAATTCCTGCACCAATGATTCTTTCGGTTTCTTACCTATGTCTCTAACCCTTCTTGCTCGGTGCTAATTCAGAGAACCTTTCCCACAGCACAGCCTCCTTTTTGGAGTGTGACAAAATACAAGTAGACGTAATAGGCAAGGACGTATACCCAGACTTAAATTCAAGAGGAGGGAACTCCGGGAGACATCCAGGTGTAGTAGGGCTGCGGAAATATAACTGCAACTGCCTCCTCTTGCCTCAATGTGGCTACGCCTGTGGGTATCCCTGCTCAGGACCCATTTGATACACAGTGAGAAAGAACCAAATTTAAATACAGAAGCTGATAAATTCGACTAATAGGTACACTGAAGCATGACATCTCTGCATAGGTTATTAAATGCGCTCTAGATAAATGGTTGAAGAAATATATAGTATTGGACACGAGCAATGACAAATTTTCAGCATACTTAGAGTCACCAGAGGCGCGTCCATGCACACACGTGGAGCACACCCAATGGATTCCCATCCAAAGTTGACAGCATCATTTTCAGAATATCTGAGTCAAGTTGCGTCGATAATGTATAGCAACGACAACGCTACTGCTCGGCAGTCCCTCAATGGTAGAAGATGACGCTTGGTTTTGTACCCATATAACCACCGGATGCACGTTGAACAGACATAGACCAGCACCGCCTCTTTCCCCGGCCGAGACGTATGGCTAGCAGCCAGTCCCCGCATGCGGGGCTGATATCGCCTTGAGGTGTGCCTGATTTATTCGATCGGGGAGCCTGGCGTATAGGCCAGAAACGACCTCGTCGATCAGGGGTCTATCCCAAGTTGACTGTTTGTGGGTAAGACCCCTTCGGGCACCACATCGCGCCCGCCCAGCGCCATCTAGTCAGTAGCGTTTCGCGTTGTGAACTTGAGTCGGTTGAAGCTGTATTTTCCAGAATGATAGACTGGAAGAGATCGGTGCTCGCAACTGATGCCAGAAAGGTGGGTAGTGTCAGCAAGGTCACCGATCGGATCCCCAGACCACCCCTTTTAATGGGGAGCAAGGTCGGGGGCCACGCGTCGTCCACTAGGGGAGGTTAAGAATTCCGCCCAGGCCGGATCGCAGGGCCGCGTCATATTGCTTCAGCCCCGTGTGGCCTACACAAAAGCAGCAGCGCAAGGTATGGAGCAGCTTCGTTGCGCTCAGAGAATACCTCAACACAGTGGCGTCACGAGGGGGGTGCGGACCGCACCGGGTGACAACCTTAGAGGGGGTGACACCCAACATGAGAAAAGGGTGAAATTTTTGGAAGAAATTCCTTTAAAAAAGGTCATCAGTTTTTTTGGGAGAGGAATTCCGAAAATAAGGTCATCTAATTTTTTTAGACGAATTCCTAAAAAAAGGTCATCAGTTTTTTTGGGAGACGAATTCCGAAGAAAAGGTAATCAGTTTTTTTGGGAGACGAATTCATAAAAAAAGGTCATCACTTTTTTTAGAGTGACACCATGACTTACCGCACCGGGTGACACCAGCCCTAGTGACGCCACTGCCTCAACAGAATGAGAGCATCGTGCCTTTTCGTGTTTAATAGTTTCCCTAGCATCCACCCCCATTTCAGCTGTGCGAGCCTCCAGGACCCCATACAGTGCCTCTCGGTCGAGAGGGGCCCCAAAAAAGCATTGCATCCTGGGGCTGGTCCTCGTGAAAGATCTAGTTGGTGGTACCCCGCCGCGCTGCCAGAGGAAATCGAGTTTATCTCGTATTTTGTGAGGTTTAGTTGCAGACTGAGGTTTGCGCATTTCATTTCCAATAATGTCACGACCTGGGACATAACCTGCGCCCCCGCCCCTCTCTCCCCCAGCAGCGTGAGGTCGTCCAGAAAATCCAAAATGAGCGGAGACGACATTTCTGACAAGTAGGAGTAGGCAAAAGAGCAGGGGAGCAAACGGGTCGCCCTGCTGGGGCCCGACTCGCAACCAGTGATGGGCATTAAACTATTTCTTTAGTGAAACTAAAACTATTTTCCAACTAAAAAAAGTAGTTTAACTTTAGGCTAGTTGGCAACTGATGTTGGAAATTAGTTAACTAAACTAAAACAAAGTAGTTAAACTTTTTCCAACTATTTACGACCAACATTTTCACAATAACAGAGGTTAAGTGAACTGTAATAATGCAGAGCGTCAATGACAATTTCACCTTCAAACTATGCAACGTGTACTGCTCTGGCATACAGTTACAGGCGTACTGTATGTAGTGTATGAATTTGAAAACATAGGCTGTTAATGCTAAGTAAACGTAGCATTGAGTTGTTCACAGTGTTCAATGTTCATCGCAGAAAAATAGTTGCATATTGATGATTTTTTAGTTAAACTTTTTAGTTAGCAACTAAATTTTTTTTTAGTTAAACTATGGTTTTAACTAAACTATTTTTTAAAGTTAAACTTCATCCTTAACTAAACATTTTTAGTTAAACTAAAAGTTAGCAATTTTATAGTTAACTATTGCCCCTCTACCACAGACTGAAAAGGGTTTTCAGTGAAAACCCATATTGAAAGTTCGATGGTTTCGAGTAGGCCAAAAAACAGAATGATGCTAGTCCAGGGAGTATTGCATAGAGCGATAGTAGCATATTTGATCTCTGAAGAGACTATTAAAGACGCCAGAAAAATCAACTTTTACCAGAATTAATCCCTCGTCGAAGTTTTCTAGGAAGCGTCTAGCAGCATGCACCGTCGCCTCGCATCCTCGCGACGCCATCCCCGCCTGTCTTGGGGATAGGTACGCCGCTACTCTGGGTGCTGCGTAAGCTTTTTAGCATTTGGCCGATAATACCCGATGACAATCGGGCGCAGACTCCCCTAGTTTTGGCGCAGAGTGAAGAGGGTGCCCCTGAAGAGGGTGGCACGATCCCCGAGGGGTACGAGTCAGTCAGCAACAGGTTAACCAAGGCCGTAATCGCCGATAAGAGCCCATGGCCCAAGTCATTTTGGCCCACCAATTCCAGGATGTGCTGGGGGCGGATGCCATCAGGGCCCGCCGAGGACCTCACGGGAAATTTATGGATGTAAAGTAGTACTTATTATTATTATTATTATTATTATTATTATTATTATTATTATTATTATTATTATTATTATATTATTATTATTATTATTATTAGGCCCTATTATTATTATTATTATTATTAGGCCCTATTATTATTATTATTATTATTATTATTATTGTTATTATTATTATTATTATTAAAGCGGCCGTTGTTGGCTACTTCGTTGATAGATAACACTCATTGATTTAATATTTACTTTATTGTTAACTTGCAATTAACTACGTTGACTACAATAGTTAATATTCGATTCACCTACACGCACTCTCAATTCACTCACTACACACTGTTGTTGTTCCTACCACCGTCGTTCGTTTCTCGTTCTTTCCTTCTCTCTCTCTCGTTTCCCAAAACATGCCTCTTAATACATAAGTGACTTGTGCTGATGATGATGATAGCTGAGCCTTCCTACCTACAGCTCGCATGCAACAGATACATTATGTGCACGACCGAATGAATGGATGACTGTATGTATGACCACTATATGACCATCCTTATAAAAAAACACGAGCCACGGGTTTTGCCCATTAAACCCCTCAACAAAATAACGAATAACCAACAGTGAAGAATACTAACACATAAGTCCAATTCAAAAAAATCTAGTCAAATAGTCTATCAGTCCATAACTCTATCAGACCCCGTGCGGTGAATCGAACGCAGTGACAATAACAATCGAAATAGCAATCAAATAGTAAGCACGACATGAGAAACTAACGTAATATAACACAATACTCATAACTACCACTATATGACCATTAATGATCACAACACAATAACCATATAAAGTACCGAAATATAACCATGTAACCATAAAAATCGTCATCCCAATACGAACAAGTAGAACATGATAATACAAGCGTCAGCAAGATAAGCAACTAAAACTAAACGATAGCAATCAATCGACGAATAGTTCAATCAACAAGCAGAAATTCAAGGTAACAACAACACTGATTATGGTTGCAACTCAAGCGGAACATTGAATTCCAAACTAGAGATATACAGTTGAACAGAATAACGTTTGTTAGGGCCAATAATAGTGTCCAGTTTTCGAGCCAAACAGTAAGAAATAGATAAGGACTGTGGCAACAACACTCGAATCTGAGAAGGTTTATGTAAAGCTGTAATATTCCACTGAAAACGTAACTGACGACCAGAACAATGACGAGAAAGACTAATGTTAGAAATAGCATTCAAAGCGACAACATCATAATCTCCTAATGCATAACGCAACTTATACCAAGGAATAACAACTTTAGCTTCTGTGTTAAAAATATGCATGGTTAAACACACAGGCTGAACAACCGACGACTTGCAACAACGGCGATAAACCTTCCGAAAAATCAGAACCAAAACCATAACCACAAGGAACGTGATAACAGTAATCTGAAACCATGGAAATTCCGCATATTCAAATAAAATCATTGGCCGGGATGTCGGAATCCCAGTTGACTGCGAAAAAATCCAAACTGGTGGAACTGAATGAGTTTGAACAGGGCGTGACAAAGTCAACACAATAATAGACAATTGATGCACACGAACCACCAAATAAATCGTTACTACAGCAAGGAGAACAATTATAAATGAACCCACAGGCACAAGAAAAGATATGGATGCAGAGTAAAAGGACGAATCCAAATTAGTCAAATGTCCCAACTGTTCTCGAAAAATATCATCCTTGGACTTGAATATCGCCTGACCTTCCTTAACAGAATTCATTGCAGTGGCAAAATCCTCAGCTAACTGTTCCTCAGCTACCAGAGAAGCATTTGAATGAGTAATGAAAACAGGCAACTGCATCGTAATCTGTTCAGCAACAGTAGTGTCCGCCTTAAGCAGAGCCCAATCCTCCTGAACAAAAAACTCTTGAATAATCGCCAAATTAAACGTATGCACAACTGAATCACTAGCATTAAGTAGGTCACTCGCTGAACACGAAGCAGGAAAAACATAGTGTTCGTTTACCATAGAACATTCATTCGGAATAGAAACATGACAAGAACTGCATGCAGTAACCTTTTTCGACCGTCCTTGAGGACAAATCAGCATCAAATCAGACAACCCA
Source organism: Allolobophora icterica (assembly GCA_963556255.1). Taxonomy (NCBI): domain Eukaryota; kingdom Metazoa; phylum Annelida; class Clitellata; order Crassiclitellata; family Lumbricidae; genus Allolobophora; species Allolobophora icterica. The sequence goes on from OY744608.1 coordinate 7,701,593, forward strand.
TTTTCAATTGCCATAGTATTCTCAGTTAAATACACAAACGATGACTCTACAAACCGCAGATATGTAGGGATACCCGCAAGCATACAAAGCAAAACAGCCGCCCCACGCAACGCAGAGCACGGCTTATCACAGCACACAGCGATAACAATATCAGCGCGCAGCTATACGGCATGGTTTTCCCAATTCACCTGCACAACCACTGGCCGTACAACGACACACCCCAGCATAACCACAGCATACACCCTCACATAACCACGTAATATGAGATGAACCCCAGGCCTATGCCAATTACGACAACTCCGCCAAAACCCATTATATCCCATACATGAAGCGTAGGCCTGTACGTACGTAGAACAGCATCTGTAACAACGGTGCATAAAACAACTACCCTAGTAGGACCAAGAATAATATATATACAAGAATAATATCAACCAAGAAATCAAATCTCCACGGAAATAACCTCAAAGCAGTCCAACTCGTCAGTAACCCTGTCAAACAAAAAGCTGTCTGGATGGTGAATAAAGTGTCATTTCTCGACAGTATTCCACGACTTTAAATGTCGATTTTAGCGCTGAATGTATCAGTGTAATACATATGTAAATAATTGTTGGCCAACAAGAAATTCCAAGATGAATATATAATTAGCGCTGTATAGTAATTGCTCTAGTGACGCACAGCATACTCACTGACATCATTGTACAGCGGCTTTAACATAAGCACAAGAGGCAACTATCTCCTTTAAAACATATAAAATGCAACATTTCTCAGGAGCCAATAGTAATCAATCACGACAAGTGACCCTGTGACATTAGGCTTCAGGGTCAACATAACCTGTAATAATAAAAAAACTACCATTCAGCAACTCGTCTAATCACCTAGTGGACCAATGGTAAACCGCTGAGGAGTAGGCCTTTTCCTAACTTTCCCCGTCATGGTTCGTTTAATGTGATATTCTCTCTTCAAGCAATCACTGACATCCTCTTCAGCTGTCCATTCAGGCTTGAGAGACCTATTCTTAAAAATCACTCTATAGAATCTTTTTTTATTAATGAATTTCATTCCACTAATTTGCTCCGCTTCAATCCATGGAGAATGCGCAGTCACAACATCAGATACTGTTGTTGGGTCGACAACTGCGTCAGTACCCTGTGAAGGTTGGACCTGTGAAGTAGGCGTAACCTGTAAATCTTGTTCATAATCCCTTCTATCAACATAACGCCTCAATCTATCAACATTGACTGGGTGACGTAACAGTTTGTTAGTCAAGGCGTGCCGTAGTAAGTAAGTAAATGGAGCAACCTGAGACGTAATGTAATAAGGTCCAACGAATTTCTTATACAGCTTTGGCTTCTTGCCAACTGGCGTAACAGGATTAAAAACCCAAACTTGATCCCCAACTGCGTAATCTGAAGAACTGGTCCTAAGATCGTAATTCTTCTTATTGCGAGCTTGCAAAACTACAGTCTCATCCACAGCTTGCTGTCTAGCCATTTCCAGTGCATTAGCAATTCTCCTGACATACTCATGAGTATTCTCTGGTTGATCAGACAAACCCATCTGTTGATCCACTGGGAATTTAAAATCTCTGCCAAACAACAAGAACGCAGGACTGTGTCCTAAATTTGCACTCGTTGTTGCGCGAATAGAATACAGAATGGCAGGAATAAAAATAGGCCAGTCAGTCTCATCTTTACAGTGGAGTCTCAACATTTTCCAAATAGATCGATTCACAACTTCGCAAGCGCCATTACATCTAGGATTATAAGAAGCTGTGTGAATCCTTTTAACACCAAATAATGATGATAATTCGGTCACAATTTTACTCAAAAAATTAGCTCCTCGGTCAGACAACAAGGTTTCAGGTGGACCATATCTAGTAAAGATTTCTCTATACAGGGCCTCAGCAATAGTCTGAGCCGTCTGATCTTTCAGCATAACCATCTCCGGGAATCTTGTAAGGGATTCGACACAAAGAAGAAGGTAACGGTAACCTTCCTTACTCCTAGGCAGCTGAAGTATATCCATATGCCATCTACCAAAAATTTGTTTAATTGGCAATGACGTCATCGGTGGTTTGTTCAACGGGAGAGGATATTTACACTGTTGGCACAAACTACACGACATGATATGATTCTGCAGATCCTTGTGCATGCCTTTCCAAAAATAACGACGTCGAACTGACAAATAACATCGGTGGAACCCTGGATGACTGCACTCTTCGTGATAACCATTTAAAATACCTTGTCTCATACTCAATGGTACAACAAGCTGATTTATATAGCTCCGTTGAGGACCCCGAGAACGAGGCTGATAGTAATGCCAAAGAACTCCCTCGTTTACAGCATATTCCGAACTCTCAATAACCAACTTCCTCGCCTCCCTATCATCCAGAGGTAATTCACCTAATTCCAAATAACGAATGATAGGAAGACACTCTAAACATCTATTTTGTTGCTTCGCAGTCTCTTGGAGAAATGCCTCGCCTTGAGGTTCCTCCGGTGCACCTAAATCACTGTCTGTGATTAAATTCAAATCCATCTGAATAATGTCAGTGTCAATAGGAGCCAATAAACTTTCAAGTTCCTCATCAGCATCCACGTGCATAGGATAAGATATGCGACTAAGTGCATCCGCATTCACATTACATTTACCCTTCTTGTACTTAACATCAAAATTGTACTGCTGTAACTGTAACGCCCACCGAAGTAAACGACCAGTTTGACTCGTTTTCAAGGACTGTAAATACTTCAAACTGATATGATCAGTATAAACGGTAAATGTAGCATTGGCAAGATAACAGTGAAATTGCTTGATAGCACAAATCACAGCTAACATTTCCAGTTCAGTGACAGTATAGTTTCTCTCACAAGTAGTCAAAGATCGGCCCCCAAAGGCAATTGGATGCTCCCTACCTGTAACATCCTCCTGAGCTAACACAAAACCCACAGCTTGAGAACTTGAATCACAATTAATGATAAAAGGCCTAGACATGTCAGGATAAATTAAAACCGGAGCAGTCGACAAAGCCTGCTTCAATTTAATAAAAGCTTCCTCACAGGTCTCATCCCACTCAAACTTCATGTCTTTACGAAGCAATCGATTTAATGGACTTGCAATGATAGAGAATCGAGTTATAAATTTGCGATAGTAAGATGCAAGACCTAGGAATGACCGGACCTCTTTAGGAGACATCGGCCTTGGATAATCACGAATGACCTTGGTTTTCGATTCATCAACGGCTACCCCATCCGCTGAGAGCACATGCCCGAGATACAAGATTTTATCCAGACCAAAGGAACATTTTTCCGGATTAAGTTTCAAGTTAGCTTCATTTAGGCGATCAAAAACCTCCTTTAAATGCACCAGATGTAGGTCAAAGGTAGTACTATAGACTAATATATCATCCATGTAAACAATTAATGATTTAAAATGCAAATTCTGGAAAACTCTGGACATGAGCAGCTGAAAGAAACTCGGCAAATTTTTCAATCCAAATGGAGCAGTAGTCCATTGAAACTGACCTTGATGTGTCACAAAACTAGATTTTTCCTTAGTGTCAGGATGTAATGGAATTTGATGGAAACCACTCCTTAAATCAAGTAAACTGAAATACCTAGGCTTGACCTCTCCCATGGCATCAAAGACATCTGTCAATTGTGGCAGAGGAAAACTGATGGATTCAGTTACAGAATTGAGCTTTCGGTAATCAACACAAAATCTAAATTGACCCGATCGTTTCCTTACTAACACAACGGGAGAACACCAGACACTTGTACTCGGCTCAATGAGACCAGCCGATAACATTTTCTCTGTTTGCCTAGCAATTTCCGCCTTAGCAGAAACAGAATGACGGTAAGCTTTCTGGTGAATGGGTGGAGCAGACCCAGTGTGAATAGAATGCTGTGTCAAATGAGTCCTGCCCAGATCATCCAATGATGATGAAAACGTACCTAAATTGACTTGTAAGAACTCTTTCAACCTAACATTCTCATCTGCTGACAAATTATCAGAGTAAAAATTGACTTTAAGGTCGTCCAAAGACCTGGATCGCAAATCGCTAGTGCCATGTAATCTATTCAGCGGATCAGCAATCGGCTTATCTGATGCGGTTCCAGTGCTGCCAGAAACATTATCCGTACGGACAAAGAAATCATCAGTATCGTAATTACTTTCCGATGGTCTGCCAGACAAACCATCCGCATAATGACTTTTACGGGCAGACAGATTATCCAAGGAAACGTAATCATGCGTGGAGGATGATTTGAGGACTCCAAGTGCAGAGGATGGCGTATGATTGCAATGTGTGGGTGGTGGTGATGATGCCGATGGTGGTGGTTTATCATCAGCAAACATTGCTAATATCTCTGGAAAAATAGGCTCAACACATGCCAATGGTTTATGTCTGGCCAACCAAATGACTTGATTGGTAGGGTTCAAAACCTTGCAAACAGCTGTTTTCTTAGAAGAATCAATGGCACTTCGTGCACAAATAAATTTACATCTCGCCTCCCGTGCAAATGGTTCAATAATGGACATATCAGCTGAATACTTTGAAGGCAATAAAACTGGGACCAATGTCTCAGACATTGGCCTCAAGACAGTTGCATGCAGAGTACACACAGAGAAAGAATGCACAGTAGCAGTTGACAACCGAGTAGCAGCCAAATCATAAAAAAAAGTGACAACCTTTGCATCAAAATCAATTCTTGCCTTACTGTCAGTCAAGAAGTCTAACCCAAGAATCAGACTATATCCCATCTGTGGCAAAATCAAGAATTCATAAGGAATACTCAAACCGGAAAGTTTAACAGTAATGTCTGCACGACCTTGTACTCGAACAGGATGACCATCAGCCAAAAATACATTTTTGGTGTCATCATCTCTCAATGGTTGAACAGGAAGTTTCAATTTATGCAAAAATTCAGCACTGATGCACGAGACACTGGCGCCTGAGTCAAGCAAACATTGAGCAGTGCGGTTCCTAACTTGTACAGTAATTGTGTTTCTATACATCGCAATTTTGTCAGTCTGTGCATAAATTCTGTTCTTAGCCCCAACCGTCATTTGTGGACGGCGGGAAGCGAATTCCTATGTTTGGCTAAAGCGACCAGAGGGCGCTCTGGTGGACCTGCAAACAGACTGTAAGTGGCCCCTTTTTCCGCATCTGAAACAAGTGACACCCTTGGCGCGACAGAAGTTATTAGGAGCATGATTACCTCCGCAATTACTGCAAGATGACTTGGAAGCTGAACGCCAGGAGGTCTGTCGGTAAGGAGGTTGAGAGCAATTCCACGATCGACCTTGCGAGTACCTCGGAGTGTCCCCAAGATACCTCGGCGAATCAGACTGTTGTGGCGGTTGATAGTTACCAGGGCGTGGTTGATAGTCTCTTGCCGATGTCGTGTAGGCTTCCAGACGTGTTGTCTCCAACGATGGATCAGGTAGCAAATCAAAGGTGACATGACGCGGCGAAGGTGACAATGTTCTGTGGCCAGTAGAACTTACCGCAGCGACATTGGTCAGATGAAGCTGTTTCAATTCCTCACGGATAGCAGCTAGTTCAGAGACCGTTTGACGAATGTGTTGACCCGCATCAGAATGATCGTCCAGGGACAACTCCGTCAATCGACCCCATTTCTGCAGATCCTCTATGGTGGTTATATCATGGTGAATGACATGTTGTCGAATGTTAGAGCGTAGGCCGTTCAACGCCACGAGAAATGTTTGGTCAGCTCCAACTCCAAGTTTTTGGGCAGCCTTTTGGACAACAGTTAAAAAGTCATCGACAGTCTGGTGTGGCAATTGTCGAATCTGCCACAGGTCCGCAGATCGTTTCCAGGCATCCGAAGGATGTGGACCGTATCGCAGAATCAAGGCATCACGCAATGCAGTGAAACTGTCCCGAGTGGCCTGTGATTGAGTGTTGAACCACAGCGCTGCACCATCCTTAAGGAGGAGAGGTAACGCGGCCAATTTCTGACCTCCGGACATAGCTCTAAAGGTAGCCCAAAGGTCATAGTTATTCAGGAACTCGAGAACATCTTCCTGCGGTTTGCCCGTGAATGGTGCAGGAACCAAGGTATTGCCAGCCATTTCAGAATCAGATGAATCAGCGTCAGAGGAATGAGAGGAATCAGCGTCAGAATCGTCAAGGACAGCGTAGACTGGCTGACTAACAGCGTTTGCTGGTTGTCCAAAATGAAACGGTGCCGCAGAGAAAAAATTGTCTGCCGGTGGTGTCAAAATTGTTGGCGATGGAGGCGTAGAGGTTAGAACGTCAGCAGCTGGAGCCAAGTAAGTAGATGAAGAATCAGTTGAAATGTTCGAAGACTGCGGCAGCAAGGATATGTGTGACTCCGGAGGAGAGAAGTCCAACGACGATGGTAATAGCTTACCCGATCGAAGATTGTATCTGCCAGATGTTGGATTGATGGGTACACTCATCGATATACCAGCGCTGAGCGGTCACAGCACTGCTGAAACGGAACTGCTCGATCGGATGTAGACGAGAGGTCGGATCGTTCTGAAGCGGTTCTCCACCACCTGAAGCGGCCGTTGTTGGCTACTTCGTTGATAGATAACACTCATTGATTTAATATTTACTTTATTGTTAACTTGCAATTAACTACGTTGACTACAATAGTTAATATTCGATTCACCTACACGCACTCTCAATTCACTCACTACACACTGTTGTTGTTCCTACCACCGTCGTTCGTTTCTCGTTCTTTCCTTCTCTCTCTCTCGTTTCCCAAAACATGCCTCTTAATACATAAGTGACTTGTGCTGATGATGATGATAGCTGAGCCTTCCTACCTACAGCTCGCATGCAACAGATACATTATGTGCACGACCGAATGAATGAATGACTGTATGTATGACCACTATATTATTATTATTATTATTATTATTATTATTATTATTATTATTATTATTATTATTATTATATGTATGTTAGTCCATTACTCGCTTTTGTTATTAGGTTCATTATTGCTGTTGATGTTTTGCTTAAAGTTGTACAAGAATGTTTCCCTAAAGTTAGAAATGAAAGAATAAAAGTTTAGGCCTAACTACTTTAAATTCCATTTTATTGCATTATATGTATGTCGCGAGGGCCCCACTTCGGGTGCCCGTGCGCTGTGTTGGGTCCTGAAACTGGACAGTGTCAAGTGATTTGAAGGACTTCCTTTGCAGAGGGTGCCACTCCTCTTGTCTATAACGGACGGCTGCTTTACCCTTTAACCTTTCACTACGCCTAGGCTGGCCTAAGGACAAGTTCCCCTCCCTTGACTCACCAACTTCTACTGCCCTTTCAGCATCTACCAGGACGGCTGAACGGCTGTCCGCGGTTTCCGGTCTGGAAACAAGGCCTCCCTTGAAGGTTACCTCAGGATTCGAACTGGACCCATACACAGATTTATTGTTCATGTCAAGGGGAACTCCCTCTTCACCTAGGCTCATCCTATCCAGGTCTGTAATTGAAGACTGGGATCGAACCTCCCACTGGGCTGAGTTCTCTACTTCTAAGGAAGCTGGCGCCTTAGAAGTCTCTCTCTTCTGCGCTAATACTCTTTGAGTGAACTCTGCTATTAAATTAGCATCGTCACCCATCAATTCCAAGAGCTCCAACTTGCTTAAACTCATTGTTTTAATAATATCAAACAAATTAAACTTAAATGCGCAATTACATAAAATTGTCCTGTCCTTATTTCTTTCCAATGTTTCTATCAATGATAATTAACATTAAACCTTAAACTAGCAGTAAAGATTTCAACGTCTTAGCATCTATACAAAATTACATTTACAATTGACCTTCCACTAGAGATCAGTCCTTACAAGTGATGCGCGTGCGCGTCAGGGCCTCACCTTACTTACGAGGGTTACTGCTACACAGTGATGCGACACCTGAGCACTGAAAGGAAAAGGCGGTCAATCCCCAAATTCTTATTCGCTCATCGACACCGATAATTTAACTGGCGAATACTATTCCGGGCCAGAAAACATTACTTCTAGGTCAAAAATAAGAATAATACAACAGGTTGCCTGCTTAGGTAAGGACGTCCTGACAAGCTGTCCGTCGAGCGGCGAACTGTCTTCTCCCAATTCGTCCGTTCGCAAAGTCCGGCGACGATCGGCCCAAATTTCGATCTTCCGATGCGGAAATGTCGAACGATTCACTGTTCGAGTCCCCTTTTTCCCAAGTTCACGAAGGAATTCCGAAATGTCGATTAATTTCCAATTATTTCGTCGAAACTTTCTCAGAAAGCTTTCTCGCTTCGACCCTTCTCAATGGCCTGCCTCGTCAACACTGACACTTTACTCAATGCTTAGCCTAGCCTAGCCTAGCGCGCATGCGCTGTCACCTGGGGCTGCCTTAGGTCACGTATTTCTTTAGCGCTAGAGGCGATGCACTTCGCCACACTCGCCCCACCCCAGAAAGAAATTTATTCCATCAGGAGAAATTTCTGAGAGTGTCCTCTCCTACGGGCTGAGTCTCCGTGACCCCCAATGGAAACGTCAGGCATCACAATGCACTGCAGCAGTATACATTACAGTTCAACGGGAGCACAACTGCTTCTAACCGACTTCAGCGGGAGCACAACTGCTTCTAACCGTCCTACTGCTTGCCACTATGTTCCCTTAGTACAGATCATCGATCACTTGACCGTCCATGAAAATAATCGATCTCTACAATACAATGTTCATTGGTGGCCTCAGTTAACACCACTAAATGTCTCTCAACAAATTGACATGTTCAGCCTATTTTGCTAGATCTAGTTGCACAGGGTATCTAAATTCACAACTGGACAGCTTGACTTATCTCTACAGCAGTACCATCTGACTGATGCGACAAGTCAAAATACAAAACTATAAGACAAGCATTACATTTACTTAAGAGGCGCTATAATAATGTTCTGCTACACTATTACATCACATTAAGACATGAGGCCAAGTCCATACGAATGTCTACAAACATAAGTATCCCTCTAGGACACCATCACAACAATAGGGCATAACATTTATAGAGCGCCTATGTACAGTTCAGTGGCCCTCTACTAAGCTTCCAATAATCATATCACACAAATATAAATGTGTGAACTAATCAATCACATCGGACTAACACATTTAGTCACAGCAATCACCTATACAATCATTAAGATCTTACATGTAAATATTACACCACATCACTAAACATAAAATGGCTACAGTTCTTTGCACATATTCATCAAAAGACAACTAAAATGGAGGTGATCAGCCTAGGCACATAATTATCGCCATTACGCGACGAAAGTCAGTCACGTGGTGATTTCAATTACATTACAGCAACCACGGACCATCTTCCATCGGCAGGTACAGTCTACATTGAAGACACACCGTCTAATGCTGCTGGCCCAAAATGCAGTACTTAAGTCAGGCCTCCTTTAAAGGACAATCCCTTACATCTAAGGCCTACCTTACATTCCCATTATCAGTCATCCCTAAACCTGGCAGGACGCATTATGACCCTTTGTGGCCGCGATGGAAGAAGTGGAGCTTCTTCTTCCTGTTCCTCTGTGTCCTCAGGCCTAGTGTCCTCGACCTCATCAACCTCTTCCTCCCAATTTCCCGGTGGGTCTCCATGAAAAGGCTTAAGCTTATCTACATAAACTAATTTCGGTTGGGATCTCCTCGACTTTTGTATCCTAAACAAAACCGGACCGACCTGGGCCATTATGCGGAACGGACCAACATACAATCGGGACCACTTGCCTTTTATCCCAACTCGTTTCCTAGGGTATAGTTGCCAAACCCAATCCCCGGGCTGGAACATGACAGGCCTAACCCTCAAATTGTAACGAGACGCTCGAGAAGTCACAAGGCGCTGTGTAAATTTTCGGACAACATCATATGCGTTTCTCAGCTGCCTCTCTTTATCACATACAAATTCAACAACATTAGGCACATCATGCACAACAGATTGACAATCCCCCAAGACTAGATCAATTGGCAGAAAATTTTCTCGCCCCAAAAACAATCGGCATGGCGTGAATCCTGTGCTTTCATGTTCTGTTGAACGGTAGGCCGACATCACAAACGGCAGATGCAGGTCCCAATCCCGTTGGTTTTGAGACACGACCTTGGCCAGCATTGAATTTAGCGTCCTGCGGAACCTTTCCACTAGGCCGTTCGTACTTGGCTTGTAGGCCGTCGTCCTGATCTTGTCCACGCCCAGCAGTCGACACAGGTCTTGAAATAAAGCCGCCTCGAAACACGGGCCCTGATCTGTGAGTATTTGTCGAGGACAACCAAATCGAGAAAAGATCTGGTTGACCAGAACCTTGGCGACCGTGCTTACGTCTTGCGATCGGATCAGGAACGCTTCCGCCCACCTGGTGAAGTAGTCGATGAAGGTCATGATATAGCGATTGCCCTTACTGGATGTCGGATGTGGTCCAGTAATATCTAGGCCGGCTCGCTCCATTGGTTCACCCACGGACATTGGTTGCAATTGGCCTTGACGCGGAGGCTTTCCGCGATAGTACTGAGCACACGCTCGGCATCGTCGAAGGTACAGACGGACATCTTCATGCCAGCCTGGCCAGTAAGCCCTGGTCTGCAACTGAGCAAGTGTCCTCCGTATCCCTAGGTGTCCTCCTGACATTCCTTCATGCGCTAATTGGATCAGGGTGGATCGACGGGAAGGAGGCGGAATCAGTTGATACCACCGCGTCTGACTTCCATCCGCGTCCAACCAGTCTCGCATCAGCAGTCCTTGCTGAATGGTTAATTGAGGCCATTGCGAGAACAGCAACTTCACCACTCCACTCAGCGGACGAATCTCTTCTGGCGTCGGTTCCGCTGTAGACTGTAGTTTCTTTCGTATTACCCAGCCGATGTCTGGATCTTCTTTTTGCTCTTCACCAATTGCTTCCCGACTCCAAGCCACTGGCAACTCAGGACCATTTCCTGAAATGAGTCTGGTAACGTCGACTTGATGAGGACGCCGAGACATTGCGTCCGCATTAAGATGCGCACTTCCTGCTCGATGCTGGATTTCAAAGTCGAATTCCTCAATCTCGGTCAGCCACCTAGCTTGCTGACCGATAGGCCGTGGCGTCTTCCGCAGCCATTGAAGAGCGGAATGGTCCGTCCTCAACAAGAACCGATTTCCTAGTAGGTACTGACGAAAGGCCTTCAAGAAATAAACAATTGCCAGCAACTCGCGCCTTGTGACATCGTAATTCTGCTCCGCTGACGAGCAGATCCTACTGCCATAACAGATCACGCGCTCTTGACCATCGTGGATCTGAGACAGAACGGCACCAATGGATTCGCCCGAAGCGTCCGTATCCAGAATGTACGTACCATGATCTGACGGTAAGGCCAAAATCGGAGCTTCGGTAAGGCAACGCTTCAATCGCTGAAACGCGTCCTCGCACTCATCAGTCCAGCTGAAACGTAAACCTTTCTTTGTCATTGCGTGTAACGGTCTGGCTATGCGAGCGAACGCTGGAACAAACTTCCGGTAGTAAGAGCAGAGTCCAACGAAGGCTCTCACGTCACGGAGTTTCTTAGGCGTTGACCATGTTTGGACTCCTTTGACTTTGTCCGGATCGGTTGCCACTCCTTGTTCACTGACGATGTGACCAAGAAAGAGAACTTGCTTCCGTAACAAATGGCATTTGGACGGTTTAAGCTTAAGTCCAACAGACACCAATCGCTCTAACACCTGTGACAGCCTGGCAAGGTGTGTCTCGAGGTCAGAAGCGAATGCGATAATGTCGTCTAAGTAAATTAGACAAATTGCGAAGTTTAAGCCGGCCATGACCAGATTCGTCATGCGAGAGAAGGACGCCGGACTGTTACAGAGACCGAAAGGGAGCACACGAAATTGAAAACTCCCCCGGCGAGTAACAAAGGCCGTCTTGTGTCGATCTTTAGAATGCACCGCCAGCTGATGATAGCCCGCCCGCAAATCGAACGTGCTAAACCAGCGAGCACCGGCCAAGGTGTCCAGACTCTCGCTAATCAGCGGCAGAGGGTAGGCGTCCTTTCGAGTCTTTCCGTTCACCGCTCTGTAGTCGACGCAAAATCTCGGTGTCCCGTCCTTTTTGGTCACCATGACAACGTTGCTAGCCCATGCGGATGCAAAGGGCTCAATCAAGTTCTGCTGAAGCATTTGCTCCACTTGTTCGTCAATGACAGAGAGTAGCGACAGAGGTTGACGACGCAGCGGTTGACGTACTGGTCTTTCGTCTCCCGTATCAATTTCATGTTGGATCACATCGGTGAAGCCTAAGTCTCGTTCATTTATAGAGAACGCTTTCCGATTGGTCGTGATGAGCAGACGTAATTGTTCTTTCATCTCCGTCAGAACGTCCTCAGCCACGTTCTCCCACAATGGCGCGAGCACTTTCTCAACCTCGGCCTCTTCAGGTTCTGGCTGAATTTCAGTCACAGCCGAACAACCACCGACGTTGACCGTATTGTTGACACAGGCTTCAGTGTCCATCACTTCGTCGACCAAGCACTGTAGACCTCTCTTGATACGGATCTCTCGACTGGTTGGATTCATCACTCGGACGGCAAGATCGACAGCACGCTCCGGCAGCAACGTCCCAGCGACAAGCAGGCCAGAGTCCAATAACTTCGGTCGAGTGGCCCACAAGGTCCGGTCGTTCTGCAGATTCGGCAAGATGGCGTACGCTTCAACATCCATCTCAGACAGTGCTGGCACTCTGACGTCACAAGCAGTCGCGATCCGTCGACACTTCCCGGTAGCCGGCAAACTGTACAGCGGGAAGACGTAATCTTGGATTTTTATCCACCGATCTGCGAAATTCCATTGGGCTTTATGTTGCTCCAACCATGCCAGGCCCAAAATTAATTCAGAGAGCTGTTCCGTCATCAGACACGGCACCTGAAACACCCAATCTGCGACTTGACAGCGTAGGGAAGTCTCACCAACCACCTGGATCTCCGTACCGTTTGCAGCTCGAAGACGTTGATGTGATTTGATGACGTCAGCAGAGCGCACCAGTGAGGACGGAACCAAGGACATCTCATTTCCGGTGTCTATTAATGCGTTTACAGTCTTGCCATGAATTCTCAGTGGCAGGTATGCGCTCGTACTTCCCTTCACATACCGTACATTGGAGGTTTCCGCTTCCGGTTGCGTATTGTCTGCGTTCATCTCGGCTGAGGGTCCTTGTCTGAACGGACAGTTACGTGCGTAATGTCCTCGGCCATTGCATTCATAGCAACGGTCAGAACGTTGACCACCACGCTGATCCTGTCGTTGTCCTCTACTTCTTCGATACACACGTTCGTCCTTCGTCCAGGACGGCGGTGTCCGTTCTGGTCCTGGCATCTGATTCGAAGGCCACGGCGTTCTGTAATTCTGGAGGGCAGCCACGGCTTGTTCGAGCTGTTCTAGCCGACGCCATTTGGAATCCAACTCATCTTTAAGGAGTCGACGAATTGATTCCATGGACAGCTCCGTTTCCTTGACGGCTTTAATTCGTCCGTGTCGACGGTCAATTTGTTCATTTTGGTTTTCCTCGGCTTTACTGTAGCCCTCAAGACGAAGTGCCAGCTTGAACGCACCATCCAGCGTCGTTGGTTCCCGTTCACGGACTTTCAAGGCCAACGTCTTGTCCTTCAATGCGTCGAGAAACGCTCGGATCGCAATCGTCTCACTGTGAGCAGATCCTGGTCCTGGATAGGCTAACGTGAGAAGACGTCGGATATCTTGGACCAGTGTACTCAGGTCTTCATTGTCCTTCTGCTTCCTCACGGACAACTGCGTCTGGTAGAGCGCAGTCTGATCCGCGTTTCCATACCGAGTGCGTAGACGTTGTGCTAGGTCCTGCCAAGTAGCGACGTCTTCAGCACCAAGTTCCCAAAGAATCTGGTTCGCCGGTTCTCCAAGAGAACACATCAATTGGTTCAAACGTTCTTCGTCAGTCCAACCGTTGTTCTTGGCACAAATCTCAAACTTGCGTAAGAACGGTTGAATTGCTGTTCGTCCCGTATACGCCCCAAGCTTTATCCATTCACGGGCTTTTTCCGGTGTCGTGCTTGTGGATTGATTCCTACCAGTCGCTACTGACACACTGGCGACGGCATCCGGCGGATCACGAGGCGGTGACGGTTCTTTTGAATCACCAGCCGCGGTTCACGTAGCAAAGGACGTCACCGGTTCTTTAGAAGCGCCCACAACTGGTTTGGCTTCCGTGGTCGCAGACAATCCGGCGGCGGTGGGAGCTGATGTGACCACCGACGTCATTGCAGGTGGCTGGGCAACGTTCTTTGTTGACAACTCACCTAGCTCCTCTCTTATGAGACGACGTAACATGGCCCGCAAGTCACCATCCATTGACTGTTCTACGGGTTCAGGACAATTTCCTCTCATTCGACACGTCTCAGATTCAGTTACGGCAGCGTTGGACGCTGTGGTTACCATCGTCCGTTCTTTAGAATCAACAGCGACAGAGTCAGCAACGGTTACGGGCGTTAAAGCCGCAGCATTGACTTGTGTCCCCGTTGACGTCGTCGTTACATTCGGGAGCATCACGTTCTGTCCAAGCAGTTCTCGTAGTCCTTCTTTCACCAACTGACCGAACATGGAACGAAACTCGTTATTCATTGGCGGTTCCGTGGCCTTTGACCTGGCTCCCATGTTTCGGCATGTTTCAAGTTCAATTCCACGACGTTGTGGTTCTCTCATCGTCCCTTCGGTCATCGGACGACCACACAGCGGCTTTGACGGAGTATTCTCAACATCACAGACGTCATTCACATAGGACGCCCATGTTGGTACCGCAGCCTTGCCAGCAACTGTCCGTAGGTCTGCACCATAAACGGTAGTTACCTCTGTTTCATTTGATGCACGGTAGTCACGTTCTACTAATGGCCAACGTTGATCCTCCAGGACGTGTGTCGGTAACACCGGATAACGTTGGACGGCGTTAACAGCGTAGATCGGCAGTGACGACTTACGTGTTTCACCTAACTGGAACCGGCCGACACCACTCGTCGCTGTTGTTGCATAGCGACCAGGGCGGACTAGTCCCCAAGTCGGATTCGAAGTTTCAGACCTGACTGAGCAGTACACACCGAAGTCAGGACGGCTCGCAGGCATTGACGGCGATAACGTAGTACCTTGGCGCGGAAACGTTGTCTTGACGTCAAGACCAGCCATTCTGTACATGGATTCAGCTCGAAGAACAGGCATGCACACAGAAGCGTGTCGGGACGGAAGCGTAGACGTGACGTCGACTCCAGCTATGACGCTTTTAGGCTCAGGCAGACGTGAAGGCAATGGCCACGACGACAGAGCACGTTGAGGCGGACGCATTGACGTGACGTAGGCACTGGTTACGAAGCTTGCAGGCTCAGGACGACGTAAAGGCACTGGCCACGACGACGGGGCAAGGTGAGACGGAGGCGTTGGCATGACGTAGGCACCAGCGACGACGTACGCCGGCTCTTGAGAGAAGGGCATGACGCTCGACGAAGGCTGTTCTCTTTGACCAACGGTGAAGCTTGCGTCGTTGTCTATCGGGCGAAGACTGGCCGACGGCAAGGTCGTGTCTCGATGACCTCCCGCACCAACAAGGACGGGCCCTACATCTGAGTCGACGGCAGCATAGGACATATGACGTTTGTTTGACTTTTCCTTTGCTGCAGTCCGGCCTTCCGTTTCCCGTTCATCTGACAGCATCCTGTGTGGTTCTTCATCTGAAACTAGACACTCAGAGTTAATACCAAATTTCTTTACAGTTTGTCCTACATTCTCCCTATGTACTGAACTAAACTGATTCTCTTCAGTGACCTCAAAATCCAAACTAATAGTTCTTGACAAAACATGACTTTCAAGCATATCTCTAGATCTGTATTCTTCTAGATCAATCTGGTCATGCATTTCATCCTCATAGTCATCACGATCATCATTCAACACATGTAACACAGCATCATCCATTTCCAAGACTTCATCAGTCCTTAAATTCAAGTCTTCAGAATCACACCACTTCCCAGCACCGACCGTAAAACCCCACTTCTGGTACCAGTTGTCGCGAGGGCCCCACCTCGGGTGCCCGTGCGCTGTGTTGGGTCCTGAAACTGGACAGTGTCAAGTGATTTGAAGGACTTCCTTTGCAGAGGGTGCCACTCCTCTTGTCTATAACGGACGGCTGCTTTACCCTTTAACCTTTCACTACGCCTAGGCTGGCCTAAGGACAGGTTCCCCTCCCTTGACTCACCAACTTCTACTGCCCTTTCAGCATCTACCAGGACGGCTGAACGGCTGTCCGCGGTTTCCGGTCTGGAAACAAGGCCTCCCTTGAAGGTTACCTCAGGATTCGAACTGGACCCATACACAGATTTATTGTTCATGTCAAGGGGAACTCCCTCTTCACCTAGGCTCATCCTATCCAGGTCTGTAATTGAAGACTGGGATCGAACCTCCCACTGGGCTGAGTTCTCTACTTCTAAGGAAGCTGGCGCCTTAGAAGTCTCTCTCTTCTGCGCTAATACTCTTTAAGTGAACTCTGCTATTAAATTAGCATCGTCACCCATCAATTCCAAGAGCTCCAACTTGCTTAAACTCATTGTTTTAATAATATCAAACAAATTAAACTTAAATGCGCAATTACATAAAATTGTCCTGTCCTTATTTCTTTCCAATGTTTCTATCAATGATAATTAACATTAAACCTTAAACTAGCAGTAAAGATTTCAACGTCTTAGCATCTATATAAAATTACATTTACAATTGACCTTCCACTAGAGATCAGTCCTTACAAGTGATGCGCGTGCGCGTCAGGGCCTCACCTTACTTACGAGGGTTACTGCTACACAGTGATGCGACACCTGAGCACTGAAAGGAAAAGGCGGTCAATCCCCAAATTCTTATTCGCTCATCGACACCGATAATTTAACTGGCGAATACTATTCCGGGCCAGAAAACATTACTTCTAGGTCAAAAATAAGAATAATACAACAGGTTGCCTGCTTAGGTAAGGACGTCCTGACAAGCTGTCCGTCGAGCGGCGAACTGTCTTCTCCCAATTCGTCCGTTCGCAAAGTCCGGCGACGATCGGCCCAAATTTCGATCTTCCGATGCGGAAATGTCGAACGATTCACTGTTCGAGTCCCCTTTTTCCCAAGTTCACGAAGAAATTCCGAAATGTCGATTAATTTCGAATTATTTCGTCGAAACTTTCTCAGAAAGCTTTCTCGCTTCGACCCTTCTCAATGGCCTGCCTCGTCAACACTGACACTTTACTCAATGCTTAGCCTAGCCTAGCCTAGCGCGCATGCGCTGTCACCTGGGGCTGCCTTAGGTCACGTATTTCTTTAGCGCTAGAGGCGATGCACTTCGCTACATGTAATTCATCATCGTTTTATTTAGTGTCTTAAAAAGCAAACATTACATACTGGAGTGTACACTGTACAAGTATCTTTCAGAGATACAAAGTGTTGTTTAAAGTATAGGACGAAAGTACTTAAGTAAAAGTAAATACGTAGCCTACTTAAGTAAAAGTGAAAGTACTCATCGCAAATTTTATTTTTTAAGTAAAAAGTATTCTTCCAAATAATACTTTTAAGGGAAAAAGTAAATGTACTCAGTCTTGTCTCTATAATTGAATCCACTTATTTACTCAAGAAGATTAAATTCTTAAACGTTGTCATTCAATCGAGTGTGTAGGCTATGCTTCATTGTTAAGGTCACAGCAATTATTTCTATATATGCTTTTTAAGTTACACATCGACGACAAATTTGGCCATGGATGTCACAAATTGTCAACGTATTCACTCATTATGGAAAGATTTTAGGGATAAAATGAATAAGAGTGTAAACTATATCCACTTTGTCGAATTATACTTAAGAAAATTTCGCACTTATTAGTTATTACCACCGCGAGTCGCGTGCTTTGGATGAAGTCTTTCTATTGGTCATAGTTGGAAATTACCAGAGTCTATAAATAGATTTCAAACGCGCGCTGTATACAAATTTATAGAAGTTCCTTCAGCGTCGCCTTTCTAACCAAACATCATAGCCCCATTTTTAGTAACGAACATTGAAACGAATATTACGTAAATTGTAAATAAGTAAAAGTACTAAGAAGGAGGTTGCATTTTACTTCGTTAAAAGTAAAAGTATTTCCGTTTTGTGATACTTCTTTACAAGAAAAAGTACTGAAACTTTTACTTAAGTACAGTAGCGCGTTACCTATATTCTACTTTGTTACTGTACATTGTACAATACTGGATACAAATTTGCATACCCAAAAGAGACTGATGTCCATCTTATTGTGATCGCCTATTTGATAACAAATTGGTTTGAAATGACGAGTGATTAACATAATAGTCTTACAATACTTTTACACAACACAATAAAAAGAACTAGAACTAAAAAGCTTAACTAGCAAGAAACGTATCTCATTCGTTGTTTTCTTCATTCACAAATGCGCGCTCAGACTTTCTAAATAGCCCGTAGTTTAAAAACTAATAACCTATTGCCACTTCCTTGCTACGTGGTTCTGTAACATCATAAGGCCTTAAAGTGTTCAGAATTGTAAGCGTTACGCAGCTGTAAATACTTGTAAGCATTATGCAGCAGTAAAGCAAGATACAAGGAACAGAGGTGCAAGTTTATAGCTTAATTCTTGGAATCAGTCTTATTTTGAAAGGCGATGGTTTAATAACGAGACCGTGCAATTCTTTAACACTGACAAAGTCCTGGCCCTCTGGTGGCTGGATATCAAAATGCTTCATAATGTTGGCGAAAAACAGGAAGACCTCTTGGCGTGCTAGTATCTCTCCAATACAAGAACGCTTTCCTGGAAGAGAAACAAAGGAGAAGAAATTCAGTTTATAATTCAGAAGAAGAATATTTATTATAACACGGCAGCGAGAAGCTTCAAGTGCTGCTTTGAAGATCTCTCTATTTTAGCTCGTTTTTCTTTACACAAACAATTTAGATCAATAATATAGGCCTACAGAAACTTCTGTTCCTTCTGGCCCAGAAAAAAAGCTGGATGCCTTACATGAGTGGTATTTGGGTAATAGTCATTACAATTCCATATTCTGCCACACAGCAACGCAGATATATATAGGAACACGGTCCATGATATCTGGTTTCGGAGATGATTGACGCAAGAAGACTCCGGATATTTGGGCATTCACACAGTGCGATAGCAGGCAGGACCACGATAGGCTTGTCTTGCCTAGCCTTGACTTCCTGTCCTAAGGAGCTGAAAGAGTTTAGTCAGACGACCACATGAAGCACACGTGGATCGGGAAGGTGAGGCGGATCTTCAAAAACTGAACTTTGGGCTACACACAAGTCGATGACCGGAACGCATATATAAAAGTTGCCTACACACATAGGCGTGGGGGTACGAGAGGTACCCGTACCCCCACATTTTGGACTGGGGGTACCGTACCCCCACTTTTTTAACAATGTCAATCAACATTTTATTATTGTGCCTTCACAGAGATGGTCTTCATGTGAAAAACGAAAGTGGAAAGAAATTGCTACCCCCACTTTTTAGAGCAAAGTTACGCCTCTGCCTAGCGCAACACATGCACATTGCTCGTTAACAATTCAACAATCAACCAGGACTCAGTATTGTATTGTATTGTGTCTAGAAATGTATGAAGCGCCTCTAGCAGAATAACTATTCAGAAGCGCTCTCAGCATAGAAGCCCTGGGGAAACAGAAGTGCCTTGATGGAACGCGAGGCCGATGAGGAAAAGCCAGTCATTAGTTTGACCCAGAGTGGGGAAGGTCGTCCAAGATCGTCGGACCCAGTACAGCAAACGCCCGGTGCTGGACCAAGGCAGTTTTAGTCCTGGGAACAAAAACATCAAACCGATTCGCAGAGCGCAACGAGCGAGAAGAAGAATGAAATAGAGGCTTTCGCAGATGGTTCCAGAGATATTTTGAGGCAGTTGTCTGCTGAGAATTGGTGATACGGAGAGGGTCTTATAACGAATGCGCGCGACAGTAGCGAGCCAGTACAGGACATCAAGCATGTAAGTAGAGATATGGGCAAAGCGGGGTAGTCGAACGATGAGCCTAGCATAAACATTTAGAACAGATTGAAGGGGAGAGACGCTGCTTATGGAGACCCATGAGGAGCGAGTTACAGTATTCCAAGCGTGAGCAGACAAATGCGTGAACTTTGGTGGTAAATATAGAAGGTTAAACCGAGCGTCTGATGGCCCTGAGACGTCTCAGTTGATAGAATCAGGAGCGAGTCAGGTTGGATATATGCTGTGTGAACGTGAGGGGGAGTCAAGTGTGGCTCCCAAGTTGCGGATGGTGGAATCGTAGGTGTAAGCAGGGAATTTCTGGGTTAGAAATAGAAAGCCGAGCTTATCAATTTGCTGCCTGTTTCCAAACCAGATCAGTCGAGTCTTAGCAGTGTTGAGGCAGAGACGGTTAATCGACTACCAGTAGTGACTGTCAGAGATGATATAGTCGACTATTTAAATTGCATGGTAATAGATGTAATGTTAATGATATCACGCGTAATAAATTGCAAAACTCTTGCAAAACACTAATATAATTTTTTACGATTTTTGAAAACACTGAAGGTAATAGAAGCGTGTAAGGTTGTCACGTGGAAGGAAGTCATGCTGCGCAAAGGTTCGTGAGCCGGCAAACACAAAATATTTAAGAAACTTGTATTAACCATAAGACAGGTTTTGGTCCGAGTTGCGTAGTTGTGTGATAATATGGAGGAGACTACGTCAGGAGGCACTTTTAGGCTTTCAAACAGTTAGTGGAAACCGTTGTTGAATGGCCGTACCAATTTGAATGAGAACCGAACCTGAACTCTTGGAAATAGCGACGCACCGGAGAGGAGAGCGCCAATGATGATAATGGTGGCAAAAAGTATACATCAGCCATTTAAAATAAATCGGCTGCGTGAAAGTTTACCTTTCTTGCAGTAGTCACAAGTTTACTGAGATGAAGGCGATAATATTAGCAAAGCTACTTAAAAGCAAGAACCTTAACTAACGGATCGGAAGTAAAGCAATGCTTAGACGTTACTTACCGAGGCTAAATGGGATGATATCATTTCTTCTAATCACGTTGTTATCCTCATCCAAGAATCTCTCCGGTCTGAAGTTCTCTGGGTCTCCCCAGACCTTAGGGTCCATATGAACACCGTAGATGTTCGAAATGGTCTACAACAACGGAATATGTTTTTGTAGAATTTAAACTGTGAAGCAGAAATATTAAATACTATTTATATGGAATATAAATTTAAATTTAAAGCTATTTTCAGATAGAATATAGTAATCGTTCATTTTACTTCACAGCTACGATGCGAATCTGTGCTGCATGGGGACATTGTATACGGAGACTCGTGAACACATCCACAGCCATGTGATAACGTGGCAGATATGAAAAGCTTTAGCTAACTTAGTAACAATTATAATTCTTCAAAATTAGAGATTTTAAATGATGGAATTTTAGCCTAAATAATCTAAGCTTAAATTTCCATTTCCCCAAACAGTAGCTTCTTTTATTAATTGGTTGGACTGGAAGCGGTTCTGAGTAGGTAACTTGAGGGGCGCTATATTAAATTGTTTAAATGAATGAATGAATTTTATTTACATACCAAACATCCGCGAGGTATAAAGTATCCACAGATCTCCGTGTCTTTCATCGCTGAACGACCAACCGGGTAATAAACTAAGGTATGACGTCGCATCCCTTCAAGTACCACAGCCTCCGTGTATGGCAAACGAGGCCTGTCGTCAATCGAGGGAAGTCTCTTGCCAGGACATACTTCGTCGATTTCTCTCTGAAGACGGGACCGAATCTTACGATGATTGGCCATCTCCATCAGCGCCCACATCAAAGTAACCCCGACGGTGTCTGCGCTAGCCATGCACAGATCTCGCAAGATGTACTTGAGGTCCTGGTGACTGTAGTTGGGTCCTTCGAGCTCAATAAATCGAGTCACAAAGCTTCTTTCAGAAGGATTTTTCTTGTTCTGTTCTATCGCCATCTCAATTTGATCCATCAAGCCTTCCTGTGCAGCGATCAAATTTTCAATCTTCTTCCGGAAACTTGGAAGAAATCGAATGAAGGGAGCGTAGTCGATTCTCGAGTCCAGATTCCCAATAAAGTCACTCGAATGATCAATTATCTTACTTCTTTTGATACCAGCCTGAGATTCGCTGCCGAAAAGAATAGTCATGACCACGTTTGAAGTGGCATACATCAGTGCGGAGCTTGGGTCAAACGGGCGACCATTTTGCTTCCGAATTTCGACAATAAAATCTTCTATTTCTTGCGAAATTCTAGTATCCATTTCTTGATTAATCCCAAATCCAAATTCCTTAAAAATAGACAGCGTAAGCTTGCGGTAGTATTTGGAAGTTTCGGTCCAATGCGTGAAGTTGATGCCTAGGTAAAGTTAAACAAAGCGTTTTGTCACTTTTTTGGCGATTTCATTGTAGTCAAGGAACTTGTTTAACATTACAGTATTTTTTATTCTGCCATTAGAATAAGTAATTCGGCAGGAAAAACTCGGAGTTGGCTATCTTACATTTGGTTTTGAATCCTGCTGGTAAAGTTCCTATTACACCAGCTAAAATCAGCTTAAATTCATAAAGGTAACGGTCTTCTAAGTCCGTGTTTCTTTGCTGTGGGCTATTTAAATCCGAGTTTTAAAAGCAATTTGGCGAGCTGTTGGATCATATATAATTATAACTGATTCTTGACGTGTCACTTCAGGCCTTTTATCAGCAAAAGTATGAACTTGGCACTTGACAGTTGGTCATTGAAGGCAACAATTCGATCCTATCAAACGACACAGTAGAAACACAAAGAAAAGAGTTGGTTGTGCTGCCGATGAGGTCACACAGAATATTTCAGCAGAAGTCAGTAAGTCGCAAAAGTTCAAATGATTTTGGTCGGAAAGAGAATTGAAGAACGTCGGAAAGTTTTAGAGAATTCAGCTTAGTGATTAGTCAAGAAACTCAGACAGTTCAAGAGAATTCACTGGTGCAGTAAAAGAAACAAAAAAGAAACACCAGAAGTCAACTGGAAATTTCATTTTTATCAAAATGGTTTTGTTGTTGGGCCTAATTCATGCAGGTTTAGGTTTAATAACTGACATATTGCCTTTAAAACAATTCGCTGTACCCCCCCCCCCCCATTAGTTATGCACACAAGCAACCTATAGGGCCTATGTATACACAATTTCTGTAATGGTTGTCAGTACTCTGGTGTGATAGGTCTACGTCTGACATACAACAGTAGAGGGTCAGTACAGTGGCAAGTACAGCAGTCCACAACTGTGTCAGACGTATCACACCGGAGTACTGACAACCATTAGAGAAATTGTGTATTACACCGGAATACAATAGGTTGCTAATTGTGTGTATAGGGCTAACTAAGAGGTATAGCGAATGATTTGAAGGCAATATGGCAGTTATTAAATTATTAAAATTTAAGATCTCTTAATTCTGTTTAAAGACTCCGAGATAATAGTATTCTGCGATTAACGTGAAACTTTGATCTGGTGTTTTGGTGTTCAGAGGGTTAAAATGCACTAGGTACAACACTTCATAACTGTGAATAACCTTTTAATGAGTTTATTGAGTTTTTTAAATAAATATTTTCTGTTTCATTATCTGTCTTGCGCGGAAATAGTTAATTCTATAGCCTTAGACATTCGCAAACAATTATATGTTTTCATTTCTGGCGTTTAAGCAAACCTTTCATATCGGGGTTGAGAATGTTGGCTTCGGTCCAGAAATCCGGTCGATCACCGAAAACTTCCGCATGTTTCAGCAAAGCATCTGCAATTGCCTCCTTTCCGTTGAGTGAAACAGCGAACCTTCAACATAAAATAAACGTTCCATTATGTAGGCCTACTGTAAGAGAAACATTTATTTTAAGCAACACACCCATAGTTGGGTAGAGTTAGAGATGTTTATAACCATTAAACCATAACCATAAATTTTATTGATCTCGTCAAACAACACCACACAAGACATTTCAAGTGTGTTACCATAAATGTATAGAATGAGGTCATTGGGGAATAACAGGAAAAGAAAACCCTAAAAGGACCGAGGACGAGGTCCCGCTTTGCAGGGTCACCACTACATTTAATGACTATACCGCGGCTGGTTTGGTTAATTGCACATGGAATCAGCAAAGTTTAACTAGTTAATTAGTGCACACATACATGTACACTATGTAATTAAAAATGCCACCAAGTAATCACGGAGTCGACGCTTAAAGAGACAAATATTAGTCGAACATTTTATGTCAGCAGGGACTCTATTCTAAGTATTGAGGCCAGCACGTCCAATCGAGAACCTGGGGTTATTGGTTCGGGAATAGGTCTGTAGTTGCTGGATGTTTGTATAGTATAAGGATTGCTTTCAGATACCAAAGCAAAATAATTACTGAAAGCTGCTTATTTGCATCTTCTTCTTTCTTCTTTAAGTTCTCTGCCCTTCGGCAGGTTTCCACTTCCAATGACGCCATTCCTCTCTTCGCTGTGCTCTTCTCTTCAGTCCGCTGTATCCTTCGGTCCGCTGTATCCTTCGGGCATATTTGCATAGGCCTATCAATACATAAATTCAATGGTCCATAGGTCAGCCATCTACTCAATCCGATCCTCAAAATAGGCGTTTGCTTGTAGATAAGTTGGAGAGATGATGATTGGAACAAATAGCAATGATACGAAAGGCCCCGAATAAGTTCACCTTGTAAATTTAGGAAATTAGCATCATACTTTAAGAAATATATAGTAGGGTTGGTGATGGGTAAGTGGGACACTTAAGGGAATGGCGTGCAGTCGTGGAGTCGATATATTAAAACAGACCAAACTAAATGCATATACAGACAGTTTAGACTGTGTCTGATTCCAGGAGCTACTAAAGTGGGACAAAATAGGTATTAAAGTGGTCCATAACTTGATGTTGCTTAGGAAGGCACGACAATCTACAATTTTTTCGGAAAACGGTAAAGTGGTCCACTATTGCTACTAAAGTGGTCCAACACTGATAGGCTCTATGAGCATAAAAACTTAAAGGCCTATAGGCCTAGTTAACATACAAAAAGATAGTCAATGATAACTGAAGGCTAGAAGGTAAGTTGTTGCGCACAGAGAGCACAAAAAAATCATCATCATCTAAAATTCCATTTATCTCCCCACATGGCTCGTGGCACCACAGAAAACAGCGGCTGCATTGTATCCAAGACTGTGCGAGTTTCTTTGTCGGCTTTACTGTTCTCGACAACACTACACTCGTAGCAAGTGGAGGGCTCATTTGTAGGCCTATAGTCGGTCGCAGCTTTCTTTTTTGCTTTCTTGTTTTTCGGCTTAGCTGTCACTTCATTTTCTTTCTTCTGTCTCTTTACTTTGCTTCCATTAGAAGTAGGGCCATTCAAGTTCTCTCCCCCCTTGTTTTTCTTAGGCTTTTGTCGACTGACCTTCTCTTTCAGAAACTCGCCATGTTCCTTGCTGGTCAGTATGTGAGTAGGCGATTTAATCACTAGTCTAGTGCTTAGTTCAGCTGGAATAGGCTGTCCCACTTTAGCAGCAGATCGCTGTCCCACTTTGACAACACAGCTGTCGCTAAAGTGGGACACCTATACACCAGCAGGCTTTGTAAATGCATGTTGACATTTTGGTGATAAAAACCGTTGCTGGTAATTCATTTCGTCAGTATATTTCAACATAAATTGCATTCAATATAATTATTTATCGTTAGTGTCGACAATGGCCTTAGCAAGTTAATGTTATCAAAATTATGAATACCGCAAATTCACTAACTTTCGAAAATTGAATGTTACACGCACAACCAAAGGCCATTAAACACTTACAAATAAAACGTCTGTACGCACATATTAATGACGTCGGGTATATTGCCATAGACTATGTATTTTTAGATTTTGGATGTATTGGACATAATACGCATGTAAGCCTCACTAGCTTAGCTGTCCCACTATAGTGGTCTGTCCCACTTACCCATCACCCACCCCTACTATAATTTAAGAAATGCTTTAATCGTTCCTTTCTTCTGGCGCATATATGAAGATTTTGCTTTACACAACCTTCCATTTCCACTTTGTTTCTGCTAATTACAGCCAGTGGCGTAGCCACGCCCGGGCAATTATGGGCAGTGCCCGGGTTGCAATTAATTCTACCCGGGTTGTGCAAGCCAGAGAAATTGAGAAATTTTAATTTTAAGTTTTACATTGCTTCAGACAAAATATACAGAACATGATGTGACAGACAGACAGACAAATAGGGCACTGAAGGCAAGTACTATTTCAGGCACTTCTTAGCCTGGAGCTGATGGAGTTGAAGTGTATGCCTGAAAAGAGAATCTGGCTGTAGGCTTATGTTGTGTGCATGCGAATGAACGTACGCTATCTACTTGTGAAACTGAGTGTTCGCTTTGCTGTGTGTCATCCAGGGTCAAATACAACCGACACATCAGGGTGACCTAGACAGATGCTACACGTGATGACCGAAATATTCACGAACCACTCTTACATGTATACGTCTATGGCCCTGTGTATCACATCTGTCATATGCAGGCTATAGTTCAGACTGCAGAGAGGCTGAAAGCTACACAGGCCTTTTAACCCTTGTTGTGGCACTCTTGAACAGCGTAGGCCAAATGGAAAAATTGGCCAAATATAAAATTTTTGCGGTAAAGGAAAAAAATGAAAGAATAGGGTAATAAAGCAGAATGTGACAGGGGGTGAGGACGCACCTTGTATGGCTACGCCCCTCGCACGAAGGTGTCATCGTAGATCGAGATGGCGAATTAATAGGTAGGCCTAAGCCCTATATGACTTATAATACGTAATACGTCACGTATTTTCAAAACTGAAATAAGCCACAGATTGGCTGGAACTCGTCGAACGATCATACTACTCTAGACCAAAGAAAGAAACGAAAAGAATGAAGAATGTCTGGATCGAAAAAGTTGTCAGCGCTCGCATTTATTATAAATCCAAAAAGGAAGAAAACGGTCGCCTCATGCTTGGAAACTTCAAATGACACAGCTTCTACACCAAATTCAATAACTAGTCAGCAAGTTAATCCACCACCACCAGACGTCGGCGTCGTTACCAAGTCAAGAAATGAACTAAACAAACAAGCTAAACCTTTACAGAAGTTTCCAGAAGACATTTCCAACTCCACAGGAGAACTGCATAGCCCGGTTCAACCTAAATTACATGCATACCCATGGAAATATTTTTGAGTGCCTAAATTAGTCAAACGTCGTTTTGAAAGTTCATTCTATGCGGAATTTCCATGGTTGGAATATTCTGTTGCGTTCATTGCCTGACAATCCTACGTACCTATCTATCGCCAACTGTAATCCAGAACGATATCGCCCTTTGTATATATATAGCCACTTGCATTTCCGATGTAATATAGAAGGACGTCAATTTTCAAAGAAGCGGGTGTGTTCTCAGTTTTAGTAGATGATACAAAATATATTGATGCAGTGTCATATATGTATATATGTATAATTGGATATTTAGTTACAGGCTACAGCTGCCAGTGCTAACTCTCCAAATCTGACATTTTCTAAGTTTATTTTGTTAGTCGCTGATGTTGTCGCTTGGTTGTCTTTATGGCCTACAGTCCTACACGTTTGAATTATCTTAACTGGCTGCAGATTGATTACAATTCGCGTATGAAGTTTCTAATGTAAAACGTAAATTTTTATCTGGTAGCAAAACGTTGAATTATTATAATTATAATAACATTATAATAGTTGCTAACTTGCCACTTTCGAATTAATAAAAATGACCTCTACCAATTCCTACTTAAAATGATCATAATTATGATTAATGTTGAGTTGGACAGCTGCCCGGGTTCCATTTTGACTCTGGTTACGCCACTGATTACAGCAGAGATCCTATTATTTAGCTCAATTCTTACGGTGCTGCTTTAAGCTAAATGAATACGACAATTTGATCTTAAACGTACCTAAGAAAGGCACTGCATAAGAAAACGGGATCGACCCAAGAAGCGGTTTAGCTGGAATTCATACATTTATACCTTTTATAGTTACGCAGATTTAGTTCAGGTCTATAGGGCCTACCTTCGTGCACCTTGGAAGTGAATGACAGGACCCAGTTGTTCTGCCTTACGCATGAAAAAGATGTGCATCGTTTCCAAGCCCCCTGTGAAAAACGGGATCGATCCAAGCAGCGGTAAAGCTGGAATTGATGGCGGATACCGTTTTCCAGCATCTTTGCTACCATTTCTTCTCACGAAGAGAAAAATTATGAAGACTGCGAACACTGGCACAAGAACTATGTTGAGGTCAAACATCTGCATAAGAAGAAAAGACATTTAAAAGTTGAGGATGTTGTCGCGACGTAAAATAACGTTCCAAAATAACCAACAGCAGCCGCACTATTATGCTGATGTTCTCTTCATCACTCGATATCATAGGGGTAGACTTGGGGGAGCCGGGGCACGTGCCCTCCAATAATTGAGATGGACTGTAGTGTACATCCAATGAAACAAGTGTAGAATGAATAGCCAAATACCCTCCAATATTTTGGACAAGTTTACGCCTGTGCTCACTGCTCACTATCCCCAACTGGCAACAGCAAAACCACAACCAATACTCTCATTAGTGTGTTGGTGGTGGTTTTGCTATTGGCGCAGTAGCGACGAATATGGCAGGTGGAGGCGACACAATGATACAATAAACCATCGCATTTCTAATACGTCATTTAGCATTTGAACCACTAGAGGACTACAGGTCATGCTGAGGCATAATGATAAGAACAAAGGCGAGAAACGACAGCATAGTCCTACGCTTTGCTTAACGCGACATTCAATGCACAACGAGAAATTAACTCTCACCTTGTTATTATTCTTCTGTGTGATAGTAGTTTAGTATCGGTTTAAAGTTGTTTAGAGGAGAGCCTTCACAACTGGTGAACTGATTAACGCTTTAATGACGACCTGCATATGCTTTTAGCATACTCTCGTCGTTATAGTGTTAAAATCTATGGCTACGGCTTGAGCATTCATGCAGGCCTTGCTCTTTGTAGCCTTAGAACGACCCGCAGGCACTGAACGTTTAAGCGTCAGCCTTGTAATATAATTATGTTTACCAGTCTAACGTTCGTTTTTACCCATCTCGTTTTCACCCGTACCGTTTCATAACCTCAGCATAATTAATATGGGTTTTTACTGTTTCGGAAGAAACTCCACCACTACCAGTTTTGCCAATAGTGCCAGTCTTAAGCCTAGAGAAAGGAGGAAGGCGACGTTAACGGCCCTGAGTGACATAAGATGCTGCTAAACACTGAAACTGGTTTAAACGACATGCAATCCGTGTAGGAACTTCTTAGAAGCAATGCAGAATGTTTAATAACCCGTCCTTCATACGTCTCTGCTTAAAAGCTCTGATAGAGTCCACTGAAACAAGTTAATCTCAGCAGGCTTTGACAAATGGTCTCGTTTGAAAATAGTAAGCGGGTTGAAAATCGATCGCGCTCGATCGAGAAGGCGAGCGATGTGCGGTCGACCTCGTGAGCTTTTATGTACAGCGTATTTTGTGTATCGCATTCGTAATTTTTCGTATCGCTGCGTATAGTACTCATCTAGTATGCCTCTCTCAATTCAGTTCCGTTAAATTTGAGTAGGTCTCTCGAAGAGGCGCTATATGAGTGTTCATTCATTCTGAGATTTTATATAGCGCATCTTTAAGAGACCTATATAACTCAGATGACGTGTGACGACTGATTTCACAACGTTGGTTGAGCCTTCGGCATACGTTGGAGACTCATTTTTGGCTTGACCTTTCAGCCGCCAGTCCAGTCGAATTTTGTCGGCGTGCTATCTGCAGGACTTGCAGTAAATTTGTTCACAGTACGACGGTTTTCTTTCTCGACTACATCGACATCGACTGTTGCAGCAAGCAAGTTAATTAAAGTAACGTAAATTAGGTAAATAAAATAATGGTCTGACTCCAGGTTCGTCTATCGTCTTGGAGTCTAACTCGAACTGATCGAGCGACGCCCGACGGTGCGACGCCTTTGGATAGGCGAGCGATTTACCGCTCGACGGGACCTTTGCTAGGCAAGCGACCAAGGAGAGCGATCGATCGCTCGCCTCAAATGAGACGCTCTGGGCGTTGACCACTTCCCGATGCCAAAATTCACTCCGTTTTGCTATAACCAGAAGGAATGTGGCATGAAGTTTTTAAAGAAAATAGCAAGTCATTGGTAGCTGAGCTTCAGATATGTGTCTGAAACTGAAAGTCCAAGGTTTTCAGACTTCGGAACAACAGTGATCTAAATTAGTCCAGTCTAGCCAGTCAGTCTCGTCTACACTCTCCTCCATAATAGATTATTGTCTAGTCGGTTAAGTAATATTTGGAAATTATTATTCAAGATGTGGAGGCTGCTAGAGTACTCCTCAATACATATTTCAGCTAAGAATTTACTTTTAAAGATTTAAAAGTAAGTAAGTAAGCATATTCTTGCTTGAGCACTGGCCAATTTCAGTCTGATACCAGAAACTTTCTCTGATAAGAAATCAGGAATATTATTGGCCGTCTCAATAGTTGCCGAGTGCGCAGCAGTTTTCTGTGATGATTTCTTTATTTTCTGCATTTATTTATAACTTGTTCTGGATTAAATTACGTTGCAAGCTGTTGTACACTGCATGTATATTCATGTAGTTTAATTAAGCTGATTATTTAATTACTAGCTTATTAAGCAAAATAGAAAATACTAGCATCACAGGACGTAATGTTTGATAGGACAGAAGAGAACTGTTGGTCATTGCACAGAATATTTTGACACGCTGCTTAAATTTAAACTGCAACGGTTGGTGAGCAATATCGTCAGGCAAGTAGACGACATTTCATCAAGATGCTATCAAATCTTGGCTGAAAAGTTGTCTGTCAATGTTTATACACGTACGTAGCGACTGATACGGACGTTGTCTGTCAACAGTGGCGTAACAACCATATAACGAGGATGAACAAACTCCAGGGGCTCCCGAGGTCCAAAGGGCCCCAAGCTTTCTTACTGCACACCCTGTGTGACATTTTGCTTTAGTGCCCTATTCCTTCATTTTCCTCCGAACACAAAATTTTTTTATTTGGTTCATTGTTCTATCTGATGACAACAAGGCCCACGTAGGTCTGAGCCTCTCTGCAGCCTGAGGAACTAGCCTGTATATATGACGGATGCTTAATATGATACTGGATGCACAGGGCCACAGATGTATGTACGTGTTGTGTCTATCTAGGTCACCGGGTCGCCGGAGTCGGGGTATTTGACCCTAATCAACCCATGAATGAAAATCCACCTGTTCATGAGTCAGATTCTCCCTTTTAGGCGTACAGCCACTGCATACACTACGGTATACGCATATCTCTCAGCTCCAGTGCTAAGAAACGCCTGAAATATTATCTGCCTAATTGTTCGTCTGTCTCTCGCTCTCTCACTCGCTCGCTCTCTGTCTATGTCTCTCTCGTTTTCGTTTTCTTTCGCACTCGCTCTGTCTCTGTCGCAATCTGTCTCTTAGTCAATGTCTCTCTAAAAGCCTTGTGGCCTAGATACACACTACACTGTCTACACACGACTGCAGTCTTCGTGCTCCCCAGCCTCACGTGAAAGTACAGTACGTCTTTCTCGTTCAGAATACAGTCATTCGCTCACTTAAAAAGCGACTTATAATTAAATTTTTTATCGACGGCTAAAGCTCTCTTGAACCAGAGAAACTAAGACTCGACTGAAGGTAATAAAGGAACTTCTAAATTAGAATGGCAGTTCTTGTCGCTTTGCTTTGTTAATTAGTATATTATAATATAACTAATTAATCTGCCTCACTTCCTGAAACATTACTAATGCCTTAAACCTTAAACGATACGCTGTGAATCTGAATTTGCCTCGAAAGCAAAGATTCCAAGGAGAGAAGTGATGCCACTGGTTTGAAACATAATATGGAAAAATTTACAGTGATGGGCACTAAACTATTTAAAAAAAGTTAAACTAAAACTATTTTCCAAGTAAAAAAATAGTTTAACTAAAGTCGGCAACTGATTTTGGAAATTAGTTAACTAAACAAAAAAAAGTAGTTAAACTTTTTCCAACTTTTTCCAACTTTTTTACGTCAAACGTTTTCACAATAAAAGACATTAAGTGAACTGTAATAATGCAAAGAGTCAATGACAATTTCACCTTCAAACTATGCAATGTGTACTGTTCTGGCATACAGTTACACGTGTGTACTGTAAGTATAGTGTATGCATTTGAAACACAGGCTGTTAATGCTAAAACCATGCAGTGCTAAAATGTTTTTTTGCTGACAGTGTTCAATGTTCACTGTGGAAAAATAGTTGCATATTGCTAATTTTTTTAGTTAAACTTTTTAGTTACAATTAGTGATCGTCCGTCAGTGATCGTCCATTAATTTAGAGTTTAATTAAGTAATTAATTTCGAGAAACTATTGGTGCGATGCCATTGTCTACAACACGGTGAACTGTTGAGAAATCTAAACTACCTATACGAGGATACAATGAAGTTCAGTACTGGGCAAACGCCTCTATTTCCGGGGAGAAGATTCGAAAAAAATTAATTTCTCTACGACACCTAGCTCTAATGAGAAGAGAAGCTTAAAGACAAACAAAGTTCTCTGTTCTTCTTAACCCATCTGTTTAATCTCACCACCCATCCGCTTGCCTTCTCTCCTATAGCTTTCCACTCACGACCTAAAACCGAACTCTTCAAGCTATCCTATCCTTATTCTACTCCGGAGATGCCCCATCACTACCTTCATCAACGTTTACCACTGGAACACCATGTTGTCTCCTCGGCTTGACCTCCCCGGATGCTGACCTGGCACCGAAACGGATGAAACAATCTGGTTATTGCGAACTTGGTCTGATATAGAGACGATTAAACTGATCTCTCTGGCGTGGTTTTTGTGCAGCGTTGAGAAATTTTGGACACTTACATTACATTACACCTAAAACCACGTGGATGGCCTTAACAAATTAATACTCTAAGCGGAGGATAGGCGAGATTAAACATACGAGATAGGAGGAAGAGCGAACTCGCGGAGGTCTTTTGGGAGTTAGTTCCATTGAGCTGGTGCAGTGAGGTGAAGCAGAACTCTCAGAGACTAAATTGCTTAAATCTGCAGACTTAGCAGACGAAACACATTTGTTTACAAGGCTTCACTGCTGTTTAATATTAGGCGTGGCTATCAGTGGTCCAAGGTCTTTCTTTGTGGTAGGCCTACCATTTTTAAGACGCTGAACTCATGAATCGGTCTATTATATATGAAGATTACTGACTGCCTTCTCTGACCTATATAAGTTCGGCCTGTGAGACTCGCTCTGCTTTTTTCTGACTTCTATTATGCTTAACGACAAAGCGATCTGGTTTTACCAGCCATCGCTGACACATATTTTTCAAACATGACACTATAAATTCACTGCGGCTCTGCTTCGCCCTTTTCACCCATGTTTACTCCAACGACAGTTACCCCACTGGGCCGCCTGTTTAATTAGCTACCCCAGCATCTCAACAGAGGTAGGCAGCTGCGGCCTTGAACGTGCTATACTTTGCTTACATTAGGCCTATATATATAGTGACACTGCACCAGTAAGAACACTGTTTGATAATCATTCACTGGGATGTAATATCATTTATGTGCCAAAGATAACCAAATCTTCAGCTCACAGTTAGGCTTCTGTGCAGCTGTTTTCCACTGCCCTTGAAGAGGCGGAATCTTGGTTGGCGGCCACTCCTCCTTAACACACCGAAACGTGGATTTCTTCTGTCAAACACTTCATAGCAACTTAAGAAATTTCAATGGACTACTAAATCTTTGAATCTGTATACAGATTACTAATTTGTTCGTTGACATAATTATGCAGCTCGCAACTTGGGCGCTGTTTTGTTTTTAAATTCTACTATGTCTCACACAGAATGGTGTTTGTAAGTCCTAATATATATGGTAAGCCTACATTCGTGACATACGCAGAAATTCGCAGAAATTAAGCGTTATGTCCTCATGTCCTCAATGGTAGGTTTAAGGTTTATTTTATTTATTTATTTATTTTATTCCGGATATTTCTATAGCGCCTCTCGAAGTCAACTACTACTCAGAGGCGCTCCCGACTACAGCATTGATACTGTGCCGGAATTTTCACGCCGAAGCGCCACGAGCAATTGCGAGTGAAGGACTTGCCCAAGGTCCGTACGCAGTGGCTAGAGTGGGATTCGAACCTGCAACCCTCCGGTCACAAGGCGCCGAACTTACCACTGAGCCACCACGCCCCACAAGGCTAGCTCTGGAAAATGTATTATCGCTTTGATTGCAATAACTCACTTCCCGTTAGTATCGCTAAGTGAAACATGCTGAAGCTTCATGAAATCAATTATTTATTGCACAAAACAAGTAGTACAGTTACAGTCATGAATCAGAAAGTACTGTGCAACAGTAGCCGGGAAAAGCCAATAGCTTATACTAGATCTGGGAGTGACTTTGGTCAGCCAATCTGACCCCACTTGACCCTAAAGTGACTTGAAGTCGACTTTAAGTCGACGACTTGGGGCCAAAACGACTTGATCCGACTTGGCAGAAAAACAACCAACTTCCGACTTAAAGTCGACTTCTGACATGGTAACAACGATTACGTACGGCTATTAATACAATATGTCAAGCCAATTTTACCTGGCAAGCAATACTTTCATATACTAATGAGCAACGAAACCTCAACACCTGATGAATAAAATTGTTAAAATTTCGATTCACCATTTTTTAATGACATGTACGTGTGACGTTTTAACATAGAATAACAAATTACATAAATAAATCGGCACGACACCGATAAAAATAAGTAATAACTGTTTAGCCCAGCCGGCGTCGATAATCTCTATAACAGTTTTCCAGATTCGTGTGTCCTACGAGAAACGCTCTGGAATGTCTTAAATGTGACTGCGATGACCTCCCTAAGGCCGGCATATCACGCGCGGGCGAGCGACGTTGGCCCGGCCCGTCGACACTCGGCGCTGGGCGGTAGACGTGCGGGCGCATACCTGCACGGACGAACGGAAGGACGGACAGATTGACACATGGACAAACAGCGGTTACTAAGTCTGTCTCTGCCACGGTGCCACCTTCCTTTCCGTCCTCCCTCTCCCTCTCTCTCACTCCTTCCCTCCATCCCTCTCTCTCGCTCACTGCGTTCGGCGACCTCCATAAGGCCGGCATATCACGCGGGCGAGCGAAATTGGACCGACCCGCCGAAGGTCGGCGCTGGGCAGATGGACGTGCGGGCGCACACCAGGAAGGACAGACAGACAGACAAACAGCGGTTAGTAAGTCTGTCTCTGCCTCCCTCCATCCCGCCTACTTCTCCCTCTCCCATCATATATGACGGGAAATCATCTTGTGCATAATAATATCGAAGCCTAAGCACGCGGTAGAAGTTAGAGATGGTAGGCCTATGCTTCATTCGTTTTTGCCAAAACACTACAAAACTGCTTAAATCCTGCCCTGGTATCACGATCATCAGTGTGATGTGATAAATTTAGATTTGTTTGTGTCTTAAGTCAGTTTAAGTCGACTTGTGGAAAAAACAACTTCAAGTCACTTTTTTGGTACAAATTCGACTTGGGGTCAGTTGCGCTAAGCAGAAACGACTCGACTCGACTTGGAATGACCAAGTCGACCCAAGTCGACTTATTGGGGTCGACTCCCAGGTCTAGCTTATACTAACCTTGACCCCTTTTTCTTGGTTATTACAAGTAAAAATAACAATAAAATACTACTACTACTACTACTGCTGCTGCTGCTGCTGCTGCTGCTGCTGCTGCTGCTGCTACTACTACTACTACTACTAATAATAATAATAATAATAATAATAATAACAGCATTAGCACCAATACTAACAATGACAATAATAACGATCATATGTACCTTGGGACATTAAAAAATAATAGCAATAATAAGAATAATCAGGTAAATAATGCTAACATACTACATGCAGAGTGTGAAGTATTGTATTCGTATATTTATAAAGCGCTTCTAGCGGGAGGGCCATTCAGAAGCGCTCCCAGTTCGAGAGATCCCGAGAGAAAAAGTAAGTTTTAAGAAAGGTAAAAGAGGAAAAGATGTTACTTGAGAGAATAGAAGAACGAATGGACGGTGCACATGGAGGCTCATTCCAAAGAGCAGGGCCAATGGAAGAAAAAATTTAGATTGAGCCAGTGAAGTCTTGACATGGGGAACAAGGAGGTCCAAACGGTCAGAGGAACGAAGAGGACGGAGACAAGCAACAGAGTGAGGGCGATGAATTAAGTCACATAAATATTTCGGAGCGAAACCTATAGATGAGCCTAAGAGACAACGATGAGAAAATTTAATTGGATTCGGGCAGACAGCGGGAGCCAGTGGAGTTCTTCTGCCATAAAGGTGGTGATATACATTTAAGAGTAGTTACGACAGCTGTGAACGACGCCTTAACTATGATGTAAAAATGTGAAGAATTTTTTCGTAATGTTTTAACTTAAAGAATTAATGTTTGACTACGTTAAATTACTTCCCATGGCATCACATATATATTTTGTTAACTAATAGCCCATTGCAGCTCTGTATTGCATGTTCCTGTCCATCATTAGACCTCCAGTATTCAAGTATGTAAAGCATTATGCAGCTTTTAAAAGTCTCACTTGTCGGCACCACTCGATGGCTCCAAAATAGATGGAGCATGCCGACAAATTCCAAGTGTCAGTCCTTCGTATAGCAGAATGGAAGGCACACAGGTGCAAGTTTATATTGTAATCCTTGGAATCAGTCTTATTTTGAATGGCGCTGGTTCAAAGCAGAGACCAGGTATTTCTTTCGCACTGATTAAATCCTGTCCCTCTGGTGGTTGAATATCAAAATGCTTGACCAAGTTGGCGAGAAACAGAAATACCTCTTGGCGTGCTAGTACCTCTCCAATACAAGAACGCTTCCCTGCACAAAAAAATAAGGCTATGATATTTACTGGTAACTTCACACATTCTAACCGACACACATCAAAGAAATCACAATACGCACATCTCTATTTATAGTACAACTTGAAGTGGAGAAAGAGGAACATCAGTAAGGTCATTACAGTGCTTCTGAGTAATTTTGGTAGATGTATATTAAGGGTTAACAGAGATATCTTTGTAGTGTGTGAACTAGTG
Source organism: Allolobophora icterica (assembly GCA_963556255.1). Lineage (NCBI taxonomy): Eukaryota > Metazoa > Annelida > Clitellata > Crassiclitellata > Lumbricidae > Allolobophora > Allolobophora icterica. Next base: position 7,738,816 of record OY744608.1, read on the forward strand.
AAGAGCCTACATCCAAGGGAACGGCATGTTGTCCACTATCGCAACCGGAAACTTTAGTCCTACTATTGATTAGGCATGCGGGCAACGAAGACACACCGCGCCATCAATTTCAGGCATGAAACTCAGCCACTACGTACTCTACATGTGGTTGTGCCAGTTCCAAGCCTGGAGAAAGGAGGAGAGCGACGCTAATCATCTTTGTTACGACACAGTGTCGTTAAACAACAACCAATCAGGCAGGAAGTTTGAATGGCTCCTACATCGAGGCGAACATGAAGGCAACGTCGGACTTCGAGAAGCTGGCCAACAACGCCATCTTTTGCAAGAAATTGTGCAAGCGTATCATGGCCCATCTGGTAAGCCTTACGGGAGTCAACGGGTAAGAGACCTACGCCACCTATCACACAATATCTTCGATCGCCTTCTTATAGCAGACCCTAGCATCAAAGAGCAAGCTATGACCTAAAACTCGAAGAGCAGCCCATAACGGCTAAAAAACGCAATTAGGGTTATGTCATTCGGAGTTTTCTATCAGATGCGGGACGAATCATAAGCGCAAGAGACTGAATAACATTGGACCAAAACTGAAACCAACTCTTATCTGAGCTACTCATAAAGGCGGCGCACTTCAGGGACCACCTCTCCACCCCATATACCGGTACCAATTGAAGTGACCCATGAGGTTTCAGGTACAAAGATGGAAGGAATGCTTTCGATTGGCTCATTCCAAACTCAACCAACACCTGCGGCGAGATGCCTGGGCAACCTCTGCGATGACCTCCCGACACGAATACGTACGGGCTTATGATATTCGGATGCCGGAAGAGAGTAATACCACCGTAGTTATTAACTTAGGGCCTACTTACTTAAAAGCATGAACCAATTAAACCAAACTGATTAGAAGAAACACAATGTTTAGGCGTAACCTACCGAGGTTAAATGGGATGATATCCTTTCTTCTAATCACGTTGTTTTCTTTATCCAAGAATCTCTCTGGTCTGAAGTTCTCTGGGTCTCCCCAGACCTTTTGGTCCATGTGAACACTGTAGAGATTTGAAATGGCCTAAAAGAATATAATATTTTATTACACAGTTAAACAGTGAAGCAGAATTATTAAAAAGTAGGCCCCCTATTTATATTGAAGACAATTAAATTTAAAGCAGTTTTCATATAGAATATAGAAAAATCGTTCATTTTACTGTACAGTTGAGATGTAAAATTCAAGATTTCAGAATATTTTAGCTAAGGACTTAAGGCTTTAACAAATACTTCTAAATATGACCGTATATTCTTAGTTCTTGATCCATTCCTTGTAAGTAAGTAAGTAAGTAAGTAAGTATATCCTTTATTAATCCAACTGCTAACCGCATTTTGGTTTACACATGTATATCACGTCCAGATTAAAGTACTAAGGCCTATATTCCGGTGAAAATCATCCTAATTATGAAAGATTTACGAGCTAGACTGTCAGCAGTCGGGAGAACCCGATTATGAACACGGGGTCGCAAAGTATAACCCGTATGCTTAACAGGAGGTAATAGCACATGAAGCACATGTGTAGGACATGTAAGGACGGTCGTGAAAAGTTTAGAATCAGCAGTACGGATCAATTGTTCGAATCTAGGGTAGTCCACAGGAAGATAACCAGCTTTAATCAGTCTCCTAAATATTGCCTGTAGTCTCTCACGTCCCCTCTGCCCCACATAACCCCACCAAGCGGACGCAGCGTACGTCATCCTCGCCACTGTGGTAGCTGTCACCACATCGTACATTGAGGGGCCAAGTAGTCCATGAGTAGTCAGGATCCGTAAAGCATACATTGATTGTCTTGCACCAGTGCATAGATTGTCAACATGCACGTCAAAGCAGAAGTCATCGGAGAGCGTTACACCCAAGATCTTCATGATTCTGACTCTGGAAAGACCAGGGATCTCCATCGGCTGGTTTTCATTCAGTTTTCTTCTCGGCTTACGGACAACCATTTCCTGGGTCTTTGTTTGGTTAAGCTTTAGATTACATCTCGCAGCCCAGATCTCGATGTGCCTGATTTCCGAGTTTATCAGGTTGCTATTGGCAGCAGGAACCAGGAGATAGGTATCGTCAGCGTACTTGAGTATCCGGTTAGTTGGATGTTTAGGTTTAAGTTTGGATATTGTAGAGCGTTGAACTAATTTCAAAATTGGTGCAGTTGCCTAGGATATATTGCACTCAGATCAATCGCAGTATCTTCAAAATATGCTTGTCCACAGACCGATATACCTCACTAGGCCTCAGAATATTTGTCTCTGCCATTCTCGAGTAAATAACCACTTCGTAATGATGCTGTCGAGGTGTAGCAGAACTCTTCTGTTGCTCGACAGAGGTTCTGGAATACATTGTCGAGTCCTTGGCGTCTTTCCATTCTTGACTTAAGATACATATATATATATATATATATATATATATATATATATATATATATATATATATATATATATATATATATATATATATATATATATACGAGTTTGCCTACTTATTCTAAGGCTATATTTTTGGGTCTAAACGGAATGACAATTGACATTTGCCGGCCTGCTGCATCTATTTTTGAGCGCCATTAAGTCCATTTTGTAATGATCTACAGAAGTTCTAAGGTTATAATAATGAGATTAAAGTAGGCCTACCTGAAAAATCCTTACTCAAATCCTGAATACCCCGGTATATCGAGAGTCTATGCGTGAAATACATTGTACGCTAGGCCTACAAGCTAATTTCTTACACGCCTCTATAGGATTGGTTGCTTCCAGGCAGTGTGATTCTCCTTACAGATTTTATTTTAGTTATAGTTACAGTTATAGTTAATGCTATTTCATTTTAGTTATAGTTGCAGTTATAGTTACTGAACTTTTATTTTAGTTAATTTTAGTTAGTACATAGTTACAATTGGCCCCAATGGCGCTCCGCCTGGTCCCTTTGGGGTCATCGGTTAATTATGTCAACAAATTTTAGGCAGTTTTTGATCTCTTTTCCCTTGTCAACAACTGTCAAAGATTCAAGGACCCCCTAATAAAATTATGTCAATGAAAAATTACCCCACCCTCAGAAAATTGTTATGACTCTAACAAAGGCAAAAAACAAATTGCCGAAAAAACAAAATGTTGTAATTCAGATTTGAATTACAACTACTGAATGGCTACAGTACATGTGGAATCACTGTCTGTCACAGATATTTATTGGATTTTTCCTCTTAGAAATGCAATCATGTTTTCTTTTAAATGTGTATTCAATTAGATTTTATTATGAACTTTTCTAATTTAAACATGAAACTGTTAACTTTTTTATAAATCGAAAGAGAAAATTATCTTTCCATCAAAAAGAAACTTGAAATATCAGATTTTCGAAAAGAACCCTTAACAGTAAAATAATAATAATAATAATAATAATAATAATAATAATAATAATAATAATAATAATAATAATGATAATGTTGCGGAGGACGAGGCCTGATTTTTCAGACATTCAACAACAGCTCCTAGCATAATTTTTTACACTCCTGAGGGATTAGGCCTATATGTACCTCGGGGGAAAAAATAATATATAAATAAATTAATTAATTATAATAATAATAATAATAATAATAATAATAATAATAATAATAATAATAATAATAATAATAATAATAATAATAATAATAATAATAATAATAATCGATATTGCACTTTTTATTTCATTAACGAAAATAGCGATGAATTTTCGTTAGTGTTACTTTGGTTATAGTTATAGTTATAGTTAATGATATTTTTTGTTACAGTTATAGTTATCGTTAACGAAATCATTTTTTGTTCGTTAACCAACATTTTCGTTATCGTTAACGTTAACTAGAATCACACTGCTTCCAGGCTACAAATCTTAAAACTTAACAGCAGACGCATTTCCAACAGTTGAACAATAGGGCGATTTTCAACGTATCAGAGTTAGAGAAAGTTTTATCCTCAAAGTTTAAGAGTTTGCAATACTTGAGCGTTTGTTATTATTATTTAAGCTACATACCAAACATCCACGAGGTATGAAGTATCCACAGATCTCCGTGTCTTTCATCGCTTGACGGCCAACCACATGACAGACTAAGGTGTGACGTCGCATCACTTCACATACCACAGCCTCCGTGTATGGCAGATGTGGCTTGTCATCAATCGAGGGAAGTCTGTTACCACTGCACACTTCGTCGATTTCACTCTGAAGACGGGTCCGAATCTTGGGATGATTGGCCAATTCCAAGAGCACCCACGTCAATGTCGCCTCGACAGTGCCTGCGCTATCCATGCACAGATCTCTCAAGATAAAAAGCAGGTCCTGATGGCTGTAGTTGGGTCCCTCGATTTCAAGAAATCGAGTCACAAAATTTCTTTCAGAAGGATTTGCCTTGTTGTGTTCTATCGCCTTCTCAAGTTGATCCACCAAGAGTTCTTGTCCATGGACCATCTTTGCAATCTTCTTCCGGAAACTTGGAAGAAAGCGAAGGAATGGAGCGTAATCAATTCTCGAATCTACATTCTCAATAAATTCATACGCAGCATCGATCAACTTACTTCGTTTGATAGCAGCCTGAGATTCGCTGCCGAAAAGAATAGTCATAACCACATTTGAGGTGGCGTACATCAGTACGGACTTCGGGTCAAAGGGGCAACCATTTTGCTTTCGAATTTCTGCTATCAAATCTTCTATTTCTTGCGAAATTCTAGTATCCATTTCTCGATTGATTCCAAATCCAAATTCCTTCAGAATGGACAGCGTAAGCTTGTGGTTGTATTTGAGAGACTCGTTGTAATGGGCAAAGCCGATACCTGGGTAAAAAAATTAATTTTAAAAGCTGTAATCGCACCTTTATACTCCTTTAGTGTTTCAACAACTCCTGAAGTAAGAGTAGGCCTAACTGAAGTCTGCCCTATTTGGTAGGTGGCGTATTTCTTGGCTGTCGTTGTTGTAACGTACTGTCATCAGGTTTCAAAACAGCCATGTGGTTTGGTTGGTTTCAGAGCCAGATCAGAGTCCGAGGGTCATAACAGAAGACAGTGTGGTGCTGGAAGTCGTTGGCGATTTATTTATTTATTTCAGATATTTCTATAGCGCCTCCTCAAGTCTACTACTACTCAGAGGCGCTCCCGACTACAGCATTTGATACGGTGTCGGAGTTTTCACGCCGAAGCGCCACGAGCAATTACGAGTGAAGGACTTGCCCAAGGTCCGTACGCAGCGGCTAGAGTGGGATTCGAACCTGCAACCCTCCGGTCACAAGGCGCCGAACTTACCACTGAGCCACCACGCCCCACAATGGTGATCGTGGAGTAGAGGAGAAGAAATAAGACATGACGATTGAAACGTTTTTGCCCAAAGGTGTCAGTAGAAGTATAAGAAGGTACAATTCACTCCCGTTTAAGAACTTGATTTGGCCTAAAGATTTTAAATTTGTTTAGCCTAAGTTTGGATTTGACCTGGGACTAAGATTGCGGGACTAAGATTGCAAGGGATATGAAGCTGATGAATATAGTGTCTTTGGTCTAGATTATGTGTGTGGCTGAGTTTTACTTCCGGTACCCTTGTACGGATCGGCTAGTCAAACATGGGTCGCTTACAGCTGACGTTATAACTAAATAAAAACGACTTTTATTAATAAGAAAACGCATAATTATGTCCCTAACTGTAAATCGCTAAAAAAACGTCTAGACCGATGCCATGTGCTGCATTTATTTCAAATCATCCCCTGCTAAGTACCCGGATGAAGCCACAAACATCGCCTGCGATGCATCAGAAAAGACGAGCTGTGATTGGCTGACGCGTTGCCGCTTCATATCCCTTTAGCAATCTTAATCCCAGATTTGACTAAAAGCTTTTAAAGTCTAAATGACGACTTAATTGATGGCTGGGATAAGTCATCGACTATTTACGAAAATACGCATTCATCCTCATGAATACGCATTCATCCTCATGAATACTCATTCATCCTCATAAATATGCATTCACTCAGGGCACCCTTACGGCCTTACCTCCGAGGTAAGGATGCCCTGGATGAATGCATCCAGACTAAAGCGCGCTAAGCATCGGCGCTTCACAGCATCATGAGCCTGCGTCGACCGACATACAAGCCGATCAGAGATAAGAGGTTTTTGATAGACACCTGTTCTTGTGATGATAACATCAGTGGTGTGTCTCTAGTTCAGAGTTTTCACAGATATGTGCTGTGCAAAAGAGAATCAAGACGAGTAAATGGTGATGGTGTCAGGAAGATCAGCATTATCCAGGGTATGTTGAGGTCTTATTAATTTTTCTTTTTCATTCTCCTTCTCGTAATCGTAATCGCAAAACTTCAAGCGCAGGGCACCAGCCTATTATCGAGCGCTAAGCGCATTATAGTTATTTTCATGCCCAAAGATACCTCCAAACAGTAACAGTTTTATGCCAGTCATGTGAACTTTTATGTAAACAAACCTCTCAACTCGGGATTCACAATGTTGGCTTCCGTCCAGAAGTCTGGCCTATCACCGAAAGTTTCTGCTTGTTTCTGCATAGCCTCTACAATTGACTGCTTATCGTTGAGTACAACAGCCATCCTGCAACATAAAATAAAATAAACGTAGGCCTATATGCGATATAACAAAATAGTTTAGCACAGGTCATAGTATGAGTGTAACGACTGACAGTTGTTCTTCTGCCCGTACAATCTGCATTACATTCTCATACCAGTGGCGGCGATCTTGTCTGAGAGGTGGGGGGAACACCAATTCATCTCCGAAAAATATCGATTTCATCTCCGAAAAAAAGTTGATGACCTTCACCTCTTTTACAGCTTTCTCTTACAGTTTCCCTCCAGTGCAGTTTGATATATATTACCTTTTCCCCCGCTTATTTAACTTTTTCCCCACTTTCATTTTTTCTCACTTTTTCGGAAATTCTAAAAAAAATTTGGCGCCCTTTTTAAAGAATTTCTTCTTACTTTTTGAAAATTTCCGGGGACACTTCTCCTAAAAAATTTATTTTTTACCTCATCTCTTCAAAAACACAGTCTAAACCCTCGCGCGCATATACATTGCTTCGCCTTTTTGGTGTTTCTTCAAAATCTGGGGGGACAAATGTATGGCGTGTCCCCCCCACAATACAATTCGACAGTTGTGGTCGCCTGACCAACGTCTTCATCGCACGGTTCGTAAGATACTGTTCAATGCTCGGATCTGGTGTCCAGCTGGCAGTCGAACACAGCGTCGTTTGCCTTCTGCTCCTTCTTGTGAATCATCTGCTTCTTCTGATTCGCCAATCGAACAGTCTGCTGATCGTCGTCTGCCTCTAAATTTGCCACCTCCTGACTCCAACATGCCAACTTCTTCGCCCCAACGATCGTCCTCATTTTCCCCAGGGATACGAGCTGCCGTCTGGAATGCTCGTTCGCTCTCCCGCAAGTCAGCGTATGTCGCTCATACTCTCCTAGAAGATCGGCTCGACGTCTTCACAATTACAGAAAGCTGGCATTAGGAGACTGATGATGTGCCAGTTCAACGCTCCGTTCCAACTGGCTACTCACTCTATGATCGGCCGAGACCTCTTCTTTCTGATGGACGACCAGCACGAGGAGGAGGAATCGTAGTTTTCCTTCGATCAACTCTTCGTGCAACCGTAATCCCCTTAGACATGGAAATCTCTACATTCGAAGCCCTCTGCTTAAGCATCGCCACGTCGCATGGCTCAATAACACTTCTATCCATCTACCGACCCGGCTCGGAAGCTCCCTCCAGACAATTCTTGGACCAGTTCTCCGCTGTCTTGGAGGGCCTCGTTACCAGAAATAGCCAACTCCTGATCCTCGGCGATTTCAACTTCCATCTAGAAGATCCTGCTGATCCTGACACAGTCTCTTTCCTTGAACTACTCTCCCAATTTGGACTGCGCCAGCATGTCAATGAAGCTACCCATATACTGGAGGCATACTAGATCTGATAATTACCGCTGATAATGATCAAGTCTGCGACCTGCAAGTCAAACCTCCTACTCTCTCCGATCATTCATACATCCAGTTCTCACTACCTCATCTTCACTCTCAGCCTCTACATTCTATCCGCATGTCCCGTGGCTGGAAATCCCTTGACCGTCAGATGCTCGGTGACGCAGTGCGTAGCTCTCAGCTCTCGTCTCCACCATCGACTCTGGATGACCTAACGATCGATCAGCTTTTTGACCTCTACTCATCGACCATGAACCAGCTAATCGACACCATGTTACCGCTTCGAGAAGTAAAGACTCGCAGCAGACCTCTAGCTGTCTGGTTCGATCAGGACTGCAATCAAACACGCCGACGCGCTCGTTGTTTTGAGCTTCGCTACCGTCGGACAAAGGATCATGCTGATCGGTTGACATGGATAAAACAGCTTCGTGATCTCCATCAGCTCTACCGCCGGAAAGAGGCTGCTTATTGGGAAAACCTGGTCTTACAAAATGAGAAAAACCCAAAAAGACTATGGTCATCCATTTCCGGTCTTATGGGACGCTCTTCTCGACCGCCAGAAGACCCCACCTTCTCTGCCAATGACTTCCTGACGATGATTTCTACCAAGATCGATGGCCTTCGTGCTTCTACCGCTGATGCATCTCCGCCTCTGTTTTCGTCAACTGACTCTGTGTTTGATGGATTCCAGCCAATCCTAGAAGCTGACCTGCGCCGCCTGCTCGTCTCTTCGAACTTAAAGTCATGTGAACTAGATCCTCTTCCTCCATTTATCATTACTGACATTATTGACGACATTGTTCCATTTTTACTTTATTTGTTTAATAGGTCTCTCCTTGAAGGGTATCTTCCCCCCTCGCAAAAACGTGCCATTGTGTTTCCCACTCTAAAGAAACCTAACCTGGATCCTAACCTCTGCCTAAACTATCGCCCCATCTCCAACCTCTCCTTCCTTTCTAAGACTCTTGAACGACTTGTTTCTTTGCAGCTTCTCCCTTACCTTGAACGGTCGAGTCTCCTTCCTCCCAGTCAATCAGGTTACAGGGCTCATCATTCCACCGAAACGGTCTTGCTCTCCATACTTTCTGACATTTATTCTGCTATTGATCGATCGGAACTCTCTCTGTTAGCACTCTTTGATGTCTCTGCTGCCTTTGACATGGTAGATCACGACATCTTATTGCAGCGACTTGAAACCTCATGTGGCATCCATGGCCTTCCACTTCTTTGGTTCCGGTCTTACCTTGCTGATCGTACGCAAATGGTTATCTGCGGAGACTCCAGAACCCATTGGGTCAGAGTTAAATTTGGGGTGCCACAGGGCTCTGTCTTAGGCCCTCTCCTTTACCTCATATACACGGCTGACATTTCCGCTATATTTGCTAAGCACTTATCAACTGGTCATCTTTATGCAGATGATGCCCAAGCGCTCGTTCATGGCACTCCCTCTGCACAGCTTGCATTAACTGGACGTATTGATGCTCTCTCACGTGATTTACACCTTTGGCTGTCTTCTAATCGTCTCTCTTTGAACCCAACTAAGACGCAGCTTATATGGTTTGGTACTCGTCAGCAGCTCCTCAAACTAGACTTCCCACTTCTTGCTGAGAAATTCCCGTCATTCACTTTTCTCTCTAGTGTCCGTGACCTTGGTGTTGTCCTTGACAGTATGCTCACCTTTTCTGAACACATTGCTAATCTTACCCGTTCTTCTTACTTTCACTTGAGACGGCTTAGAGCAATCCGACGCTCTGTCTCCTCCTCCGTTTTTACCACTATCATCCACGCCTTCATCTGCTCCAGAATTGACTACTGTAATTCTGTTTTGATTGGGCTGCCAAAAGTCCGTCTTTCCCCTCTCCAGACTGTTTTAAATGCTGCAGCCAGATTAATTGCCCGACTTCCTCGCTGGTCTCATATTTCCTCTTTCATGTTCGATCATCTTCATTGGCTTCCCCTTACTGCTCGGATTCAGCTGAAGGTTCTCACTTTAGTCCTTCGGTCCTGTACAGGCTTAGCACCCAAGTACCTCTGTGACATTGTTCGTCTGCCAATTTCAGCTACTTCCCTCCGTCCATTGCGATCGCTTAATCGACATGATCTTCTTGTACCACGAGCCAGGACCTCTATGGCCAAAACTCGAGCCTTTTCTTGCATTGGTCCTGCTCTATGGAATCAACTTCCTCCATTGACACGTGCCTCTTTATTAGTTGGTGGCCCAAGTGCCTCGTTCCGCTGTCTTAAAACCTCTTTCTATTCACTGGGTCTTTCGCACTGGGAGCGCCTCTGATTAGCTTATACTGTGAGAGGCGCTTTATAAATGTTTAGATACAATACAATACAATACAATACAATACAATACAACAAATGAATTTCCACTTTGCTCTATTAACTGCATTAGGGCCTACATAAGGCTATATCGATCTCAATTATTTATACTGGGGTGCTTTATGTTAAAGAACCGTGATTACAGACTGCAATGGGCCAATGGCTCAATCTTCACGTGCTTAAAAAAACCTCTACATAAAGACATATTGATTGCAAATGAAGTAGCCTACGATTATACTTCTTGAAACAAAGCATAATTTTAGTATAGTTCTTTACCTCTTTCCGGCGTAGAGGCGAATGACGGGACCCAGTTCTTCTGCCTTGCGCATGAAAAAGACGTGCATCGTTTCCAAGCCTCCCGTGAAGAACGGGATCGATCCAAGTAGCGGTAAACTTGGAATTGATGGTGGATATAGTTTTCCAGCGTTGTTACTCTTATTTCTTCTTGCAAAGAGCAGAAATATAATGACTGCTAGCACTGACGCAAGAATTGCGTTGAGGTCAGACATCTGTATAAACATCTGTATAACAGTAAAACATATTTTAAAACCGGGAATCATAGGCGTAATTTGTGGGGTGCGAGGGGTAAACGTACCCCAACTTTTTGGACTGGGGGTAGCGTACCCCCACTTTTTAAACAACGCCAATCAATATTTTACTTTAGTGCCTTCCCAGAGATGGTCTCCATGCAAAAACCTAAAGTGGAAAAGAAATTGGAACCCCATACCCCTTTTTTAGACCAAAGTTACGCCTCTGCCGGGAATCGTAATCGTAATCTCGAAACGTTTACAGCGCAAAAAAACGAAGTCGCGGGAACCAGCTTATTAACAGGTGTTTAGTAAATCATAATTGATAGGCGGGGTGAAATCGGTTCCAGGTTAAGATCCAAAGGGTCAGGCAAGCATACAATCAGACGGCTAAGGTGTGTGATATTTAGAGTTGAAACGGTGAGGGACGTAAGGACCGGGAAGAGGAGGAATCGGGATGAAGTTTGTGAAAGAGCAGTGTTTGAGTGTTGAGTGACAGACCTCGTAATCGTAATCGTAATCGTAATCTTCAATTTTCTAAAAGCGCCACTGTAAAGCTGAGCGCAAAGCAGTAAAATGACCTGTGGAGAGATAGCAAGAGGTGATGTTTTGGCGAGTTCGTACGATGGATCAGCTGTTTGTCGTAGTACTGGTGGTGGGTTTCTTCTAGAAAGGTGGAACAGCCTTGACTGTGGCTAATAATTATGTTAGTGATGGGGTGACGGAAGGGCGGAGAAGTGTTAGAGCAGAGGAGGAGCGGGTTAAGCGAAGTGGTTGAACCGTGAACAGTTGACGGAGATGGGAGTGTGGAAGGATTGAAGTGTATTGTAGGCTACTGGTATGACTTTATATTCTATTCGTTCTGGTATTTTAAGCCAGTGGAGTGATGTGAGGACAGAAGTGAAGTGATGGTGTTTGGGGTTTTTAGTCACAGCCAGGGCGAGAGCATTCTGAATAGCTTGGAGGCGGTTTATTTGGGTGATGTCTATGTTCAGAAAGAGCGGATTGTAGAAGTCTAATTTTGCGCGAACTATAGATGCCGTTTTGAAGTCAAGCATAGGGTTGGTTCTGCAGTCGACGATATGCATGAAGCAGGAGCGGGAAAGATGGGTAATGTCTTCGGGGAAGCTAAGGTCAACGGTCACACCTAGGTTGCGATCAAGAGAATTGGCAGTGAATGTCTGACTGTTGGTGAGGGTGAGGGTGTTGGTGAGGTCATTTTTTTTAAACTGCGACAATATGAATATTTTTATGTAACTATTTTACCTGCGGCTTTCCAATGTTTCCATAGGCCTGCGGTATCTAATTCCCGAATGTGAATATCACATCAGCCAGGGCTGTAGTGGTAAAATTAGTGGTCAGTACACGCTACCGGTTAGTTTTCCTAAACAAGTTAGAGGTGGGTATACGCTGCAGTATTTTGTGAGTATACGCTATAGTATTTTAATATAAATGAATATAAATATTTTGTGAGAGGTGAGTAGGCCTACACGCTGTATACCCGCGTATACCCTCGACTACAGCCCTGACATCAGCCCGATGGTGGGGTGATGTTGATGGTGGTGATGAAACACAGCGATACAATAAACCACCGCGTTTTTAATGTGTCCTTTGCATTAGATATAAAATTGATTGTACATAGATAAAAAGAAAGGAGAGAAGGTGCTGAATCAATTAACCTTTCAATACAACAAGAGAAATTAATGCTCACTTTGTAAATTGTTCTGCGCGGTAGCTGACTTTCACTTAAAGCAGCCTTCGACTAACAGCTTTAAAATAGCAACAGCTTGGGCATTTATATACAGAACTAAGCTAGGTTCTTCTGTGAAAGAATAACAACTGCAGACAAAGAGCATTTCTTCTGCAGCCTAGTTAGTTCGTAGTTGTAAATATTCACCAGGCCTTCATTTGATCTACTGCCCTCGATCCGTTCACAAGCTGCGATTCTGTGTACGCATGCACAGTTGACCTCTGACAGAGCACGCTCTTCCTTCAGGCTAGTTAGTTCATTGTTGTAAATTTACCAAACCTTCTGTTTGTACCTCAGTGTAGAGCCCTGCGGCGACGTCTTAGTGCCGGCGGCGGCGCGCCGGTCATGTTGGGTCGGCGGCGGCGGCGCGCCGACGAACAAATATCGGCGGCGGCGGCGCCTACGAAATATCGGCGGCGGCGGCGCGGCGCGGCGTGCCCTAGTCAGAAGCATGTGTCACTATGAGAGTTGAACAGCCGTTGGTCCTGTGACCAGTTAAGAGGACCAAGTTCTCTAAAGCCAACCTATCACACTGAAGTTCAACTACATACAAAGGGACTGAAGAGAAGACACCTTCAGACATTTGCCTTACAAATATGAACATCCTTAATTACACTGCGCATTTGCATAGGTATTGACAAATTGTAATGAGATGAAGCAACATGCGTTTGCATATTGCATGAATACATTTGCAAATGCACTGATACAGTACAGGCCTACACACCAAGTCACATGGCAGCCGCGGGATAACAGCATCCTCCCAGTGAGAGAGGTTGCTGTCATGCCATGAAGTGACATCTAAATATATACGCTTTCCTATGGTAATACAATAGTTGAGTGGCCTCGCCTCTGTTAAATTTTGAATGAATTTACCAAGTGGTCCGCTTCCCGTTTGAATTAGTGCCATGCCATGAAGGTTTCCATAAATAGACAATTTTTGCACTTATAAACTCCTCTAACCTTACAAAATTAAGCCAAAAATTTACACCATTGTAATAAGACTACAGACATCAAAGTTTGCAATTAATAAGTTATGGAAGCTATTCAACATGTACATGTAAGGTAACGAATGGGGAACTCCATAGCACTGTAGTATACGTACAAAACCATGCATTGCATATTGCTTTTGTTGTCAAGGTATTTAAGGAATTGGCAACAGGAACAGAAGTATCAAAAATGGCTACTTGTATCAAGATATCGCTTTACATGACTGTGTGTATCATGGCACAAAGACAAGATTATCAGAGTATAAAAAAATGAATTTGGTCAGGAAGACGGTGCATTATTAGTATCAAGATAAAGACCACAACATTGTAATCAGCTATGTTCACTCTTTATCTTCTTCATTAAAACACGAGTTCCTACCAATCAAAGTGCCATTTCTGAGAATAGTTTGTTTAATAAAACATTTTGGCCGTAGATATATACTTATCAGCTTATCTTACATCTAATCTTTTAAGAACCGTTAGGTAGCCAATTAGCCGTGTTTTAGCTCCTTATATTGCTGACATTCAAGCTCCCACATGTGCAGAAATTTTATTCTGTCACAAAATAAGAGTTTTAACAGTGGCTGTTAGATCGGAAACAGAAAATTCTTCTGTATTTTGTTTATAATTATTTTAGTTCGTCTGTTTTTTCTTTCTTGTCATCTAGTACATCCCATTTCACAATCACGAGCATGTAAGTGAACTTCTAAGTGCTATGATAGCTGCGAAAGTCAAAAGGAATTGGTGATATCATACGCTCATAGCACTGACGACACCAATTCGTGTTGCCGATTATGTTTCGCAAAGAAACCCAGAAAAATAAAATGAAGTAAGTACAAGATGTCCACTTCCACTTCGAACAATTTATCGCAATATCATGCAAAACATGAAAAATGCAACAATAAAAATTTAGCATATCAAACTGGCATCGGCGGCGCGCCGACAGATTGTCGGCGGCGGCCGCGGCGCGCCGACAAACAAAAATCGGCGGCGGCGGCGCCCACAAAATGTCGGCGGCGGCGGCGCGGCGCGGCCGGCGCAGGGCTCTACCTCAGTGCATATTTTAAGAGATTTAGACTACTGGGACAAAGTCAGCCATGGGTCTACTTCATGACTTTTTTGGAACTCGTCTCTGAAAAATTTTATGACCTTTTCTGGGCAATTCATCTCTCAAAAAATTTGATGACGTTTTAAAAAGTTGACGACCTTGCCTTTTTTAGGAAGTTGAACCCCCTACCTTGCGGTTGACACTCCAGCACGCTAACCACTAGACTCACACGTCCCAAAGGTTTGCTGCCTGCGCAAAAAGTAAAGAACAAAATATAAACATCGACTGAAGCAGCCAAGTGAATGTTTGACTTTCCTGCTGGGTTAATCATGTTTCCTGCCCTCTACAGCAGCTGTTACAGAGAGTTCGTTAAATGACTGCCTCGTGTCCCAGTCAATAACAAAAAACAACGATGAGAACTTACTGTACCGGCACTAAAAAATTCGTATCAACGTCAACTGCCTCTGATGTCATACGATGTTGTTGAACTGTTTTCCTCCTCCTCCTCCTCCTCCTCCTTTTCCTCTTCTTCTTCCTCCTCCTCTTCTTCCTCCTCCTCTTCCTCCTCTTCCTCTTCTTCTTCCTCTTCTTCTTCGTCCTCCTCTTCCTCCTCTTCTTCCTCCTCCTCCTCCTTCTCCTCCTCCCCCTCTCCTCCTCTTCCTCCTCCCCTCGCTTTTAAAGTTCGGTTTGCGTTGAAGTGCTCCATTTGAGTTTTTGTTGGACTTCGATCGGGTTTGATAAGGATATTTATTTTCTGTCAACGCTGACATCTGTTTAGACTTAGATTTAACGACGAGTGTTCACTAAAGTAGGCCTATGTATGCATATTCGTTTATTGAGTAAACTGGTTGTCATACCGCAACCAGGAACAACAAAATTAAGAAAAGAAAGGGAAATGAACATTCAATCGGATCAACAAAGGGCAATGCTCGGATGTTCTGTGTATGGAAAACTAATCCCTCTCGTTGTTAATGGGTTTACACAGCTTAATTGATACAAGCACAAATTCAGCCATTTTGTTCATGTTCAGCACGTGGCAGATAAAATTGTTACAGGCAGGCAAACCAGATCATAAATATATGAAGACTGACGACTGGAAAATAAGTTAGCCTTAGCTTGAGCAGACGACAGCGAATAATATTTATGGAGATGAAAAGGATAAACGACCGGAGAAGTTGGTGCCCCTTGGTGGACAGATGACAGCCATGATAGACACGACGCCATTAGGGGGTCCAGGGGCGTAACTTTAGTCTAAAAAAGTGGGGGTACCAATACTTTGGTCTAAAAAGTGGGGGGTACCAATTTCATCTCCACTTTCGCTTTTCGCATGGTGGCCATTTTGAACATATTCCCTGTCAGTATTCTCATTAATTTTGGCTCCCGGTTTCATAGGCGTAGACTCTGGGGGGTCAGCCGGGGCACGTGCCCCCCCAATAATTGAGGAGCCGGGGCAATGCCCCCCCAAAAATCGAGAGAAGAATTTCTTCAAATATTAAAATATTATGTTTCAATACAGACAAATTTCTTCAGAAACAGAAAAACAGAGACACAGAACTGAAATACTATCAGAAATCCATAATGGAAACAAAGATTTATTTTTATCTTCAATATCTTCAATGTGAAACAAATTTACATGTAAGCAAAACGCCCATTTCATACGCATTAACGTAACCTTTGCTGACTGTCCAGACCAGAGGTGAAAAAAGCTTTTTCGGATTTTGCTTTAAGCAACAACAAAAACAAAACCAAATTTGTTTTTGTTTAAAAAATAAATATCTTATTTTTGTAGAAGTTATTTTAATAGCATTGATTAAATGATTTTAAATTTTCGGAAATCGCAACTGAATTTACTGAGTTGGAGCTCTTGTTCATGCCATTTTTATGATCCGAAATCAGAAAAACTTAAAAGCAACCAAAACAACACAAATCATAAAAACCAAAAAACCGAAAAAACAACAAACAACGTTTCATCTTGAAAAAACTTTTTTTGCACCTCTGGTCCAGACCCCATGCCCCACCAATATTTTGCCCCACCAATATTTTGCCCCACCAATATTTTGCCCCACCAATATTTTGCCCCACCAATATTTTGGACAAGTTTACGCCAGTGCCCGGTTTACCTGTGTATATAAGTACTTTCGCACTTTGGCGGAGACTGCATTCTCTGGGAAGGCACAATAACAAAAATATTGATTAACATTGTCCAAAAAGTGAGGGGTACGGGTACCCCTCGTACCCCCCACAAATTACGCCTATGAGGGGGCCTATGTAGGCCTATGCAGCGTTCCCGAATGAAAATGGGCGTATGGTAAACCTACGAAGAAACCAGACCATAAATATAGGATTATGAGGATTGATGACTAGACATTAAGTTAGTCTAGGCCGAAGCTTGAACAGACGAGAGTAGACAAGGCTATAACCTAAGCGAGACTAAATTAGATGAGACTAGAAGTAATTAAATTTTGTAATTTCGTTAAGCTGAAACTCATAATTTAAGCTAGTTCCAGTTGAATTACCGTAGTATCGTATCATGCCTCCCTGCCTGCAGATGATCCCTTTAGATCTTGACCTGGAGGCTGGAACCGAGTTCACCCATCCCGCCGATCGATAATGATTTGACTAAGCGCCTGTGAATAAGCTGGTTCCCGCCACTTCGCTTTTTTGGCACTGCAGAAATTTTGAGATTACGATTATCCTACACTGCTGCATAAAAATCCACCATTCGCTGACAATACAAATAAAGGCCTAAAGCTTAATTCTGACGCTATAGTTTAATTATTGTTCCATGTTAGTCTGATTCCAGTCGTACGCTTGTGTTAAGTTTTATGCTTTTAGTTCATTGTTATAGACAGGCCCTATAACGATATATTAGGTGAGACTTTTAAAACTTTTGTAAAGCTGTTTATAGCCTAATATTGTATCGGTTTTCTTGCTACCGACATTGCGCTACTTTTTCGCTACTGTATGCATTGTGTTGTTGCAAAGTGCGAGTGTTAGTCTCGTGCTAATAAAAATTACTCAGTTACTCACCTACTTGCTTACTTACGTAGTTGACTCTCTGTTTATAAGAAAATATGCCTTTACGATATTAGTGCCTGGTTTTACTAGAATGGTCTTTTGTGTCGCTGCAATGAGAGCGAATTCTCCGCGTTGGAGACCAGATCATCTGTGCTCTTCGCGTTATCACTGGACCGGAACGCAAAGGCCCAGACATTCTTTAAGCAGCTATAGTAATAAGTACTATAGCAGAGCAGAATGTGGCCAAAATCAAATCGGGGCTACATCATCAATTATCAGAGGGTTAAGGCAGGGTGAGAATTGTCGGGGGGTTGGGGAGGTTTAACCCCCAGTCTTTCTTAGGACCCCACAGTAAAGTCTTCATTGCGCACCCCAACTCCACGTAAATCAAAGTCTAACCCACCCCCCAGTCTTTTTCATACTGGGTTAAGGGTCAGACAGGCAAATATTCGGACGCCTACGGTGAGTAGTGTTTCGAAGAATCAGAGCGGCAAGAGATGTAATGCGAAGAGGAGCAATCGGTGCAGGTGTAGACTTGTTGAGTGGAGAGGACAGACAGAGAGGCCGGGGTAGAGACACTGGGCACCAACCAAGATCGTTTAGTGGAGAAACCTTGATGTTTACTCCAAAGACAGCTACCCCATTTTCCGCCTGTTTAATTAGCCACCCCTACGTCCCAACAGAGGTAGGCCTAGGCAGAGCTCTACGGCCTTGCACGTGATATATATATATATATGCTTTGCCTACATTAGGCCTACATAGTGACACTACATCAGTAAGAACACTGTTTGATAATTAATCATTAACTGGGATGGAATATCATTTATGTGCCAAAGAAAACCAAATCGTCAGTTCACAGTTAGGGTTCTGTGCAGCTGTTTTCCACTGCCCTTGAAGAGGCGGAATCTTGGTTGGCGGCCACTCATCCTTAACACACCGAAACGTGGATTTCTTCTGCCAAACACTTCATAGCAACTTAAGAAATGTCAATGGCCTGCTAAATCTTTGAATCTGCGTTACTAATTTGTTCATTGGCATATGCTGCTCGCTCGCAACTTGGGCGCTGTTTTGTTTTTAAATTCTACTATGTCTCACACTGAATGGTGTTTGTAAGTCCTAATATATATATAGTAAGCCTACATTCGTGACATACGCATAAATTTGCAGAAATTAAGCGTCATGTCCTCATGTCCTCAATGGTAGATTTAGCTCTGGAAAATGTATTGTTGCTTTGATTACAGTAACTCACATCCCGTTAGTATCGCTAAGTGAAACATGCTGAAGCTTCATGAAGTCAACTGTTTATTGCACAAAACAAGAAGCACAGTTACAGTCATGAATCAGAAAGTACTGTGCAACAGTAGCTTGGAAAAGCTAATAGCTTATACGAACCATGACCCATTTTTCTTGGTTATTACTCATATATTTGCTTACTACATGAACTTAATTTAAGTTAATTAGTACTAAAGTAATAATAACAATAAAATATTATTACTACTACTACTACTACTACTTCTACTACTACTACTACTACTACTACTACTACTACTACTACTACTACTACTACTACTACTACTACTACTACTACTATTACTACTACTACTACTTGCGCCGTGTATTGCAGGCTGTCTGTTCTGTTAGTAGTTAAGATTTATCGCATAACATGTACATGTACAGCGCAGTGCGTTTGCAGGCGCTTAATTAAAGAATAAATATTATTATTATATTATTATTATTATTATTATTATTATTAATAATAATAATAATAATAATAATAATAATAATAATAATAATAATAATAATAATAATAATAATAATAATAATGTATTATAATTAATTAATATTATATTATTATTTGGAGGGCTTTCACCAGAGCCAAAATACCGGCCATCAAAGAGCCCAATGGCCTCTCCAGATCTGACGGCAAAAGGCCTGATGGGGTCACCATAATACCTTGGTCTAGAGGGCGTTGCCTAGCGTGGGATGTCACGGTGCCAGATACATTTGCGGCATCATATGAACATGTAACGTCGCAAAACGCAGGAGCCGCAGCGGAAAGAGCAGCCCATAATAAGGAAAGCAAATATGCTGCCATCTCACAATCGCACCACTTCATCCCTGTGGCAGTCGAAACCTCAGGAAGCTGGCATGCTGAATCACTGGATTTCGTCCAAGAACTTGGAGCCAAGATAAAAGCAGCGACAGGTGACCAGCGTGAGACCAGCCATCTGCTCCAGCGCCTATCAGTCGCCCTACAAACTGGAAACTCCCTATCTGTTCTAGGCACCTCCGATTTGAACAATAAGGAGACGGTGCAGCCAGGACTATATGGCGGCCTATAGCCTAGATATAATAATAATAATAATAATAATAATAATAATAATAACGATTTAACGCCGTCGCTTTTCGATAATAATAATAATCTTTAATAATAATAATAATAATAATAATACTATTTTGCACCATCTTACTTGGCCGAGACATCTACCGCAGCGGGGGGAGCTGCAGAAATAGCTGCAACTCGAAAGAAAACCAAATACGCGGAGCTATTGACGAGGTACAGTTTCACACCAATAGCATTAGAAACATGGACCACGAAGGTTCGGCATTTATCAAAGAACTCGGCCGACGGTTGACAAGAATAACGGAAGACCCTCGAGAAACCTTCTTCCTGTTACAAAAAATATCCATCACGATCCAGAGGTTCAATGCTATCGCGTGCCTAGGCACGATGGGGAACCAGAATCCTGATTTCAGTATTAATAATAATAATAATAATAATAATAATAATAATAATAATAATAATAATAATAATAATAATAATAATAATAATAATAATAATAACAGTAACAGCATTAGCACCAATACTAGCAATGACAATAATAACGATCATACGTACCTTGGGGCATTAAACAATAATAGCAATAATGAGAATAATCAGGTAAATAATGCTAGCATAGGGCCTACTACATGCAGAGTGAGAGGTATTGTATTCGGATCTTTATAAAGCGCTTCTAGCGGGAGGGCCATTCAGAAGCGCTCCCAGTGCGAGAGATCCCGAGAGAAAAAGCAAGTTTTAAGAAAGGTAAAAGAGGAAGAGACGTTACTTGAGAGAATAGAAGAACGAATGGGCGGGGGAAGCTCATTCCAAAGAGCAGGGCCAATGGAAGAAAAAGATCTAGATTGAGCCAGTGGGGAACAAGCAGGTCAAAACGGTCAGAGGAACGAAGAGGACGGAGACAAGCAGCAGAGTGAGGGCGATGAATTAAGTCACATAAATATTTCGGAGCGAAACCAAGTTGAGCCTTAGAGACAATGATGAGAACCTAGAAATAATATTGGATGCGAGCAGACAGCGGGAGCCAGTGGAGTTCTTCTGTCATTAAGGTTGTGGTGTAAGAGTAGTTACGACAGTTGTCAACAACGCCATAACTATGATGTAAAATTGTGAAGAATTTTTTCGTAATGTTTTAACTTAAAGAATTAATGTTTGACAACGTTAAATTACATTCTATGGCATCACATATATTTTGTTAACTAATCGCCCTTTGCAGCTTTGTATTGCATGTTCCTGTCCATCAATTTATAGACCTCCAGTATTCATGTATGTAAAGCATTATGCAGCTGTTAAAAGTCTCACTTGGCGGCACCGCTCGAATGCGCTCCAAAATAGATGGAGCATGCCGACAAATTCCAAGTGTCAGTCTTTTGTATGGCAGAATGGAAGGTACACAGGTGCAAGTTTATTTTGTAATCCTTGGAATCAGTCTTATTTTGAATGGCGTTGGTTCAAAGCAGAGACCAGGTATTTCTTTCGCACTGATTAAATCCTGTCCCTCTGGTGGTTGAATATCAAAATGCTTGACCAAGTTGGCGAGAAACAGGAATACCTCTTGGCGTGCTAGTACCTCTCCAATGCAAGAACGCTTCCCTGCACAAAAAAATAAAGCTATGATATTTACTGGTAACTTCACACATTCTAACCGACACACATCAAAGAAATCACAATACGCACATCTCTATTTATAGTACAACTTGAAGTGGAGAAAGAGGCACATCAGAAAGGTTATTACAGTGCTTTTGAGTAATTTTGGTAGATGTATATTAAGGGTTAACAGAGTGTTTTGTTAGGCCTATGTGTGAACTAGTGCCCAGCCTTCACCCCAGAGAGCGGTATGTGGTCCACTATCGCAACCAGAAACTGTAGTTCAACTATAGATTAGGCATGCAGGCAACGAAGATACACCGCGCCATCAATTTCAGACAGGAAACTCCGCCACTACTCTACATGTGGTTGTGCCAGTTCCAAGCCTGGAGAAAGGAGGAGGGCGACGCTATATGTTTGTTAGGATACGGTGTCGTTAAACAGCAACCAGTCAGGCAGGAAGTTTGGATGGCTCCAATATTGAGGCAAACATGAAGGCAACGTCGGACTTCGAGAAGCTGGCCAACAACGCCATCTTTTGGAAGGCGATAGAGAACTTGCGCAAGCGCATCATGGCCCATCTGGTAAGCCTTACGGGAGACAACGGGTAAGAGACCTACGCCACCTATCACACAAAATCTTCAATCGCGGTCTTATAGCAGACCCTTGGACCAAAGAGCAAGCTATGACCTAAAACTCAAAGAGCAGCCCATAACGGCTAAGAAAACGCAATTAGGCTTATGTGACTCGGAGTTTTATATCAGATGCGGGCCGAATCATAAGCGCAAGAGTGTAAATAACATTGGACCAAAAATAAAACCAACTCTTATCTGAGCTATTCATAAAGGCTGCGCACTTCAGGGGCCACCTCTCCACCTCATATACCAATTGAAGTGACCCATGAGAAGGTTTCAGGTACAAAGATGGAAGGAATGCGTATGATTGGCTCATTCCAAACTCAACCAACACCAAGAGATGCCTGGGGAACCAGCGCGATGACCACCCGGCACGAATACGTAAGAGCTTATGATAGCCTAGAGACTATAACTGGTGTGTCGGAAGGGAGCAATACCACCGTAGTTATTAGCATAGGGCCTACTGACTCAAAAGCATGAACCAATTAACTGATTACAAGAAAAACAATGTTTAGGCATAACCCACCGAGGTTAAATGGAATGATATCATTTCTTCTAATGACGTTGTTATCCTTATCCAAGAATCTCTCCGGTCTGAAGTTCTCTGGGTCTCCCCAGACCTTTTGGTCCATGTGAACACTGTACAGATTTGAAATGGCCTAAAAGAATCGAATATTTTATTACACAGTTAAACAATGAAGCAGAATTATTGAATAATAGGCCCCCTATTTATATTGAAGACAATTAAATTTAAAGCAGTTTTCAGATAGAATATAGTAAAATCGTTCATTTTACTGCACAGTTGCGATGCAAAATTCATGAATTCAGATGTCTTTGGCTAAGGGCCTAAGGCTTTAACAAATACTGCCGAATATGACCGTATATCCTCGGTTTTTGATTTATTCCTTCTACAGCGCAGAACTAATTTCAAAATTGGTGCAGTTGCCTAGAACACATTGCACTCAGATCAATCGCAGTATCTTCAAACATACCGTATGCTTATCCACAGACCAATATACCTCACTAGGCCTCAGAATATTTGTCCCTGCCATTCTCGAGTAAATAACCACTTCATAATGATGCTCATTAGGTGTAGCAGAGCTCTTCTCTCGCTCGACAGAGGTTCTGAATACATTGTCGAGTCCTTGCCGTCTTTCCATTCTTGATTTAGATGCATATATTTATTTATATATAAATATATACACGAGTTTGCCTACTTATCATTCAAAGTCTATACTTTTTGGTCTAAACGGAATGACAATTGCCATTTTATTTATTATTATTATTTGCCGGCATGCTCCATCTATTTTTGAGCGCCATCAAGTCCATTTTGTAATGATCTTCAGAAGTTCTAAGGTTATAATAATGAGATTAAATTACCTTAAATGTCCTTACACAAATGCTGAGTATATCGAGAGTCTGTCCGTGAAATACATTGTACACTACAAGCTAACTTCTTACACGCCTCTATAGGAACTAACCAACGATTGGTTGCTTCCAGGCTGCAGATCTTAAAACTTGACAGCACACGCATTTCCAACAATTAGACAATAGGGCGATTTTCAACGTATCAGAGCTAGAGAAAGTTTTATCCTCAAAGTTTAAGATTTTGCAATACTTGAGCGTTTGTTATTTTAAGCTACATACCAAACATCCACGAGGTATGAAGTATCCACAGATCTCCGTGTCTTTCATTGCTGGACGGCCAACCACATGACAGACTAAGGTGTGACGTCGCATCACTTCACATACCACAGCCTCCGTGTATGGCAGATGTGGCTTGTCATCAATCGAGGGAAGTCTGTTACCACTGCACACTTCGTCGATTTCACTCTGAAGACGGGTCCGAATCTTAGGGTGATTGGCCAATTCCAAAAGCACCCACGTCAATGTAGCCTCGACAGTGCCTGCGCTATCCATGCACAGATCTCTCAAGATAAAAAGCAGGTCCTGGTGGCTGTAGTTGGGTCCCTCGATTTCAAGAAATCGAGTCACAAAATTTCTTTCAGAAGGATTTGCCTTGTTGTGCTCTATCGCCTTCTCAATTTGATCCACCAAGAGTTCTTGTCCATGGACCATCTTTGCAATCTTCTTCCGGAAACTTGGAAGAAAGCGAAGGAATGGAGCGTAATCAATTCTCGAATCTACATTCTCAATAAATTCATACGCAGCATCGATCAACTTACTTCGTTTGATAGCAGCCTGAGATTCGCTGCCGAAAAGAATAGTCATAACCACATTTGAGGTGGCGTACATCAGTACGGATTTCGGGTCAAAGGGGCAACCATTTTGCTTCCGAATTTCTGTTATCAAATCTTCTATTTCTTGCGAAATTCTAGTATCCATTTCTCGATTGATTCCAAATCCAAATTCCTTCAGAATGGACAGCGTAAGCTTGTGGTTGTATTTGAAAGACTCGTTGTAATGCGCAAAGGCGATACCTGGGTAAAAAATTAATTTTAAAAAGCTGTAGGCCTAATCGCACCTTCATCTACTCTAGTGTTTCACTTATGCCTGAAGTAAGAGTGACTGAAGTCTGCCTTATTTGGTAGGTGGCGTATTTGTTGGCTCTTGTAAAGTAATGTCATCAGGTCTCAAAACAGCCATGTGGTTTGGTTGGTTTCAGAGCCAGATCAGAGTCCGAGGACCATAACACAAGACAGTATGGTGGTGGAAGTCGTTGGCGATGGTGATCATGGAGGTCGAGGGGAAGAAATAAGACATGACAGCTTGAAACGTTTTTGCCCAAAGGTGTCGGCAGGGCGATAAGAAGACACATTTCACTCCCATTTAAGGATTTGATTTGACCTAAAGATTTTGAAATTTGTTTAGTCTAAGTTTGAATTTTACTAAAAGCTTTTACAGTCCTAATGACGACTTGATTGCTAGGATAAGTCGTCGACTATTTACGAAAATACGCATTCATAGTCATGAACACTTATTCACTCAGGGCACCCTTCCTCCAGGGATGTCATTTGGGAAGACAAGGGGCATTTGCCCCCCAATTTGGGGGGGGGGGAAGAAAAAAGATGTAAAAAAATAAAAGGAGAAAGAAGAAAGGGGTAAAAACGGAAAAGAGACTCATTTGCAGCACTGGCTTACAGTTTTGCAAATGAAGACTAAGTACAAACATGGGCAGCGATCCCGAGGGGTAGAGGGGGACAAGAACCTTCACCTTTAACAGTGGATGAACACAGTGTACTGGTGTCCTCCGCATGGAGAACAAATTTTCAAATTTTTCACCTCTTCTTTGCCTTCCCCCCCCCGGAAAAAGCTGAAATGACGTCCCTGCTTTCCTCCGAAGTAAGGATGCCCTGGATGAATGCAAAGAGATTGAAGCTCGTTAAGCATCGGCGCTTCACAGCATCATGAGCCTGTGGCGTGTGCGTCGACCTATATACAAGCAGTGATGGGCAATAGTTAACTAAAAAGTTGCTAAACTTTTAGTTTAACTAAAAAATTTTAGTTAAGGAAGAAGTTTAACTAAAAAATAGTTTAGTTAAAACCATTGTTTAACTAAAAAAAATTTAGTTGCTAACTAAAAAGTTTAACTAAAAAAATCAGCAATATGCAACTATTTTTCCACAGTGAACATTGAACACTGACAGCAAAAAACACTTTAACACTGCATGGTTTTAGCATTAACAGCCTGCGTTTTCAAATTCATACACTACTTACAGTACACATGTAACTGTATGCCAGAACAGTACATATTGCATAGTTTGAAGGTGAAATTGTCATTGACGCTTTGCATTATTACAGTTCACTTAACGTCTTTTATTGTGAAAATGTTTGTCGTAAAAAGTTGGAAAAAAGTTGGAAAAAGTTTAACTACTTTTTTTTAGTTTAGTTAACTAATTTCCAAAATCAGTTGCCAATTTTAGTTAAACTATTTTATTTTAGTTGGAAAATAGTTTTAGTTTAACTAAAAAAATAGTTTAGTACCCATCACTGTATACAAGCTCATCAGATATGAGAGGTTTTTTATAGACACACCTGTACGTGTGATGATAACATCTGTAGTCTTTAGTTAAGAGTTTTCACAGATATGTGCTGTGCAAAAGAGAATCAAGACAAGTAAAATAATGGTGATGGTGTCAGGAAGATCAGCATTATCTGGCGTATGTTAAGGTCTTATTGATTTTTTGTTTCGTTGGTCCTTCTCGTAATCGTAACCTCAAAACTTCTAAAACGCCACTCGAAAGCCAAGCACAGGCATCAGCCTATTCACGAGCACTGTTTTTCAGGGAAAGTTATTTTCATGCCCACAGATACCTCCAAACAGTAACACTTTTATGCTGGTCATGTTAATCTTTTATGTAAACAAACCTCTCAACTCGGGGTTCACAATGTTGGCTTCAGTCCAGAAGTCTGGCCTATCGCCGAAAG
Organism: Allolobophora icterica; assembly: GCA_963556255.1. Classification (NCBI taxonomy): domain Eukaryota; kingdom Metazoa; phylum Annelida; class Clitellata; order Crassiclitellata; family Lumbricidae; genus Allolobophora; species Allolobophora icterica. The sequence continues at coordinate 7,765,391 of OY744608.1, forward strand.
CTTCTGCATGTTTCTGCATAGCATCTACGATTGACTGCTTATCGTTGAGTACAACAGCCATCCTTCAACATAAAATAAAATAAACTTAGACCTATATATATATACGATATAGCAAAATAGTTTAGTACAGGTCACAGTATGAGTGTAACGACTGACAGTTGTTCTTCTGCCCGTACAATCTACATTACATTCTCATACCACTGAAAGACAGAAATGGTGTTAGGCTATCGGTTCATAGATATTTAGGTACCGGTAATCCTGGAAACGGCGGTCCCAAATTATAAAATTAAATAAATCGGTATGTAGTAATGGGTTCACATACGAAATTAATATATAGACATACCTACATACATAGATACAAGTATGTACATATATATAGGTACGTATATATATATACATACATAACACATACATACATACACAAATGCATACATACATACATGCATACACACGTGCATATACACACGTACATACATACATACCTACAAACATACATACCTACATACATGTATGTACATACATACATACATACATACATACATACATACATACATACATACACACGTAAATATATACATTAGGGTGGTTCTGAAATCTGAAATTTTTAAATATGACTATTTCCGCTTCTTATCTTGTTCTAGTACATACTAAAATAAATCTGGCCAAATATGAGCTGATTTGAGCAATATTTAGAGGTAGCTCAATGAAGTTGAAGTTGCCAGAGCTTGTCTAACATAGCCTAATTACTGTGCATTCAAAAGATAGAGTTTCGGTTTTACGATTTCAGTTACGATTAGTAATTATTATTGGATAAAATTAAAGAAAAATGTTAACAGGAAAACTGAGCCTCAGCAAAAAAAATTAAACAGAATTTGTTGTTGCCTTAGATAATTTATTTGACATTGCTCACTTGGATGCCTTAAACATAATCGAAATCTAAGAGGATAAAGAGTGTCCCTTTGCCCAAGGAGAAAGAGGTTGCCGTTGTTGTATGGGACCAGTTGAAATGGTACTTACTTCAAAAGAAATGAGGGCATCTAACAGACAAAGATCAATCATGGATAGAAAGCAGAAAGAAGATCAATATTTGGAAGCCATGAATGAGAAAATTATTTTTGAAACCTCTAGCAGTGATGATTCAACTGAAGAATGCGAAGATGGTGGTAGTCAAAATGTAAATTTAGTGAAAAGGAAAACTCCTTTTAAAAAAGCGACTAACAACAAATATTGTGACACCATGTCTGGCAGCAGGTTTGGACAGGACAAAGTTAAGTGACAGGAAGGCAACATACGTGTTAGCAGCTGCAGCTCAGAGTCTAGGCCACAATTTAGACGAGTTGAAAATCAGCCGTTCTTCAATTCATAGAGAACGAGAACAATATCGAGAAGAAACTGCTAAGAAATTTAAAGATATATTTAAAACAACTACATCATCTACACTGGTTGTGCACTTGGATGATAATTCCTTCCGGATCTGACAGGTAAACATTTGGTTGACCGTCTACCTGTCATTTTATCTGATGTTGGGGAAAGCCAACTTCTTGAAGTTACCAAGCTACATTCTGGCACAGGAGAAGCACAGGCAGCCGCTGTTGCTAAATTGTTGCTGGAAGGATTTATACTTACTGAAAACTCAGGTTAGCTATCAAAAAGAAAATCCTGCTCTCTCCAAAGTAGCCAGCAATAAATTTGCAGGTCATCTGTGGTACCGTACCTTAGTGAGGAGCTCGTGGCTTTGCCATTTTTTGATTTGGCATTGACAGCCAAGTCCAAACGAGCAATGGTAAAAGCTTTACACGAGCGACCAGGCCAAGATGATCCTCCTAAGAGAATGTAGGTAAATGTTCATAAATCTGTGGTTATGAACATACAATGAACATACAATGAACATACAATGAACTCCGTGATATTTTGTGACCGGCTAAGAATCTCTAGTGATTTCCTGAAGAGCGATCCTGAAACATGAGACTTAGAGATGATCAAAAGTTGCCTCAGAAATTATCATCATCTACAAGTTGTAAATGACAATGCTGAAAGAGGAGTTGCTTTGATTGAAGAGTATAATTCCATAATTACAAAGAAAACCAGAAACAATATCTGTTTCAAGTAGTGCATGATCATAGACGCAACTTTCCAGAATGCAAGAAAGAAATGCCTAAGTCAAAATAAACTTCAGCAAATGATTTGTGAGCCATATATAATTATTACATAATAACATAAAGTCATATTAATTAATTGAAATTATTTAGAACTACTACTTGAACAGTTTGTTCACTTAATAATAACAACAATTAAACTGTTGTTTCATTAGGTAAGGAAACTATTAAAAATGATGGATAATGGAAAAATTTCTTTTAAAATACTTTTATGTCAAATTTAAATGTCATTGAGCTACCCCTAAATGACAAGATAATGTTCTATAACTTTGTACAAATTTCTTTTATATTCATTGGAACACAACTAAAAGCGGAAAGTCAAGAAAAAACAGTTTTAATTTTCTTCCATGAAAGTCAGAACCACCCTAATATACATACATACATATATATATATACATACATACATACACAGGTACATACATACATACATACCTACATAGACACGCACATACATACTTAAATACATACACATATACATACATAAACACAAACCGATTTTATAATTTGGGACCGCCGTTTCCAGGATTACCGATATTTAGACCCTAGCTGTTTTCAGTTGTGTGCGATAAATTTAATGCTCAAAACCTGCAATTTGCATTCAAAAAGTTCACAATAAATCGCTCTAGAGTTACATGCGAATCGTTCTCTCCAACAGAACGTCCACGTTCTAAGACAGATTATAACTCAAAAGACTCTTAGAACGCCCTGAGGAAAATCGTCTGCTCAAAACGAACAGATCGACGCCTATCGTTAACTCCAATCATTCTACTAAGTGTCTGTTCTCCATGTTGATGCGGGACGCAGTAAGCAATCTTTCCTCTGCCTAACTTAATATTACTGTGCCTTATAATGATAGTCTATTCGTTGATGCAGGCTACTAATTAGTGATTACCAAACAAAATAATACGTACAGTTAGGCCTAAATAACACCATAAAACAGATAATTCAATTAATTTTATTTTATATACGTATATATATATGTATATATATATATATATATATACATATATATATACATATATATAGCGCTTTTTCTGCCGGAATGCTCCGGAACGGCGTTCCGATGTCTTTTTTCAGCTAATAAATATAACTGTTATTTTAACTTAGTTCAAATGTACCATTTCATAATGCAATGTCAAAGTTTTCTTGAGGAGAGTCTCACCGAGACCCCTCCTAAGACCACCCCAGTTTTTTCTCGAGCTGCGCAGAGGCGGCGCTACACCAGGACGCGCCAGGGCAAATGCCCTGGTAAAAAAGCCTCTGCCCTGGTCGATGCCCTGCCAGAATTTTTGCCCTGTCCAGAATTTGTTCGGGCATATTTGTTATATACTTATATATAAATTCACTTAATTCACTGAAATGTTAAAATTTGCTTTAAAAATGTCAAAAAGCGTTCAGCTTTCTGGGGGGCTTTGGCCATCTGACCTCCTGATTATAGACAAATAGGCCTATAATAGTGCTTGAGGCGATTTATGGCAAGAGCGGTAGCGCGATCTTGTATGGCTCTTCATAATTCGCCCTATGCACTGGTTACTTGTATGATTGCCCTGGCTATGCCCTGGTTACAAAAAGTGTCTGGCGCCGCCTCTGGAGCTGCGCCCTGAATTTAGCCTTCTTTTTTAGAAAAAAGCACTGTATGTGTGTGTGTGTATATATATATATATATATATATATATATATATATATATATATATATATATATATATATATATATATATATATATATATATATATATATATATATGAATAAGAATAAAAGGGAGGTCGTAAAAACTTACACTATATTTTATAGAACCTCTGAGAAAGGTAATATTGCAAGTTAAGGAATTTGGTCTTATAATTGAAAGGAATTTAAATTTGTAATTTTAGGAATTTAACCCATTCCATCTTTCTGGTTTAATTGTGGAGATGTCGCTAACTCTTCATTTCCACTTTGCTCTGTTTACTGCATAATATTAAGGCCTATAATGACTATATCGATCTCAATTATTTATACTGGGGTGCTTTAGGTTAAAGAACCGTGATTATGGACTCCAATAGTTCAATCTTCACGTGTTTAAAAAGCTCTACATGTTTGCAAATGAAGTACGATTTTACTTCTTGAAATAAAGCTTAATTTTAGTATAGTTCTTTACCTCTTTCCGGCGTAGAGGCGAATAACGGGACCCAGTTCTTCTGCCTTGCGCATGAAAAAGATGTGCATCGTTTCCAAGCCTCCCGTGAAAAACGGGATCGATCCAAGCAGCGGTAAACTTGGAATTGATGGTGGATATAGTTTTCCAGCACTGTTGCTTTTATTTTTTCTCGCAAAGAGCAGTAGTATAATGACTGCCAGCACTGACGCAAGAACTGCCTTGAGGTCAAACATCTGTATAAACATCTGAATAACAGTAAAACGTATTTTAAAACCGGGAATAATAGGCGTAATTTGTTGGGGTACGAGGGGTACACGTACCCCAACTTTTTGGACTGGGGGTAGCATACCCCCAGTTTTTAAACAACGCCAATCAATATTTTATTTTTGTGCCTTCCCAGAGATGGTCTCCATGCAAAAACCTAAAGTGGAAAGGAAATTGATACCCTTCACTTGTTTAGACCAAAGTTACGCCTCTGCCAGTCTGCCGGGAATCGTAATCGTAATCTCGAAACGTCTACACCGCAAAAAAACGAAGTCGCGGAAACCAGCTTATTCACAGGTGCTTAGTCAAAACATCATCGATAGGCGGGAGGGGTGAAATCGGTTCCAGGTCAAGATCCAAAGGGTCAGGCAAGCATGCAATCAGACGGCTAAGGTTGGTGATATTCAGGGCTGTAGTCGAGGGTATACGCGGGTATACAGCGTATACTTACCTCAAGAGAAATTTGAGAGCGTATACTCATGGCTGTAGAGGAGGGTATACGCGGGTATACAGCGTATACTTACCTCTGGGAACGAAAATTTTTCAAAAATGAGAGGTTTTTAAAGGTTTTTAGGGCGAATGACTAAAAAAAAAAAAAAGGTCATCAACTTTTTCAGAGACGAAATCGTAAAAAGTCAGAAAATTTTAAGGGAATTTGTGAAATTCAGAAATTTTTCTGAGACCAGGGCTTAAAGTGTGACTGGACGGTCATGGACGGCGTCCAGGCACTTCTTTTCAAGGCTGGACGCCGTCCTGCCACTAATTAGGCCAGCACGGCCTGGACGCCGTCCATGCAGCGTCCATGCAGTGGCGTCACAATCATGTAACGAGGGTGAACAAAGTTTAACAAAAATTTCATGATTTTCCCGCCTAGGTCTCAGCTGCTTTGCACGATATGCCGGGCCACTGCAGACGTATAGGCCTACATGTAAATAAGTTTGGTCTATACTAGGTCACACTGATTTGTCGGAAGTATTTGACCCTGGTCGACCTAGTTGTGCATGAGCCAGATTCTCTAGGCTCCAGCGCTAAGAAATGCCGGTAATATAATCTGCCTTGTTCGTCGTTCTCTCGGTCTCTCTCTCTCTCTCTCTCTCTCTCTCTCTCTCTCTCTCTCTCTCTCTCTCTCTCCCTCCCTCCCTCCCTCTCTCTCTCTCTCTCTTGTTTTCTGTCGCTATGTCTCTGTAGCAGTCTGTCTCTGTCAAAGTCTCTCTAAAAGCGCCTGTACACACTTCTTTGTCTCCACACGACTGCAATGTTCATTCTTCATTCCTATTCGTTTACTTTTAAACAAAGAAACGACTTTAAATTAAATTTTTAATCGCCGGCTAAAACCCTTCTGAACCAGAGAAACTATTATAAAAACGCAACTGATGGTAAGGAACTTCTATTTTTAAAATAGTAGTTTGTTTAGGGACGCGGTGGTATAGTGTTATGTTCTGTGCCTTGCAACTGGAGGGTCGCAGGTTCGAATCTACCTCCAGCCACTGCGTAGCAACCTTGGACAAGTTGTTCACCTACAATTGTCTGTGAGGAAGGCAACGGGAAACCACCTCACCTCATCCCCGGGTGGCATAAAGCCAATGGACCTGCCTTCGGACAGAGAACTCATCATCATCATCATCATCATCATCAGTGTGTTGCACTTGGTTTGCTGTTTAAGTAGTACATAAGTAATCTGCTTCACTTCGTGAAACTTACTAATGCGTTTTACTTAAACCTTAAACGTTACGCTGTGAATCTGTTAAAATAAAAAAGTAGTCTAGAGAAAGTTGATTATGTGATTGTCTAAAATGCTATGCCTCCAGAGATCGGTCTAGTCTTGTTGACTGTTTCATAACTGAATCAACTTATGAAGTTAAATGACTTCAATAGAGCGTATTGATACGATACAATACAATACCACATAGACTTATACTCAGGGTGAGAATTGTTTGGGGTTAGGGGTTCAACCGCCCAGTCTTTTTTAGGACCCCAGTTAAGTTCATTGCACACCCAAGGGGGCGGTGACCCCCCATTTGGGCTAGTGTGATTATATTGTGCATATATTCTAGCATTTGCTTTCGAATTCACTTTGTGGGTTACTAATAAAGTAATGCTCTGGTTTATTGTGAGATTTGTGACTGTGTGAATTGCATATTAGTGTATACTAATAAATTTGGTGATATCCTCACTCTATGGAGTTTAAGCTTTCTATTGCATTTTTGAATTTTCTCAGTTTGCAAATATGGATAAAATATTCAACTCCACATGGATTAAAGTCTACATGCATCTTTTTCTACAATTCTCACGCTGCTTATACTTGATGTCCAGTGCTTTAATCTAGGCACCTCTTGGAGGGGGGATTCCCCAGGATTTCCACAGAAAAATATAAAAATAAAATAATAGTTTTGAGTTGTTATTGACAGCATAATATTATATGAACTGTTATAATATATAATGATATTATTTACCATGATATGATATAATGATATTATATACTATTATAATACATATACCATGATATTATACTGAGTATAATCTACTGTTAATATTTGTACAAATATTTGTACAACTAACTGGCTTCTCTCCAGTGTTATCTTTAAAATTTAAAAATCTCTAATTTCAAAATGTTTTGTTCCTTGGACATGTATACAGTAATGATACTATCATATTATAATGTGTAGGCCTATAATATACTCATTTGTACAACTAACTGCCTTCTCTCCAGTGTTATCTTTCAAATTTCAAAATAAGACATTTCAAAATGGTTTTATCCTGGAACATTTAGTAAAACTGCATCACTAGTACATGGCTTCCCAATTTGTTAGTTGGTTCATTCTTGCTTGGTTTGTGTACTATTTGTAAACTATTTCTACTAGTTGTGTCCTGGTCAGCAATGCAAGACCGTCTTGAGCAATAAGGATAAGCTGATCCACTCCTATCAGCACTGAAGCAATAGAGCAATTTTGTTAAGATGATAGCTTAAAATGCTACCACTACAATGTCAAAATTCAAAAAAGTCCTAAATTAAGATGACAGCTTAAAATGCTACCATTAGGCCTACAATGTCGAAATTCAAAACATTTCTAAAAATTTAGTTAAGATGACAGCTTAAAATGCTACCATTACAATGTCGAAATTCAAAATTTCTAAACATTTTGTTAAGATGGCAGCTTAAAATACTCCCATTACAATGTCGATATTCAAAAATTTCTAAACATTTTGTTAAGATGGCAGCTTAAAATACTACCATTACAGTGTCGAAACTCAAAAAAATTTCTAAAACCCTTCCCCTGCTCGGCGCTGCGGCCCTCGGCGCTGCGCCCCTCGGCGATCATCCTTCGGACGCTCGTTCGCCCCCTCCACAAACCTTGACCCCCCCGAAGAGGGGGTACTTGATTAAACACTGCTACTTTATACAAAAAAGGAGATAAAGACAACCTTACTAACTATAGACCAATCTCTATATTACCCTATTTCTCGAAATTCTATGAAAAAATCATGCATGACCGTCTTAATAGCTATGTAAAGAACTCTAATATAATATACAAATCCCAGTTCGGGTTTCAATCCGGACATTCTCCGTACATGGCCCTAATTACTATGGAAGACATGATCTCTAAAGCCATTGACAATGGGGAATACTCCGTTGGTATATTTCTTGACCTTGCAAAAGCGTTCGACACGGTCAGCCACACTATCCTCTTAAGGAAATTAGAATACTATGGAATAAGGGGCATTTCACTTAAATGGTTTACCAGTTACTTTGAAAACCGTACCCAAATAGTTAGCTGCAACGGAGCACTTTCAGAGGTAGCCGAGATCGCTTATGGTGTCCCCCAAGGCTCCAACCTAGGACCACTCCTCTTCTTACTATATATCAATGACCTGGCCACTGTCTCCCCAACTTTATTCCTCATACTCTTTGCAGACGACACTAATATATTCTACTCACACAAATCCTGGCAATCTCTGACAGATATTGTAAATAGTGAACTATCCAAACTAGCTGACTGGTTTTCCTCTAACCGACTTACACTCAATTTGGACAAAACTAATTTTATAATATTCAGGTCTCACAAGAAGGTAGCACCAACAAACATGGGGCTACAAATCAAAGAGGATTACATAACTCAAGTCGCATCAACTAGATTCCTTGGGGTACACATTGATGAGCACTTATCTTGGAAGGTGCATATTGACCATGTCTATAATAAGATGGCAAAGAGCATAGGCATACTCTCACGTATTTCCTTCATTCTTCCTAAACCAATTAGATTACAACTATATTACTCTCTGGTTTACCCATACCTCACATATTGCAATCTGGTTTGGGCATCCACATACACCTCAAGACTCAACAAACTACAAACACTCCAAAAGAAAGCAGTTCGAATGGTTGCCGGAGTCCGCAAATATGAACATACAGACCCCATTTTCAAACAATATCAACTACTTAAAATTGCCCAGATTAGAGTGCTACAACTAGGAATTTTTGTCCACCGTTATCATCGCGGTCTACTCCCTCCTGTTTTCAATAACTACTTTACCTTAGGCTCAGAGATCCATGATTATGCCACCAGGGGTTCCACAGCATATCGCTGTACTAAGGCTAGGACAAATTCAAGAAAATTCAGCATGAAGTTTACGGGTCCATCGATTTGGAACGCCATTCCTTCAACAATACGAACTCATCCCAGTACTCAAGGCTTCAAGAACAAATTGCGTAATTTTATTATTAACGACTAGACAGGTCTTCAATGTTTTGTGCACTTGCATGCTCTAGTTAAGTTAGTTAAGTTGTTACAGTTGTCAACGTAGATAGGCAATCACGTCAACTGCTTGTCAACCGATCAAATTCAGGTCTGATGTTTTGTGTGTGAACTGTTTTAGCAGCGATCGATTAATGCTACGTTATTTAGCTACTGGGTGCCTCTCCCTAGCGGGACCTTGGTCCCTTCTGAGACACCCTTTGTAGCCAATGTCAACTTTATGTTAATTTCTGTTGTCAATTTACTTGCTTATGTTGACCAGTTGGTTGCAATAAAATGATTTGATTTGATTTGATTTGATCTATATTAATAAAGCCAGCTTTCTGTGTGTGTGTGTGTGTGTGTGTGTGTGTGTGTGTGTGTCTGTCTGTCTGTTTGACCGGGCTTAACTTCTACAATTTTGCACCTTTTCACTCGAAACCTTCACTACTGTGTCGGCCTCGGTTTCGGACACCCAGTGGAGGGGTTCGCGTCCCCCGTTTTCACCGCTACCATGGTGAAAAACGGCCAAAACATCGCCCCATGCGATAGGAAAATTACCGTCCCTCCAGTGACATTAGGCTTACTGCATTGGATGCAGTCCTGCAGTGAAATTAGGATTACTGCATTGGATGCATGCACGTGTAACAAACATCGAAGAGAAATTTATTGTTGGTAAGTCAATTTGGGGGTGGTGGTGGGGGGTGGTGGTGGGGGTGGTTGGTGGGTCGGTGGGTGGTGGGGGTCGTGGGTGGGGGGAGGCGGGGGGGTGGGGGTCGTCGATTGGGGGTGGTGATGGTGGGGGGTGGGCGGTGGGTGGGGGGTGGAGGTGGTGGGTGGGCGGTGGTGGTGGTCGTCGTGGGTGGTGGGGGGAGGCGGGTGGGGGGAGGCGGGTGGGGGGGTGCTGGGGGGTGGGTGGGGGGCGTGGGGGGGTGGTGGGGGTGTGGGGGTGGGGGGTGGTGGTGGGGGTGGTGGGTGGTGGGTGTGCAGGGATTGAAACTTATAACCCCGGGCAACGCCGGGTAATCCAGCTAGTTCAATATAAAATTGGACTGGTGTCAAGATAAATATGCCACGATTACAAGTATTCAGCTGCTAATTTATTTGGCCTAATTTTCTAAAATATCGCATGGTTATGATACCGTGCATGGGCTCAGAACTTCATCATTCTTAGTCAATCAATGTCTAGCAAGAAAAACCTGCTATCAGTCGACTACTTTTGTTTATCAAAGTGCATGAAACTCACCTACGAGCATTCTAAAGTGAGTTTGTTGCTAAGTGCGAGTCACGGAAACTGATATTTGGCGACATTAAGTGGTTCTTGAGTCTTGACGTTCCTTTAGTATTTTCATGTTTTGTTTTAATGTTTAACTCTTTTAAAATGTAAAATTTCATAACTGTTATTCTCAGCAATTACAAGTGGCTGGTTCTGCAGGCTGTCGATAAAATAAACGTTCAGGTTAAACTCAAGTCTATAAGAATTCAATGCAAAATGTTGCTATAAGGCTATATTTCACTCTAAAACTTTACTTCATCTCGCTTTTTAAAATCCGACTATGACTCACAGTAGAAGCATAGAAGTGCATTTCAATGTTTAATGCTGTGACTGCAAATTGTGTTCTTCTAACACCTAAAATCTCAATTTCCTCACATAGGCCTATAAAATACTCAAATTTTATCACAGATTGAGATGGTTTAGGTAGTTTTATTTCGATATCATCGTTGAAAAATGTGAGGTAAACACGAGCCAAAAATGTGCTCCTTTTGGCATCAAATGCTCAAAATTGCGTCGGCTTCTGGGGCTCCGCCCCAGACCCCGCTGGGGAGCTTACGACGCTCCCCCAGACCCCCTAGTCGTTAGGGGCTTCTTGCCTTCGGCAATCGCGGCTTCGCGCCTTCGGCGCTCGCAATTCCCCCACTCACACGTTTTAGTAGGTCCCCAACTTCTAGACCATGATTGCGCCTATTGTAAGCGGCGTCCAGGCACTTCTTTTTTTTACACTTTAAGCACTGTCTGAGACGAATTCCTAAAAACAGGTCTTCACATTTTTTTTACGCCGCTGGTCACCGGTAGCGTATACTCACCTCAAATTTTACCACTACAGCCCTGGTGATATTTAGAGTTGAAACGGTGAGGGACGTGAGGGCCGGGAAGCGGAGGAATCGGGATGAGGTTTGTGAAAGAGCAGTGTTTGAGTTTCGAGTAAAAGACCTGTGGAGAGATAGCAGGAGGTGAGGTTTTGGCGAGTTCGTAGGATGGATCAGATATTTGTCGTAGTACTGGTGAGGGTTTCTTCCAGAAATGTGGAACAGCCAGGGCTGTGGCTAATATGTTAGTGATGAGGTGACGGAAGGGCGGAGAAGTGTTAGGAAAGAAAAGGAGCGGGTTGAGCGAAGTGGTTGGACCATGAACAGCTGACGGAGATAGGAGGGTGGCAGGATTAAAGTGTAGGCCTATTGTAGGCGATTGGCATGACTTTATGTTCTATTCGTTCTGGTATTTTAAGCCAATGGAGTGATGTGAGGATAGAAGTGATGTGATGGTGTTTGGGGGTTTTAGTCACAGCCATGGGCGAGAGCATTCTGAATAGCTTGGAGGCGGTTCATTCGGGTGATGTCACTGATGTCTGTGTTAAGAAAGAGCGGGTTGTAGAAGTCTAATTTTGCGCGAACTATAGATGCCGTTTTGAAGTCAAGCATATATGGTGGGTTCTGCGAAGGTCGACGCTATGCATGAAGCAGGAGCGGGAAAGATGGGTAATGGCTTCGGGGGAGCTAAGGTCAAAGGTCACACCTAGGTTGCGAGCAGGAGAATTGGCAGTGAACGTATGACTGTTGTTGGTGATTGGTGATTTTTGTTATAAAACTGTGACAATATGAATATCTTTATGTAACTATTTTACCTGCGGCTTTCCAGTGTTTCCATAGGCCTACAGTATCTAATTCCCGAATGTGAATATCACATCAGTCCGATGATGGTGATGTTGATGGTGGTGCTGAAACACGGCCATACAATAAACCACCGCGTTTCTAATGCGTCGTTTGCATTAGATATAAAATTGATTCTATATAGAGAAAGAGAAAGGAGAGAAGGTGCTGAATCAATTAACCTTTCAAGTTTCAATACAACAAGAGAAATTAACGCTCACTTTGTAAATTGTTCTGCGCGGTAGGCCCTAGCTGACTTTCACTTAAAGCAGCCTTCGACAAAAATATCGTAAACAGCATACAGTAGCAACAGCTTGGGCATTTATACAGACCTAGGCTCTTCTGTGAACCAAAAACAACTGCAGACAAAGCGCATTCCTGCTGCAGCCTAGTTAGTTCGTAGTTGTAAATATTCACCAGGCCTTCATTTGATCTACTGCCCTCGATCCGTTCACAAGCTGCGATTCTGTGTACGCATGCACATTTTACAATGCACGCTCTTCCTTCAGCCTAGTTAGTTCATTGTTGTAAATTTACCAGACCTTCAGTTTACCTGTTCCTCTGCTCCCCTGTTCTGTGCAGCTGTGACACTGTGGGCACAGATGCATTTGACCTTATGCGAGTAGAACGGACCAGTAATTTTTACTTCTTAGTAGAAGAAGAATGCGAGAGCAATGTGAAGTATGCGAAGAAGGACAAGAACACAAAGAAGATTGTGAAGAAAAAAGGATGAGAAGTAGAAACAGAAGAAAAGGGTGAGGAGGGATAAGAATGAGAAGACGAAGAAGAAGAAGAAGAAGAAGAAGAAGAAGAAGAAGAAGAAGAAGAAGAAGAAGAAGAAGAAGAAGAAGAAGAAGAAGAAGAAGAAGGAGGAGGAGGAGGAGGACGAGGAGGAGGAGGAGGAGGAGGAGGAGGAGGAGAAGGTGGAGGAGGAGGAGGTGGAGGAGAAGGAGGAAAAAGTGGAAGAGGAAGTGGAGGAGGAGGAGGAGGAGGAGGAGGAGGAGGAGGAGGAGGAGGAGGAGGAGGAGGAGGAGGAGGAGTCCTTTAAGCTAACCCTGAGAGTCAGCCACGGATATGAACTGTAAGCGACTCCAATCTCGAGAGCTGCGGATCGAGATCCTCAGTTTGTCCCTTCCACAGTTTCGCAAACGCCAGAAGTCACAGAATGATGATAGACACCACGCCATTACTCTATGCATGCAGCGTTCCCGAGTGAAAATGGGCGTATGATAGGCTAAACCTATAAAGAAACCAGACCATAAATATAGGCCTATGAGGATTGAGGAATGAGGACTGGACAATAAATTAGTCTACGCTTGAACAGACCAGAGTAGGCCTAGAAGAGACTATAACCTAAGCTGGACTAAATTTGATGAGACCAGAAGTAGGCCTAGGCCTAATTAAATTTTGTAATTTCGTTAAGCTGAAACTCACGAAAGCTAGTTCCTGTTGAATTACCGCAGTGTCATAGGCCTATCATGCCTCCCGCCTGACCCCTTTGGATCTTGACCTGGAATCAAGTTCACCCACCCCGCCTAGCCTAGCGATAATGATTTGACTAAGCGCCTGTGAATAAGCAGGTTCCCGCGACTTCGCTTTTTGGGCGCTGTAGAAATTTTGAGATTACGACACTGCTGCATAAAAATCCACCATTCGCTGACTATACGAACACAGGCCTAAAGCTTAATTCTGACGCTATAGTTTAATTATTGTTCCATGTTAGTCTAATTCCAATCTTAGGCTTGTGTTGCTTTATGCTTTAGTTCATAGCTATAGGTCTATAGGCCCTAGGCCCTATTTGACTATATAGGTCTATATTAGGTGAGACTTTTAAAACTTCTGTAAAGCTGTTTATAATATTGTATCGGTTTTCTTTGTACTAACATTGTGTTACTTTTTCGCTACTGTATGCATTGTGTTGTTGCAAAGTGCGAGTGTTAGTCTCGTGCTAATCGCAGTATAAATAATTATTTATACTGTGTGCTAATAAAGATTACTCATACTCACCTACTTGCTTACTTACCTAGTTGACTCTCTGTAGAAAATATGCCTTTACGATATTAGTGCCTGGTTTTACTAGAATGGGCTTTTGTGTCGCTGCAATGAGAGCGAATTGTCCGCGTTGGAGACCAGATCATCTGTGCTCTTCGCGTTATCACTGGACCGGAACGCATAGGCCCAGACTTCTTTAAGCAGCCATAGTACTTTTGGCAGAACGTGGCCAAAATCAAATGGGGGCTACATCATCAATTATCAGAGGGTTAAGGGTCAGACAGGCAAATATTCGGACGCCTACGGTGAGTGGTGTTTCGAAGAATCAGAGCGGCAAGAGATGTAATGCGAAGACTGCCGAAGAGGAGGAATCGGTGCAGGGGTTGTTGAGTGGAGGATAGACAGAGAGGCCAAGGAAGAGACACTGGGTACCAACAATTGATTTGGATTGTTTTGGAGTGAGTTGGGCTACAAGCGAACGTGCGTACAATGGTTGTCAAGTCACACTGAAGAAGTGACCCCACTGTGATTTAAGGTCGCAATTTTGGGGTGACTGGTAGTTGCAGGCCAGTGGCGTCTACCAATGGGGGATTGGGAGAACGATCTCCCACTGTTGCCAGAAGTGGGGGTTAACGTTCTGGATTTAAACGGTGTGGGTTGTTGATTTCCGATAATATATTTATGTATCATGTATGCTGACGAAAACATTTGTATCTCGGAGTAACGAACCTAAGGTTGAGAGGGGGTTTGTTCCAGGGGCGTAATTTTGGTCTAAAAAGTCGGAGCTACCGATTTCTTACATACACGAAGCAAAGCGGAGACAGCGATCTCTGGGAAGGCACAATAATAAAATATTCATTAGCATTGTTCAAAAAGTGGGGGCACGGTACCCCCAGTCCAAAAAGTGGAGGGTACGGGTACCCCTCACACCCCCACATAGGTCTATTACGCCTATGGTTTGTTCTCCCAATCCAGGTGGGGGTAGACGCCACTGTGCCAGGCAGTGCCAGTCCCAAGCCTGGATTACGGAGGAGGGCGACTCTAATGATATTTGTTATTTCTTTTTATCACACAGAGTCGTTAAACTGAGATGATTTTAACCCTCTGAAGTACCCCTGGGGGTATTTTTGACCCCCACATATATTTCTTATTATATATTTCCTCAACTATGCAATGCATGCGTATTAACTTCTAAGACATTGATTCAATGTTTCTGCTCAACAGATTCATTCAATTTAGTACGTCATTCTAGAAGCAGGGAACCAGTGTTGGTGTTTGACAGAGAAAGTAAACAAATCTATGGTGCAAACATGGCGACCTATTTGCATAGCGCGGTGATGAAACATATTAATGAGTAAGCGCGGATCAAGAAAGAGACTATTCCTTCTAGAGGCAGGTACTGCGATGTGTTGGCCATGGATACTAACCAGACGAGCGGATCCTCGGATCTATGAACAGGCGTCTATGAAGCGTTGCTTTCTTGCGCTGGGAATTTATGAGGCTGAGAGACCCGCACCAGACGCCAGCAAGAAGAGAGGAAGGTGTCATGTGTGTCCCAGAGTGAAAGACACTAAAGTGAATTATAGATGCAGTAAGTGTCAGCAGTTCGTTTGCGGAAATCATGCAGCGAAATCATTCGTGTGCGATACATGCAAGGACGACTAATTGAATATTTTCGAACACGCTTCCTTGTCAGGAAGATCGATACGAACCACAGACCTATATCTTCTTATGATATATTATAATTTGGATGCTATGACTTCAGATATTATATCTACTATGTTGATATTGTGCATTAGTTGTTTCATTGGAAATATGACACTCAAAACATGCTTAAAATAGTGGGGGTCCTTTTGACCCCCAGGGGTACTGAAACGTGTTTTTCAAAAAGGGGTGCCACCGAGGGTTAAATATGCATCAAGCCTGACACAGAGTAAACCGGTTAGATTTATAAGGCGAAAAGCATGTCGTGACTGGCAGCAGTAAGGTAGGCCTCTAATGAAATAAAGGGGCGTAACTTTGGTCTAGAAAGTTGGGGGTACCAAATTTCGCATTGTTTCAGTTTCGCGACTGCTAAATAATTATAATGGTATCGTTTACAAGCATAATTAGAGGCTTAATAATGATGAAGACGACGACGGTGATGATGATAATGATGATGATGATAATAATAATAATAATAATAATAATAATAATATTAATAATAATAATAATAATAATAACACACTTCTTCGTGCCCTTGGCTTTTGAGACTTTAGGTCCGATTGGCAACATAGGCCTGGACTTTTTAACAGACTTGGGTCGCAATCTGACACTGACAACAGGAGACAATAGGGAGACCTGCTTCTTGCTGCAACGCCTCTCAATCACCATTCAACGTTTTAACTCGGTGGCTTTTCGTGGCACTCTAGTCGAGCCCGACCCTGAGGAGATGCAACCATTCCAGAATAATTAGTTTTCTTTTGTCTCCTGACAAATTTTTGTGACGCCCGAGGGATCATGTTTACCTCGGGACAAAAAAAAAATAATAATAATAAGTTATAATAATAGCGACAATAATAATAATAATGAATGATGACGATGGTGATCACACTGATAATTGTTTTGAATCTTGAGGGCTTCCTTAGATAGAATAATAATGGGCAAAAACAATGGGTATTAAAAGTGGGGGGTACGGTACCCTAGAGTCCAAAAAGTGGAGTGTACGGGTATCCCTCGTACCCCCCTAAATTACGCCTATGATAACATGTATGCTGGTAAAATGCTTCCTCAGTTGCAGATAGAGATATGTTCGAACCGATGGAGAAAATTAATCCTTTCCGCAATGCAGTCAACTCATCCTGCTAAGGGCAGATATTGAAGTCATACCTGAGTCATTTTCCGGTAATATGTCACATTCACTAATTGAAGAAGCAAAAAAAATTTTTTTGCAAATTACATTGATTTTTGTTTGGAGCAAATCTTCAATATTTCTATTTCACTAATATATATTTGGTTTTGCACTAATATGTAAAATTATGAAGTTTTTAGCAGAAAGAAAATAGCCCTACGAAAATGTTTGTCCACTCCGTTACTCCGGTACCAAAACACATATGAGCTATTTATATATAGTAGACAGCTTCCTACTGCGTAGTTTGACATGCCAATATGTTTTTAGTATTAATGTTTATAAAATAAATATAAAAAAAATTACAATACAAATGATTATTTAATTCCATCACATTTTAAATTATGTTAAGACGGTTCCACTCCGTTACCGAAAGAAAAAAAATCCAATCAACGTAAAGTTGACTGTATTTTTTTTGGCCAAATAACAAAATAAAAATCACTTCAGCTAATCATTTCCAGTGATCAAATGAACAAAAAACATTAAAATATTTATGATGTCTTAAAAATCTGCTCATAACATCAAAATTACATAAAAAATTACCATAAAAAGTTCCGCTCCGTTACCATTTGTCGAGAATTGAGCACAGAATGTGAAAAGTGAACTTTAAAAAAAACAGTCTGCCAAAGCAAAAATTTATTTTAAATGTCATATATTGTTATATAAGTTGTATTAGAAATTATAATTTAAGTAGACGACTTATCCTGACAGTGGAATAAATTTTAGTACCTCAAGGGTCACATTTATGGTAACTGAGTGGACAGTTAACGGAGTGGACAAATTGTGTATCATCACGGTAAATATCATATTATCTCTCATGCGTCCACATTAATCGTCGGTACACTCATTATATAGCTTATAAATGTTATATTAAAAATAATATTTAATTTAAATTTATTCATAATCATTGCAAAAATGCAGCAACGGAGTGGATGTATTATGAAAAAACACATGAGGTATGTAATAAATGAAAATGTGTAAGAAATGTGTCTTAGCATTCAGATCCTGTATTAAGACATACTTACTTACATAGATCTTCACAGAAGAGATGTGTTAAGTTGCGGGACCAAAGAACTGAAAGGGTTGTGAGATACGAGATAATTTTTACATGTTAACGGAGCGGACATAATTTTCCGGGGACAAGTTAAAATATATTTTTAAAAATTATACTGAAGTTGTAAGTTTCTAAGTTGTATTTAGAAATATGCAATTATGTTTATTATACAAGAAACAGTCACATTTTTTGGTTTAATGCAAATCATTTTGAAATTGTAGACGAAAGCAATATGTACTATAGCCTAGGGACGGTAACGGAGTGGAACATTTTTAATTCAAAATAAATTGTAATAAATTATTTTATTGCTCTGAATTACTTTCAAAGGTCTTAAATTGTTGACTGATCAATAACGTTTTAATCTAATCACTTAGCATGATCAGACTAGGCATTGTTTTCTTAGAAATGACCGGGGACAGCTGAATTGTCAATTTATGCATTTACCGGAAAATGACTCACCTATGATGTGACGAGCATTAAGGTCTTACAAAATCCAAACATCTATTATTTGGTAAAATATTTAGATATCCCTCATGGGCTGCCGGACAGCAGTCCAGTTGGGTGTGCACTGGCTGATCCACAAGTTTATTGGGGAGGGAGGGAAGTAAGCATGGCTTTGAATATGTTGACGTTATTTAATGGGCTTTGAGAATTATTTAAGCATGTAAACAACTCTTTAACCTGTTGTTGTCATATTTCATCACATCATGGGGCTTGAGACTAGTTGCTCATAAAAAGTGTCAGCCTACTTTAACATCACAACCAGTTCCAAACAAATTTTTTTATTTAAATGTGAAAAAGCATGCATTATGCATCAATCAAGACATTCATAATATTTACTATAACATTTACACTTCAAGAGAGTGAATCTGTGAAATCCAAAATAAAGTCTACCTTGAATTACAGCATGTTTTTGTTAAAATTAGCGAAAAAGTCAACAATTAATGAACATAAATAATTTATTTATGTGTATACATTTTCTTAGATATAAAAAATTCATGTTTAAGTCATATGCATATATTATGTATGTAATGTATATATATATATATATATATATATATATATATATATATATATATATATATATATATATATATATATATATGGTGAATACGTGAATATCATTAAAACTATTGATAGACCAATCATTCATTTTAAGTAGGCTAGTTCACAATTATTACAAAAATCAATAAACAAGACACCAGCAATTAGTGTTCTTCAACAAATATTGCATAGCAGTGAAAGCTCAAGTCTAGAAATTGTCGTGAGGCACAAAAGATCACAGACACGAACAAAAAAATCTTACTCCTACTTCTGTCACACCAATGTTAAGTCAAGTTAAACATGAGTTTCTATAAGCAGCAGTCTAATACATTTTCCATGCGAGTGCAGTAATCTCTGCCTTAAGAGTATAAAATCCCATGAGTCAGAATATTCTAGTCATTTTGCAATACACATTATTTTCTTTCTGATCACTTGCTAGATGTTTGAATCTGACCTTGATCTGCACAAAACTTAATGAACTTCAAAATACTTAATATATCAAACAATTATTGATACACAGAAATATTGCTATTCATTATGCACCTTGATAAAGTACTATACAGTTACAATTACACTGTCTTTAGAGTTATCAATCAATTATTAACGATAACTACATGTAATGCTCTCAGTCGTAATAATGATAAGAAACTGCTGAAAAACAAGAGCCAATTGTTGTCATTGTACTCATTCATATCATCAACATTAAATGTTATTGTTAAACGTTATTGTAAGATTCTTATAAGGCAACCCAGGTTCATTGCATATGATACATTATGAAAAGCCTTCAATGTAATAAATGCACCCTTAACCCTCAGGCTACCAAGGTTTTTTTGCGACATCGGCTACCAAGAGGGGGGGTGGTTACCACCCCCCCCGGAATTTCGTGTTTGGTTTCAAATATCATATCATGTCATACAGCATTTGATTCAGCATTCATTTCTGAAAAGAATGGTGTATTTAGTTGTAAAATATATGAATGCATCTCGAAATTATATAGTTTTTAACAAAGGCACCGGTCCATTTAACGATATCTGATATTATCCCACACAATTTGCACTTTATGGATAAAAATATATAAATGATGTGGGTTTTGAAAATGAACTATATATCCAAGAATATTCTAAGTATAATGAGGCTTAATTTTCAACAATACAGACTATTCCAAAGTCTGTTTTAGTTACAGGCAAAACCTCAAGGCGTGCAGCCATATCAACATGAAACAAGAAATTATGTAATTTTTCCCGGCAGTCAAATACGTCAGTGGTCCTTACAGTTATTGCAAGTTACTTTCATTGTTTTGTGAGAATGCTTCCTGCAAATCGGCTTCTTGAACACTTCACAGCACTGCTTTACTCTGCTAGCATTCTGCTTCAACTGTTTATAGCCCTTCCCCATACCCAACCATATCGGTTTACGTTGTGATGTTGCATCAGTGATTTTCACATTGAAAAAGCGTATTATTATTTATTATGATCACTTCCGGTTTTCAAAAGACAAATAACTAAGCAAGCAAATATAGCCTTACATTCCTTATAAAGAATGGCATAGTTGTTTCTCTTCCAGAAAGAAAAATTAATTCCTTTATAGTCGACAACAGCTAACAGCTGACGAGAGAAATTCCTGATTCCAAAAGGTGGTACCTAGGCTATATCGGGTATAACTTTTTTATGGCGTGGATATCATCACGACTTTTACCTCAAAATGTGTGCAAATGGACCCCCTACAGCTACCTAAAATGTCAAAATTATATTCCATGTGCCAAAAAATTTTTTTACAGAAAAACGTAGGGGGGTGGTAACCACCCCCCCTTGGTAGCCCGAGGGTTAAGCTTTTCATGTTTCATTATACAAACAGGCGAAATAATTCTTTGTTTATTTGACTTTGTTTACTAAATATGCACCTCACACACATACCGGTACATCAACACCTGCTCATTTCTGTGGGACCCAACCAAAAACTACATTACATGTGTAGTAAATTTCAGTAAAGTAACACTATGTGGTAGAAATTCAAGCCAGACAGTATTCACCGTGGACCAGAAATTTTTCCTGGACTGCTAAACAAATTCATGTTATTAAAAAAAATATTTTCTGACAATATTTCTGACAAAAACATTTTCCTAGTGCCTTGGAAGCACCTGATCAAAAGTCATTGCAGCAAAAGATAATACTGAAACTGTACAAAAATTATGCTGACATCCATAATGCAACAATCATAAAAACAGTATAATATAAATATTAATAGCAATTTCGTTATTAAACAATTATAAGAACAAAAACCACAGCACTGATAAACGGCGTTGGTTCTTAAGAACAAAGTGCAGAAAGTACTTTGTGATATGCATTGGGTTAATACTGCTCTGTCCGAGACACAAAAGGAAAAAATTATGCCAAACAGTCAAATCTTACTTAATAAATTAAAGTATAAAAATACAAACAGCTATTAGAATGTCGTTTTCCAATGATTTCATAAACTCTGTCACACGTTAAGAAATGAAAAACCAGTTACTTCGAAGATCAACCTCGTACACTGATTGTTAGAGTATCACTTGAATGACCAAAGAAGTGATCATACAATTTTCTACTGGTGACTGACAAGACAAATAATATTGCTTTTTTACTGTACTGTTAAAGTTCTCATAGGTTTTAGTGACTAACACGTGTTAATTTAATGTTATGTATGTGGTAGTGACCTGGAAGACTTGAAACTGCACACTCCAAGTTACATCGTAACATTGAAGACATTATCATGTAATAGACTGTAATGTAAGGTAAATCCCCAAAATCTCAGTGCCACAGAAGACCAGCTTATTAACTGGCTATGTATCAAATCAGAAACACAAGAGCCAATTTCTTGATGCAAGTTTCGGAGCCAGGTCAGAATCTGGGGTCAGGACATGGGAGACAGAGTGATGCTCAGGTGGAAATTTATGTCAACAGTGGTCATATAATGGTCCAGGATAGGATAAATAGTATAGCTTGCCACTGATCATGCAGTGCCTCTGTACCGTTTACCATCTTTCATAAGTCTTGCAAGTCAACAGATTTTAACTTGGTAATGACAAAGTGTAGACTCAACAGTGTATATGCCACACAGACTTGGACAAGCTTTCCGTAATTATGTAACATGAATGTAATGTAAATCTATGAAATTTCTCAGCACCACACAAAATCCACGTCAAGACCAGCTTATTCACCAGGTGCTATATCAAATCAAGTCTACAGTAGCCAGGTTGTTTGGTCCATATCATTGCCAGGCCAGAATCCTGGGAGGTCTAGCCTTCCTAATTATCCCTCTGTAATACTTTCTAATGAACCATAATTACCACTAAAATGAGTAACTGACCCAACAGTGACCAAAAGTTCAGGAATGAGCAAATTTTAGGTATCTACAACCAGTGCTGTGAGATCAGATAAACAGACATGTGAACTACTCTTTTGTCTATGCCACTCCCATTAATTAGCAGAAGGAAGAATTCAGTCGACATCCTCCAGTGCGGCCCGGATGGTTTTCTCTAATATGGAGATCCAGTCCAGCTTCTCCTGGGGCGATTCAACGCTGCAGAACCATTCACGTTTCGGAGTGTACATGCGGAAGGCATTCAAAACATCTAAAAGAAATTGTACACCGTTGAATATACAACACAAACCACCAGCAATGCAGTTTTGACTCGTGATTTTCTTATCTCTATCAGTCATTTAAAATTGATGAGCTAAGTTTAAGTGAAGTATCTCATTACCTTACCTGCAGTTCAGCTCTGGAGGCAGAGCTGAACGCGTCCACAGGTGGCGGATAGTGGAACGGCCTTCAGTAAGAAGGGTAGCTGCGAAATAAGCAGGGATTTATTTCCTGACGAATAAGCAGTCGCTGACCAACAGTGGCAGTAACATCAGGGAGCAGTGGGAAGGCGAGTGGCGATGCCATCCCCAAGAAAAGCTGCATAACCTAATTGATGAAACTGTGACAAGGCGAATACAGGTTGCCTTAAAATAAACCTGGCCCCTGCTGCCCAGCAGGTACCTCGGGAGAAGGACAGGGCTGAAAGCGAGAACTCTGAGGACAAACTGAATCTTATCTCTCGAAGATCCAGAGCTAGTCCCTAAAGAGGAGGGTCGGACAAATGGGTGCAGATACTTCGCCGTAAAGAAAAAGACGATAGAAATCCACTACGCATACACACCGGACACAAGCAGGGAGTCCTGGAAGAATCAATGTGGAGTGGACACCTACAGGCTGTAAGCCCATGGACAAGGAAGAAGAAGAAGAAGACAGTACCTTACCTTACATTAGCATTTTATCTGAATTGTCTATAAGTAAGTATGTAGACATTTAAGACAGCACCTAGCATAACTACTACTGATGCTAACCCTAAGTGGTGTTAGAATTGATTGAGAAGAAAAAGTTCACCAGTAAGAGGACAGTGCTTAGGTAACTGGAAGAGTCACCACTGACCCCATGACCCCATAAACCCACGCAGCCCAACCAAAGGCTTCCCATCCAGAGCAGACAGTCGACACCTGTTCACAGTTCATTGATGCATGTAACTAGTCATTTATTTAGCACCTTTCAGAATCCTCTCAAAAGCACTGCACACGCAGGCTACCTCTGGGCCTACACTGAGCTCCCTCTGGGCCTACATTGAGTCCATAGCTGGGCGTCAGCTGCCACATCCAAGGTCAGCTCTAGACGCAATCAACAAGGCTTCCTGGGACCAAAGAATCAAAACAAATGAAGTTTTAAGGTTGGTTGCAAAGGTGTGCTGAGCAGCATGCAAAAATAAATAAATCTAATGAAATGTAAGTAAAGGAGAAGAGATGTGCTAGCCATGAGTATCAAGTGCTACCAACTTTGTTCTCTAAGTCTTGATGTGGGAGTGTGGGCGGCCAGTCTCCTACCTCACCTGATCATCCATCTGACAGCATACAGTCACTACACTCATTTAATACAGAGCTCACCAGAGGGAACACTTGGTTTCAAATGTTTGCTAAATTTAAATAATATAAATATGCATGCTATGTAATGCATTACAACACTTTGTGAGAAAGTAAAAACTCAACAAGAGTACACAAAGAGAATGAAAATATAAGTTTACATTTTGAATCTGGTATATCTTCAACACGAAGCCGTATCAACTGGCAACACTCGACAAAAACGTGAACTTCTTCCTTGCTCCTTTCAAATGGTATATGCTTCACAGTTCTTTTCGTCACAACCAAACTGTCATTGAACAGGAACAAACCCAAGTTCTCCACGTGGCGATACACCCTGGAAAATTACAAAACAACCAATGAAGCCACTGATTGAAAAAGTATAAATATCATACATGCATCTACCAGGTATGCATTTATGCATGTATGTAAAGCGTGGACTCATTTATGCATGCCCAGTTTACAAGTCATTCTCCATAATGCAAAGGAGTGCCTCAAAGTTATTAACTTAACATACCATATTGGTAAATGCATCATACAAGAACTGAAGTGTGGTGTTGAATATTGACTTTTTCGGCATTATTCTTTTTAACACTCGGCCTTGTAAGTTGTTTACACACTGCATCACAAGGCATGCCCTCTGACGACCCCACGTTAATGGGTCCACATTGTACCACTGGAAGTGTACACATAAACACCAAATCTAATCTGGAAATTTCTACAGCCCTGATATTGTTATGATACACAAGGTCACATCTAAACAAAACGCATTCAATGTACATGTATGGATATAAAAGTATGAGCACAATTCTGGATGGAAGTCTTTGGTTGGGCTGTGTGCGTTTGTGGGGCCATGGGGTCAAGGGCGACTCTCTAGTTACCTAAGCACTGTCCTCTTGATGGTGAACTTTTTTCTTCTTAATCAGTTCTGACACCATATAGGGTTAGAATCGATAGCACTTTTGTTAGTTGCTGTGTTAAATGTCTATATGCTTACTTATAAACACTTAAGCTAAAGTGCTAAGTCAAGATGATTATTGAAGAACTTTGGAAAAGTACTGTGCACTTGTCCCACTAACTGATCCAAATACTACGATGTGGAAAATATATGCTTCCCAGTGTGAAAACATAAACAAATTAGTGAAATGTTTCCCCTTTCCCACATCAATTATGCTATGATGTTGTTGGATGGAGATTGTAATAAATAAATGAGTAAGATGTCATGCCTTAGTTCTGGAATAACAGCTTTGGAGCGAGGCTGGGATATGTAAATAAGTTAGTAAATAAAATGTCGTGCCTTAGTTCTGGTATGACCTCGTTGGAGGGAGACTGGAGCCCAGAGACATCCACTTGTTTAATGAAGAATCGGTTTGCCTCAAGTAGAATCTAAAAGAAACAGGAAATATTCAGCAACCAGTTCATCTTGACTGCTTCTTCGTTTCCTACAGTTATTTCCTGCAAAAACCTCTGCCACAAGAATGTGGATTGAAAACAACCCAGTAAAAAGACCAAAGGCCAATCAAAGTCGCATGTGAATCCAAACTTCAGTTTCTTAACAAGCAAATAAACAAGCCTCAGACATGCAAGTAAGTAAACACCCTTTGCTGGAGTATACTGATCAAGTTCAAAGGCAAAGTTCAAAGGATTACGTTCAGACACACAGACAGACAGACAGACAGACAGACAGACAGACAGACAGACAGACAGACAGACAGACAGACAGACAGACAGTCAGACAGACAGACAGACAGACAGTCAGACAGACAGACAGACAGTCAGACAGACAGAGACACAAGACAGAGACAGAGACACAGAGAGAGGACCAAAAACTTGGTCTAAAAGAAACAACAACATGTACTGATCAAATATACTAGAAATGTTTAGTTAACTGAAGAGAGTTCAGTTCTTCTTGAGTACCACCTACTACCTAGTGTAGTGGGTCCCACGATCTGGAATGACCTTCCCTCTGTGCTCAGGGCCAAACTTTTCCTCATCGGTGTCGCGTTCCCTAAAGGCATTTCTGTTTCCCCGGGGCTTCTGTGCTGAGAGCGCCTCTGAATAGTTATTCTGCGAGAGGGGCTTTATAAATTTCTAGATACAATACAATACAATACAATACCTAGATTTTGTACTCAATGCATTACAGCACTGCTGTAAGGAGCTTTGTACAAGATCTGGTTTAATTCTTAACTGCACAGCTTTAGCAGTCCCTGAGATGCAGCCATGGGCATCAAAGCGTCACCTACCCCGGTACTTAGCTTTCTTGGTTTCAGTATGGAAGATTCGGTGGCCAGTCCCCTCTCTCACCTCCTGATGTTTGCACCGACAGCATGTGGCCAGTGTACTTATTTTACAGAAGAGTTGACTATGGACGCTAGTCGAGCAATCTTTTAACGTCTTTCTGCTTCAACAGGGAGTTGAATGCCCGACCTTTGCGTCCACAGTCCAGCATGATAATCACTAAACTATCATTCAAATACTATTCTAAACTATATAAAAAGCATATTATTATTATTATTATTATTATTAATTATTATTATTTATTATTATTATTATTATTATTATTATTATTATTATTATTATTATTATTATTATTATTATTATTATACATTCATTAAGCACCACTATCTAATGACCAAGCATCAATCAATTGTGCTGAGCAACAGTCAGTGAATGACTTCTTCAAGATTCCCATACAGTAACTGTTTCTGAAGAGGCCAAAAGCACTTACAGGACATTTGATGATTTTCTTCTGGACGGCCACCAGATGACGCTCCTGTTCACCCCGCAGCTTACACTACAAGCAAACACACAGCTCACTAATTTCAATTTTTGCATTACGTTCCTGCCTTTGTCGTTAACACATTCACCCTCGCCTATCGAATATCAATGCGGCTTCTCAGAACAATTTCAATGATTTACTACAGCTTAACACTTTAACGACGAGCTGCACTGGTTTCCCAGTCACTCTTATTACGCTCTCGTCGTTAAATTGTTAAGTGTCCATCATCTGAAGCATTGTGTAAACAGTAGATTAGACTGGATGCTTTTAGTAAAAATTTGAGATTTATATAGAACCTCTACAAGCACATGACCTAATACCAAACCATCACTGGACAACATTGCCTTCAAGCATAAATAAAGAGAAAGGATTCGCTAATGCATTTTCCCATCGCTTCTGTGCCTAATCTCGAAATATTCATCTGTCCTCAAGTGGATTTGAATCCCTGACCTCTGCATTGAAAGTCCAGCACACTATCCACCAGACCAACATTCAATCACCCAATTCACATAAATTGTTGGAGAAATTGAAAAGAAAGTTGAACTGAACCCGCTGGATAAGTTGGTTCAGCTCCATGAACCGGTTCAATGCAGTTTCCACGTCAGCGCAGTCGACATGATTGAACGGATTGTGATGCTGGTATGACGTCAGCAGAGTTATGTAGTCACCTATTCGCTGACTTGGCGCCAGTAGCAGCTCTGGAAGACTACAATTAAATAAACAGAACACAATGTAGTGGGATATTCAATTAGCACCATCTTAAGAAATGGTAAGAAAACAGTGAAACAAGACTTGTTTAGAAAGTTGTTGCTTCAGCAGCTAAATTGCAAAAGAAAAACTTAAATCTATTTTAACATGCGGGCAAACTGTGACTAAATGACTAGACTGAATGTTAAACACTTTTTGACAAGAGTATACAAACAGCGACTGGGAAACCATAGCAACTCATCGTCAAAGTGTTGAGGCATTTAACATTACATGCACACAGTTCAATAACGCCCACGTGGGGCGTGGTGGCTCAATGGTAAGTTCGGCGCCTTGTGACCGGAGGGTTGCAGGTTCGAATCCCACTCTAGCCGCTGCGTACGGACCTTGGGCAAGTCCTTCACTCGCAATTGCTCATGGCGCTTCGGCGTGAAAATTCCGGCACAGTATCAAATGCTGTAGTCGGGAGCTTCTCTGAGTAGTAGTTGACTTCGAGAGGCGCTATAGAAATATCCAGAATAAAAATAAATTTCGCAGTTCAAGATAATTTTGGTTTTTCTTACGTTAGCATTTTTGAGGCAGCCGTGTGTTCGTGTCGTTTCAAGAAGGAGCGAAAGAGAGGTCCCTGTTCGACACACTTTTCAATCGTCTTTAGCACCAGTGGATAGACCTTGAGGAAATTCGTGTATGCCTTCAGCTTTAGGGTGAATTTGACAAACACATCACCAAGACATTGTTGACCGTGCCAGCTGGACAGGCGGAACTGGAGGTCAGAGACAAGCTCACTGAATATGAAGAAACAACAGTGTCCGGATTCATTGTTTAGTTCTGTCTTGCTTATAAAAACTCACACGTGCTCATGCAAGCATGCAGGGGCGTAACTTTGATCTAAAAAGTGGAGGGTGTCAATTTCTGACATACATGAAGCAAGGCGGAGACTGCGATCTCCAGGAAGGCTCAATAATAAAACGGATTGATTGGCATTGTTTAAAAAGTAGGGTTACGGTACCCCTCAGTCCAAAAGGTGGGGGTACAGTAGCCCCAGTCCAAAAAGTGGGGTATGGGTACCCCTCGTACCCCCACAAATTACGCCTATGCAAACATGTATGCTCACCCATTATTGATTACTGTAATATTGTAAAGAAAATGCATGTGTAAATGTAAGCATGTATGTGTCTCAAGGTTTCCATGTGTGCGAGTGTGAATGTATACATGTGTGAATTAATGCATGTATCAACATACCTGATATAATGCCATTTAGATATGTATCTAAAAAGTGCTGAGCACTTGACTGTTTAACTGGTCTAAACAAGTACAATTTAAGGTCAGCTGAAAATGTATGTGGACATTTAGAGCAGAGTCAAAAGAAAAGGGACATATAAGTCAAAAGAAACAAGGACAGATAAGTAAGCATGGTATGTTACAAGAAGATGGCCAACGCAAGAGAAAGCTAGGTCTACATTTTATGTCCACGAAGACACATAGAAAAGAAACAACACAAATAATACTAAGAATGAAGATGATGACAACTTATAACATTAAACTGAAAAACAGGATAATGCTCTACATGCCACAGAGCGAAAATCTCACAGAGAAAGTTACCTGCTTAGGTCAAGCAACAGCAAGATATCATTGAAGATCAGCTGAAGATTTGGGGCACTGATGATGGCACGGTTGGCCGAAAGCGATGCCTCACAAGGCACGAAAAACACTTTCTGGATGGCTTCAAGCGTTCTCATGTAGTCCAACTCGGAAGACAAGATTTCTTTTGCAATTGCTTCCCTTCTGTCCACCGTTCTTCCAACCTTAACGAGACAAAGGATAACAGTTCACTGATGTGTGCAACAACGTTATTAAGTTGATAAGCTCTGCCTATACTTTGATATCCTGTGCAGTAATAGTATCCAAAGTTAAAGTGTGTGCGACGAGGGCCACCAATGTCAAACTTACTTCATGGGCATCAAACTTATTTCACCTTGATACTACAAACCCCTTTGTCTTCCTGTCCATTATTCTTATAATATGTTCATTCAACATTTCCACCCTTAACAATAGTGTGGGAAAATAGATTTCTCACATTCGGCTCTTCTGAAGTTGATATGACACTTAATCTCTCACAGACTCTAGAGCAGTTGCATATACTCTCTGCATTCCAGAGACTATACCATTTGAGCCATTCTCTGCAAAGTCATCACTTTTCCTCAACTGGTGCTATATAAATATAATTTTAACTAAAGAAACATGCCATGCATCAGACATTACTAATCAAAAGTGTTCTACAGCACTTTCTTCAGACTACAATTAATGCTAAGCAGTGCTACGAAAGTTAGGAAATTTCAATTAAATTACATGTCAGATATAATTCGCTATGTCCTAATCCAACCATTTTCCTACCTACAACAACTCACCCTATTCCCATAAGATCCAACCGTCTCTCTCCACAGGCTGCTGGATTCCAGGTGATTGTACAGCTTAAAAGATATCTTCGGCCCTGAAAATTTACAGCCACTAACAAGACTTAAATGCCACGAAATCAAAGTGATGGTTGACCGGGATAAAGCCATGCTAATCCCAAAAGTTCTAACAGACATAGTGTACGTACAGTACAGCAAGTTAGAATCACGTGCAATGTAGTGTGCACAGTTTATGCAACAGATGGCACTAACAAAGAACCAAACTCTCTCCACTGAACTACAAATCGTATGTACTTCTGACATGTTTGCTACATGTACATATGCAACAAGTAGTTTCTTTCATTAAGAAGATGAGCAGAGCCTTGACTCAGCTCGCCTGAGAGGCATCCATGGGTACGAAGTGTTAGTGACTTCATTTTCTTAGCCCTGGCACACAAGGCTGGGTGGCCAATACTCTCCCTCACAGTCTGATCTTCCCACCAACAATGTATAGTCAGTGTACTCATTATAGCTGTGTTGGCTAGGAGAAGCACATGGAGCAGAAATCTCGAACCAAATTTCTGCCTTGGCCGGGATTTGAACCCACATTTCTAGGTAATGCACTGACCTAGATTTATACTCAAATGCACTGACCCAGCTTTCTACATAGTGCACTGACAAGGATTTCAGACCAATGTGCTGACCCAAAATTTCAACCTAACTAGTGACCTGAATCTCTACTAGATTTTTATCACACAGTCATTGGTACACTTTTGAATTAGATATCTGCATTATATACAATGATTAGATTAGATTAGATTTCATTGATTAGATCAGATCTAAAACAGAGATGAATTCAAATGAAAGGCAGCAATGAAATTCTCAGACGACGATCAGATCAGTCACTCACCTGATGTTGATTTCTTAGCGTCGGCCAGTGCACTGTTTCTTAGTTTGTGATTCCTCTGTGTTTCACCGAGTTCTAAAACATCCTTCGACCTCTCCTCACCCATCTCCTCATCATCACCTGACTCCACTTTTGTTGCCATGGAGCTGTCAACTTTGTCCCGATCTGAATCTCGGCACAAAACGTCACCATCGGCCACGTAAGAAACTGCGAACACGTCGTCTGCCTTTGAAAACAATTAAAAATTCAGCTGTTTGTTGTTTTTGCAAAGACCTTTCCTCTTAAGCTTACGTTTGGCAGTCAATTGTTAAAACATGTCTCTCGAAATCTGTCTGATCTAATCTAATGACTTTTATAGCTGTTATCATAATACCTAAGCGACTATCCATCGATAGTTGCTTCAAGGGAAATCACAATTCAAGTCATAATCCATTGGATGAGCCAGGTTGAAATCTGATGCATCAGAGAAACCAGAAGCCAAGATATGGTGAGTATGCAAGTTGAAAGAAAAAAGTCGTAAAAAAACAAACTTTTCTGCTCACCAACGTCAAAGAAAGATAGAATTGTAATTACGAACTTCTATCATGACGGAGTCTACTGATAGATAGATACAGGGAGCGAGAATTGGTGGAGTAAAGAAAAGCCTTGTGTACCATCCACTCCTTGACTTCCTGTTTTGTGAAATTCTTGAAAATATCTGTTATACTTTCAAGACTACAGTACATTTCACATAATGCCCATTTAAACAGACCCAGAAAGACAGACAGACAGACAACATATAATAAGTAATACTAATAATAATATTATTATATACCTCTGCAATAATGCCTAAGCCATTAGGATAGTCGAAGTTCACTGCTACGCAAAGGTGATGCTCACGCTAAATTCCAGGTCAGTCTGATCAAAAGCCAACAGGGAAATCAAAGAAAACATTCAACACTTTAACGACGAGAGTGTACTAAAAGAGTAAGGGAAAAGAAAGCTCACCATTAAAGCATTAAATAGCAAAACAGAGTCCAGGAAGATACGAGTTTTTAATCGAACTCTACAGGTCAACACAGACTCTGCACAGCAATAATTTGTAACGAGAAGTTTCAAAATTTCAGTCCAGCAACTGAAAAAGCATTCTGACCAAAAACTGTCCTTGTTCTTGGAAAGATCTGTCCTTGTCTTTTGTAATATCTGTCCTTATCCTTGGTAGGACCTGTCTTTGTCATTGTTATGTTATTAAGCTAAGTACTAATATTTGATGTCTTACATCAGCAGTCAATATTTTCGGTGTTTTCAGACTCTGATTTGACAAATTGAGGAAGTAGTTGGCCAGGCTTTGGAAAGGATCTCTACCCTGAAAAATATGTACAAAATAATTGATTGAAATGATTTTCAAACATTCAAAATATTTTAACTGGCTTGTTATGGTTAGTACCGGTACAAGCCTTTCAGAATGTTTGGGTAGGTTTTGGATTATTTTAAAAATAAAAAATTGCAAAACAGATTTTTAAGTCAGCCACATTCTAGCACTGTTCAAATAATGTGTACACATACAGCACTGCTGATTCAAGGATATGCAATACAATACAACTGTATTTGATATTGCCCTCCTTACAAAGTTCAGAAGTGCACATACGACCACCACAACAGAGCATCGATGTATGTATTTATGTATGTATGTACTTATGTATCAAAGCACTTGTATAGCACCCTTAAGTAACTCACAAGGGCGCTCCGGCACGGCTGCCTAGGAATCACAGAACAAATGTGTACACACCAATGGCACTGAACAATTGTGAATGAAGGACTTGCTCAAGGTTCTTACACAATAACTGCCTGAATGGAGGCTCAAACCCATACTCTGAGCATTACAGTCATAGCACTCTGTCCGTTCCGTTTGGCTATGATGCCAAACTGGAGATATTCATTACAAATCTGCCAACTCAAAACAATTCTAGCTAGCTGTGAGTGTTAATTATTGTAAGTATGCCTATAAATATTTTTTGAAAGGAGCCATTTAAACAATCATTTCTGCACATTTGATTACCATAGATACATACACTTTTCTCCTGACCGACTTGGACAAGACCATCGACCAAGGCGTTGCTGATTGACTCAATGTTGCCAACTCTAGCCAAACCAGTTGCATCAAAAACGATTTGACCTACAAATCATAAGTCATAAGAGCATGAAGGAGCGTATGATTAAGTTTATATATAAAGCATTTAACATTGATTTTGAGATTTGAGTAGTGTCACTCAACAAAATCATAAAGTCTTGCAAGTCCAAGGAAAATCATTGAAATCCCATTATAATTAGGTATAATCACTGTATATATTTGTGGTGTGTGTGTACATGTACATACTTATGTATGTATGTACATATGTCTGTATGTATCTAGACATTTAATACAGCATCTTTTAAGTGCCTCACATATGTGCTGCATGTGCTAGCCAAGTGTTGTCAAAGTTCTGTAGCCTTTCTGCTTCCTCTCTCTGGTCTCTCTGGCAGCTGGACTCGTACCTCCAACAGACATCGATTTCTGGACTACCCCTCTGATACGAAGCAGCGCTCATGAATAAGCAGGTGCCCTTTTGCTTAGCTTTACTGTAGCACTTTAGAAGTTTGGAGTTTGCAGTTACGATTACGAACGTTTGTACGTTAACAAATAAAGTCCAGCTAAAAAGAAATTTCAATGCAGGCAGGCTCTTACGCACGTAGATACAGCCTAAAAAATCCCATCATGATCCAGATTTAGGTTCATCCAGTGAAATAAACTTAGAATTTGAGTGCCTCTGACGAGTAATAAACTTAGAATTTGAGTGCCTCTGACGAGTAATAAACTTAGAATTTGAGTGCCTCTGACGAGTAATAAACTTAGAATTTGAGTGCCTCTGACGAGTAATAAACTTAGAATTTGAGTGCCTCTGACGAGTTTCCCTTGAAAAGGCGCTATATAAATCTGTGGTTACAGTTACAGTTATAGTTTAACAGCAAAATACAAAACTTGACTTTGGTTGAAAATAATCCAGATAAAATAACCGTAAACAGTTACGTTTTATCAGTGCTTTTTTCTAGAAGAAAAGGTTCCGGAACTGAACAATAGGTTCCGGAACTGAACAATTATGGAAGGGCTAAAATCCAGAGAAAAACTGGATTGGGGTTGGGAGGGGTCTCAATAAACACTGAAAACAGTTCACAACACTTAAATTAAATTAAAATAACTAAATTGTTGTTTTTAAATTTTTTTAAATAAGTAAATTACTTTTAGTAGCTGAAAAAAGGTGCCAGAACGCCGTGTTCCGGCTGAAAAAGAGCACTGCGTTTTATCACTAAAGGCAACAAACAAACAATTTAAAATTACAGCATCTAACCTAGAACACAAGAATAAACTCAATACTCACCAACAACCTTGGCAACAACGTCCCGACTATTTTGGCCAAAATACTTGCGAACGTGGGTGCTCAGCACTCGACATGCTTCATCTACATGGTCAGCAATGTTCATCCATGTGCTCAACTTTTCCCGACAGAAGTACAGCACAGTTGGAGCAACTCCCTCAGGTGTCAGTACCCACTCCGAACTTACTAAGAACAAAAACACAGCCATATCCTTTACTTCATCCCTCTTAGAAAATGTGTTGTAAAAAGAAATATACATAAACTTCATTAGGATGATGCCACTGAGGACAATTGACGAAACAATGTGGACAACAAATTAACAAACACAAGTACTAAACTTAAATTATAATTTAGAGATATAAATATCTAGACATTTTAATATCATGACTTTTCAGCACCTGACAAAACTGCTGCCTGTGCTAGCCTAAATGGTGCCACAGTTCATGAAGCACAAAAATAATAATTAAATAATTTATCCATTTCATTTCCTTTGGCAAACATCTATTTCATTACCTTTACAGTAGCATTACCAAGCATCTACTTCGTTACCTTTGCTATAGTATTAGAAACATCAGTTTTGTTACCTTTCCAAAATCATTAGCAAACACCTATTTCGTTACCTAAACAATAGCATTGGACACCACTGCCTTGCCATCAATTAAACACAAAGGAACAGAATTTCAAGATCTCATCAAAAAGTGCAGCAGATGAAACCGTGCAACACACAAGAACAGTTTAATAGCATCTTTAGATTTCATTCAACGAAACTGTACAACTGAATCTTTGCATCAAAGGGTGATTTGTAGTACTATCAAGTAAACCCGGATAGTATAGTGGTTAGCATGCCGGACTGTCAATCGACAGGAAGGAGGTTCAAATCTCATCAGGGCAGAAATTGGTTAGAGAGTTCTGCTTGACCTGCGCCACCTAGCCAACTCAGCTATGATGAGTACACTGACAGTACACTGTCGGTGGGACGATGAGATGGTGAGGGAGAGGACTGCCCACCCGCCCCCATATGCCGAGGCTAAGAAAATGAAGTCACAAATACTTCATACCCATGGCAGCATCAGGGCTAGCTTAAGGGACTGCTCTTCTTATTCTTCACGTGAACTACTCTGCATCTTATCATTCACAAACGCTTATAATTTGAAAGTTAAAATCCTCAGAAAGATGAGTACATATTTACAAAAATTAAATACAAAGAAATGCTGAAAAGTTACCTTACTTTAACAAAATTAAAATAAATGAGCAACTTACTATGATTATAACCTCCGGTGACACCAGATGGTGCACTGTGCGCCATGCCAGTGTGTAGATTCAACTTTGATATTAGTTCTGTTCCCGACTCTGGATACCACAAGAAACCATATTATAATTAGCAATATTAATATTGTTAGTATTAAGGCAGCAGGCAAGTAATGCTTATTAGTGCATGATGTAATTGTAATTTGCAACTTTATGATGAATGTTTAGTTGCTTACATCTGAATATGAACCAAGTAAAGCACTAGAACAGCAACTGGTTATCAGAATTACCAATTCAGTATAGAGAAATGAAATCACTGGTATCAAACAGTAAAGAGAAATGCGCAACAGTCTAGTGATTAGTGTGCTCGACTGTCAACCGAGAGGTTGGGGATTCAAATCCCTGCCACACCAGAAATTTGTTTCAAGATTTCTGTTCCACCTGCACCCCCTACCCAACTCAGCTATAACGAGTACACTGACCGTATACTGTCAGTGGGAAGCTGAGATGGCAAGGGACAGGACTGGCCTTCCAACTGCATATGCCGAGGCTAAGAAAATGAAGTCGCTAACACTTCATAGGCCTACCCATTAGCAGGTGGTTTATCTGCTGGCAATTAATCTGATTAAAGTGGAGATGATAACCCCTGCCTACTGTTCATACACCTTTTCCAAGCATCTAAACAGTTCTCTTCTGCCGAGGTTGGGCCAGAAGCACCTCTGACTTGGTATGTTGGAGAGGTGCTATATAAGTGCTGTGAACGAATGAGCCCTTGTTTTCTGAAACTCGCTCGCTAAAGAATAGTCACTGCATTGCTAATATTGTTACTAATTAGTATTACCAAAAGCATGAAGTGGTACAAATAGGTCAACATGTCCTCCATTCGACACAGCCATGACATGAGTGGCGACTTTCTTAAAGAAATGCAATAAGTTATGAGTCGTCTGTAGATTGTCCGAAGTAACTGTAGTATCTCGCAGTAGACAAAGCCTCCCAGGACCATCAATGTGGGTGAAAATTCCAATGCTCCTAAGGACAAAAAACGAGAACAGTTATCGTAATGCAATTTAGCATTAATTAATGTACTATTGTAAAATATCAAAGACACAGAGTTATGTGTCTTGATCTGGACTTCTTGGTCGACATCGGAGTATTTTCTATAGCAGTTT
This sequence comes from Allolobophora icterica, assembly GCA_963556255.1. Lineage (NCBI taxonomy): Eukaryota > Metazoa > Annelida > Clitellata > Crassiclitellata > Lumbricidae > Allolobophora > Allolobophora icterica. The sequence continues at coordinate 7,802,108 of OY744608.1, forward strand.
TGGTCTACACAGAGGAGACGTTATGGAAAACAATCACAACAATGATGCACTGATGAGGACAACACTGAGAACAATAAGGACAACAAATAAGGACATTAAAGACAAAATAAGGTCAGAAAACTCAGGAAAATGAGGACCAAAACCAGGACAAATGAGGACCACAATCAGGACAATGAGGACCAAAATCAGGACAATGAGGATCAAAACCAGGACAATGAGGTCCAAAATCAGGACTGAAATGATGTTAATGAGAAGACAATGTGGGATAATACTTAGAACAATATGGACAATATGAAGACACTGTGAAGGTAATTTAATCTAAATACTTCCATAGCACCATTATTACAATGCTCAAGGCAAGGACAAAAAACGAGGACAATCACAGTCACTGTGGTTACACAATCACTGTGGTTACACAACAGTGAACATAATTACGAATATTTTATGCTCTTGCCTTGTTATTAAAAGATGCTAAAATATATGTCCAGATGTAAACACACCTGGCCTGTCGACCTTGTAAGGTGAGATCCAATCGATGGAGAAGGGACTCGATAGTGGTGCCTTCAAAATCATAGGCGATCGGTATAACGTCACAAAGCGATGCATCAACCAACATCTGAAATCAGTTTTACTCATAAAGTTACTAAGGTTTCAATGTATTTACTGGTAAGTATGTAAAACTGTATCTACTTATATACAGAATGCCATTAAGCACTTCACAAAGTGCCTCTTGTCTACTGTCTAGCCTGTTCGATGTCAAAACTACACGAGAATGTTTTGTTTCTGTATGAATGATATTTATGTATCTGAAGAATTGGTGTTTCACTTGAAGAAAAATCAATTAAATTAAAACTGGGTGCCGTTGACTGAACGGTTTGAGTAAGGGTGCCTTGCTCTGAAACAGGCTGGGAACCACTACTGAACGTGGTAACATTTGGATATGCATACAAGCATAACCACAGCAGTTTTATGCCTGTTTTCCTAAATCCAAATTTCTACAGCACTACTCTAAAGCTAAGCGTAGAGCACCAGCTTACCGATGAGCGCCGAGTGCATATAACTAAATGTTACCTCATAAGCTGCCACGCGAGATGAAATTAGAATGATTCGGGGATGGACCAACATCTTTTTGTTTCTTGATTCAATGGAGCACTTTGCCCAAGGAAGCGGATACGGAGTTCCACCAGAAAGATCAGCCCTAAAAGAAACAGGACAACAATTGAGACACAACAATAACAACAATACTATCCAAGTCTGAATGAATGAATGAATAACTGCCGTTTTCAGTTGGTGCCAGTCCCAAGCATGGATGAAGGGAGGGTGAAACTAATAATCTTTGTTATGACACAGCGTTGTTAAACAACAAGGACTACAAATGAATGAACAAATAATGAAACAACATGCAAACAATAGTTTACATACAATAGTAACTACTTAATCATTAACGTAATGGAATTCATGTTTAGAAGCCATAATAACCCAGCATGCAAAGCAATTGAAATACATTCTCAAACTGAACAATGCCAGCACAACGGGAGGCCAGGCAGACCCTATTATTAGAATTATTAATATTATTATTATTAATATAACTAAATACACAGCAAATGAGTTTAGAAAGGCAAAGAAAAACTCACATTTGATTCACCAGTTACATTGAATTACATTGGGAGGCATATCACTGAATGCAATACATCAGAATGTGCATTATGACACACATTCCATTTACGTTACAGTGCATGTATATAACTTTGTGACAGTAGCCGATTGGTGTGAACATTCTCCTTCATGCACAATCGACTGATGCTTAGTCATTAGGTAGGAGCACTTAATAAAGACAGAAACAATCATTCATTCATTTCCAGATCTTGACCAGGACGGCCACTCCAGAGTCAACATATTTAAGTAGTATCTGACACCTGAGGGATCCTATATACCTCGGGTAAAAAAAAAATAATAATAATTGTAACGATTATTATTATAATTAATTACTAACTTCTATCGCGCCAGTGCCTAATGCACAATTTATTTTATTTATTTTTATTTAATTTGTTATTTAGGCATCGACCGATGGCCCACCAAAACCAAGCCATAAACAGGTCAATATCCAGATCAGTCCACTAACGAGAGGGGGTTATGCTCCCATTGGTTAATTTTAATTAGTCTTGCTGTGGTAAACAACCAATTTGGAAGCCATAAGATGTGAACGCAATGACACAAGCGACTGAACATAATGAACAGGTACAGGGAAGTTCCAGAATCTAGATTCAGCACCTGGTCACTAATTACGAGCATACCTGCGTTCTGCAAGACGTGCTGATGACATCGGTGGCTCAGATGTCATACCCTGCAGTTCCATTAGACGACGCTCCTCGAGGTTCTCCAGTTGCAGACTACGAGATAGTGGCGCCCTTACTGGCTCTAACTCATGCTCCAACTCCGGATCAATATTTCCCTAATAATTTTACATAGCGCTTAATTAAATATCCATGTCCCAGAATATGCGTCGATCTATGTTATGTATGTATGTAATTACTAATAGGTATGTACATATATAGTATGTACGTAGTTGTACTTTACTAATTTTCACTTATGTTATGTTTTAACGATATATGCATCTGTATTTGAATACCAAGATACAGTTACTGTACAGTGCCTTTTTTACACTTTAACAAACTGCATTGTTTTTCCGTTCGCTTTTAGTACACTCTCATCATGTACTTTCTTTTTAAAGAAACTCTTACTAGTGCTAGGATATGGCTTTCTAATAGATCTAAAACTGCCTGACTGCCTGACTGACTCCTTTGGATCTTGACCTGGAACCGATCTCACCCCCTCTGCCTATCGATTTTCATTTGACTAAGCACCTGTGAATAAGCTGGTTCCCGCGACTTCGCTTTCGTGGGCGCTGTAGAAATCTCGAGATTATGATTATGATGCATCTTTAGGCAAGCTGAAAATGTCATTTGCATCTGTTGTACATTTAAGATGAAACACTGAACCAGCCTCAGAACCTCACCTGGAGCAGATGGTGGTCAGAGTGCCTGGATACCTCTAGTAGCTTCATCCGGATTAAAGCTGGAGCCGACTGGCGTAGCTGACTCTTCCAAGTTCCAAACTTGGTATGGTAGAGGAGGAGGGATGGGTGGAGTCTGGGATCGTTGGGATTGAATCCGGCCAAAAACGCTTTCTCCGTTTTCTCGATGTCATGTGGCACTCTGTCGGGTGGCAGCCAAGGTGGACGGGCATCCAAAATCTCTTCTACACACATAAAAAAATTTAACATGTATGTGAAGCTTATGTAAGTTTTAATTAAGATAACTACGGTATATTGTGATTGCAACTATTTTCCACAGTCCTCTGTTCTCTTCTGAAACAAACACCTGTGGTCCAGTACCCTTCAAAGGAGACAACCCTCAGAGTTGGAAACATATTCAAACTTTTGGTTTAATATTGAACTGAACGCGGGCTGAAGGCATTACAATGTTTTCATAAGAATCGCATGTTTTTATCAAAAATAGTATAAATGTTACGATTTAATATGTACATCTCCATGCAAATAGGTTTGCAACATTCCAAGTAGAATCCTGAATATTAAAATTAAATTTTTCATGTAAAATTAGTTATGTATCTGAAGTTCAATATGAGACTTCTTAACTAATAAAAGTATTGCACATATCAGAGAAGTTCATGCACAGAACTCTTTCAGACCTAATTTAAGCATGATTAGCTTTCTGGAGATTCCCTATATTATAGAGCTATACAAACAAATGTATCTACAGAATGTATGTAATCAAGAGAGAATTTACGTCCAAGATCTGGCCAAAGAAGTCGCAGTGCTTTCCTTGCTGAGATGGTGTCACTTATCGCCGACTTCAACAGTTTCTCACTTGCCGATCCCTTCTTAGCCTTGTACTAACAACATATCCATAATTGTAACAGAATATTATGTTGAAATAAAATCACCAGAAAAACAACAGAAACAAAGCAGAATACCCAGATAATAACAGTTCAAGACCTTCTACAGCGCCACTCCAACAATGCTCAAGGTATCTATCATCAGCTAGTCACCTAATCACCTGATCAGGTGTCATTCGAATCATCAGTTTGATGTTATCAACGTTGTTCCTGTTATCATTATTCTCTTCATTATCATCACCACACAAATATCATACATACAATAATATCATTCATGCAATGTAGCACTGTAATGGGCTCTAATGCATTCAAAATTCAACGTTGCTGCCCCCAAGGAATGCAATCGCCTACCAATGTCTGTCTGTTCAATGGTCGAACTCTATCTATTCCTTTAAGAAATGCCTCAAAACTCACTATTTCTCATCAAATAATTGGTAACGTCTCTTCACCAGGTGACTGACTAACCGTGCCTCAGATTCGCATTTCTGTGTGACCCTGCACATGTTACAAATGTTTGTAACAATAATCATACAATACATCGCAACTGTATTGATACTGCCATCCTTCCAAAGCTCAGAAGTTCACACACAGCCAAATGACAGTGTCAATGGCACTGAGCACTTGTAATCAAGGAATTGTTCAAGGTTCTTACTGTTCATATCTGCACTGCTGTTGCCCCTGAGGACCACATTAACCATCTCACCTCCATTCCTGTAACTATCTTAGTAATAGTTATCATTTATGCCCTAGCCATCATCACCATCATCATTCCCGAATTTACTGGATTTGTGGAACAGATTCCAACAGCAGAACAGATATGAACAGAGGTTCAAAACAAGCAGACAAAGCCACGAAAAGACACACCAAGCGGCTTTCTTAGCTGCATGAACAATGATGATAATTCTCTGCAATCAAGTTCATCATCAAAGAGATCATTAAATTCTAAAACTCAGCATTTCAGAGCTGATATAGAAGTTGGTAACAGTCCATGGTGTACTAATCAATCCTCGGTATACGTATCAATCCATGCTATACTTATTAAACACCTGTGACTTGGTGGCCAGTAAGTGCAAAGGGTCTGTAATAAAAAAAGCATGGGTTTGTGGTTGTCTGCACAATGCACACACATGCCTCTGTTACCAAGTGGTATAATTTGGTACTTGTATAAACTGGGGAGTAAACAGCAACTTAGTCGTGTAATGTGTTGGGCCCATGTTCAGGACCTTGGGATTTACCTATTGCTGATTCAAGGGCCAGAGCGGCAATGAACAGTTCTCCTACATCACGCTAGAGACACATGAGCCTTACTTTTACTTTACATTTACTTTTACTTCACTTTAATTTTACTTCTACTTTACATTACAATACAACTGTAGTTTGATAAAGCCCTCCTTAGTTCAGAAGTCCACATTGAAGCCGAGCATTTTGCTGAACTAAAAAAACAGACATGCCCACCAAATATATGCACCAGCAGCTACTTTATAGGGCTTAGTGCATCCTGAGAGATGTGCAGTAACTGAAAATGTCTTACAACTGTCATGGCTCCTGCTCCAGCTCCACCCGCTTCAGCATCTATCGACAGAAGACAGGCGACATAGTGATGCTTCCATGTTCCAAACTCATAGGGCGATGGATTGAATGGGAGAAACCAGCCGTGCCGTAAACACTTTGGAGTCCAGAGAATATTCTAAAAATCATGTAAACACAAGAAATCAGTATTGTGCATGTATGTATGTATTGTGCATGTATGTGTATGTTTATGTGTACATATGTATCCAGAGACTGACTTCTGTTTTTGCTAGCCTAAGTAGAGTTGGAGTTAATTAAGAGTAATTTCACCTGGAGCAAATAATGTTCACCTAATAAGAAAAGTGGCAGGCTCTCAGAAGCACATAAAGCCAATCCAAATGATTCAAAACAATCAGACTATGACAAGCCTCACCTTACACTGTACTTATAACAGATAGCACAAAAAGTTAAAATGCTGTTTCGTTTTTTGAGTCAAGGTCTTAATCCGTCTAATCTAATCTAATCGAATGACTTCTATAGTGCCATTAAAAATGCAGGAGGCATCGTTAAACTGTAGTCCAAAATCTCATTCTCTTTGAGAAGCCCGTCAAAATCTGAGGAGTCAGGGAAACCAGAAATCAGGCTGCGGTGGGTAAGCAAGTTGAAGCAGACAAACCTTAAGCTTAGACTGACTGGTTCAGATTGACTGGTTTAGATTGACTGGTTTAGACTGACTGGTTCAGATTGACTGGTTTAGATTGACTCGTTTAGATTGACTGGCATAGAATGACTGCTTTAGACTGACCGCTTTAGATTGACTGCTTTAGATTGACTGGTTCAGATTGATTAACTTCCAAGAATGACTCAGCTACTGCCAGTAATGGCGACAGTTATGGCTTTACCTGTTCTGTTAGAAACTTCCAGTGCCAAGAGACCATTGAGGCCCGGCTCAGACTGCGTGGATCAAGGAAGGAGAATATGTACAAGGATAAGAAGCGTGGCAAAACCGTGGTAAAGTCGAGGTGCCTCAGTGGGACCCTTTCAATGAACCAGTTCTGGATGTAGAACAACTGTTTCTTGGTGCAGTGAAGAAGAATAATGTCAAAGAATTCACGTCTCTGCGGTCCTGTCCACATGTCGAACTTCATACATGAAAGAAAAATAACAAAAATAAATAACAAAATCAGTTAGAATATTTTAACAGTGGTAATAACACTGATAAACAAACAAATATGGATACTGGATAGCAATTGTATGTGTGTCTTGTAACACAAAGGTTTGAACCATCTCTGAGATGGTTACTATAAAACGATCTTTCGAAGCTTTCTTGTCCTTAACACAACATGCCTGAGCAGCTGCTCTGCCTCCTCTCTTTGGTATCTCTAACATCACTCTCTGCACAACCCCTCTGATAAGACGCAGTGCTCGTGAATAAGCTGGTGCTCTGTGCTTAGCTTTACAGTACTGCTCTAAAAATTTGGAGTTCATGATTTATGGTTGTTTAACGCCATTATTCACTGATTGTGATTTGCTCAAAATAACTATAAACTATTACAAGAAACAAAATTGTTATGCAAGGTTTATTATCATGTTTCTTACTGTAATAACATTAATTCATGGGTATGAAAAGTTGGGGGTACCGTACCCTCCAGTCCAAATATTTGAGGGTCACCCCTGAAAATTATGCCTGTGGCCGCACATCACATACACTCGTTTACTAACCCAGTTTGTGATAAGTTCCAAGCGTTCAGTAAAGATCTGAAAATTACAAAACACAGATTCTGCTAAAATACATTTACGCAAACAACACTAATTGAAGAGAAGACAGCAGAATAGCAGTCTCTTGAGGGTCAGCAATGTGCATGAATTGTTAGCAATTCACTTTCATAATCTCAGGTTATGTGAGCAGTATACCCAGAGTGCCCACAAGAAGCCCATATAGGGACCATAATGTGGGAGCCGTAGAGTCCACACGGATCCTATCTAATGTCCATGGACATGCTGACCGAGAAGTCCTATAACTCTCTGTCTGATTTTCCTACAGATAGCATTGCTTAATTTGCTCATTCTGCAGGTGAGGGTGCTCAAAAGTTATCTCAGAAGGCCTGAAATCATTGCTCGTAAGGCCCTGACATGGTCTTGGTCACCTTGGCTGCTTACGATGTGTTCAAACAGCCGATGCCTCCTGGGATCAAGCAGCAATATCTCCGCATACATAATTACATACGTACGTTTGTATGTACGTATGTAATGTATGAATGTACATAAATGCATATAAGTAACTGGAACGGAACATAGATTAGATTGAGATATGATTAAGTACCTTATCATTGGAAGGCTTGTGTACAACTGGAGTCCAGTTGCTGTTATGAGTTTTGAAGAGCCGTGTATGAAACTGCTGCGGTGGAAGTGTCTTTTCTCTTTTCTTTTCAAGTAGTTTGCCGAGTATTTTGACATCATTTCCTGTCAGCGTCAGAGCTGGTCTTGATGTACCAGTCTTCTTAAAGGCAGACGCTTCAAGGTTCATTGTGGAAGAACTTCAAAACGGTTATTCAGTCGTAGATATTAGTGCTTCATATTTCTGAAGCCTTTGCTGAATAGTTAACCAGTCTATCTTAGTTATTGTTCTTGACCTGAGAGTAAATACAAGTGGATACACGAATACGAGTAAAATTCTTCTGGAATTAATTAATAGGCCTATTTTCACAACGTCGATACCCTCCACAGCCTCGACAGTTTTTAAGTTTACTGTTTTATGTATTGTTTGGAAGAAATTTTTTCCACTTTCCACATTTGAGTAAAATCATTGGCGAGTGCTTTTACTTAGGCTACCTTGGCTGCTGTAGCCGAGAGTTTTAAACAACTGACAAAATACTGAAAAAGTCAGTAAGGAAAAGTTACGCAAGGTTCAGGCGCTATAAAATATGCACCGTACCAACTTACCGAAATGCGGATAAGCCAAACGCAACCGTCACATTCAGAAAATAGCTGGAAAACGAGTTTCCTTAACACTGCCTTATTACGTTATCAGTCATAAGTAAAATCTCTGTCACGTATCAAACAGTAAATTTACTTTCCGTCTTAAACATAATGCTGAAAAATATTTCAGCATATTACGTCCACTAGCTTCTCCCTCCCCACCGCGTCTTGTACGGACTTGTTCTACTTCGCTGCGCATGGGCAAATATTTATGTGGCTCAATCAAAGTGACTAACCTTGGTGTAAATTCTACGATTGTTATTGTTCCTTCCCATTAAAATTATATAAAAACTTTAAAAAAACTAAAAAACGCCACTTGGTCGTAATCCATAACTTATCTGTACGCTATAAGAAATCTGACGTGCGCTGATTCTTAAGTAGGTAGCCTTATCAGCAATAAGCATAACAACCGCGTATGCATCAAAATGTATAAAACATTTATATGCATATTTGAAATTGATCGTTACTATAGGAAATGGGTAATCCTGGGTATTAGCGTCGGAAATTATTTACATTGCATGAGCGATGAAAGCGTTTCACAGTTAAACTGAAACAAGAAGTTGGAAGATTGATGAAAATATCAATGAAACTAGAAGCTGGATGATCGATTAAAATGTTACATAATAAAAGTCAAACTAGAAGTTGGAATTGCGATGAAAATGTATCGTTTTAGTGCCGATATTATACCCGCGTATGACCGATGAAAACATTTTTATAGTAAAACTCGAACTAGAAGTTGGAAGATTGATGAAAATATTCACTAAAGTGGAAGCTGGATAATCGATTAAAATATAACTGAAACTAGAAGTTGGATGAACGATGATTATTATTGTATATTGTATTAGAACGTTTCAATGAAAATAATTTCCGACGCTAAAACCCAGGATTACCAGGAAATGGTACAGACAAATATGCACAACTAAAATAAATAGATGATAGTAACTATGACAATTCAATTAATATCAATTATAACAACACTCGACTATTAGGGCACCAGCGCAAGAAAGTTGCTACTTCCGGCAAGGGTGTCGAAAGATTTATGTTTTCTTTTTCCGTGAATGATTCTTTTGCTTGAACTTAAAAGGTAAATGAAAAACCTAATTACTTCTGTTTTTAATCATTTTAGTCTGTTATATATAGAGTTTTGTTCAAACAGTTTTCATTTGCGAGTGTAGCAGTTTTCTGTAAACTATAGTCATTTGTGTGATTTGACGTCACTTTATGGGTACAAAATGTTAATGAATGATTTGATGTAATTATACTAGACCTTTTGGGGTAGAGGCTGTTGGCCTGCTATTACTCATATAGTAAATTAGCTATGTAATGTGTGTAATCTGTTCTGGTGAGATACGGCTGTATCTTTTGTTATCTTTTGTTTGATCTCTTCACCCTCTCCACCCGATCCTCCTCCTATTTCAGTCTTTCTCGACCCGAGTCACTAGTCATCTCAAGTTCTCCAACCGAGCCATATCCAACACAGCACTACGCCTCTGGAATGATCTCCCCTCTGAATTCCACAGTTTTTCATTTCCATTTTCTCCATCATCATTGCAACCCGTCCTCCTCCTCCTCATGTTCCTCGATCTTTTGCCCCCCCCCCCACCCCCCGGGCTTTCCACTAAAAACTGAAGTCTCACCTTTTCAAGTACTCCTACCCTGACTTAACTGATCCTCCGCCTTCCAATTATTCTGGCCATAAATGACACCCGCCTTGACAGCTGCTCTGCCTCTTTTGATCTGGCCTCTGGAAACCGGACTCGAACCTCTTTTGGACTACTAAATTCTGGAAAACCTCCACTGATTTGATTTGGCCTTTTGGAAACTGGACTTGGACCTCTTTTGGACTGCTTTCTTGAAATCTCCTCTGATTTGGCATAGCGCGGTCATGATTAGGCTGATGCCATGCACTTGGCCTTCGAGTGGCGCTTTAGAAGTTTGGAGATTACGATATGTTGATAATCATATATAGTGCCATAGTTTTGTGACAATACGTCACTTGAATGCACTAATCGACGATGGGTTAAGGACTTCTTATGGTTTCAGTACAGTGACCATATTGAGACACTCAAACCCGTATGTTGCATAGTTCAACCTTGTTTTATTTTGGTACTTATTATGATTCTAAAGGCAGTTTTATGTGGTGTGTCAAGAGTATTTGTGACCTGGTAAACTCAGCTTACCATCTGTGTTGCATTGCAATTTTGTGTTTCAGATGAGCGATTTGCTGTGCGAATGAAGCATGTCTAACCAGCCTGAGTCCAAGGTCCGATTAAGTTCCAACTACTTTCTCTTGCTTGTGTAGTTGGCTTGGCAAAATGCTTTCTATCAAACTGTGACAACACAGTGTTATATTTTATGCAGGGAAGGCATTGTGGGTATATTAGGTAACTTGTTGCCGCGGACCACGTGGCTCACGCTTGTAGACCTAAGTGTTTTGTGGACCAAACTTTGAGGACAACTGTTCTATGAAACTTACTTTAAGTCAAATCAAGTCAAAGTAAAATAAGTTTTGTTGAACAGTGGTCCTCAAAGCTTGGTCCATGAAACACATGGTCCGTGAAACAGTTACCTAATGTTCCCACATGGTCCTGTTTAGATTGGTTAGTTTGCCTTGGGTGTAACGTTTGTGGAAGTTTACTAAAATGACTGCATTACGTATCATGACATATAATAATGGTGCCGTAAAACTTGACATTAGATTCAAACTTATGTTTTTCAGAAGTTTGGTTATACAAGATCACAGTCAGAATTTGGTGACAGCATTTTCGATGCTAGTGGTGCCCTGCGCCCAAAATCTTGTGGACCAGGAAGGAAACAGTTGCCTCCACTGCCTGACAACGAAACCGTGCTATCATCGACCCATAAGACAATGGAACGTCTGACAAGCAACCCCTGTGGGGACCTCGGCTATGGACCGTTCTTTCTGGAATATTCTCTCATGGCTGAGTAGTGAGTATATTGGGAAAGTAGGCATTTCGGCATTAGTCGTGCAGGGTCTTTCGGGCGCAGCCTTGTAGGTGAATCGTCCAACTGCATGAGGGAAAACTGGGAAAACTTTACAGATCGTTTAAGTACCCTTTTCATTATAGAAGATTAAGAGAAGCGCTCTGACCTGTGACCCAGTACTGAGGCAGCAATGATTATGAGGTGTACTAATAATGTTCAGTTAACAGTTACAGTGGAGTTTGATTTGTTGTTGGCTAAAGTGAATAAGTGAGGGAAATACTTCTGGGCACAAGCCTTTGAGAAGCATATTTTCAATGCAAAATTGTCTGAAGGTCATCCATCAAGGATGTCCACAATGACCTACTTTAGACCACTTCACATTGGGCATAACTCTCCCTTTGTGTGCATTTGGGTGACACCTCCCTATTTGCATAGGTAGTTGATAGAAACCTGTAAACTCATTGGGGAATTCCCTTTTCCATGCACAAATCACAACTAGTTTATAAAAGTCATCAAGTTAGATTACAAATTTGAAATAATTAGCTAATTAGTTACGAGGTAAATTCTCCATCGTCATCGGGTTAGATTATAAATTTGAAACAATTAAGTGAGTAGTTATGTGGTAGAACTTTAATTTTCTTCTTTCAGCCAAATGCTGCAGAAGCAGAAACTGCCGGGCATATACGTGATGCCGTCTGCGAAATCTCCTCTCAGTGAGTTGCTCTAGGTTTTTCAGAAACCCGGTGAACTTTAGTCACTGATATTCTCTCACACACTGATTTTATCTTTCTATGCAGCTGCAGATGTTTTGGTGTGCATGTTTATTTTAGAGTCCTGATTTATATTTACTTTGTAAAGTAACTGGAATTTACATAGATTTTTAGTGCCACTTCACTAACATGAACGTGAAGATAAAATTGATGCACTGGGTTAGGGTTTGAGATTATTTGTGATTCTTGTGATTCTTATTTGCTTCAACATGCACTTCTGAACTTTGTAAAGAGAGCATTATCGAATTACAGTTGTATTGTTTTGTATTATTTAAACTGCTAAGAAATTTCGTTGTGGGACTTGAAGGATCTCTGGACTGAAATATCAAACATGACCATCACATCTCATTCAGAGGGATGGAGATTGTGTTTCTCTTATGTGCCAGTTATGATTTGGCAATGTGCAATGTTCTTTGATGTACTTAGACTAGCAGACTAGGTGACAAAGTTATTATTGTTAATTTGTATCACACCAGTGTCTAATGCACATGGCATCAACTGGTGGCACACCAAAACCATGCTGTAATCAGACCAGTATCCAGAAGAGCAGTCAGAGGCCACCTATGGAGGATAAGCACAGAGTGTGGCAGAGAATTCGGATATTTTTGAACCCACAGAGAAGTGCTGCATATTGGCAAATTGGTTTCCTGTGTAGACGTTTGTGTTGAAATTGTTTTGTGTTGACCTTTGCTTTGTAGTATCTTTGAAATCCGATAGCTGTGTCTCTGTTATTTTCTCTAGGCTGGAATGGCGTAATGTTCATTCGACAAGGCATCTACGAAGGCGGGGTCTTTAGGTTCAGCCTTGACATTCCAAACAACTTCCCCGATGGCGAATGTCCAGTAAGGATTCTCACTGTTCATTCACATGGTTTTCTTTGGCTTATTCCTCTTCTTCTTTCACCTATTGGCATCAAGTCTTTTTGTCTGTATTAACCCTTTAACGACGAGCATGTACTGAAATGTATGGAAAATTAATCCCTCTTCGTTAAAGGGTTAAACTCAGTTACCTGTGTAGAGTGAGTACTTTCACTGACTGGAAACTGTCACTGGGAAGAGAACGCGTCAAGGATGAGGGCTGGCCACGTACCCTCATGTATCGAGGCTAAGAAAATGAAGTTTCAGACATTTCAAACTCATGGCTTCCTATCGGGGTTTACTTTAGAAACAGCTGTTCTTCAGGTTTCTGTATTTCACATGTAAGACGTTAACTATTTCTTGGAAATTGGAGGCCAGGCTTAATATTAAGCTTTCACCCAGCTCCTGTTGTGTTGTGTTTAGGATTTTAACAGTTTGATTACAAGTAAGCTGTTCCTTTTGGCGTGTTAAACATTTTTTGATTCGATTGATTTGATCCATTTGTATTGGCAACATTGCTTTGATGTTGTAGGACCTGGATATAACTTGTTGAATGGTTTTGGTTGTCTGAATGTAAATGTTATACATGTGCTTCATTTAACCAGTCTGAAGTTGTTCATTAGTCATTTTACATTTGTGCTATGTTACAGAGGCTCCATTTAGTGGGACTTTTGTTCTTTCGGGTCTGCCTTTAGTAACCTATGACCGGGATGCTGTTTATTGTTATTAAGATGTCAGAACAACTGGTTTCAGTACACAAATGTAATTAAATGAAAAAAAGAAGGGTTCGTAAACTGTGGTTATTGGTGATTGCAGAAAGTTCTGTTTACTCCTCCGATCTACCATCCGGTTATCCACCCATTGACTGGGCAGCTGGATATTACAAGGGCCTTCCACAAGTGGAAGTAGGTGCTGAGTCTTTCCAGCCTTATAATTTTTTTCTTATGAGACAAGTTATTCCGGAATATTGCGATGTTTGTCTTTGTAAACTTTCCCAAGACAGCTTGAGCCTTTGTTAGTTTGCTGTTTCTTCGTTTATTTTTTGTTACGCAGTTCCAGAGTAAGATTATATATACTCTGATTAGATATGTGACTTGCTGTGGCAAAAGGAGGCTGTTGTCCAAAAATTTAGTTTTATATATTTTGAGCTTAAAATGATACACAATAATTTCTGTTTAAAATGTTGAAAAAATTATTATTCTATCTTTATTGGTTGCAGAGATATGAATTTTTAGTATGTATTGCTACTCAGAAGTACATTTTCGAGAAAAACGCATGCAAAGTTTATTACCTTAATACAAACTCGACGTAAATTGCAAAGTTTCAGTGTTTTTAACCTTAAACTTATGGAAATCACTATAGGAAACCCACCAAATGAGGCTATTTTTAGAAAGCTGAATGCATAAGCTTTCCAATAAGGTATTACACATGGTATTCCTAACATATCGAAGGTTATAAAATGCTCTTGAAACTGGTACCCCCCAACATTTTTAATTCTCAGATAATTTTTATCAATCGCAGAAATTTATTAAATTTGTCATGAAATAGGTGAAATTTTTATTAAATCAATTTATTTCATATAATATAACATCTTATTTATTGATATACGCAAAAAACGATAATTGAAAAATTTACACCTGACTGGTGTTTTGCTAATTTCTCTTGTTTTATCATTGGCGACTTCCGCCTCCTTTTGCCAGAGCAAGTCACATATTGTGAAAGAAATGTCATATCAGTCTTGTACTTAATCTTATAAATCTCAGCTGCAAAAATTGCTTTCTTTCGATGTTGTTTCTTATTTTTTTAAATCGTTTTCAGATTGATCTGAATTTTAAAATTTATGGAATTTGAAAGTTGGTATATGAAATGTTCAGAGATAAATTCTTAACTGTTTTTTCTGAATTGCAGGCGCAACTTTCATCATCTTTGGCAAATCCTGATGTACGCACGAAGGGTGTTCATGAAGATCGAGACAAATACGCCTCTGAATCCAGAAGCCGCTGTCTTGTAAGTTGGCCTTTTAGGATTTGTTGGATTAAGAGAACATTCCAAACTTAATGGCCTTTTATTCTTGTTGGATTAAGAAAATGTTCTAACCCTAATGGCCTTTTAGTCTTCAAGAAAACGTTCTAAACCTAATGTTACAACAGTGATTTCAAATCAGTCAAACAGATTTTAAAGTGCATTCCAACATGGATGTATCTGGGCTCTTCATTCACCTGATTTTGACTTGGTTTTCATGTGCCATCGGTTGATGCTGTGTGTATTAGACATCAGCGCTATAGAATTTATTAATTAATAAATAATAAACATCTTTTAAGAACCTATCAAAGGCTGTGGAACAGGACTGTCTGATCTTAAGTCTAGCTGAAAATTTTGTGTGCATCAGTTGGATTTCACGTGAAAGGCTGTTCCAGAAAGATGATCCAGTCGACGGGAAAGTGTACCATACTCGAATTGCAGCTGGAGAGTGTGGGATGAAGGTCACCTCAGGGTGCAGAACATAGCTAGGCTGCAGTATAGAACTTTCTAATACATTATGGGGTCCTGTCTGACTATTATGGCTGATCCAAAGAGTATGTTGAATCTTATTCAACAAAGAGGAGGATCTTGAAGCATATTCAGAGAAGAGGATCTTATTCTACCTTCAAGAGAGAGCCAATGCAGGTTTACCTGAACATTTTGAGTTTCACAGAATTTTTCCAACAGATTATATGTTACTATAGTGCATCTGCTGAGTCTCTGTTGAAGTGGTGCTATATAAATTTTCAATTACTGTACCAGTACTATGATTTAGATTGACCATTGATTAACTCCTTGTTCAATGATAATGGTGCTGCAGAAGTCATCAGTTTAGATTAACATGTGTCTTTGTTTTTCAGGTATGAACAAGACAATGAGTCGTTTAAAATTAAAGTGGCACAGTCGATCGAAAAAGCACAAGAACTGCTCTATGTTGATCCAGATCCAGAGGACGATCATGCAATCAGGTATAACTGTATTACGCTGTATATTTTGGCAACTATATATATGCAGTTGACTATGCAAAGGATAAAGTTGTGCAATAATTACTTAAATAGTAAAAAATTTTATCAAGCCAGTGATGAATTGAGCTGAAAATAGTAGCTGGGAAAAGACAAAACGATAATGTTGGGTTGGTTGCAACAGTTTAAGAGTGAGAGAGAAAGAGCAAGCAATGGAGGGAGAACAGTCATATTTATCTTCTAAACACTAGAATATAATTATTTTTATTGTGAACCCTCTTGTAAGAAGGTTGCATTATGCTGAGGTCGCATTCTACAGTTGACTTTAAAAATTCCAAAACTATGGACTGGCCACTAAGAAACTGAATGATCCCTGTAAATTAATGCTGCAGCTGCACTGGGCCTGGAAGTCAAGTAACCTTTGGGTGAGAGGGAGCCTCTGGCCTTCCTGCTTTGCTTATCTGCCATCTTGGACTTGACTGTGATCTGAGATGATTTTCTGATATGCGTTGTCACAGATTCAGCAAATGGGACTCAGCAGTTCATGAAGATGCGAAAAACCGAATGCTAAGCCAAAATGTAAGAATTTGTTAGTTTTACTAAAACCATAACTCCTTTTTATACAGCAACAAAAGGTTTAGTAATTTGAATTAAAGTTAGGAAAACTTAATAATAATGAGTTGTTAATCAAATAATTCAATATCCTAATCCTCGGTGAAGAGGTCCTGAAGATGAAGACATTTCAGCTGAAGCGTAAACATGACCACAGTTGCATAATACAAGATATTTTTGTTTTTATAATTTTTCTTCTAAAGTTATCTAATGATATATCTTTATCAACTGTTATCATAATGCATAAGGCATCAATTGATGATCACTGTGTTTCTCTGCCTCTTCTGTTGCTGGCCGAAGGTCCCTTCATTCGGCCAATCAGAGTGTTCTTCTTGTCCCCCGGGCTCGTTCCTCTACCACTCAGTACAGAAGCTTTGCTTTTGTCGATCCTGTGGCCTGGAACAACCTTCCTCATAAAACTAGACCTGATCTAGTTAGCCACCTCCTTCTCTGTTCTCCTTCTCTGTTCTCCTTCTCTGTTCTGCAAGTGCCTAAAATCTACTCTTTGAACAAGGATTGTCCTTGTTGTGTCGGGATCACTACTGATGAGGTTTTTTTGGTATTGATTGCGCTTTTAGATTTTCATTTATGTTATGTTACGACTTCAAGTGAAAGTCGTTATCTTCCGTTAGAGAAGCCTGGTCGATATCTGATAAGTCACAGTTCTGTGTCATTTTTGCCTCTCTGTCTTCTGTCGTACTTGTGCAGAAATAAGTACACGTGCATACACAAACTGGTCAACCATTTTTCTTGTCGGTTGCGTGTCTTGACAAAAACATTGTAGAATTTCTCAAAGGTTTTTATTGTCTCACTCCTAAGATTGAGATATACGTTGCTTGCATAATAAGTGTGATTAATAAATAAGTCGTACTGTTTAACGTTCTTTTTTAAAACAGGACTCTAGCAGTCGTGAGGGAAGTCAGAACATTCAAAGCCTGGGACTATCGTGGATGAAACCAGGGTCAACAGAAATTTTCACAAAGAACGGAACGGACTCTGCATAGACGCTTTGAGACCAACCTACTTTCCTGTAAAGGAAAATTATGAGATGATGGCATTTAAAATTTAAAACCGAATGATGTGATTATATAAATTGGAGTAGTATACTGCCAAACACTGACAAAATAGTATATTTGTATTTCTACGGTTGGTCCACTTGGGAATCTCTTCTGGAAAGTTTAATATGGATGAAATGATATTTGAAAAGTAGTCATGCTGCTAAACTTTGGTTTTGTGTGGAAATTATATGAAGATTTCTAAATTTGTTTTCAACACGTTTTCATACATTGTGTGAAGTTGATGTAACAGGCTTTTGTAAAGAGGGCAGAAATAATTTTGAGGCTGCACCATTGGGTTGAAAGGGCCAAAACCTGTTTTTGGTGACCATTGCAATTGTAAGTTACAAAGTGGCTGATACTCCCTGCACTGTTAAAGCAACAAATTGGGAAACTGAAGCAAAATAGGAAAACCAAGGTGAAAATCTAATGGAAATAGATAACTCTAGAGTCAGAGGCAGATTACGAAAAAGGTCGGGAGAAATTTCGTGACTTGAATATAATCATTATAGCTTGATGACCAAAACAAGTTTCCATAATACAAAACCTCAAACATGCTCAACCATTTACTGTTCTCAAGTTCTATATCTGCCAGTGACTTGTTGCAACGGTTGCATGTTATGATGTTACGCAAATGAGAAATATCAGACATGGGGCATTCGGTAGGCTTTCAAAACTTCTGCAGGTCTTGACACCCTTACCATCCAGCAAGTATATACAGTGCTGGAAACGTGTAACGTTTTCTTTGGAAGCCATAACGAGAACCGGCATTCAGGGGCGTCTACACCATAGAAACCTTGGAGCAAATGCTCCATCCAAGAAATAGGGGGAAGATCTGTCAGTGTGTGTGCCACCATTTTAGGGGGGAAGGAACGGGGAGGGGGGAAGAAAAGGGGGAAAAGGGACGTTGCTCCAATAACTTAGGGGGGATAGACGCCCCTGCCGGCATTTATACAGTAATGACGTTTTTCTAATGCTCAACTAATTTGAGATCCACCTGGCCTTTTATATTAGAAGTTGTGTTTAAATGAATCTGTAAACTTGTTGCAATGGTTACATGTTACGGTGTTAAGAGAAAGAGGAGAGGGTTGTTGGAAACAGCTGAGACTGGCAGACGAGAGAGGTGGATAAGTGAAATGGGGCTGATAAGTGCCAGCCTTAGGCACGTTTGAACCGTGCGGTCGCACAGGGCCCGCAACTTTCGGGGGCCCGAAAATGTCGCCGGAAATTAGCATGAACAAGACACCACAATAATAAAAAGTGCTTCTGAATCGTTGCATCGATTTGCTTTCGACTGTTTACGAACTATGGCACTTAAATCTCTGCTATTATTATTATTATTATTATTGTTGTTGTTATTATTATTATTATATGGTTTTGATTAAATCTTTTTTTTGTGTCAATAAAATAAAAGTCAACTTCCTCTATATCCCAGAATTCTCGAGTATAGTTAAATTTGACTTGTACTTGTTGACAATCTACAAAAATAAAAATTAATGATTAGCAATGAAAAACAATTTGACTTGTGTCATGGGGCCTCCATACTCTGCACGGGGCCCGGAATATCCTAAGGCCGGTGTCACGAAATTGAGTATCCCCCATACATGCGTACCCCCTTAGCGAAATGGAGTATTCGGTTTAGTTTGCATTTTTGGCGGTTTCTAAGTGTATTCAATCGTACTGTTTGGATTTATTGCACACATAAAATTTTTGAATCGCGTATCTTTAGTTTGTACGTCGACCTGAAATCAATTTACTTTGTTTTTGGTGATTTTGACTGGAATTTCGTCGAGGCTATCGTGATGCGTATGACGAGGGGGGATAGAATGGTTCATCCCACCGGATACTCTAAACCGGTTTATTCCATCCGGGGGGATACGCTTTAGGGGGGATAGAATATCTCGGGACACTCTCAGGGCACTGCGCTGATCGTTCCAAAGTTCGTTCCATAGAGCAGGCTCACTGTAGACCAAGCCGCTGTCATGGGCGGCGATCCCGGGGGGGTTGAGGGTGACAAAAACCCCACCTTTAACAATGGGGGCACAGTGTACAGTTGACCCCCACATTTTGAAGAAACACCAAACAAGTCAAAAATTTTTTATCGTGCGTGAGCTTGAAAAATTTTTTTCACCTCTTTTTTTCACCAGATCAGTTCAAAAGTGCTCCGTCCCCCCCCCCGACCTGTCCGACAAGATCACCGCCGCTGGCCGCGGTTGTCGATAGCTAGAGAAGAGATTGGACGTCGGATAGCAAAGGTCTGGTGAAGTTAGAAGGTCTGATGAAGATGCGAAGTTGACACCAATATATAACTATATCTAGACACTTTCAGTGTCTATTAATAGGCTAATATGTGATCGGCTCAGTGGATTCGTAACCTTCAAGTTGGTTTGACTTGACGGAAGTCTATGTAGGTCCTATCGGAAAATCGTGGAAAATTTTCGGCTTATCGCTACAACTATCTCGAGGAGACACTGTTCAAGGATACTCCTATCAGACATCGGCGGCGCTCTTGTTTGAAAGGCGGGAGGGCACGGGACACTTGAACACCTGGTCAATAGAGTAGTGGTAACATCACTGGCGTGAAGAGCAGTAGGTATATATCTATAGCGGGATCGCCTCCCTAACCCTCTCAAGGTCCACTCAATTCGCGAGATGGCGCGTTTGTGAAAATGAGATGTAGGACGTGATGGGCGCCTTGCAAGGCTGCCGTGTACAGTTAAATTCGACTCCTGTAATAACTTGTGATCATCCGTTCATACTGATTTGTAATCATACTGCGTAATCGTCCGTTTGAAAATATTAAACTAAGATTATTATTATTATTATTATTTAAAAAAATGAGGTGACAAAATTTTTCCGCGCGTGATTTGTTCACCGTTTTGGTTTTTCTTCAAAATGTGGAGCAACCCTACACTGTGCCCCCACTGTTAAAGGTGTTGGTCTTGTCCCCTTTGACCACCCCCCCCCCCCCGGGATCGCCACCTCTGTTATCAGATAAGGTATCTCAGCAGTCCACTGACAGCGCTTTGGTTTGAATTTGTGTTCGGGGAGGACCGGAAATGAATTTAATTTGTAACCCGAAACCGGTGGATTATTGTTGCGTTTTTTTACTAACGAATTAGTCGATGTTCCAACTAAAACCAGTGATACCCAGTCAAATTCTTTCGCAAAGTATCTCGCCAAAGACGACAATTATAGTTTGGGAGTCGATGATCCAACTAAAACCGGTGACGCCCAGTCAAATTTTTTCACAATACATGTATATCGGCAAAGATGACAATGGTATCGCAGTTCATACATATACGCTCTAGGCTATTTGGTCGACGGTCGAACTGAAACCGGTTTGGACCGGTCGAAAATATTGACAATTTACGTCGCCGAAAACGATAGGCAGTTTCGCGGTTCATACTTTGCCCCTAAGTGAGCTCGCGTTTCATCGCTACCAATTAACAACCGCTTATAATTGCAATATCTGCTTTACATCTAATAAGATACCAAGTGGATTTTGACCGCATACGAGGGCGGCCTGGGGAACTTGAGCCAGTCTCGCCAATCAACCGATAGACGTTTCAGCTATCAACAACGCATCTGCAAAGACAACTGGGACTTGGAATGTGGCCAAATTAGTAAGATTTAATCCAGCATTCTCCAAACAAAACCAGCAATGTACAAATCTTGACCAAGTTGCCCGCTTATAGGCATAGTCATAGGCGTAATTTGTGGGGGGTACGAGGGTACCCGTACACCCACTTTTTAGACTGTGGGTACCGTACGCCCCACTTTTCGAACAATGCCAATCAATATTTTATTATTGTGCCTTCCCAGAGACCGCACTATCCACCTTGCTTCGTGTAGGGCCTATGTAAGAAATTGATACACATAGGCGTAATTTGTGGAGGGGTAGGCTACCCGTACCCCCACTTTTTGGACTGGGGTACCGTACCCCCACTTTTTGAACAATGCCAATCAATATTTTATTATTGTGCCTTTCCAAAGATCGCAGACTTCGCCTTCCTTCGTGTATTTAAGAAATTGGTACCCACCACTTTTTAGACCAAAGTTACCCCCCTGGGTATAGTCTCCGTCAAACGGTGTCTTGTGGTTTCATAAAAGCATTTTGCTTTCATCAGCGATATCGTCCAAGTCCAATATTCAGCGCTCGAGGCCTAATTATAAGGACCATATGCTAGTTTATTCGTTGTGCTTAGGCCTACATAGGCTACATGTATCAAACTGCGAACCACCAGTGGCACAGTGCTAGAGTAGAGTACTGTGACCTGCAGATGATGATCTATAATTATATATATAACCATGGTTCTGGAGCGGTAAAATTATAGTGCGGTTGGTTGTCTAGAGCAGTGCTTCCCAACCTGTGTGCCGTGGCACACAAGTGTGCCGCGAGCGCAGTAGAAGTGTGCCGTGGCCGAATGTGGGAAATCAGAAGTTTATAATGACAATAATATTACTCAATCATAATATGCACTATCCCATGGCAGTCTGGCAAAATAATTATACTTGGATGCACCAATTTATCAGCATGGGACCCAAGCTGACAAATTGGTGCAGTCAAGTATAATTATTTTACCAGACTGATTTAGCTGTTTGTGAATCTGCATGGACCACCGTATGTTGCATTTACTAACCATTCGATGAACTAACTTACTTATTTACTCTATGTCTATGACATCATCGTTCATTATTACGCATCTTTGCGTCATCGTATTTTCAAATTCAATTTCTATTTTTCCTCACGCAGTTGAGGTTGATCCAGGTGCAATTGTGTTACATGATATTGTTATTGAGCATTTATCAGATCTGGAAGACAGGTTACAATATTATTTTCCAAGTTTAAATGTCTCTGACAAAGACTGGGTCAGAAACCCATTTCATCACCAATTAGGGCCTACAGATTGCGGAAAAGGACCAGCTGACTGACATTGCAGCTGACAGAACATTGCGACTTATAAGTTCGCAGAAATGAATTTAACAAATTTCTAAATTATGATAGAGAAGGAATACGCCTTGTTAGCAGTGGCGTAGCCAGGTTTCAACACCAGGGGGAGCGAGCACATGAAAAAGGCCCCAACTACCAAAATAAATAATTATCGGCATTCACGTTGCAAAAATGCTTTGAATCTAATTAGCACAACTAAATTTGGAAGCCACATTTGTAAAATGCTCTAATCTATTAGCTGTGCTATTTATTCATTCATTCATTCGAGTATCTATATAGCACCTCCTCAGGGGGGCTACTCAGAGGTGCTCCCGACTCCTGCAAGGCCAAACAAGACAGTTTTCAATTGAGTATAGAATGTCTAAGAGGGAGTTCTCGGGAACAGGCATAGATCCGGGAAGCCTGTTCCATGCCGTCGGGCCCACCACTGAAAAACACGGTTCTGTATGGTGACTGAGCGGGCAAAAGGCACAATGAGTACCCCTTTGCCCGAAGATCGGAGGTGGTGACTACCATGAACTCCCAGCATGGGGCGGCAAAGGACCCGCAGATAAGCTGGAGCGCATCCAGTAAGCACCTCCAAACCAGGGAAACAACCCTTATACTCAGTGGGGCCAGACAAATTTTGTAACCAGGGCAAAGGCAGGGCAGTCATACAAGTTAGCAGTGCAGAGGGCGAGTTATATCCCGAACAAATCATGGGCAGGGCAAAAATTCTGGCAGGGCAACGACAAGGGCAAAAGTTTTTTTACCAGGGCATTTGCCCTGGCTTGCCCTGGTGTAGCGCCGCCTCTGCTTATGCTACACGCTGGCTGAGGAGTTGGTTGGAACCAGCGCAGGACCTACAGCATATAACCATGCAGAGACCTGACCAAATTTTGGTATTCGACCAATTAGAGCATTGCACTCGATTGAGTAACGCCAAACGACAAGAAACTAGGCCTAGTATACTATAGAGTGAGGAACAGTACTCAAGTCAAGATTTGTGACACAATCTAGTGACACTATTTAGGTTTCAACCATGAATCAGATATTCGATTATCCACTCATGGAATCTCTTTCTTTTTCGAACACTGTGTTGTTTATAGTCAGTATACTAATATCACATTTTTGAACCAGCTCGGTTGCTTCATTCTCAATCCGTTCAAACTCAAATTTGAATACATATCGCATATTTTAATATCGTTTTCATAAAGTTGAATCAAATGAGAAGGTGTTACAAAATCAATGCTACTCCTCTGTAAATATGTGGATAAACTGAAAGCCTTCTCTAGCACTTTTTCCAGAATATTAGAAGAACTAAGAATTCGAACGTGTCAAGGGTTACAAGCGTATACCCTTTGCCTCAGTTAGCTGTTTCGTATACATATAGTGCAGCTTTTAATCTTACCATCTACGAGTAAATAACTATATATGCAGGGGAACTATTAGTTCTGGTAAATTCTGCTAGAGTACATGTAGGCCCTACTGCTGATTTTCTGAATGCCCATCTGGTATCGCAGTCTTTCTAGAGTTCCAGAAAACAAATTATGTCGTTCGAACGATTGGAATTTTAAAAAATTTGAACGATTGGAATAAATAAATTTTGAACGATTGCAATAAATCAACTGTGAAAAAGGCCCCACATCTTGGAAAATAGTCTCAGGGGGAGCGGCCGCTCCCCCTGCTCCCCCCCTAGCTACGCCTCTGCTTGTTAGGTACCAAAGCTATCGGCATACTGCTGCCCTTCTGCACTACTTAGGCCTACCTGTGTGAAAACTGAAAAGGCATTTTCAGAAATGACACAAATCAAACGAAACACAGAAGGTGTTTACTGTCAGTTGAAAACGACGTACGAGTGTGCTTGTCAACGCCGTTCAAGCTCGTATTGACACAATTTTACATTCTTTGCAAAGTCAACAGTCCCATTAGCCATAGTTTTTCAGGCTAGTTTATAGTCTGCTTTTAATTAATTTGTCCTGACAATACTGGGTTTTCAAAGTACGGTTGACAATTTTGTCAATTCTTGATTATCAATAGGGCCTACTGACGTCGACATAATGACTTTGTTTTATCATTAATAAACAGTTATAGACACAAAAGATAAGTGGATAAATAAACGTTACTTTATCTAAATTAAAATGAGTAAGTGCATAAACATTATACCAAATATACATATATATAATATATGTGTGCATAGGCCTATACCAAATATATATCACATATAATATATATACCAACTAGACATTTATATAGTGCGTTCTTCAATGTAACTATTCAGAGGTTTTCAGAATAACTATATTAATAACTATAGGCCTGCATAGAAAAAGAGTAGTCCCTTAGGTATAGCCCTGAGGCAGCCATGGGTATGAAGTGTTAGCTACTTCGTTTTTCTAAGCCTCGGCATAGGAGGGCGGGTGGCCAGTTATCTCCCTCGCCGTCTCATCCTTCCACTGACAGTGTACGGTCAGTGTACTCATCATAGCTGAGATGGCTAGGGGTGCAAGTGGAACAGAAATCTCTAACCAAATTTCTGCCCTGGCGGGGATTTGAACCTCTGACTTCTCGATTGACAGTCCAGCGCGCTAACCACTATACCACCGAGCACTCATAATAAGTACCTTAAATGTAATGTGCCGTCTGGTGAATGGTTCTTAGAAAGTGTGCCGTGGTTGAAAAAAGGTTGGGAAGCACTGGTCTAGAGAGTTCTCAATGGTAGAAGACTTGCAAGGGTTGTCACGGATAGTGTTTACGCCTCTGATAAGGACAATCTAGTGGAACCGCTGAAAATATGAAAGGATGGTAAAGTTCACACAAACAGCCTTTGCCCACTGGAACGCTACATTGGCTTCCATCAACGATCGAAAAAGCTTTTCTATTGGTCCGATTTGGCTAGCTCTTAAGGCCCCAGAAATGTTTCTGAAGTTCTGCGTAGAAGACTCTTTAGAATCAATTATTAGGCCTATATCTGGCCCAATAAACAGTGCATATTTTAAGGAATTTAGACTACTGGGACAAAATCAGCCATGGGTCTAGTTCATGATCTTTTTTGGAACTCGTCTCTGAAACACTTTGAGTGGCGGCGCTCTTGTCTGAGAGGTGGGTGGGAGAAAGTCGGCCATGGTCTGGTCGAAGACCTTTTTATGAATTAATCTCCACAAACTTAAAAATTTTATGACTTTTCTACGAATTCATCTCCAAAAAAAGTTGATGACTTTTTTTAGTCATCACCTTTTTACAACTTTTCTCGGGTCTCCCAATCAATAATAAGGTGATTCATTACCTTTTTTAGGAATTCGTCTAGAAAATTTTCCTTTTCTTATAAATTCTTCCCCAAAAAAGTTGATGACATTTTTTGGGAAATTTCATCACAATGCCTTTTACTAATTCTGATTTTACTCCTTTAAACTCTTGCAACATTTGTCCCACTAGTTATACTTTATACATACATTGCCTGGGACAAATCACCCTAACTACTGGGACAAATCCTAAGACTACTGGGACATTTGTCCCACTAGTTATACAGTTAAAATATGCCCTGCTAATAAATGCCATAAATGGATCAGGCCTAGGCCTACTTGAAACTGTAACAGAAGTAATAAGTTAATTGCCCAATAATTTAAACAGTAGGCTACTTTGGCTATTTAATTATGCTATACATAATAAGGCCTTGCCTGGCTATCTCTGCAAGGCATCCGAAACGCCAAAAATATTCATAAATCGTTTGCGGTTATTAAACATAGGCCTGCAAACGGATTAATATTCATAAGTGACTGATTTGATGCCTGTAGGCGTACAGGTCTATAACGGGAGAAGATTAAAATAAATTCACGTAGGGTAGAAACTATTCCTCCCTCAACCGTGCACCGCTCTTCACTGCTAACCTCCAAAGTCAGCTGAGGCCAGTGCGTTTAAAGGGGCTTTGAAAATGGTCCGTTTTGACCAGTGGAGACTGGATTCCCAGATGATCATCCCAACTACAAGCAGACCTATGCATTTAAAGATTGTGGTCTGGAGGAGTGTGGCAAGCTTGCAACACACGAGTCGCAGTTTTTTTTACTTATTACAATTTTAATTAGTTAATTGGTTATCTCGAGGCTTAACTGACGTCTGATTAAGATGCGTTTGGAATTAATATTTTCATATGGACGATCTGTAAGTGTGTGATACTGATTAATAGTCTATTGTACACGTTAGAAATTAATGTCTGAAGACACTTAGGCCTTAGTAGCCAGAACTCTCTAACACACATCAGTAACTGCCTAATAATGATATCAATCACTGTGCCTATACTCATGGGCGGCGATCCCGGGGGGTCGAGGGGTACAAGACCCCCACCTTTAACAATGGGGGGGGGGGCACACCATACAGTTGTCCTCCCCAAATTTTTAAGAAACGCCAAAAAAGTTCAACAAATTTTTTCGCCTCTTTTTGACCAGATCAGTTCAAAAGTGTCCCGTGCCCCCCACCTGTCAAACAAGATCGCCGCCAGTGCCTATACTCGTATATCCGTTTAGCCTATAGGGCCTACCCATAAACCATTGTGACCTATAACCATGCAGGTATTACTGTGACCTACAACTATAGAGATATTAGGCCTACTGTGGCAAATACCCTGAAAACTGAACTTTTCAGACTATCGTGTCCTGGTTCTGCACCTGCATGCAGCACCATCCCCATATGACCATAATCACCAGCGATTACCGCCGTAGCACCAGGATGTCTCCTCGGCTTGATCATCCCCCGGTTTCTGACCTGGCACTGAAACCGGTAGACTGCATGGTAAAGCTCTTGTTCAGCTCGATCCAGAATAGATCTAAATGTCAGGAAGGTCAAGCCCTCGTCCAAGGCATCACCAACGCTCATCCATCCACTCCTCCGCCGTCTTCCAGTGTCTCTCATCCTAACACAATCCACAGAGTCTTCGTCTCTTACTCTCTGCTCTTCTGACAACCGGATTCTGTCCTGTATACAGTAGACTATCTCTGGAAAGTCTATCTGACTTGACGAAGCGCTCTTGATTAAGGTGATACCCTGCGCTCAGAGCCCGATGTAGGCCTACACAGCTAGGCCTATAGTATCCTTCGGGGACTTAAACGTATAGAGCAGTGGGTAAATGTCTACAGGGTACGGCTCCTATTCGTCGTGGTCGAGTGCGACAAGTTTACTAAGTTATTGTTAAAAATTATTATTGTTTGTTTGTGCAGTTTTTGAACGCCACTATCTAATCACCAAGCATCAATCGATGGCGCTGAGCAATTACTATAGGCCTAGTGAAGGACTTGCTCAATGTCCTTACAAGTTACATCCGCCTCGGGTAAGGTTCGTAATCGTAGTCTCGAAATTTCTACAGCGCCAGTAGAGCGGGAACCAGCTTATTCACATGCGCTTAGTCAAATCAAAATCGCTAGACGGGGGGGGGAGAGAATCGGTTCCAGATCAGGATTCAATTGGTTAAGGCAGTCAGACGGCTAAGGTGCATGGTGTTTACAGTTGAAACGGTGATGAAGGTAGGGCCTAAGGGGAATCGAGATAAGATTTGTGAAATAGCATCTTTTTAGTGAAAGACCTGTGGAGAGAGCAAGGGGTGAGGTTTTGTGAGTTCGTAGGATGGATCAGATATTATTTTGTCGTTGGGGAGTTCGAAAATGTAGGCTGCTCTCCGCTTTACAAGGTCGACCAGTGCTGTAACCAAGGTCGACCAGTGCTGTTGTGCCACACTTGAGATAATTAACGAGCTTATGATTGCGATTCCAAAGCAAACATAACAACGAGAGTAAATGAGGTCACTAGGTTTAGACGGGCATAGCTAGGGGAGTGTGGGGTGATGCAGCATCTTGTAAAAAAGACTCCACAAACCCTGTTTACCGTTCCTACTGAATCAGACCGCCAGGCGTACGCAGTGTATACTCCGGTTAAAGAAGTCGCACGAATATAGGCCTATATTAGGTGAAAATCGTAGAGGTTCCTAGTGTGTTTCGTGCTCAGTTGTCTGGCCCAATGTGCGACCAATTAAACCAACGAGGTTTATCACAACTGTGCACAGTTTATATTCTGTAAAGTTGTTGTTGGTTTTGTTATTACTTCAAGGTACATAATAATGCCTCGACGATTCAAATAGTTAAAATTAAAGAGAGAAACATCTGGAACAACCACTATTATTATTAATTTTATTATTATAAACTGAACGAAGAGGATCGAGTGAACATATAGGCTAAA
This sequence comes from Allolobophora icterica, assembly GCA_963556255.1. Lineage (NCBI taxonomy): Eukaryota > Metazoa > Annelida > Clitellata > Crassiclitellata > Lumbricidae > Allolobophora > Allolobophora icterica. The sequence continues at coordinate 7,830,887 of OY744608.1, forward strand.
AAATATTATGTTAAAGTTTGCAAAAAGCTACACCAGGGCGAGCCAGGGCAAATGCCCTGGTAAAAGCCTTTGCCCTGGTCGGTGTCCTGTCAGAATTTTTGCCCTGCTCAGAATTTGCTTGCGGCAAAAATCGCCCTCTGCACTGGTTACTTGTAGGCCTATACGGGGGCGTCTACTCCATAGAAACCTTGGAGAATATGCTCCATCCAAAAAATAAGGGGAGAGATCTATCAGTGTATGTGCCATCATTATTGGGGGAAAAGAACGGGAAGGGGGACGAGGAGGGAGGGGAGGGGAAGTTGCTGCCGCGACTTAGGGGGATAGACGCCCCTGCTTGCATGACTGCCCTGGCTATTTGCCCTGGTTCCAAAAACTGCCTGGCGCCGCCAACGCCAAAAAGACTAGGAGAAACTGATTAAATGCAATTTATAACTAAATTTTTACAGAGAAAAAGAAAACACACGCGCAGGGGTGTGCGCAAACGTTTGAAATAAACTTCGCTCTTCTTTTCTCTATCTGAAGATTTATGAGGGGAATATTCAATAGTTCCAGAGTTTAACGAAGTTTTATTGCTGTCAGCACATTTCATGCAAAATTAACAATTAAGACTTAGGCCTAAGTCCAAACAAAGCTTCCGAAGTAGGTTAACTGCTGTTTAACGACGTTCTAGGTCTATATTATAATATCATGGCTACTGTGACCATTGACGTCTTCTAAAATAATAATCATCGAATCTTCGCGGTCAGTTCTTATCCTTGTAGAAACAAGTTTACAGTTATCTGCACTTAATCGAGGTTCTTCTTTAAGTCTTGAACTTATCCCATAAGGACCTGGTTGTCCCTTGTTCCAATTGTATAATTTATGTTCTTTTTCTATTTTATAAATCATTTGGAAGTTTTAAATTTTAAATAAGCTTAACTGTTACACTTTTTCAATATTTAACGAAGTTTGATAGTTATAGAATTGTAAATAGTTAGAGTCATCTGAGAGCTTTCTAATCACTTTAATTACTTATCAGTGATTGTTACTAATTGTGTTGTGTCGACTGGTCTGAAAAATAAACGAATATTTGATTTGATTTGATTTTGTAACTACCAAGACCCTTCGCGCAAACCTTTCAAATTCTAAGCTGAAGCCACCGATAGGCCCTATGCATAGGCGTAATTTGTTGGGGGTACGACGGGTACCCGTACCCCTCACTTTTTGGACTGTTGGTACCGTATCCCACACTTTTTGAAAATACCAATCAATATTTTATTATTGTGCCTTCCCAGAGATCGCAGTCTCCGCCTTGCTTCATGTATGTAAGAAATTGGTACCCCCCAATTTTTAGACCAAAGTTACGCCTCTGGCCCTATGCATGTCAACTCAGTAGGCCTAGTTAATTAGAGAAGTTTAACGACATCTAGCGTCTGCATGGGCCGTAAGTGGCGTCGATGTAACCTCAGTGATTAACACTGTCTGGAAGAAAAGACAGGAACCTGCCGATATATATACTTATGAAGTTATGATCCAGTGTTTAACAACGTCTTATGGTTGCCCAGGCCGTTGACGTCGATTGGACCTGAGCGATTCGGCTAGAGCCACTGCGAACGAAATCATCCATCGTTTGGATCGAACGGCGTAACTTTGCCCCACAAAGTGCACATGGTAGTGACCAGTCCCCTTCTCCCTCCCCTCCCCTCCCCACCCGTCCCCCTCCCCTCCTCTCCCCTCCCCTTCCCTACTCCTTTCCCCTTTGACTAAATGCCCCTATACGTAGGCCTATTGTTATGCTTTATCCACCAGTTTAAGATAACAAAGTAGGGGCCTATGTAAACATGTTTACATTCTGTTTCACAACAAAACTGTTAATATCTTACGATCAAGATAGAGCTAAACACCGCAGTCAGTTGTGATTCAGTGGCATCCAGAAAAACGCCAGAACTTTCCAAACAACACCAGTCTACGATCATTTGCAGTAACAAAGTAATCTACCAGATCACACGAAAAAAAGGGGTGGTGACTGTCACTACCACTCCACGGTTACACATACAAAGTTAAGCTTAGGCTTGGATCAAACAGTTTAACGACATCTTGTGGTGGTATCAAACGCCTTTGACGTCAACATGATAAAATATGTGTAGGCCTACAATCGTAATCGTAATCTCTAAACTTCTAAAGCGCCACTCAAAAGCCAAGAGGAGAGCACCAGCTTATTCACGAGCGCATTAAGCCAACGACTATTGTTCATCGATTAACTGGGTGTATATACACGGTGATTCAATAAAAAGTAAGCCAAACTTTTTTTTCATATAGGCCTAAGTACTTCTGACATGAAAACAGTATTTAATATTTTTGTGAAAAAACTCTCAGTAGTATGGTTTGATTATTTAATTAAAGAAGATGTTGAAAATGTCCTCCTTGTGCTTGCACCCAAGCCTGGAGGCGCTGGCGCCATTGGACAACAGCATCGTCGATTATCCTCTGATCCAGACCATCCCAAACTTCCAGCAAGCGTTGCTTCAGATCGCTGACATCATGGATTGCCTTCTGGGGCTAGATTTCTGATAGCAGGTAGAAGATGTTGTGAAAGCAGAACGTCGCGATAATAGGCTCCGTTAATTTTTACCCCAGGGTCAATGAAGACCAAATGGGAACGACCAAGCGTCGAAACCGCAACGTACACCATAACAGACTTGCTTAAATGGGTACGGTCTGTTTGCAGTAACCTGTCTTTTTTTAGTAGGAAATAAAAACCGGAAGTCATTAAAATAAAAAAGTAAGTGTGTGCCTATTTTTATTTTGAAAATATTATTAATAAAATATAGTTCAAGTTTTAATATTTTTTGTATAAAGTTTGGCTTACTTTTCATTGAATCACCGTGTAGTAACAGTTACTATTTAACGACGCTGTGTCGTAGCAGATATGGTTAGCATCGCCCTCCTCCTTTATCGAGGCTTCGGACTGGCACCACCGAAAATTGGCAATTGCAGAGTTCATCCAAAGAACGGACGGATTACACGATTTTTAACGACATCTTCTGGCAACAAAGGCCGTTGACGTCGATAGGAAACATTTCTTCGAACAGTTCTCACCGTAGGCTTACACATGGCATTACCTGGCATTTAAATGAGCGGATGTGATGTGATAAATCGAGGGAACTGTAATTATTCTGTAGAAGAGCTGTCGCAACTATTTTTGTTTTAATTTTTAAGGTTTTTTAAAATCCAATTTAAGTTCTTGATCAGTTCGTGATCTCTGCTAGAAGGTTAGGCGCAGTTTATATTGTATTGTGTGTAAGGTTTAAATGCGTTTTTTGTACTTAAACATCGTTGTGCGTCGCAGCTTGATCCTTTCATAACGAAAAGAACCGCTGACGCGAGGCATAGGGCAAGAGACATGCACTGTCTGCCACTGTTGCCTTACGACATGCCACTTTTGCCACATGGGGCGAAAATGGCACTTTTTGTTATTTTCCATTATAATTTTTTTAAATTTATTTAGCTGCTCCTTCTTCTTAAACAATTTAGAATATTTCAAACTTTATTCAGGATTTACGTCATGATGCTCGACACCAGTCCTACGTCCGTCAGACAAATTGAGCAATCTGTAGAGAAGAGATTGTGCGAAGTGCGAACAGGGCAGCGTTATGGAAAAATAACAAGTGAGCTGTCAAAGGGTCGGCCATTTCTGCAATATGAAATACCATAATATTTATGGAGCCCACTTGCAAAACAAATGAAAATTGTGAGCATACACCGGCCATAGGTTTGGTTATGTTTAAATAAGTGTTCGATTATCTGCTCTCTCTTCCCGCCCTCTTCGGTCTGCTGACCGCCTTGATCTACTTGTCCCTTGCGCAAGGACTTCGATGGCTCAGCGTCGTGCTTTTGCCATCCTTGGCCCTTCCTTATGGAATGACCTGCCTCTCTCCCTCCGTAGCAAGATATTGCTTGGGATCTCGCCCTCTTCTCTCCGCTGCCTAAAGACCTTTCTTTTCCCTCGGGGCTGACACGCTGGGAGCGCCTCTGAATAGTCTATACTGTGAGAGGCGCTTTATAAATAATCATATAAGATAAGATAAGATAAGATTATAATCAGGAAGACGAGAAATTTCAACATGCTCTAGGGCCTAGAGATATAATTAACGCCGTTTTATGGATTGTCACTTCTTGAATTGAGGTCTCTGGCATATCAATTTCAAATGATCTCCAAAACGTCCTTGGTCATTTGCCGAGTCCAAGGCTAGCTGCTCTCAATGTATTAGTCCAAGTCTTGTTATGTTCTTATTTACAGTGTCTATTCAGAGCGTTCTTAGCCTGCCATAAATAATACGACGCCATAATTCAGGAAATCGCAAGCGATAACAGAAACATATGCTAAATCACAGAATGTTGATTCAGCTAACTGGAACTCCCTATGGTAGGCCTACGCAAGCATGGGCTTATTCAGCCGAAGAGCTGCAGTGGCGGCGATCTTGTTTGAGAGGTGGGGGCACGGGACACTGTTGAACTGATCTGGTCAAAAAAGAGGTGAAAACTTTTTCACCTTTTTAGTTTCTTAAAAATTTGGGGGAACAACTGTATACTGTGCCCCTCACTCTTAAAGGTGGGGGATCTTGTTCCCATCGACCCCCGGGATCGCCGCCCATGAGTTGCGGCGCCAGACTTTTTGTAACCAGGGCAGTCATACCAGGGCATATTTTAACTGTATAAGTAGTGGGACAAATGTCCCAGTAGTCTTAGGATTTGTCCCAGTAGTTAGGGTGATTTGTATATGTAAACTGTATAATCAGTGGGCTAGTTGGACAAATGTTGGAGGAGTTTTAAGATTTTGAATTCCTAAAAAGTCATCAAACTTTTTCAGAGATTAGTTCCAAAAAAGGTCATCAGCTAGACCCATGGCCGACTTTGTCCCAGTAGTCTAAATCTCTTAAAATATGCACTGAGTCATACAAGTAACCAGTGCAGAGAGCAATTTATGCCACGAACAAATTCAGGGCAGGGCAAAAATTCTGGCAGGGCAACGACCAGGGAAAAGGCTTTTTTTTTTACCAGGGCATTTACTCTGGCTCACCCTGGTGCCGCGCTGCCACTGAACAGCCGACTCATCGGTGGTTAAGCCCACGTGAATCGAGTCGATCGCAGGCGACTTGGTGCGGTTGTCCCATACATCGCAACGTCCTCTCCATTGGGTTGCCAGTTTGCGACATCCTACCTAAAACCACTCTAGCACACGCCCTTTTGCTTTAGCTTGCAAAAACTCTATGTAAAAAACGATCAACTTGTTTTCCAGCACACACATCTTGTTTATCTGCTCTGTATTCGGAGATCTTAAATCACACTGCGGATCATCGACCCAGACCCGTACGGCAGGGTCGAATTTCCCTCAAAACAAGACATGGATCAGTTATTTTCCTAACGTCTAAATTTGAAATTATTACGGGGTTAAATGTGGAGTCCTTGGATTGCGAGCCTTTTGTTGATCAAGAAAACGATATAATATGCGTAAGCTATCCAATACGGACATAGCACAAAGGTCAGGTTATTTTCCACGGATATAAGTTCATCTAATCGTCTTGTTTGTCAACGTGCTTCTTCGAAGAGGCGATACGTATCAAGCAGCGGACCAGTTAATCGATTTCTCCTCAAAGACACCTGCATTCCGTTCGACAGGTAGCTGGTTATTTGCGGTTTACTGTTTTAGACCCGGAACACGTGATTGATGATAGCGGTGTTGCTGCCAATCACGTGGTCACTAGAATATAGATTGACCTTGGCTTTACCTTGAAAATGACGTAACGGTACGGCCACTCCAGATGTTTTAACGATATATGTATACCACATTGTATCTGACTCGGTCAATAAGCCCATTGATATGTATTAATAGTTACTGGATAGCTAATGGGCTCTAAAAGTTCGGTTATCGCTCAGTCCATTGATATGTATTAAGAGTTACTATTAATACATATCCTCCCTGACCATAGACATCAACGATCTCTATTAATAGCTACACATCAGCGATCGACATGGTGGTGCAGACAAGACGACAGGAGGCTTGTTGAAGTCCGTTCTTTAACTTGTAGTCTAACTATTCAAAGGACTTAATTACGAAATCCATTCTAACTAAAATTTCGATATATCGTAAAATGTAAAGCATTATATAATTTCGCTGCTTATTATACGCATCAAAATGGTTAGCTCGTGTTGTGCTATCGGCTGCACAAATAAAGTTGGATCGTACAGTTGTGGGAGGAAACTTTTCACAGGTACGCAGCTAAAACACACTAGTTTGTGTAAATCTTAGTTCTGTAATAACACAAATGATTGCATATATGGCTGTAATAACACAAATGATTGCATATAATTATGGCACCGCGGTTACTTTAAACCCTTTACCCAAAAATGTCTACCTGTAGATCATTACCCTTGCCTAGTGAGTTTTATAAGTTTGGGGCTGCATAACAAACTCGCCACAAAAGACTATGTCATGCTAAATTAACTATTCAGTAGTGCGAAGATTTTTCTTGGTAAGCAATTCTACAGTTAGAATAAAGGTTATTGTGTATAGTCAAAGTTCTCTTGTTGGCTGCATTCTAGTGATATTAGCATTCTTTAACAAAAATTGTGATAGTATAGAGAGATTATAAGCAAACAGTTGTGCAGATTTTGGAGAAAACCTAGCAGCACAAACCTCATCATTTTATCCCGGTTGCAAAAGCAATGACTCGGAATGTAAACTTTATTGTATTTTTGCTGTACCCCATTATAATGATAAAGTATCGACAATTGTGATCAAGCAACCGTGCATTTGAACATGAATATAGTCTCTAATTTAACACACAAAATATTTGTGGTATTATAGGGTGAGATAGTGTTTGCTGTAAACACTAGATATTGTACTTCAGGATTTCATGGCACACTATCAGAAATAATAGTATAGCTGTAGTAACGAAACATGACTATGGCATATTTTGTTTCTTTAGGTTTCCTGCTGAGGAGATGCGACGATCAGCCTGGGTGAAAGCAGTGAATCGCATTGACCCAAACAAACACAACATTTGGAATCCTAGTACAACTGCTGTGTTGTGCTCTGAGCACTTCATGATGGATGATTTTCTGTTCTATCATGGAGCAACAGTGTTGAAGAAAGATGCAGTTCCATCAAAGTTCAGTTTCCCACAATGCGAGGTATGAAATCTGTAAGAATTAAAATCTCAGGAAACAAAGCCAGCCTCTTAAGTGCCAGTATATTATAAATACTGGGTCGTATTTGGTGTCAGTATGCGGTACCAGCAACAATTGCACGAATTACATTGCACGAATTACATTGCACGAAAATTGCTGATAAAGTTGAGAAAGAGTTGCATTCGTGTGTTAGTGGTGCAGTGATCATGGTAAGAAGAAATACAAATAATGCATTTTACCCAGGGTTAAAAACAATTTGTATAAATAAACACTAGGGTATTTATAAGAAATTTTACAGTAACCTGTATAATAAATCAGAGCAACAGGAGCAGTATTCTCATGTTTTCACATCATGTTTATCTATCCCCTGTTCAAAATTTTAACATAGTACTTCTGAGCTTCTTCTCTTGACTCTGACATTTTGCCAATCAGTCTTATATATGTTATAATGCTGCTTTAGAAGGTACAGACTGGAGTCGAGACATATCTTTGGATAGGCGTTTGAATTGATTTATAATTGGCTTTAAATTAATGGTTTTCAGGCTATCATTTACTGCGCACGTGAGTGAAAGCTAGTTAAAACGCTACTGTCCCGTTGTGCTGTGAAGCTGATTCTTTATAAGTTTCAGTTTTGAAAATGAACATTCTCCTGTACAGTTGGTCCTCGATACCAAGGTCTTGGTCTCAAGTGCACTTGAGTTCATTTTTAAAAGTCTTGGTCTTGGCATCCTTGCAATCATAGCTAAGAAGTTTCACTTGTGCCACCAGTGGAGGTCATGAACACATTTTTTTTTTGTTTTCTTTTGCATAGGCTATGAAAGCGCTCGGGCACTCATCAAAGACCAGCACAGCTGCGATGGCTTCAGTTCCTTTTGCTTCAAGTTCTACCGAGTTTCCAGTTCAGCCTTCTTTTATCTGTAAAGAGCACTCGTATGCCATACTGGCCAGCCCTCGGACGTTGAAGCGTAAAAGTGAGCCTCTTGAAGAAAGACTGGTTACAATGAAACAGGCTCTGTACAATGCGGAACATCGAGAAAGTCGAGCCAAATCAAAGGTTCTGCATATTTTAGAGGAACTAGCTGCAAAGCGCAGTTATGTGTTACTACCAAGTATACTGTTAGTTACCATTTACATGAAATAATTGTGATTTATTGCACAGTGTTTAATGAAAACTTCAGATTTTCTGCTACTCTTTTGTTATCACTAAGTATTCTGTTAAATAGTTATAGTTTATGTGAAACAGTGAATTTTTGTACTCAATGTCCAATGTTTAACTAAATATTGCTCACAAGAAGTCAAAAAACAACAAGCTAGTTAAACAAGTTTACAACTAAATCAGTTACAGCAATGTTAGTGAATATATAATTGGTAATTAAAATGGCTGAAAGACTGGAAATCATAAAGTCATTTGAAACATTTTGTCTTTGCAGTATTACTGATTCTTGAACAAAATAGCTTTTGTTAATGAGTGACGAACAGAAGAACACTGTAGACTTTGGTTTTTTAAATTAACCGCATGGAATCGGCGCAGTTTAAGGAAAACCCTACAGATATTACGAACAAGATCAGTGTAATGACTTTCAATACCATAAAGTGTGTCACAGAAGTGCTGACTCAAATCACTGAACAAATTGTCGGGAATGTTTTCTAACACTTTTGCTTCCAAGGCTTTTCCCCATTGATCCTGCTTCGACACATGATGGAAATCAGCATTGGATCTCAAAACCTTTTCAGCATGTTCTACAACTTTCACAAGACTAGTTGAGGGTGTCACAAGTCCTCCATTGTTCTTTATTTCCAGCAGACTGTTTGTTTTGGGTCCTGCCTTTTCAACCAGTGCTGATAAGCAATCACCACATGAAATTGTTGCTGACAGTCTGCGAACAATCCAACCGGCTATATATGACAAAATGTTGGTAACTAATGGTGACAGCTTTGTTAAAGTGCCTGGATTGCTATCGATTCTTCTCATCCACTTTCTTATCGTACTTTCGGCAGGTAGTTTTAAGTTTTTACGACAAAATGCATATGCTTTTGGACTGTAAAACTGTAGCGTTGTTGCAAACTGACGCTGTTCTTCTGTATATTTCCAATTGCATTTGAAATATTGTAATAACTAATGTGTCAATTTAATTTAATTTAATGTTCTTAGTTGAATGAATAAAGAAAGAAATATTTTAATAACTAATGTGTCTATTTTTATTTTATTTAATGTTCTTAGTTGAATAAAGAAAGAAAAAAATTATCAACAGTTATCAGTCACCTCACTATCTATAAAAAAAAATCATGAATATAAAGACACTGTTTAAGATGATGACAAAGTGCAGGTCAGTTGAGCAATGCTTGATATGGTTACTGGTTAGTGCTTGGATTGCAACCATCCATACAATACTATCTCATATGGGTCAGTTGACTCGTCATCTATCTGGTTCAGTAAATTATTATTAATAAAGCACTTGTATTCCATGTTGCTGGATTGCTTGGGCTTCTGCCAAAAGATACTTCAACCTCAAGAGGAAAGGCCATAAAAACACGTAATAATGAAGTTAATTTTGCATAAATCAGAGGTGGCGAACCTTTTTTAAGGTGCATGCCAAAATACTGCTAAATCATTTTTTTAAATACCGTCGCGTGCCCTTCGGAATATTGCACAGTATATAATTATTTTTCTCATATAGATTTTAGCTAACAAAACGTAAGAAAAATAAATTAAAGACGTTATTTCAAAGACTGTCTTTGAATGGTGTTAAAATAACGTCCACTTTGGGCACACGTGCCATAGGTTCGCCATCCCTGAGATAAATATTTGTTCACACATGATCGGTAAAGGCCAGTCAGTGCCGTGTCCGGTGAGACTACAATAACATTATTATTAATATTCTTTATTGTAAAACCAAAAGCGAACTGCACATTAGTGAACAAGTAAAGAAAAAATATAAAACATTGAAATAATAAGAAGATACTAATATTTGAAAAAATCAAATATTGTTTTCCGCAATACAAAAGTTCTACAAACTTAGCTTTAACATTAATTACAAAATGGTTATATACGCGGCAATGCACAATTCAGTGCATGTTAAACATGATGTTTTGCTCTGCACATGCAATTGTTTATTGCTTTAAAAATAATTATTCGTTGATAGAAACCCAAATGCATTTGTTGTGTAAACATAACCTTATACGCCTTTGCCGCTAGGGGCACCACGCTCCATAAACGCCATAACACGACGTTATACATTTTTGTCGCTAGAGGCGTTATGCTCCATGGACGCCATAACCAGTCACATAAGGACTTTTCAGTCTTTTATATTAATAAGTCATAATCCCTGACCGGAAGTCCACGAAGCCACGACTGATTCGCCGTCGGGCATAGGCCAATGACTGAAGCTTTATCAATCCAGTACTATTTATACATATCAATGAATAAGCCAGTTCAGCATTAGCAATGCGCATGCGCAGCCATTTTGCTGCGCATGCGCATTGCCTTCCGGCCGTGGATCAACAAACTGAAGCGTGCCGTTGCCGATATTGCTATGATCTTCAGTTTGACACAGATATTAAAAAATATTTGACTGATTAGTCGATCATAGTATAACAATAATATATATTTATATATTTCTTTAAATCGTCCACCTTCCATCGATTGAAGTCATTCAACGATTCTAAGCGATCCGCCATGTTTTCGTTTGTTGATGAACGGCGTTCCCGTCATGCCTTGCGCGAAAAATAAAGGTGAACTGGCTTATTACAGGTCATGCTGGATGCGTCATAGTCCTGTTGTGGTGTGAAACAGTCAACATGTGAAACAGTCCTGTTGTCATTCAAAGCTGCGCTTAGCGTTCGTAGCCGACTTATTTTAACACACGTAGTCTATTTTTGATTATGGCCTACATAACAACACTTGAACTGACATTAAGAGCAGCACTGAACTTGACAAATAACCGAGAACAATGGTGACCATTTATTCGCAGCCATCGCCGCCAAATCCATGGCTGACGTCAGAGCAAATGACGGTGACGACGACAATTATGATGAGTCTGTGTTCACTGTTTGCTAATGAGTTGTACTTGTAGGGCCTACTTGAATAATTGTAGGGCCTACAGAAGCAGTTTTATTAAGTGAGCTTGCAGTTAACAATGTTGTTATGGACGTTCAACATCTAAATGCGAACAACGGTGACAAATCTGTATCTAACTTTCCTGCTGCGTTAGTGGAAAGTTTTGAGTTACAAACCTCTGGAGTTAGAGGCCTACTGAGTGGGGGCATGTACCAATAAACTCTCGATCAAAGCTTAGACGTGTTAATAACCCATTCTCGTGTTTTTCCGGCTTTGAAGTAGGGCTGTAGTTTCAAGCCAGATTGTGGGTATTGGTAATCGCAATCTCCAAACTTCTAAAGCGCCACTCGAAGGCCAAGCGCAGGGCACCAGTATATTCACGAGCGCTGTGTGACGAACGTCAATTTATATGGTATGTGTTTAATTAAATGGTTAGCGCAACATAAATGTGGCCACGCACACCGAGTAATTTACATATTTTCGCATCTCATTAATTCTATTAATAGAGCACCAATCCTGAACTAGCGCGGTAGATTTCTGTGTGCGCCTGACAGAATGGAGGTTTCTCATTGGTCAGAAATGCCCGGGAATATTTGGCGCCAAGTGAACTGTCTATAAAACAGCGAGGCCTGGCCTGCTACGCGCCTTTTCTGTGTGGATGCCGTCGCAGTGGGACGTGCGGCCTTTTCTGTGTTGTTTTCGTCGCTGTTGGACGTGTTGGTGAAGTTTAATCGTTCAATGCGCTGATCTGGGTCTGAAACGATTATTTGACAAATTCGAAGTTGTACGATTGATCGGGAGATAATCGTAACTCATCGAACCTTTTGGTATTGAAGGTTGAGTATCGATTCCAGTTGTTTTGAAGGCATTTTGGTATCGATCGGTGGATTGATATTTTTATGTGGCCATATGTAAGAGATATATAAAGGCTAATACAGCCCTAGTTTTAAGATCATTTCGTTGATAGTACAAAGTGTAGACATTTGTATAGCGTGCTTAGTTAGACCATATTAAGTCGATTATATAAGAAATTGAGATAGGATCGAACTGGATTTTAATTAGAATAACTGGCAATTGGTAAATATCGCTAGTTGTGAATCGATAATTGTGAACTTTGTCAAGATCGGTGATTAGACCCGATAAACTGTCAGTTAATCTACGGACATTGAATTTCGGATCTGTACAGACATTAATTTGCATCTTTCATTTCTTTTAATAAATAATTCAAATTGGAAGTAAAAATCATTATGTCTGACAAAGTGGTGGCCGCTTTAGTCGAGGAAATGTCCGAGATGACGGCGCTAATGAGAAACTTTATTTCCCGCCAAGAACAGGTAGAAACCGGTATGGCACAGTTAGCGCGGGAAGTTGGCAGTTTGCGCGGGAACTTTCCCGCCGAAAATACTGTT